>OU744253.1:22400000-23097445 GCA_916610215.1 Omphaloscelis lunosa
GCCAGGGGGGCAGAGGGTCGACACGTGTGCACTTGGCCAAACACGCGGGATCTGTGTCAGAGCTGACATACCTACTCACACACCATTACTCCACTTTGCCGAACAAACACCGGCCCGCGACACACGCGGGGACTCGGCGGCGCGAACTGAGCCGCGTGAACACAAAGCTATCGAAGGAATGCTCTTCCATAGAGGAGATGGCACACACACGTGTGACATACCTTTCAAGTTCGAAGATTCAAAACGTCCAGCAATCTGTAGTGTACAGTGTACCAAATAGTAAGCGATCTCGCAACAACTAATTTATATCTAAGAGACTAGTTGGAGAATCGTTTCTCTTTTCTGGTGTTCGCCATATTGATTCTAGCTTTTAGAAGCTGCAGTGGTTGAGAATAGTTGGGAGGCGTTTTCCCAAAAAATAATAAAGTTGACGACGAACTCCTTCATCCAATAGAACTATCGGATAATTTATTGAGTTTTCGTTGTGTGATTGTCTCATAGCAAAAAGGTGCATAATATGACACATTGCCTTATTTTTAGGCTGTTAATAAAGATTTTAGAATATCTTTGTTAAGCAAAGTAATTGATGATTCCATAGTCAGTTTCTATATGAATATGCGTGGTTAGACACAGATGATCGACGCTACGTGGACACAGTACATGTAGCTCACGTGTCCATTCAAATGAGACAGCTTGGCCGACGCCATTGACTCACAAATGCGTCGCCTCCACTCGCGAGCCCCGACCGCGGCCGACTTCGACGGTCGCTTCCATCAAAACACCGCAATATTTGCCGAATGCAAGTCAAAATGTAATCGTTTATGGCTCACTGCTACTTTTGGTTTCTGCGCCAAGAAATAGTGAAACAGGTTGGGTCTACTGCTAAAAAATCACGTTAACCAATGAGTACCTGAAACAGTGGCAGAGAGATCGCTGAGCTGTAGTTTATAGAGACGACCCATCCTCTTGAAAAAATCACACAAGTTGTCGCTTCTAAAATACCCTTGTGTGTTGAGTGGGAAAACTTAATGGAATATTGTGAACAACACTAGTCGTAAAATTGAACGAAAGCCCTTGAGCTCATTGTTATCGGGCGCCCCTTGGACCGATGACCTACTCACTGATAAGCCGAGCGTTAGCAACTGTCATAACAATACAACTATTTTATCAACTGTCCCACACGGTCCAAACTTTAGTACCTAGTGCACTATATACATATATGTACCTACTGGGCTTACCCCGTTACAAGTAGCTTTACTTGTTCTACCTCCTGAGACCAACTCATGATCTTAAGCGCAACTGCTGAGCAGGGAGAAAGTCCAGAAAACACTTTGCCCAACCCGGGAATTGAACCCAGGAACTCATGCTAAACGCTTCAACTGCGCTTGCAATCACACGTAACTGTAGCTTACCTAAGCTTCTTCTACCGAACACTTCGGGAAATACGAGCGTGACGTTGTGAATAGCTGTAGTTGAGAGTGAAGCTCTCGTTGCCAGGCGCGGGCGCGCTGTGTTCACAAGAACACATCGACATGAGCGCCAGATGTCTCACGCCACAGGAAGTATAGCTTATCGAGATCTAGAATCTGACGCATGTATCCCATCTTAAAACCCATATCGACAACATTACAGTAAGCATCGAAAACGTATTAGGAATGAAAATCCTTTTTGCAAAAATGAAGCGGAAAAGTGATATCGAAAAAAACGAAGTCAATTTGCGTGTCAGTCGGCTACCCCATAGTCAAACAACCGCTGTTTGTTGTTCCGCGCCCAGTCGCCCGCTGCCCATTGGCCCACACTGGCCCACTCGCCACCACTTACCGCCACTCGGCCGATTCCCGACGACCGAACTATCGGATTTCTAGTAAAGTAAGCCTAAGTCTATAGCTGTAACAAATTCATAAATGCTCACACGTTGCTGTGATATTCCACTGAGTGAGGGTGTCAGTCAACGCTCGATATGTTGGCTGGAAGCTTGTACGTGAACAATTAAATTCAATAACAAATCCCATAGGAATCTAACAATATTATGTCGTATGAACGTAGGTATCTACATCATTAAAAACTGAAAAGATTGTGAATATGGTGTTAGTAGGTACCAGTCGGTTCCGTTAGGAATAAAACTTGAATGAGACGAATGTGTAGTGCGAAGGTTATCATAAAATTATTAAATATACTTTGTAGCAACTTGTCATAATATACATAATAATCAAAAAAAGTGAGACAATAGTTTCCAAGCGGCGCGGCGCACGTGCTCCCAGACGTAACATGCGCCACACATGTGACACCTTACTCGCTCCAATACTTTGTCTCGTACAAGAGATCGTAATATTGTATCACTATTAGCAGACGCTTGTTCTGCAGTTGCTTTCACTGCGACCTCGCTGCTGTGCGGAATCGTCGAGTTTTTCTTCCTTTGGACGCTCACGGCATGCTCACAAAAACATATATATCAGGCTTAAGCTGTTTGGCAGTGTAAAGATGTTTAAAGTAGCTCACTAGAAAAAATTCAATCAAATTAATATTCGATCGCCCTCTATCATTTGTGACCGAATCAATTTTATTGCACAAGTTTAGACTGTTTTTGTTTTTCATGTCAAGACATTATTTTGAACGCTCTGCAAAAGTTTAAGAAAAAAATATGTACTTATATAGTTCTCAATTTTCAATGTTAAATGTGATATTATGACAACAAGCCGATACCAGTATGGTAGAGACTCACGCGCGAACACGATCCTGGCTACCAGTGGCGAGGCGTGGTAAATCGACAGAGGTAAACCGGAATAAAAAATAAATAAATAATATAATAAATGGTGGCAAAATAAAAATTAGCTTTTCCATACATTTTGACCGCCTTGGTATTGCACTTTTCTATGTAACAGCAGATTTTAACAAAATAACCGAAGAAAAATTTCAAAGTCAAAGTCAAACCATTTATTTCAAATAGGCCCATGTATGGCACTTTTGAACGTCAAAATTTACAAAATAATATAATTGATTCTAGTTGCCCCTTCCAAAAAGTAGTTTTCGTATGGAGAAGAATGGGCAAGAAACTCCACCGTTACTCTTTTAAAATGTTTTACAATAGTTTGTATAAGTACGTACATTAGTTAAATAATTAGTTTTGAAGATGATACACCTAGAATAAAATTACTATACCACAATAGGTAAAAATAATTAAAAATGAAGCAACGACAGATAATTTAATTATGTGATGGATACACGGTGCTCACATATTTACAAACATTGTAAAAGTAGACTATTTTCCTAATGTTTTTAATATTAATAAGTTAGTGTGTGAGGAAGTAATCACAGAATGTAAAATCAATGTCATATAAAACAAAATTGAAAATTTTACAATTAAATATTAACAACCTGTTTGATTTTGTCTTGATTCTAAATTATCCTATGGATCAGGACCAGCATGTTTCCAAGCACTCTTATCTTGGATATAATCCTCTAATTTGTAATATGCTTGTTTACAAACTGTACTTTTAATATGAGTTTTAAATTTTCTTTCATTTAATTGCAATATTTCACAAGGTATTGTTTAGTAACATTTAACACAGTAGCCCATAAGAGATGTATGTACTTTAGATAATCTGAAAAATGGTTGATCTAGTTTATCTTTATTTCTAGTATTAAAATTATGTCTATCACTTATTTTATTAAAAAGATGTCGATTTTTCCTTACGTACATAATATTTTCATAAATGAATTGGCAAGGTACCGTCATAATATTAATCCTTTTAAATAGTTTCCTGAGAAATTCGCGGCGACGTAGATTTTAAATGGCTCTGACAGCTCTCTTTTGTAAAATAAAGATGGATTCAATGTCAGCAGCCCGACCCCACAGTAAAATGCCATACGTCATAATGCTGTGGAAGTAGCTAAAATAGACCAATCACGCGGTTTTATATCTGTTAACTGTCTTATCTTTCTAACAGCATAAGCGGCCGAGCTTAGCCGCCCCGCAAGAGATGTTATAAGAGGTCCCCATTGTTATTTCTCCGTCTAGCGTCAAACGGTTTTCCTAGGAGGAAAACCGTTTGATTAATAAATTCCAGTTTTTCCCCATTCAATATGATGTCACATTCGCTACTTCTAACATTAGGTAATTTAAATCTAATGCATTTGGTTTTTGTTTTATTTAGTACCAAATTGTTTACCGTAAACCAATCTTGGGCTTGCAGAATAGAGCTATTCACGTCTTCAAGATTTTGTGACCGTCAGTTTATTTGAAAGATTAATGTTGTGTCATCTGCAAATAACACCATCTTCGGTTGATTTTGAAGTAATTAGCGTAAATCATTAATGTAAACTAAAAAGAGGAATGGACCCAATATCGAACTTTGAGGAACGCCCATTGCCATTTCAGACCCTAATGAGTTTACGCCTTTTACCAGATTTGAACAATGGAACTACTTTACTGTGTTTCATGAGATCCGGAAAGACTCCTTGGTCTATACTGGTGTTAAATATGTAAGCTAAATAAGGCGCAATGGTTTCGATTATAGATCTACAGACTTTTACAAACATTCCCCAGAGGTCTTCTGTTGATTTAATTTTAAGATCTTTAAAAGCTTTTATAACAGCCTGGGGGTTTGTATACTGAAACCTAAACTTCAAAGGGCAGGCCTTCACATTCTGTCTAAGTAAGTCAGCAGAAAGCGCGGGTGAGGAATTTAAAGCTTGAGTAGTTTTAAGGGGAATATTAGCAAAAAAAGTTTTCAAATTCTTGAGCTATTTCTATATCTAAGTTAATGGGGCCATTTGCAGTCTCTAAATTAAATTCAGTATTTCGCTGTTTTCCCTACGTGTTTTATTATTTATTATTTGCCAGGTAGTTTTTATTTTATTATCAGCTGATTTTATTTTATTGCTAATATAAAGCTTTGGCTATTTTGCACACACTTTTAAAATTTTTTGAATTTTTTGCAACATACGTATGAAAGCTTGTATTATTCATATGTTGCTTTAGGCCATAAAGTTCAAATAGTTTTTCCCTGATTTAATGAATCCCTGGAATCGCCCAATTACTAAATAAGAACTTTGTGTAAATACTTTTAGTCTTTAGTGGAAAAGTGTCATTAAATTGCGTGTTCAATAGTGAAAAGAATTCGGCGTAGAACTCATTTGGGTCATCTATATTATTAAAACTCTGAACACATAATTTATTGGGCAAAGAATTATTTAATTTCTCTAAACTTTTACATGTAATTGGCCTAAACCTTATTTGAATTTTTTGTAAAGGTATGTAGGAGCAAAATGTTATTGTTTGTCCACTGTGATCTAATGGCAACTTATTTACAATTTTTTTGTGTAGGTCACAGTTACAAAAAATATTATCTTTACAAGTGGCAGAAGAAGCTGTCACTCGGATTGGTTCAATAAAAACATTTAACAAATCAAATGACCTAAAAAGACTTAATAATCTGACAGTGTTCGAGTTATTTTCTAATAAGTTAATATTAAAATCACCACATATGATTATTGACTTACTACTAGTACTAAGTTTTTTTAATCCATCTTCTATTACAGAATCAAACACAGATAGATTCTACGCATACTATATACTATATATATACGTATACTATATACGCATACTATAACATGCTTATCAAGCTAAACACAGGACAATTCAATGTTGTGTACAACAGACAGTCCGATGATGTCTTTTCTTTCTTTCGATTTAATAAAAATTTTAATCAATATTAATGACCCGCCATGTATCATACATTTTCGACTAAAATGGCTAACTACAATAATTTTCATAATTAATTGACATCACTTGATGATCTTTTAACCAATCCTCTGTTAAACAAATTACATCAAACTTGGTATTTTCTAAAAACAATTCTATTTCCAGTAATTTGGAAGAGCAACCTTGGATATTTTGATTAAATAATTTTAAAATATGTTGCACTCAACGCAGGTGGGTTCAAAATCATGTACTGAATCCATGGTAACCGTTTTCGCGTCAATGTCCCTGCCACCATTTATATATCTTCGTCACTTCAGACAATCGTCTTGGCCGCAAAAAGTTACTTCTTGTTTACCTGTCAAAATAAAGGTGTCAATAAACCGTTTCATTAAATTCTTATTTCAATCTACTTTTCTATTATGTATGAGCTTCATGCAAATTAGTGAAAATAATTCTATTCCTACCAGTCACGAACTCATAAAACAGCTACAAATATGTTTTTTTCAGTCTGCACATGTTTTTTGATGAATTCGACAGATTAAAATGTAAAAAAAAACTTAACTACCAGAATCTGATAAAAATAAATACGGGAATAATATATTTTATTTAATATACGACTGCCAGTCAGTCATTGATATTTATCGTAAAGGGAAACATTAAATTTTTTGAAAAAAACCATCACGTCGTTCATAGTTTATAGTTTAATATTTATATCTGAGCGAGTACGGCCTAAATTAATTATTTGTTTTTTTAATCATATTTTCAAAATGTAACCTTGAAAAGCATGTTTCCTCACAATGTAAATAATCTGTCATCCTAATCCTACTCATCGTACTAATTACTTTTCAAATCTACTCTAAAAAAGTAATTTCAACATAATAAACTATCTACTTACTCCAAATATCTAATTACAACGTAAGTAATTTACTTTCACTAAACTCAAAACACAAACACTATCATAATCACTATTCTATACCTACAAACAAATATTGGTAGTAAGTAGACTAGTAATAATACATTAATGAATTCAATGAATATTGAGCAAAAAAAATGCAAATTTAAACATGGTTCTAATGTGATTACGTCAAAAAACAGCTACAAATTTTCAATCGAATGATGAAATGTTTACAAACTCTGAGCCAAACGCATTACGAAATTCAACGAAAACAAACGAATCAAATGCGTGTGCCAGAAAAAGGTGGTGTAATAGCAATTATTCCATCTCGCTCCCGCGCGCGCGTTTTCTACTACCATCCCTATTGTAACTCATTGCAAATCGGCTTACCCGGCTGCTAAGAAGCCGCGGTGTCACGTGATCAAAGCGACGTCACGATGGATTTTATTTTCTAAAGAAATTGGACTCGCGAAAAGCCGGACGCGCCTACGAGTTATTTTTGCGCAAAATTGCGTTTTATTGTTGGTATATTAAGACAAAAAATGTAATGTATGTAGGCGTTTTGTAATGTTTTAATTTTATGGTGTATCAAATACTTATAGTGTGATTATTTAATGACGATAGAGTGTTTGTTCCGAATTTCCGAAGGGAAGCCGGTAGGAATCGAGTTGTTTAAAGCCGTCGCCCCTGCTGGCTGCAGCATCAGGTCGTCTTTACAATTTTTACCAAATCAAACAAGTTTCGTATTTTCCAAACTGCAAGAATCCATCTTAAATTCTTCACATACCTACATCTGTGATCAGAGTAAAGCTAAGTAAAAGCTTGTAAAACAGCAGTTGTGTAAATTGCGTAAGTAAGAGAGTAGGATTTCATGCAGTGCAATATTAACAAAACAATTGAAATCGGCCGCAGATCACAATCGAGTGTTTAACACTAACACGCGTTGGTTAGTTACCAGCGCAGGCAGCGCAGTGGTACCACAGTGCAGATGGGAACAGTAGGTTCACTGTATAAACTGAAGTCCTGAACAGGTAACAACTTAAACCAAGGTCGCTCTAGTGACAACAGTGCTTCTATACGACATGCAGCGGTCTGGTCAGAACTATGACCCTCTTTCTGTTTATCTACTTAGTATATTATTATACTGTAATGCCAAGATATTTCTGAATATGTTTCCTAATTGCGCCTGTTGTCGCATAATGTCCTGTTTCAGTAGACAAGTGGACGCACTTCCCCACTGTAAGTATACCTAACTCATTCTCGATGAGCTCGCAGGTGACTCCACCCGCGCCACGCTTTAGATTCCAGTTTATCGCGATAAATGTCGTCGCCAACGAACTATTATTATTCTCTTTCGTAAATTAAACGAGTTCTACAACATTATTTAAATAAACAAGCGAATTTCTTAATACTAATTCTGGGGTACCCCAACAACAAATCCGAAGAAGAAATCGGCCTTCAGAAGTTAAACGTCTAGTCTAAACAGAGGATCTATTTTGGATATTTATCTTCAGAAGGCCTATTATTCGTATTTGAAGCGTCAAAATCTAATCTCCATCTCATATCGTGTTAATATAAAAAAATGTAATTCCAAGGTTACGGAAAAACAAAAATATTACAGAAAAGTATAAATTAAAAAAAACAAAGGAATTAAGGTTCATAGCATCATTAAAAAACAACAATAAAGAAATGCGGACAGCGTCTAATTAAGTATCTACACATACAGCGTGCCTTGGCGACATCAATTAACAAACATTTAGTGTCTATCTATAACTGCGGTCAACTCAAAGCTTATTGTGGTCGTGGCGTCCAGTTTGCCTCAGTATTAATGCCCGGCAAACATTAGTGTAATATGTTGAAGTTAATCGCAACAGTGCAGGCTATTCACTTTCGCGGCGAACAATCCGGCGCGGCGCAGGCAATTAATCAAGCATTGAGCGGCGCGCGCGCAGCCACGCCGTGACGTCATCACATCGCTCCTGCACGGAGCAACACACAGAAGAACTACTACTATACGACGATTAATTTATTACTGAAGCAGTCAGATTGTGGGTGGTTTAACAAGAGTTCAGCACAGGCAGGCCAGCTCGCGTACTTACTTACTTTATTTTTGTACTGGCATTAGCATCATCGTGGTAAAGTGGAGCCCCAGTAGCAGACCACTGCAACAAATTTTGGCATGCAGTCTGGTCAGCATGAATCAGTCGACATTTGGAACATCAACTTGTAATCACTTGACGGGTGTGTAATGTTTGAAATAATAACAGAAGTTCTAATGATCACATTGACCTAATTTCATTTAATATACTTTTTTTTAATATTACGATGAAATGATATAATGAATTATTGATATAATTTCATTTAACTTAATTTTATATGATATAATGCACATTTGGATTAATATTCAATTAGTATAATATTCAGTTACTATCATATTCAATATGTATAAGTAACGTTTCATATAATTTAGAAACGTCGTCATTTGGGTTAGATTAGAACAGTGACCATTAACGGCCTCCGAGCGCCAGATCCCTTCTATTGTTGGTGAATCATTTGGGTTAGATGAGGTTACAACAGTATGATGTTTTCTGATATTTACATATTCAAACGTAAACACATGTCACGGACCCGGCCTTGATATATCGTTGTCCGCGAATTCCGCGTCAGGAGTTTCGTCGCCAGCGCATCCGTCGATTGCTGAGCGTGCAGAGCGCCCCGCCCCGGCGCGCCTTGCAGCCCTGTGCTCGTCACCGCGGCTCCTCTGTGTACCGCTGCCTGAGCCCCTTGCCCCATCCCACTGCCAGTATCTGCAGCCCTAGCTAGTTTTTATTAAGGTATTTTTCTATGTGTCTGTGTCGCCTGCAATAAATGGTATTATTATTATTGTTGTTTGATATTTCTAAGGACCCTGGGGGCCCGAACCTTTAGAAGGCGTACGAGGGGCCGAAGCGTTTAGACGTTTTTAAAGAAATGAAGCACCAACCGACGATTATCCCTGTATGCCCTATGCAAGTGCACCCAAGGACAACCCCCAGTTGGTGTAGGACTATTACAGGATATGGAAACAAAGCTATTGGACTATGGGTTTGGGTGGCTTAAGTTGACTGGTTTTGACGTTCAAAAGTGCCATACATGGGCCTATTTGAAATAAATGATTTGACTTTGACTTTGACTCTGGTGACCTGGAACTATGGAAGGACTATAACGTTATTTCAAGTGATATTATAATTATCTATTATTATGCCATACACACCCCATTGCATTAAAGTGAGGCTACTGTTCTGTCGTGTCGTGTGCTCATAACGTACTTGAGTAGCGGACATCTGCAGATTTCTTCATCAAACATATTAAATGAATAAGGCGTGTTATGTAATCAAAACACTTTATTTCTCGTTCGGCGATAACTTTACATACCTAACACTGGGACACATTGACATTTGCGGATGGCATGCGGAAAATACGTCGCCGCCTACCCCTTCCGGCGCCGCGGACGTGACCAATATAAATATTGTTTTAGTTGACTTTTATCACTCAGTGCTTTGAACTTTTAGTCGATGAACTGAGTGCTGCAAGCCTGATGACGATCTTAAAATGAATTTAGAATCGTTAAAACTACGAATTATACCAACGCCAATTTGTGAACTTCACAGCGCTTACCCATATACCCAGAATAAAGCCATAACTTCGACACCTCTTCACCACGTCAGTCTGTCACTGTGTCGCGATACACTTTGGGTGACATCATTAGTGAGGGCTGGTCACCAATTATCATAAACGTGTAAGTGAAGGGTGCGAGAGCCGTGCGGACGGCGAGGTGCGCCCGCCAGGGCAAGGCGCGATGCGGCCCGGGCCCCGTGGGACCCACGGGCCCACCCCCACCTGTAGCGCGCGACCGGCGACCTGTGGCGCGCCTTCGTCGTCCACTTATATTACGACCCCTTTCGACTACTTCACACAGTTGACACACAATTCACAAGTTCACAACCTGTATCATTCAGAACACTTGTCTTGAGATCGGCGACTTGACTTGTGATTCATGTAAGAAATTTTGCCATCGAACTTGAGCTTGAACTGCAGCTAGTTCAGCAAGTTCTACGACATACATAAAGTTTATTTAACCGACGCCGACATCCGACTGGATGATTTCTGTCAAGTATATCGACTGTACACATTACACAGTAAGTATATTTATATGTAAGTAGTGTCTACTCATGACAAACAAATGTTGCTGTCATAATGGACACACATATTAAGTAATTAAAATTTCCATGAAAACTATGTAGGTAGATAGTAACACTATCAATATCCAGTTTATTGTAGTCGTATGTCTACAGAGCGCATACGATGGCATGGTGTCGTATTACATCACGTGATCCTTTCACGCAGTCAGCGAAACTCCAGCAAGAGGAGCCAGCCGCACCGAGCACCAGCGGCGGCGCCGGCGACGACGCAGGATCTATAGTTACTATCAACATCATATCGGGTTTAGCTCCTCTAGTAACACTAACCACCGCATACTGCGGTAGCAGGTTCTTTACTAAATATATTATACCTTTTGTTATTTGTTAGTTACTACGTGTCCTTTAGGGGCGCTTTCAACTTGGATGGAAAAATTAAAGGACCTAACCGGCCTTTGTAAGTGTACAATCTGCTGCTCATATCCGGGGTGGGTGCGAGAGTACGTCGAGTATCACCCAGACACATCTGAACATGCATGAAGAGGTTTCATGTTACTATCGTCTCATGTCTGTCGGACACAAACTGCGACGCGATGCTGGCGTAGCTTTGTAAGCGAGAAAAGGGACACACAGGAAGCCACTTGCAGCAACCAAAGCCATAATATTTCGGAAAGTATCGCTGTTTCGTGCACAGTGAAGCGACATGCATGCATCGCGGTTATTAAAAGTCCCACAGTTGTAGTTATTATGATGATTAGTGTGCGGGGCGCGGCGCACGCGGCGCTAACGAATGGCGCACATTAAACACCCTCTGCCGGCTCGGCCGAGCCCCCTGGCCCGAGTGTTTGGAGGTCAATAGCATCGCACGCGGACACGCGCCCTTTACACCCATCACATTATGACATTTACGAGTAGTTTAAATGTATAGTTCTGAATTTTAGACAATAATCTTCTTCGTGCGAATTAGGTAGACAACTAGGTTCATTCGCACTCCACAATCAGTCAGTATATATTCAGCATTACATTTGAGTTCTCCGCGCTAAATAAACAGGCTGATATTGTTTCAGCACAATCCACATGTTAATGTTACGTAACGTTTCTATGATAAAGGTACTAATTATACCTCAACAGCGGAAGTATTTGTGAGTTTCAGTCCGTTACGATGATTTGTCCTACACATACTAAAGATTCTGTCGGAAAGTTTATAATTATTATTATAAATTATGTTAATAAAGTGAATTTTACGTTGGATATCGTGTGGTCAAATCAACTTTCTATCAAAACTATAAACTAGGCACTTAAAACGGCTCTCGGTTGAGGGAAATTATACAATTTGATGCGAACTGCAAACTGGTGACATTTACTTCAATAATCATAGAGAAAAGAAATAACAAAATGTTTATTCGGACTATCAATTTATCACACCGATAATGAGGTAAAATAGGTACCTACCTCGAAAAGAAAGAAATCTGTACAAATATAAAACTAATTAATTAGGGTTAAGTATGTCTAATGTTCTTTATTATACTTACATCCATCTGGGATAGTATTTAATTTAAGAACTTACAGACTTAAAATAATAATAATTATGTCTACTAGTATACAGGGTGGCAGGGACATCGACGCAAAAACTGTTACCATGGTTTAGTACATGATTCTGAAACCCCCCTGCATTGAAATTTTTAGTCGTTTATTTAAAACAAATTGCTGTTTCATAGAGAAGTGCAATACCTACACTACACGTCAAAATGTATGGAATAGCTGTTTTTTTTTTTTTTAATAACCGACAAAAAAATGCAACTCCCCCTTTTTTTTTTGAGGATGGGAAATCATCAAATAACTTCTCCCGCTCTAAGCGGAGCGGGAGGGCGTGTCAGACTCTTACTGACTAAAACCCACCCGTGTTCCTTCGGTTGCCCTGTCGCCGGGGGCCACGATCTCCCTTTCGGTTTTCTTCGCAACCCCGGCAGGCATCGGCCCTAGTGGACCCCTTCAATTCTGCTGACATCTCTTTGAGGCGCGCGTGGAACACAACGCGCCGTCGATCCGGGCCTGGTCCTTATCGGACGGTGAATGCAACTCTCCCTGAGTTGCAATTTTCGTATAGCTTAGAATCATGTACTGAATCCATGGTAACAGTTTTCGCGTCAATATTCCTGCCACCCTGTATAAAAAACGAGGGGAAGTAATCATAGGGCATCAAAAAATTCGTCGGCTATGCGGTCAACAGGCAAAGTGCCCATACGGCTGGCAGCATTGCCATACAACGTGGCAATGCTATGTGACGCTTTTTATAATACAATGTGACGCTTTGGCCAAAAAATAGGCCAGCCCTTTGGTCACGACTAAGTGGGCACTCGGACCCCATGGCCCAGGTTAGTGTTTCAACCCCAAACGGCTCGAACATATGTCTCAATAAACATTAAGTTCGTAAAGTCTGAAAAAAAAAGGGGAAGCAACTCTTTCAAATACTATTTTTTTTACTAGTGAGCCCAAGTGGCTGTGGAGCAGGACCAGCATTAAGCCAAGCATTTTTATCTACGATATAATCATCCAACTTATAATATGCTTGTCTACATAGTGTGCGTTTAATGCATGTTTTAAATTTCTTCTCATTTAGTTGTAGAATGTCGACTGGTATTTTATTATAACATTTTACACAGAAACCCATAAGAGATGGGTGTACTTTCACAATCTGAAACGTGGTTGATCTAATACGTATTTTTTTTTTTTGAGTCATGCATGTAGCGCCCAGGCGCACACAAGTAGCGAGCCAGAAGATGGTGTCACCCAGCATAGTGCCTATGTTGAGTGACGGTAGCGCCTGAACCCAGAGGCCCGACTCCCACGCACGTCTGCAGTCAGCAGGCATGCTCTGCAGTATTAGAGGTCGTATTAACAAGATTATTCCGTACCAACTTGCAGATCAGCTCATCCCGCTGCCTCTGGGAAAATGGGTTCACGGGCCGGTCTGTATCCGGGCAAGCCCCTAATAAAAATCTCCTGTGTCAGAATCGCTCGTGTCACGACAGTTTCGTCTCAGCCTACGTTTTCGTCTCAAGATTATTATTTGTTCACGCCTGTATTCCCCGAAGGGTTAAGCAGGGTACAACGATTCAAATGACTCTATTTATTATAATGACTGCGGGGACGTCCTAGTGGAGCCCTATACTACATACTTGTGTGAACAGAAGACTTAGTTCTACCTTCCACTTGACACTCTGGTTCGGTGCAACAAGGCCTGCACCGAGAGACAAGCATCAGTACCAATCCTGCCTAACACAAGCATGATGTGCCTGGCGTGAAGCTTGCCCCGAGCGAGGCCACATTGACCACTTTGTTCTACTATACTTGTATATTCTTTCCAATTCTGATTTATGCACTATGGAATGGCCCTATTTTTTGTTTCGTAGCAACAGCGTGCCTATGTAAATTATAAAGTAATATTAACCTCTTTGGACGACATCTCTATGTATAAGAGTTAGAATAATATTTTAAAATAAACAGACACGTTTTGTGAAATCGGCAAGTTCACGGACGAACTAGATCGTAAATATTTCCACGGTCGAGTGTGGAATGAGAACCACTACTAGTTTATAATGTCAGCACCAATACCATTTTAATCAATAATTAAGTAGAAGATACGTTTTTAAGCATTGATATTTTTAGTAATTTGAAGCTAGTGCACTTACTGATCCTTTGGCCATCAACATCGATAGATCAAGTGATGAGCTCACCAGTTCACAGCATCAGACTGAACGATACTTTTATCTCATGTTCTTGATTCTTTGACGATTCACTAGTTCTGGTTACCCTAAAATTTTACTGTTTTCGGGTCTTCAAGACCCGTAAGCTACTTATAGAAATATTCTAAAGAAATTATTATAAAGAAAAAGTGAGAGACATTTGCTACATTGTACCGGATGTCATAAACTCACCTTCACCAATAAACAGCAACACACGACAACCGTGACGTCATCCGCGAATGTCACCGCGTCACACCCCTGTGGCACACATCGACCACCCCCTTTTTTTTTTTTTTTTTTTTTGGGTGGGAAATCATCAAATAACTTCTCCCGCTCTGGGCGGAGCGGGAGGTATGTGTAGACATAATTATATTCCTCCCTACGTACAGTTAGACAGCAGTATTATTTATAGTAATGACCTCATTTGTTCACTAACCGTCTGCTGACATAAGTTCCGCTGCTTTGCGCTAACTCAACAATACAAAGAATGTGAACAACAAAGATCGCTCGGTAGTTTTCAAAGCACGCTCGATGCGCTAATTCTGTTAGTGTGTTGTCAAACAGAATCAGCCAGCGAATCGAAATGATGTAACTAGTAAGATTATAAAATCATGTGAACAAAACTTATGCTGAAATTCTGAAAACATTGTGCGAGCGTGAACCGCGTACCTAGTAATTAATAAGATACTGTGACAATTTGAGATCTGGCGTCTATAATCTGAAACAATTCTATTTACTAACATGACGAACAATGTATGGATGAGTTTTATGTAACTACCTACTACTTATATGCAGCACAGTGAATCATAGGGAAAATAAGTGTAACAAAGAAGTATGCATTATTTTGTTTATCGACGGCTCTCGTAAACGTCAACCTGCTCCATTCAGTTTTACAAGTAGCACGAGCTAGATGGTGAGTGATTCTGAGTGGAGAGTAGCTGAGTCACTCCGTGATGTACAGCATCTGTACATGCATGTCAGTACACGCACGTGTTGGCCACAGAGATGTCAAAAGGCCCAGTGTCACTGCCACTGCAATTCACAATGAAATGCACAAAATGTACAAAGTTCTAACTCAACTTCTAAAATGGCATTAAAAACTGATGCAAACTTATACCCTGCGATATTATCGCCACGCGACACCGGTCACACCGGTCAAAATATACTTACTCGGTAGGCTCATCAAAAAACTTCATATTATCCTGCATGCAGCCCACCTCAACTGGAGTTATTTAATAATCGATATACTGGTAAATGCAGCGGAATGTGATTGTGAGTGAACTACGCAATTGTGATGCAGGTCTGATTCCAGAACAATCACTTGTGATGAGAGGCCGATAGTGGTGGCCGTGGTGGCTGGTGGCTGGAGGCTGGAGCTGATGACTCGTGACGTCATGGAGGGTGGCTAACGTCAGAACTCGAGGGCTCGTGACAGCCGCACTCATCCAATTGTGTGATTGCGGGAGACGCCGCTAATTCATTTGCGCGCTCCGTTAATTAGGCGCCCGGGCCCGCGGTCACACCCCGGCACACGGCTCACTAAAATTACTTCTAATATTCATTAAAGCACCGAATATGGCATACATATAATTATGTATATCATTTATTTGTTAGTTTTTAATCGTAATACATATTTATTTTTTTGCCTTTATTGCATTAATTATACTACTCATTAGTAACTAGCAAAAACTGGTCTTATAAAAGTCACCAATGTGCTTTTGCCAAGAGTTAATGGGTTACTCCCGCTTGGCAACGTTACCGTTTGGCAACGCTACATATACATTGGTTATGTTAGTAGATATTACGTACCTGAGCACACGTTAAAGTACAGTCAGAGTAAAAAGTTCTAGTGTGCCGAATTGATTTAAGTAATATTTGCTATGTTCAATTCTAATTTTATATTTTTGACTTGTTTGTATAGTCACATTTAGAATGAATAAACAAAGTTTGCCTATATTATATTCTAGTAACGTATGTTGTTGATTTTGCTTTGCTTAGTTTAAATAATTACTAATCATTATTTTATTATATTTTTATACAGGGTGGCAGGGACTCTTAAAATAAATCACCTGTTCCATACATTTGACCGCGTAGGTATTGCACTTTTCTAAGAAACAGCAGCTTTTTTTTAAAATAACCGACAAAATATTTTAACGCACGTGGGTTCAGAATCATGTACTGAATCCATGGTAAAAGTTTTCGCGTCGATGTCCCTGCTACCCTGTATGATACATAAAAAAATACGCTACAAAAATTTATTTTAAATAGGTAGGTACATACTTTTTTCATTTCAAACAAATACACACATCAAAAGTGTCTAGGGATCAACATATATTTTTGCAATAACTTTTCTCCTGATTGATATTAATTAAAATTTTCTTTAAGGATTCATCAAATAAAGTGTTTTCGTTTGTCACAGTAACGATAAACCAAGTCACCTTTGCATTAATAAAGAAATTTGCCATTTTCCTAATAAAGGGATTTTTGACATTTGAACCACTAACATTAAAGTTCGAAAAAAAGACTGAAATAACAGTTTTCTTTAAAATTTTATTGGGTAACTTAAACAATTAATAATCCGTGTTTCTACCGCGAACACTAACAACACAAGAACATCGGTTTGGCATACTCAAAATGAGTTCATCCAAATCACGCTGTGGAATGGCCGCCCATGTTCGTTGCAACAACAAAAAAAGATCTTCTTGCGACTGGATACCCTCCATATTCGGCAAAACTCTTCTCTGTAGCATATCCCATGCATGCTCAATCGGGTTCAAGTCTGGCGACTGAGCAGGCCAGAGCAGGACATTGATGTTAGCTGCGGCGAGAGTCTGTCTTACAACTCTTGCGGTGTGCGGTCGTGCATTATCATGCATTAACTGAAATAAGGGACCGATTTGCACTTGTAGAGGAACGATGACGTCAGATACAATCGTCTCAGCATAAATTTGAGCGTTGAGGTTGCCTCTGATCCAAATCAACTCAGTTCTTCCGCCGATCCAAATACCCGCCCATACCATGATGGTTCCACCACTATAAGGATGGACTTCCTGGCAGGATTTTAATCGCTGTTGGCGTCCAGGGGTTCTCCAGTGTCGTATACGTCTTGTATCCGGTCTCATACCAAAACGAGACTCATCAGAAAAGCACACGAAACGCCATTGTTCTTCTGCCCAATTTCTGTGTTCAAGAGCCCATTGATATCGAATCCTACGATTGTGCATTGCTATAGGTGGTACCCGTAGCGGTCTTCGGGAATGAAGGTTCACTTCATGCAAGCGGTTTCTGACTGTTTGGTCGCTAATTAAGTTCCCTGAAGAGTGATGAAGCCTCACGGCTAACATCATGGCGGTTATTGTTGGAGCTCTTCGAGTTAAGATTTGAATGTATCGGTCTTGTCTCCGTGTGGTGCAGCGATACCGTCCTCCATGGCGCTCAGCCACGGTACCAGTGCTTCGGTAACGTGTCCAAAGTCGACTGATAACACTCTGACTTGTATTCAGAGCTAAAGCCACAGTACGTTGCCGGGAACCAGCTTCTATCATTCCCACGGCTCTGAGCATTTCTTCCCTGCTTAAATGACGTCGCCGCTCCATAATCAGTAGTAGGGAAACAGTAGCACTAATAATGTCTTCAATGCGTTGTATGTTTTTATAGGGAAAATATTGACAGCTGATTTTCATCTTTTACTCGAGTTTGATTAACAGTTCCTGTTTCAAATTATGAAATGCACCAAAAAGGATCCATATAAATTTATATAATCATAAATTTATTACAAAGCCACATCTCAATCTCAAGAAATCCGCATAAAAATGCTTGATCCCTAGACACTTTTGATGTGTGTATTTACATTCCTTAAAAAAACGACTTAACGTACTGACTGTACCTGGTGCACACGATACATCGCTATAGGTATGTATATGTAGCGTTGCCAAACGGGAACGTTGCTAAACGAGAGTAACCCAAGTTATTGCATTGGTAAATGAGTCTTGTAATGGTTTTGTAGTGTCTAACAAGTCCCGATTCGGGCACAAATTTCAAGACTTCTAGTTCTGCTTTGGTTCAAAAGGTATTATAACGTGCATTAATTTATGCTTTAAATCAGACTTTTTCAATCCTACTATATTATTATAATATAATAAATGTGAAAGTTTGTATGTTTGGATGTTTGTTACTCAATCACGTAAAAACCGCTACACGGATTTAGATGAAATTTGGCACACAGATAGTTTATAACCTGGATTAACATATAGAATACTTTTATCTCGGTAGTAAGTTCCCGTGGGATAATATCCGACATCCATGCGGGCGCAGCCCTGCGCGAAAACTAATATGAGATAAAATTGGTATCGAATGCATTTATTTTGCGAATCTGAGCATAATCTGAAAGATTCCTTTAAAAAATTATTAATATTATAAAATGAATAAATATTAATGAATGTTGTTGTTGTTGTATGAATGTTGTTCCTGAATGTAATAGGCAATAAATTAGACAGCCCACTGGTGTGGAGTTTCACCCCGAGAACCAAGTCTCTCTTAGTTATTAGATACTAGCATAAGTTACTAGTTTAAGTTCATACCAACAATATAAAAAAATATAAAAATGGACTGACTACAATCAATATATAAATGGACCATTACTATTTAACGATTACTATAAATGTAATGGATCAATGGTTGTCTGAATAAATATATTATATTGTTATTATTTTACGTTCCGGATAACAGCAATTAGGAATAACTGATGCGTGTGTTGCGTTGTAAGTGTAATATTAATGCGAAGTTAAGTTTTCTGTCATATATGTCATATATAAGGTTTCGGGTAAATTTTCAATGGCCCGCGATTTATGCAAGTTTAAAGTATTTTTGGAATAAATTTAATTCGGACACTGACTTGACTGAGACTATTGCAAGAATTAAGTACTATTCCTATGATTCTATGGGAGCTATTGCATTTAGACCTGGTGACCGATTGCTTTTGTGCAAACAATTCCTTCAAATCACGAACTTCTTCGTCTTTTTCTTTGTCTTGAAAATGTTCAGAACCACAATCATACTTATTGTCGACATTAAATTTGTCATGTAAAAGCATAAGGTAAGATTAATTTCAAAGTTTAAGCTAATTTTATGACGATTTTTTATCGAAATCAATGCTAATTCTCCCTTTACAGTCACCCGTTCTTAGCTTATAAGATTTCCAACAAAATTTGCACTAATCTTTGCGTTCTCAAAACCAATATTTCTGTATGAACCATATAAACACACTTTCATAGGGTTATGCTATTCTTAGTTAGTGCATTATTGATGCTTGAGTATTTAGGCAAGAGTATAAAGTCATAACAAATGCTTATAAAGGTATATGTCTTGTAAAAGTCATATGATTTAATTATGTGAACGTTACTTTATGAGACTTTTTTTGAAGAGCTCAGCTCTTGATCTTGATAAGGCATTTGAAAATGCGTTTAAAAATAAGATAGGATTGATCAAAGCCATTATATGATATTTTTAAGAGTCGCATTAAAAGCTGCGGTAGTCAAGAGCATTTTGCTAGTTGAGTAGTATCTATTCTCTAAGTAACTATTCCATGATGGATGGAATCTTTTTTGAAGCAGCCTGTAATATTTAAGAAGGGTTTTTAGTGTAATTGAAAACATTGGTGAGAGCGAAACGCAAATTGTTTCATTCTTATTTTTGTGTTTAAGTATTTATAATTAAAATGAAAGATTCCCTGAAGACTTTTTTATTCTGTATCACTTTAAATTCGCTTTAAGCCGCCATGTTGGATTTCATGTGAAGTCATAGACTAACCCGCGGAAAAACGATATCTCGAATCGTTTGTCATAAATTCATAATACAACGAGTAGTTTAGGAGTTATGAGGGAGCAGATGAATCTACTTACAAACCTATGTAGGTATTGCAAAGGAGGGATATTATTTTATCAGGCTATGTATGTACCATAACTCTCCTTTGGCTTTGTAGCAGTTGGGTAAAAAGAAGTTTTTTTTTTAAGCGAATTCATCAGTACTTTACCAAATTTATTTTTGACCACATCCTGGGTATGCACTTTCCAATATACAATAACCCTCCTTTTTGCGTCGCTGTAGTTGGGTAAAAAGAATCATCGAAATCGGTAATCATTTTGAGAAATCCGGCGTAATACGAGCCTCTACCTTTTTTATAAGTCGGTTAAAATGAAGTATTCGTTTTATACATTCTGTCAACGTAACACATAACGAATTCAGAAGAACAGTAGCGGACAGCGGCGGGTGACCACGACACCATTCTCACAGACAGTGCGGTACCTCGAGCGGGCAGCTCGACATTCGCGTGGTACATACAGAAGTACAACTTCTTCTTCTTCTTTTCGAGTTGATGGCAGTACAACACAATGAATATTGATGTTTTTTATTGGGGAAGACGTCAGGGTAACACGTCTGTTACCGAGTAGATCATAGCACCGCACAGCGGGGCGCCGCGTGTGGACGTACGAGTATTGTGCGATAAAACCCGATTATTGTAGTAGCGGTTAAACCGATAGTTTTCGTACTAATCAGTCGTTATCACCGGTCAATGTTATGCCCTCCGTATCGCAGTATGTAGATCGCACATAATTTGATTGTGTTATAATGTGTAGAGCGGTGTGGAGTGTGGCGCGACACTTTCCCTCCCGCGGCGCAGGCACAGCGACGCTGATATGAAATTCGAATTAGTGAAAATACAGTTAGAGGCGCCAAGTATGCGGCCGCCGTCCGCGCCGTGTCGCAATATGCGCTGCCACTGCCACGCTGACACGCTCATTCATAAAATATTACATTGTTTTCCTTGAACATTATTTATAGAATTATTTGCGCACCGATAACCAGCTCATATTTGAAATAATGTAAGTGGTTGTTAGCTCGTAGTGCGGAGTGCGACCGGAGTCCGGCCCACCGCCCACGTGTCGCAGCGATGTTGTGTCGCGCACGTGTGACGCGCCGAGCGCGCGGGTTTGTCTCGTTGTGTGCCTGCACTAACTACAAACGATAGAGTAGTGAGACTGTCAGCTTCAGCAATGAACTAGAAATACTCGCGGCATGTCTAAGGCCGTCCGCTGCGCTAAGCGGGTGCACGGAGCGTGCGCCCACGCGGCGTGCTGTTTTCTATGACGGGAGACCCGCCTCACGCAGCGCTGCTCTAAGGATGATAATAGAAAACAGCACGCCGCACGGGCGCCCGCTAAGTGCACCCGCTTAACGCACTACGCAGCGGACGGCCTAAACGAGCGGGCGCGAACTCTTTACGACTCACGATTGGGGATGGGCTCTTGCACTTGCAAATATTATTTATGAACATTGCCTACGTATGCGCTAGGAGATAAAAGTACTGAGAGCTAAAGCCTAGCATGACTGTTCCGTCGATGCCTAATTATTGTAGCTTCGCCCGTCGATGTAAATATTCCAACTGAAATAGTTTGGAAGCGCTAAAGTTTCCGAGTGATCGGCGGCCTCGCGCGGGTTATCGCGCGACCTCTTATCACCCGCACGCACACGCACACACGCACGCACACACACCGCGAGCACGTCGCACGCCGCGCATGTGTGCGTATGAAATGGGTCGCGTATGTCGCCAGATGTAATTAGAGCAAGAAACTGTTTATTGTTACCCGCCCGATAGCCGATGTTCATTTAATTATCTATCTATGTATTCATAATTCGAAGAGTTGGTAATACTTGAATTATGAATTTTCGTACAAGGGTTTCTGCAGGGAAAGCTCGTTAATCCAATGATTGTAATATTATATTTAAATATTATGTATGCGTGCCGGCTGGCTTGTTGTTCCAGCGTCGGTTCTGGCGGCATGCGGCAAAAGGCATGTATCCAGGTCGCCGAAGCTGCTCCATTATAGGTGCACTACTCAAGATAATGTATATGACGACACTATGTGAACATCTTACGTGTTGGTTACTTGTTAGCTTTCTTCATTTCTTTCATTCCGATGGGTTCACCTTCCAGTCTAACCGGATGCAGCTGTATACTCATATTTAACTTGGAGCGACTACCCATCTGACCTCCACAAGCCAGTTACGTGGTAGCACGATACCCCTTGGTAAGTCTGGTTGCCAGACTTTCGGGCTTCTGTCTATCCGTAAGGATTTTCAAACACATATGAATCTATGAGGGGTCCCGATATAAATCGGGTGGTCACCCATCCACGCACCGACCGTGGCAAGCGTAGCTATATCTTAGCTTGCATCTGCACCTTGATCGATCGTCCCGTGCGGCTGTTACTTATAGCCACGACTACGAAACCCTGCTGTGTATGTGCATGTATTTCCCAAGTAGCAAAATTCTCCTATAGTCATCGACTTATAAGACTAAACGTCTTATAGGAGTAAAATAGACGCTTTGACTAAGATCACTGATTTGACGGACGGCGCAGTGGTTAAGCGATTGACTGCTGTGCTGCGTGTCACGGGTGCGATTTCCGCACGGAACAAATATTTGTATGACCTACAAGTATTTGTTCCGGGTCTGGCTGTTTGTGTACGTGAGTTTAAATGTTTGTAAACGCACCCACAATACAGGAGAAATTCCTAGTGTGGGGCAAAGTCTAAAAAAAAAAACTGATCTTACAACAGCATTTTATAAGACGATCTGCGCTTTTAATACTATAAATGCATTTAATAAGATTGTTTACCCTTTTTAACGTCTTATTTCATTCTTATATAAGACATGCACTTCTGTAAAAGTCTAAAATATAGCTGCTATAGGAGGATATATTATCTCCTTTATTTAATCTAAATACTTATAAATTATATTTTTAAATATTAGAACATATAAAACATAAAAACATTTAAAAATATAAAAAAGTAGCCCACCGGTATCGGGAACAGGGTCCAAGCTACCGGCGGTCAGGGCTCCAGAGAGAGGAACCTTCGGACAATGCGAGCCGTGTCCAGGAGTACCGCTTTCTGAATCAAGCCCTTGATCCAGCTGCCCAACGAGAGCCTCCTTAGGTGTTGCTCGAGGCTCTTGGCGAAAAGCCATTGGCTGTCACGACTATCGGCACAATGATTGCTGAATCCACATCCCATATGTCGACAACTTCGCGAGCCAAGTCAAGATACTTGATTTGTTTATCTTTCTCAGCCTTCACGAGGTTCTACGTTCACGTCATGCGGGACCGTTATGTCAATAATCATTGCGCGCCGCTCTCCTCGATCCACCACCACTATATCAGGCTTATTGGCAACAATAGTTCTGTCAGTGATGATGGATCGATCCCAGTCCAATGTGATATTTCCATTTTCGAGAACTGGGTCGGGCACATACCTGTAGTACGGCACTTCCGATTCCACAAGGCTGTACTTCAGAGCAAGTTGCTGGTGGATAATCCTGGCTACAAGGTTGTGTCTATGCAAGTACTCTCCGTTAGCGAGACGAGAACACCCGGAGATAATATGTTGGATTGATTCTCCCGGACGGTAGCAAGCCCGACAGATGTCAATCGTGCCGTCCTTCACAATGAATCTCCGGTAATTGTTCGTCATCATAACTTCGTCTATAATTGCACAGACAAAACCTTCGGTTTCCCCAAAGAGGTCACCAAAGCGCAGCCAGTTTATGGACGCTGGTAAATCTACATTGGGCCCATGCAGGGCCCGGAAGTAGCGTCCGTGATGCTCCTTACTCTGCCATACCTTCATGCGATCCTTAGTGTCAAGCACTACAGGCTTGCGCCAGTTCTCTTTAGCCAAGGAAAGTGGGGTAAAGCCCTTGTCTACCACGACCACATCTCGATGCATCCCCACGTCGGCTTCTAGGAAATATTCCCTGAGACTGCATATCTAGCGATTGTGGAGGGTCTTAGCGTTTAAAAAGCCTCGACCTCCACACTTTCGCGGGATATACAGTCTCATTACTGATGACCGTGGGTGATGCATTCGATATGCAGTCAGCAACGTACGGACTCTCCTATCCAGGGCGTCGAATTCTGTCTGAGTCCATTTGAGTATGCCGAAAGAGTACATCAAAACCGGCATAACCCAACCGTTGAAGGCGTGCACCTTGTTTCCGCCTGATAGAAGACTATTTAATACTTTTTCAGGCGGCCAAAGAAGCGCTCCTTCAACGATTGCTTCATGTCAGTAACATTGATGCCCAACGCTTCCGACATACCCAAATACTTATAGGTTTCAGATGCGGAGAGGGCTCTAAGGTTTATGGAATCCGAGAGTTGGGTTCCCACGGATTCCATAATCTCTCCTCGCTTTACATGCATGACCGCACATTCGTCCACACTAAATTCCATCCTGATGGCAATACTGAAAGTTTCAGTTACTTTCGGTAGCTCCATCAGTTGTAAATTGTTTGGGGCAAAGAGTTTTAGGTCGTCCATGTAGAGGAGGTGAGATATAACTTGACCACCTCTCCTCCACCGATAGCCAAGACCTGAATCCTCCAGCAGTGTGCTCAGAGAGGATTCAGGGCTAAGCTGAACCAGACCGGACTCAAACTGTCGCCTTGAAATGTGCCTCGCTCGATCCTTATCGGCTCGCTATTCCTCTGGATATTTCGACATCCTGGGTAGCGAAGGGCCGTCCTGCATTGCCCCAAACACGACATCAAGAAGGTGCGCAGAGTTGTATCTACTTTATACAACTCCAGCACCCTCATGAGCCATGTATGTGGCACCGAGTCCTTCTTATAATCTATCCAGCATGTCGACATATCCTTTCGGGAACGGCGAACCTGTTGGCTAATGGCCATATCAATGAGGTAGCTCCTTAGTACCGCGGGACCCGTTCCTACATCCATTTTGAGAGGCAGACATGATGGAGTTGGTGTCGGTAGGTACCATTACCTTGGTGGCCGGCTAATCTCACTAGAAAATAACTGAAACCGTGCTCCTAGCTTCTGGCGTTTCATAAGTGCCCATGTCCGGTTTAGTGTGTTTTGAAATATTTTAATTTGAATGTTTTAAAGCAGCGTAATCAGATAAAAGATCCCCACAAAAGGTTCCAACTGCCAGGGATTGTAGATAACGTGCGGAACAGACATAAACAAAAGTGATCGACCCCGCGGACAATATCGCAAATGGTCGATTCACCCGGATTCAGACGAGTCACCAATACGCCGCGCCTGCACATCACGGCGTCTCCTGCTAACTTGAGCAGCATCTAGCGATCGAGCAAATCCATTTCTGAGCGGAACATCCGCTTACTTGGTCACAATGTGTGACCGGAATAAACCGGCACGGCGCGTCGCCGTCGTCACGTCGCTAGTGCTAATTAATAGATTTGCAAATATTACGCATTTTTCCTGATAGCTTGTACTTGTCACTTACGTGTGAACTACCAGTTGGACGAGTACATTGTAGTCAATGGTAAAAACATATTACATATCCTATTATACCATCAGACTATCAACAACAACCAGAGGAAAGAATGCGTCACAAACGCAAAGAATGCGTCACAAATGCAAAGAATGCGTCTCAAACGCAAAAAATGCGTCGCAAATGCAAAAGCCAATTAAAAGCAGACAATGTAGATATGGGTTTTGTAATAGGTCAGAGTAGGAATTAGTATAGTTCCGTATACGAAGTGTACCAGACAGCCGCTGTCACACGAGCGACGGGACCCAATGAGTCGATACGCTGCCTCAGAGCACCAAACTGATTGCTGCAAATGGCAACACGATAATCTGTTTATAGTTGTACTAGTTATATATTTTATCCCCTGCAGCCAAAACAGCTTGTAAGGCGATGCTGGTAACTATAATATGGTATTCATTATTTATACGAAGCAGCCAGCAGGTGACCGCAATTGGCTTGAGCTGACCTGTGAGGTGCGCTATTCAGTTTTAGTGGAAACTTCGCTATTACTAAAATAATATTCGGCTGAAAACGTAGGCGGGGCAAGAGCTGGTGGGCCACGCGGTGCAGGGCGCGGGGCGCGGGGACGCCGCTCAGGTGGAATAATAATTGTCACAATAAACAGTCGGTAATGGAGTGGCGGCGCGCCCAACGAGTTAATTAGTGAAATGACACCCCTCCCCGCCCGGCGCCCCGCGCTCCCCTGCACGGCAGCCGGCTGCCACCCCCGGCCACTCCTCTGAGCGGCCCAATCGCCTATTAAATTATGTCCAAGTGCTTATAAATTTTTGGCAATGTATTTTAATATCGACTCCAGTAGGTACCTTCCTACTAGGATACAGGTAGGTACCTTCCTACCTGTAGCCTAGTAACTTGCACCTACGCCACATTCATTAAACTTGAATGGTTCCAAAAACCAACACTTCTGGGAATCAGTGGCGGCCGTAGGGGGTGGCGAGCAGGGCAACCGCCTAGAGCCTCGTTCTTGTACTCTTCCGCAATAACCCGAGCAGAAACAGTTGAAATTAAAAACTATACTTTATCCTTAGCTATTAGTCAAAACATTAGAATAAGTTTTAATTTTGGTGGTGAAACATAATGTATATGTTATAGAATAAAACGACATATCTCGAGAAATACTTTTTAATGAAATCTCAACCTTTCGAAATGTGAACTATACTTATCGGACAGACAACTGACACTTCCCAAATTTAACGAATAGCTCTAGAAATCAAAATTATTGAAAAACCTCTCTTCTTGGGTCTTCGATCTTTGAAAATTCCTTTCCCGTTTTTATTGAGGAAAAAATACAAAATTTCAACAACGTTTCGGAAAAATTGTTACAAATTAATAAGAATAAGTAAGTGTCCGATAAGTATAGTTCACACTATACTTATCGGACAGACAACTGACACTTCCCAAATTTAACGAATAGCTCTAGAAATCAAAATTATTGAAAAAGCTCTCTTCTTGGGTCTTCGATCTTTGAAAATTCCTTTCCCGTTTTTATTGAGGAAAAAATACAAAATTTCAACAACGTTTCGGAAAAATTGTTACAAATTAATTTTTTTCAACAACGTTTTGGGGGTTTATGGGTCTTATAAAGGGGGTCGAAATTTTCATTATTTTTGCGATAGGACACACCGTTTCCGAGATAATTGTATAACTGTTTTTACACCTTAAGTCGGCTTAAGGTGTAAAAACAGTTATAGTGTTGGTGTGAATTTTAGTTCGTGACAAGTAATTTTATTCCGTACCTTTTTAATCGCAATTAGAAATAGTCAGATTTAGTTACACAATCAAAGTTTTTGGGGGACAAACGTCAAATTCAGAATAGCAAAATTGCCATTTTCACTAAATTAATACCACAGTGCCATCTTAGTGCTGTCAAACTAAAATATAGTTAAGTTGTGTCACTTTATTCTATTTCAGAATGGGAAATCGTCGTTTGAAAGGAATAAACAAAATTTTGGTGATTTTTAGTCTAGTTTAGAGGCATTTAAGAAAGAAAGAAAGAAAGAAAAAACGTTTATTTGCGGTAAACATGACGCAAAAAAAAAAGTTTTAAATACATAAAAAAGTTTTAAAAAAAGTTGGGGAAGCATGCGTCACATCCACGCAAATCGGCTATCGCTCAGCATTATGCTACGACATTTGTGACAAGAGAATCGCTACCGATGGTGCCGATTCGATTAAAGGGTTTTTCAAACAGGCGCGACACGCGACGCGACACAAAGACACCGCTCGTCGCGCGACGAGCGGTGTCTTTGTGTCGCGTCGCGTGTCGCGCCTGTTTGAAAGAGCCTTTATTCTTTTTCTCCATATATTTATTTTATTTATTTATTTATTTATTTATTTATTTATTTAACCATTTATGCACACACATATAAACAGGCAAGAAGAAAGGAACAGAAAAATACGTACAAAGGCAATGCTTATTTCTTAAGAAATCTCTTCCAGCATACCTGCGACAGGAAATTATAAAAAATGAGATGTAGACAACGTGTGTAACCGTAGAAGATAAAACAAAAACATAAATCAAAGAAGAAAAAAAAAATACAATGTACTATTTACACAAACTACTTACAATATAAGAATATACTTACATACATACTTCTAAAATAAATATCACTACTATATATATAATTATAATGTGATTTATGATAACTATGACGAAGTGGAAAGATAGTGTTCTTTCACTCTTCGTTTAAATGTTTCAACAGTACGACAGTCCCTAATGTCAGGCGGAAGTGAATTCCACAACCGAACCGCGTGCACAGTGAAGGAGTAGGAATAGAAGTCGGTTGAGTGGGGGGGGGATTCAAGGAGGTTTTTCAGATGCGATCTGCAAGGTGCATCAAAAGGACGGGCGTAGGAAAAGCGTTCCCGCAGATAGGAAGGGGTTTTAGGGTTGTGTAGGATGTTGAATAGCAGACACAATATCCGAGAGTTCCTGCGAAATCGAATAGGGAGCATCTTGCGAAAATGAACTTGAGTATCTTGCGAAAATTAGAAACGTGATCATACTTTTTAAGGTTAAAAACAAAACGAATACAGATATTTTGCAAACGCTCAAGTTTAATTAAAAGCTCCTCGGTGGCATCCAAATAACAGGCATCAGCGTAGTCTATGATGGGCTGTATGAGAGTTTGAGCAAGGGAGATTTTGGCCATATATTGATTATTCTAATAAAACTTTTTAGTAAGTATAGACTACCTTTTTTTTTCGGTGGGAAATTATCATTTAGTAAGCATAGACTACCTTTTTTTTTTTTTTTTTTTTAAATAAAATGTTGTGTATTTCTAGTGTTTACTTTGCTAAAACCTACCCACAGCGAGGTCAAGCCCTTCCCAAACGACAATTCTGGATCCACCACCAGCGTTGCCAGACGTCCCGATTTGTAAATCAAATAAAATGTCCCGCGCGGGACAGGCGCAGTCCGGCTTTTTTCCCCTTATTTTTGCATTTCTTTTTTAATCTTCTGATAATATACGTTTTTTTTTTTATAATGTCCCGCTTTCGATGAAAGAATCCCGCTTTTTTCACTCAAAAAGTTTCAGAATCCCGACTTGCTGTCACTGTTCGCCACTGTATGGAAGTCTACATTCAGCATTAAGAGCCTTTATTCTTATCCTGCGGGTTGTTATTGTTAGCTGGTAGCATGTTGCTCGATTAACAATCGGGATCCGAAACCCAATTTTATCCACGAATGA
This sequence comes from Omphaloscelis lunosa, assembly GCA_916610215.1. Taxonomy (NCBI): domain Eukaryota; kingdom Metazoa; phylum Arthropoda; class Insecta; order Lepidoptera; family Noctuidae; genus Omphaloscelis; species Omphaloscelis lunosa. The sequence continues at coordinate 22,429,591 of OU744253.1, forward strand.
CAGCCGGGACCAACGGTTTTACGTGCCCGTCCACAGACCGAGCGAGCCGTGCGACTGTTACTATTACTTAGCTAGTGGCTACGTACCTACCTCTATTATTATATTATACCTACAAGGAAGAAAACAGTTTATATCAATTTTGAGAATAATTGTTTTCGTACTTGTTTGTATTCAAGTGATCATTTCTTTTTACTCCGTTGTTGTCTTATATCCTACCGAAAATTATCTTTCCATTCGAATAGTGGAAGTATTCAGAGCACGAACTTGCAAATCACACCGAAAACACAAATATTCTTTACATCGATTATCGAAGCTGGTGCGTTTGTGACTCATTAAGTGCATGAACTACCAGTGTGATTTCTAATTACTGTTAACAGTGGAGGTGCACACACAACAATGCATCACAGCCCCTTCGCTGCCACTGGGAAGAATACAACAAAATATACCACAACAATACACAGGGCACGTGATTCTCAGCTTTTCAATATTTCTAGAATTCTCCAGACTGCCCAAGTTGCATTTTGAACTCGTGAAATAAATACCCAATAATAGCCGCACGGGATCGATCGATCAGGGTAAAGCAACGCTTGCCGAGTTCGTTCCGTGGATGAGGTACCATTCATTTCATATTGAGACCTCTCCGTGCCACAGAATGCACCTTATGATGGTCCCGGCTGCCGTTCGTCATGCTGCGCATTCTTTTAGCATGCTGGGCATCTCAACATGCTTGGCATCTCGAGATGCATAGCGTAATTGACACCAAACTGTCAGAGTTGTTGCGAGTGATTGAAAATAAACCATTTCTGTATCAGATGTAGCTCTGGGCTATTATAGCTGCTGCACGTGTACCTCGAACTCTCTTGTGACTATTACCTTCAGGGATAAAACTTATTTGTACTTCATCCCTTTTGTTGTTAATCACAAGAGTCGTCGTAGAACCAGTCTTTAGTAATCAGTCATGTTTACATTTACTGAATACCGTTTATGAGTTGCAGTAAACTCGTTAAGGAAAGTTAGGATAGAATCCTGCTGCGATTTGCCGTTTTGCACATAGTTATTACTAATTATTCGGTACTTTTCTGATTTGTGGTTGAGTAAACGACAAAATACTGTTTAAATGTATGTTATATCGGTGAAGTTTATCGTGGATACAAAACAGTGGTCGATTGTTAGCCGGCGGTGAGCGCGCGCGCAGCGGATGGGAATCGCCGCGGTGGAGATAAGATAAGTTCCGTTGTGTCGTCACGTGACACTGCGACCGAGCTCGCCGCGCGCGGCCTTCGAGTGCAAGCGGCCAGGCGCGTCTAGCAGCACTGCAACTTGCAACATACAAACACATGACGTCTGCATCACTTCCACGTGCTTCGTTCCCCACTGCCGGTCACTGAGCGACCTCTGCGCTACGACTCACAAGTACTCATAACGCTGTAGAAGTTGCAAAGCTTTAAGCTTAGTCGCGTTTAAAAATCTGTCGTTCCAGCGACACTAACAAGAAAGAGTTTTCAACGTCATATTTTTATTGAAACACAAGTGTGTTCAGAAAGCAAAGCACCTAGTTACCTACCTACGAAGCAAATAAGTAAATGATTGTGGTTATTACCTGCCTTGGATTCTATTCCCAGATCGGTGCATTTGTCTGTAAGTTCTCAGCAGCCCGGGGCGGGGTAGAGAATCGTGCTCACTGCAGTCATTGCAAAAAACATTAATCACCCCATGACATTCGAATTTACATAATAGTTAGTTACGTAAATATGTATCGTAATCGATAATGTGCTTCACGTGTTGACACTATTTCTCGTGAGTGTTCGATTAAAGAACATTTATATTTTCGAGTTATTCCTGAAAACTAGCCGCCATCTGATAACGAGTCGCATCTGCTGAGTTAAAGCCAACCCTACCTTACTACTTATTATTGGTGAAATTAGATGAAGGCCACATACTGTTTCACTTCCAAATAATTGATGTGAGCGCTGCCCGGGAGTTAAACCGGTCACATCGGCGCGGGCCGCCGCGGCTGCGGCCGCGGCCTCTGCGCGGGGCGTGTAGCATGTGACGTGAGGCATGTGGCGTGTAGCATGTGGCGCGTGCATGTCGCGGAGACGCAGACATACCGCGCCGTGTGAACTAGCTGCAGGTGATCCGGAGAGCTTTCTTTTTGTACACGCTTAACTATACAAATAAAATACTAGATCTGTTCGGAGCAGGTTTTAAAACCTTTACAAAACCTCCCCCTAAAGGGTAGGCGCTAAATATAGATATCATAGGCTTTCATAAATGTATAGATGCCTAAAATAAGTTCAGTTAAGATGAGCATCTTTAGCTGATCAAAAGTCGCTCTCCAACTCCCACTGAGCAACATTATTCCAACTACTTACTTATATAGCATATCCAGATACCAACAATGTATATGATCTGATAGATAAGTTTATCAGCTATCTAATCTAAGCTTTCCTCATTATAATATCATTTTGTTCGACCAATATACCTAAATGAAATATTTGCAAAATAACACATAACATCACGCCTTGTTTCCCCGAAGGGTTGGGCAGAGGTGTCCCTGTAGCAGGCACACCCACATTTCGCCAGTTATGTTTAACATTTGCAAAATGTTAAAGAATACGCGGTGAGCTGGGTTCAAGGATGCTGTGGCACTGTGCGGTGTGGTGCGCGGTGGTCAGCAGTTCAGCACAAAAGGAACTTGTACAAGTAATTCTGACGTCGGCTCTGAACAATAGGCCATCGTTGAGCGACTGGGCACTGGACACTGGGCACAGCGCCCAAGTTCATCAGGACACTGCATGCACGCCACAGCGCAAGGTCAGAAGGCGCAGATATCACACAAGCTTCATGAAATTCTACATATTAAAATCTCTACACTCTAAAATACATAGATATTTTTTCAAAAATTCAAAATATTTTTATTTCACATAAACCTATGCGTACCACACTATGCGTACCACACTATAGGCCTACCCACCTTCCATGGAAATAAAGACATGCCGTCCAGTCTCTTGCCATCGTCGCGTGCCAAGCCATTGGGTTCTAATACAGCTGGAATCCCAACGGTGACAAGAGCTCGTCGGATGTCATTAATGTTAGCGTGCCGCGCTAAGCGACCCGCGCTTCGGCTGCAAGACAGCCCGTGGTGTTCGAGGCTGTTGATAACTTCGCCACAGTGACAGCGTTGAGGAGAACAACAAGGAGCTCCTAGTTGCAGGGAAGCAGCGATGCAGAAAGTAGCATCGTCGAACAAAGTGCCTAAGTTTGATGACGGTAGTGCATGAAGCCACAGGCCCAACTCCCACTACTTACCCACAGCCAGCAGACGCGCATGCTTCGCAGTAGTAGCAGACGTATCAAATATTTTTTTCTGTACTACTCTGCAGAGCGGCTCATCCCACCGTCTCTGGGTAATAGGATTGTCGGGTGGATCTGAATTCAGGCAAGCGAGTCTCCAGGCATCCATAGCTTCGGTGAGGCACGGCACATCAAAATTAATCAGTGTGGAGGCTAGGGTTTTCTATTGAGTATTTTCTATACAGATTTTTCTATAGAGAATTTATATTGAGTACCGTGGACCGAGTATAAGAAAGCCGATAAACTAATACTAGATATTTTGCGGACGCCGAGGGCTCCCATACGGATTGTACGAGTAGCTGAAGTAGTAAATCGAAGTTAATGTATGCCGGATAATTTGGTCTATTTTGTCTAAAAGGTGAGTGTGTTTCCATAAATGGGAAGCGCGAAGGAAATATGTCAATATAGGGCCGAAACAGCACTAACGAATTAAGGTTATGGTCGAATGCATGTTAATTTGAAAAAATCCTTTCGAAAATTCATTGAAATTTTGAATTTTTTCTTCAGTAAAAACAGGAAAGGAATCCTCAAAGATTGGTGACCCAAGGAGACGAAGAGAGCTTTTTTCAATAATTTAGATTTCTGGGGCTATTGCGTTAAATTTGGAAACTGTGTGATGTCTGTCAGTACTGGCCGCTAAGACAGTTCACACTTCAAAAGTTTGAGTTAAAGGCCAATGGAATGAAGTTCATTTTTTTTAGGAATTGAAGGTCATTAAGAACAGTTTCTACATCGCCTCCCAAGGTTCCATCATCGAGGTACCAAACGTTAAATTTGGAATTTAGCTGTGGAATAATTGGGTGAATGGCTAAACTAAAAATCATTGGACTGAGGGTGTCACCTTGTTGACAACCAGAAGATCGTCCCGAAATATTAATTTAGAGGGGTGTCTGTAACATTGCCAAAGAAAAATATAGATTTAGGGTATTTCTTTTTTAGTTTCTGCCAGTAAGATGTCCCTACTAATAGTATTGAAGGCATTCTTTATGTCAACCTTCAGGATAACCTCTCCTTTATCAGAATTTAGGTAGGTCGACAAGGCGTGTACGGCAGCCTCACAGCCCTCTAAGAAGCCGTAACCTAGCTGCAGGAGCTGAAATTTTTCTAAAACAGCCTCATCATAAAATTTACAACAAATCTAGGCTGCCATACGACGGTAAGTAGTGCCCATGGCAATGGGACGAATGCCACCATCCTTCTAACGCAGTGCGCATATATTAGCCCCGTATAGAAAGTCTATGACGGACTCGTTCACCTTGCCAGTGAGCATGAAGTTAATCAGAGCCGTAAGCTCTTTCAAGAGCAACTAACCAGCTGTCCTGTGCCTGAAAAAATAAGGTCCTTAAGGTGCTGAGGACTCATTCCGTCGACGCCGCCAGCGGAGCCGCTCTGGAAGGAGTAGACGGCTGTGACCAACTCTCGACCTGTAATGGTAAGGGAGTGATTATCCACAATAAGGGGGCCAGGAAAAGAAAGACCATACACTGGGGCAGGGAGTTTGCTCTCCAGAGCTACAAGCTGTGTTTCTGACGAACATGGTGCCACCACATCACTACTAAAAAGAATCCTGGCTTCTCCGTTTAGGTCACCTTTCCCTAGCTTAGATTCTACCAGATGGGATATACCTCTTGAAGAGGTGTATCTTATGAATCTATAGAGTTTTAATCTTATGTGTGTGTGCTACTGGCTAACTTGAGTATTACAATCGCTAGGCTAAGCTTGTGCACATTCCACGATCCTTTTGTTGCTGCGAAAACCGAAGAAAAATATGTAAAACAAGATCAAATAATGTAATAGATTTTTTATCTCACGAAGGCAGTGGTTTACCTAATATTGTGTGTAGAATCGTAGATGCACGTGAACAATGTTTCTAGGTGGTTTCTGTTTGGCGTGGTGGTTTTAAACTTCCACAGCTGTAGGTACCTACCTAAGTATAACAGAGATAGAACACCAATTAAAGACGGACACAGTGCATAACTACAGACGCAGATATCCCGGCGCCGTGTTATCTACTAGCACAAACATGTCATTACGAACGGCTCCCTAATGATTAGCAAACATACCCACTTATCAATATTTGTTCAGTTGCGCGCATTGAAATGATGCTCCTTACAAGTGATAACATGGAACGACTGGTGGGAGCCGGTCGCGTCCCGCGCCCTCGCCCCCACCCGCGTTTAGCGTCCCATGGCTCTTATTACCAGACTTCGAAGTTCGTTTCCCTACAGCATCTCAAGTCCGTCCTGATGTTGCTTGACAAGGATTTACCAAGTGGAGGACTAAGATTACTTCAATGCAGACTTAAAATAAAGCTAGGTACCTAATGGAACATAAAGGCCAACAGTAAGCAGGTCAGGCCATTTCGGACCTAACTCTGCTCTGCCTGCCTGCCGGGATACTCTAGGCTCCTGCACAATTGAGAATAACTACGTAAATATTTCAGGTAACAATTTATTGATGTCACGCCACAAGAGACATCTACAATCTGCCTAAAAATGGTCAATTTTTTATAAGGTGTGTGTGCATTCGCTAATTAGGTCATACCAATAAAGGTAAAGCGTAAGGTGGTATACGTTGTGTACGCGTTTGATCAGCACCGACAACGCGGTGTGCCCTCGCCGCGTGCGTTGATGTCTTATGTTGGCGCGGCCGAGAGAGGCGCGGTGCGGCCTTCACTGTACATAATATGTTCTGCTAACAACTTTGTTTATTGCTCAGGACAAGAAGCCCGACTCTCTCTCGCGGAGATATGTGACTGAGCGTGCCGGCGCCACACGGGGCAGAAGGCTCATTCGTTCAGCGCACTCTATCGCTGATCGCAAGGAAGAATCTTCGAAAAAAAAACAATTGCAATCGGCACATTATTGAGAACTGCTCCTGCGTGTTCTAAGCGCGTCTGTGCCTTAGCATGCTAATCAGCATCTCCAAGTGTCAATACTGCGTTATGTTATAAAATACTGTAAGGAATCTTCGGCACCATAGGTACCATTATTATGTAGTGTGGAACATTAATCTTGGTTGGCTGCCGCTGCACGCCGGCGCACGCTGTGCCGCAACGATTGTACTATGTGCTGCCATATTTATGATGATCCACAGAAGATGATCAAATTATGAACACATTTATAGCTTGGTTCTTTTGGTTAGAATCTGTAACTTCATCTTGTAAAGACCCAGATCAGACAGTTGAACCTTTTAAAGATATTTTTTACCTTTTGCAGGCTCTGTGTTATTATTTATTTATTGGACGTCCAACAGAGACTACACAATTACTTGCAATAATCACATCGTTCACTTATAATCTAGGTGCAATACGTTTAACAAGGACGAAGATATTAAAATAAATCAAAATAATATTAATTACAAATTGATAAAAAAAAAATTCAAAGATTAATTATACAAATTCAAATGAATGAAGTAAATTGTAGTTAGGTAGGTAGGTAGTGCAGGCGCACCCGGTCAGACTCGCTCTGAACTAAACACGTTTTACTATCTCAGCGACTTGTATTGCGTATCACGCATTCGAAACGATGATTGAAAGTACAAAACTAACTCCAATGACCGTTTGATTTTATTTAAAAAATTCAAATTAGACAGTGATTCGACTAAAGCAGTGTTTACGGAACGTTAATGGTGACATAAATTTGAATGTTAATGCGTGGCTCGGGGTCGCGGCCGGCGCACGTCTTCCAGCTAGCGACACGGTACCGCTCTGTGCCGCTCCTCGCGTCTCATTGGAGCCTCATTCATGCAGATAAACGGTTGCCAATATCTAACAACATCTCACTTCAGGGTGATTAGACCAGATGGCGCTGCCTCTGACACTAACACCCACGTAGCTAATATCATTAATTAGGTAAGTATGTTATTTCTCGCGTTGCCGTAGTCACTAGGTAGGTACTCTCTTGCTCAGATCAATGACAGGTAGGTACCTATTCATAAGACATTCATACTCTATATGCGCAGGCAATTCGTCTGTATCTATTTATAACGTTTCAGCCACTGTCACTTAAAATCCACAATATATCTTAGTACGTTAAATATATGTATTAAAAATAAGATAAGGAGTGTGCCGCATTTCAGCAACCCTAACTTGCTGCGTCCCCCGCCAAAGAATCCCGCAAAAGAAGCAAGCAGTCATTGCCGGCACAATAAGCTACCGGCGGCGGTGGCGCTACCTCTAGTGTTGTTAGCCCAGGGGATTTTTTCCGCGGCGTTTTTTTTCACACACTGGATTTTTAACGCTCTGTTTAGCGCGGAGAGTTGAAAATCCAACAGTGTGTCTTTTCGACGCGCTGGAATACACTCTGTAGGATTCTCAACGTTCGGCTCAACACTGAGAGTTGAAAATCCAGTGCGTGATAAAATCCAATGCATAATAAAATCCCGCCGCGATGTTAACGTCCGTGCGTACGTGGGCTTACTGTGGGTTTCGTATAGAGCAGACTGGGTATCGTCGTTGGTCACATTTTGGACCCGTACGTTTTGGATGATGCTTACTTTTAGTGATTGCTTTCCCATCATACTCGTACACACGGTACTCGTGGTTATCATTATCAATAACTGATATGAAACAAAGTCTCCCCGCCGCGCGCCGCGTCTATCTATCTGAACACGATAAAGTCAAAAACTACCGAACGGATTTTCATACGGTTTTCATCAATAGACGGAGGGATTCACGAGGAAGATATTATGTATGTTTCCATTTGAATTAACATACAATTTAAGCTGATGGTCAATAAATCAATGGGTATTGTTAGTTTAACATTGTTTCCTTTGGAAGTTTTTTTTTTTTTCGAAATATGGTGTTATTATTATTGTTTGTATTGATCTGAACTTGATCTTGCAGAAAACAAAACACATCATGTGCACATGCTACCTACTGTTAATGAATGGTGCGTAACAGGTGTGGTCTAGATAGGGTGTTTGGTCAGTTAATAGTGTGATGAGGGTTGCGTGCCAATGCACCCATAAGCGTCGGCACCACGTCCAGGTACTACTGCTCCACGAGTCCCACGACATACAATTGTTCTTGGGCTGTATGGCAGCACTCAATGGAATACTACAAGTTTGCAACCTTTCGCTGTTGGACCCACAGTCCAATACCAAAATACATTTCTATCAAATTGTGTCTCTTAGTTTCTTTATTATATTGGTAAGGAATTTGCATTAGGTACGGTGTGTAAAAATATTGCAAGGCATTATGGAGTTTATTTATAAACGTTGCTTAAAGTTAAGTGACGTTCAAACGTCAAAAATTTATGATTAAACAGTCGCAAATCTTTACTTAACTTTAAGCAACGTTTACAAATACCTAAACCCCTGAGTGGTCAAATATTCCAGTGTCAAAATCTTAATAGACACAGCTGGTGTATATGTGGAGGACTCGCGGCGTCAGATGCTTCGCTGTCTGCAATGCAGTGCACTCTCGCGAGTGGTGCACTTCGGTGTGTCATATCATAATGTGTGTGTGTGTTACTAAGCACCTCTACAGTGTCGCCAGGGCCCAGTGGCGGCGTCTGCTACCAGCTTGGTACAACAACGACAACAATAAAAGTGGCGCTCCATAGATGCCTACGGCTAATCTACGCACGGATGCGCGGCTGGCAAGCAGGAATGTATGCTGTGTATAACAGGAATTGCATTGGATATACGAATTGGAAACTTACTTTTTCTGTAATAATTTTAAACTTGGAAGCTATGTGAAATCTGAGTGTATCGCACAGTGTGTTATGGTAACGTAGTGGGCGCGCCGCGAGCTGCGATCGCGCGGCACTCGGCAGCCATCAAATAATTTCTCGGCGCGACACTTGTTCGCTCAAGGCTGGCGCTGGCGGCGCGGCGCGGAGCCTGCACCTGCGGACACACGCACACAGCCGCACTGCGCGCGTCTATTAATAGACGCCGATGTATGACACTTGGTAACCGACTGGTTGTGCTTAGTCAGTGGCGCTTCCATTTGCAAGGAATTTGATTCCCGCTCGCTGTCCTGCTCCCCTGCATATTCCACTCTGAGACCGCGCCTTGACATGTTCTTATATATTATATGAACTTATGCAACTGTCTATTATTAACAAAAATCTGATAATTGGGTACTTGCAATATCGTAAGTAGATACTTAAGCACCTACCGTCGTTACAGCGTAATCCGTCCGTCCCTCTTTCATTTAGGTATTTCCTAGCCGCCTCCCCTAAAGCGGCAAGTACAATGCTTGACAATTAGAGCAACATCTTGTTTTTATATTTTTTCTTATGTCAGATGTTGGATAGGATAAGCAGTTATTAAACTGCCCGCTATGAAAACTGAAGTAGCCTTTATCAAATACCTTTAACTTAATCACCTAATACGTTCTTGCTATGTGCATAATACTTATTAATACCTAAATCTGTTAGGTCAACCGTCAAACAGCTCGCAGATCGAATTCACTTGATCCCCTGATCAGATTGCCAGGCCTAAGCTGTAGGTACGGGAAAACTATTGTACTTAATTGAAACAAAATGTGCGTAACTTATATAATTTAATCACACAAAAATTTTGCAGACATTGGTCATAATCATTTACGACACGCACTTTTTGCCGGTAGTCTCAAACAAATTAAAAACTATTTTACTTTTTACAAAGAAAATGTAGATACTTGTGACTACTGGTGTGATGACGACAGAACAACCACAATAGATTATCGAATAACATTAACAGGTATCTACTTATAAAAAATGAAATGCTGAGGTCTATTTACTAGTAGGCTCAGACCAAATTAAAAACCCAGAGATTGGCACTGTCAACAGTGACGTGAGGCCGGTTTCATAGACATATGGGCATTTAGTGAGGTGTAGTTTGATTGTAAATGATTGTACATGTGTGCGTGTTAGTGTGTATGCACAGAGCAGAGGCGTAGTTTTGGCATGCTCCACTGTATTATTCGCAGCGCTAGGTCTTGGTTTTTTATTTGGTCTGAGACAGTAGGTACATAAGTAATAAAAAACTTATACTTATTGGAACATAATTTTAAGGACTTCACGCACTTCGTGGCTGCAACGTTGGTCGCAGACTCGCAGAAGGTCCGACCATGATGCGAACGCTCGTACTAAAGTAAGTATACAAAGTTTAGCCGCAACTGGTCGGACGGCGGGCGGTCGACGCGCATTCGGTTGGTCTCTGCGGCCACTGGTCGTGGTCGTAGCCGCGTAGTGCGCGACGCCGGCTACGACAACACAATAATCCTGTTCAGAACAGCCATCATAACTGTAACACAAAACCATACATTTTATATGAATTCTATTATCCATAAAAATAACATGTACAACCGAGGTATTCATTAAGTTTAATCCAACAGTGACGCTGCTGCCACCAATCAGCGTAAATGACTCAAAGACCTTTGCACCTTTAGTGAAGCGATTCAACTATTCAAGCAATAATACAATGAAAAGTATTTAACTCACAAAACATAGCCACGTTTCCTTGATTTAACATTCTTATACACGAATAACAAATTTGTCTATTACGTATTGGTAGCAACCACTTACAATCTTATAATGAGCTGTATTACCAAAACATAGAGGTGAGATCAGCATGCCCGGTACCGCTGCTTCAGCTAGTAGCTTTAGCGTACGGATTCTCGTCACAAACTCGATACCTATTACTGGTATTGATAAATAGCTCACGTCTAACATAAGTTATCAATGAATGTGCTTACTTTCGTAAAGTCAATATGTCTAGTACACAAATACGTATAGGACAATAACCGACCATAGGTCAACCTTTGCGCAGTTATCGCGTTGCGCAGCGGTACGTTGAACAAAATCTGCTCTCTGATGCTTTCTTATACAAGCACGTCCTCCGCGACTTCGTCGGCAAGGACTTCGCAGGTACCTTCCCCTACAAGCTGCAACGAGCTCCACCCTCTTCAAAGGGTGGTTTGGAAAATTAATAATTTTATCTCAATATTAATAATCAATCTTTATTGTTTACCTAAAGATCCAAGTAAGTTTCTATACCGACGGCGACAGAAAAACATTTTTAAAGATACAAAAGATGTTTCCCTTTCACCCCGACAGGGGTTGATGGAAAAGTCGCTGGGTGCGGTTCCATTATTTGACTTTTAAAGGTTATTTACATGCATTTTGCCGGCTTTTGTGTATAATTTGACTATTTCTTCATAAGATTATTAATTTTCCAAACCACCCTTTGGTTTGGAAAATTAATAATTTTATCTCAATATTAATAATCAATCTTTATTGTTTACCTAAAGATCCAAGTAAGTTTCTATACCGACGGCGACAGAAAAACATTTTTAAAGATACAAAAGATGTTTCCCTTTCACCCCGACAGGGGTTGATGGAAAAGTCGCTGGGTGCGGTTCCATTATTTGACTTTTAAAGGTTATTTACATGCATTTTGCCGGCTTTTGTGTATAATTTGACTATTTCTTCATAAGTCGTTACATACCATTCACATTGATCATTATCCAACTAATTAAATAAGTACTTTTACATGGCTGCTAGGTGTGAGTTCTTCGGTTTTACTTCACTATTGATTAATGATGGGGGTAAGTTGCATCTTGACTAATCAGTGCGTCATTCGATTTTAGATTTTCAAACAAAATTATATTCCACCTCCTTTTTAAAAGATAGTTTTGGAAAATTATTAATTATCACTTTTACTCCGACAGGGGTTGGTTTTCGAAAAATCCAAAAACTCGTAAGTAATTCATTAAGATAAAATAATGCTCCGTATCCGTTTCTGCGCCTAGTCAAATAGTTCAAATTTTTTAAATGGTTGATGTTGACATAGTATTGTTGACTATTGCTTAGAAGAATAAGAAAATAATCATAAAATACAGAAGAGGATGAGAAAAAATTGGATTGATCATATTTTATTTCCCGGCCACGGCTTTGAGCGCACGCGACGAAAGGATCCAATCGGATATGGCGACAGGCGAACGGAGCCGATGGCGCGTCGCAGCATCCTTTTGGTTACAATCATTCATCACCGCAATTACTGTGTAAACGATTTTATATTGTTTAAAGATTGTAAAATCCATTCCGATTCGATGCGATGCGAGCCGTTTGGTCAAAATCGTTAGGATTTTTCATAAATAGTATCATAAAATATTAATCGATAGGTATCACCTACAATCCGAGTCTAATTAAATGACCTAGCTAAAATCCGTCTTTTGTTTTATCGTGTTTAGACATCGATACCCATCACGTCTGTGAAGTAAACCCGCCAAGTGCGTGTCGGACCACGCACAATGAAGGGTTCCGTAGTTGAGATGAATTTATTTAAAGAACAAACTTAAAATTCAACTTAACAGTTGAAAAACATGTTGTTCTCCCTCCACATTCCAATTGCTAATGTAAGTTTGTACGCACAATATTGAGAGATTTGCCATGCTATTTTAAAACCATATAGCCCAGTCAATATCGACCCAAAAAAGGCAAACATCGCAAACGCGCATATAACTACGATTTTGTATGTTGTTAGGTCCACTAAGAGTAGCTTATACCCAAGTTTGTAACCCTGAAAATCTTGTGTTATTGGGAAACGGTTCCATAGAACGTCTTGTAGTGCAGGGAAAGGTCGAAGGAAGAAGAGCACGCGGCAGATCGCCCATGCGATGGACCGACCAAATTAAATCCGCAGTGGGCAGCACATTACACGAATGCACACATGTTATAGAGAGATATTGAGTATTGAGTATTGAGGATGGCGTCGCATCGTGAGTCAAATCACGGCTTTCCGAAGTCTCACTGCAACGTGATGACTAACAAATTAAAAGAAGTGCGAGTCGGACTCGCACACAAAGGGTTCCGTACCACCGTACAATAATATTTAACAGTACATATTTTTAAGGTTCCCAAAATAAAATAAAGTTAAAATTAAAGGGGTCAAACGATACGAGAGAGAACGGTACGAGAAACAAATTATTTACGGCGTTTTTTGCTAAATATTGTACGGTGCAAAACATTTTATTATTTGCCTCCAAAAAGTGACTCCCCATATTCAAAATTGACTTATTTACGTTACACGTCCGTGTTTGGGTAACACAAATTCATATGTGTACCAAATTTCAACTAGATTCCGAGCATTTGTGACAGACGGACAGACAGACACGCTAGTGATCCTATAAGGGCTCCGCTCTTTCATTCGGAAGTACAGAACCGTAAAAACTGACTTTCTAAACTGATATTAAAAAAATATATGATTGGTGAAAATGTTTATTGGATCAATATAAAAATATCATCATATCATTTTTTTATCATGTTTAGAAATAGCATCACGTCTGCGAAGATTCGCTAGCTCATTTAATTTGACCATGTATCTTTGAACGACTCCAGGAGACAACTCTAACAATGCTAAGCGATACGCTATTATAATACTAGGCGATACGCTATTATAATACTAGGCGATAGCCTATTATAATATTAGGTGATAGGCTATTATAATACTAGGCGAAACTATAATACTAGGCGATATGCTATTATAATAATTTAGCGTCATTTTGAGATCGTCAAATAAATAAAAAATTGGATCTCTTTGATCAACTGTACAACTGAATTGTACCGTGTGCGTCTGAAAAAAATACTGCCTGGCCATGGTCGATAACTGGCAATAAGCAAGGCCTGGTTTAGTAAGCAAGGAATCTAGTCGGATGCCAATACTGTGGAATCACTCCACAGTTATGTCTGCGTGACACATCACAGACGCCGACGCAGTTCCCGGTTGTTTACGCTGCACGATTCCTATAGATAGTATAGTAGTGCCCTTTTTGTTTTGGGAGGGAAATTATCAAATGACTTCTCCCGCTCTGGGTATTTTTACTTGCAGAATGGTGAGACCCAACAATGTAACTACGCAGTCCGCAGAGGAGAGCCGGCCTTCATTTGTTTATTTGAATAATATAGACACATGAACTTATAATCTCTAAAGATTAATTTTAGACATCTTAGGGCATTGTTTACAGAAGATGAATAATAATTCTATGCTTCGTCTAATACCTATTTTTTTTTCTCGGTAGTCCTTTCTAGTCAAAAGGTTTCCTAAAAGGTAGCCGCGAAATTCAAATTTTCTTTTGTTTTGTGCAATTTGCAGGTCAGTGTCAGGTTTTATGTTGATTAAAATATGATTCGCGACCGTAACAAATATGGCTTTACAGAATTACAATCCTGAGAATCAGCAATATAACTCCATAAGTTAGCATATCCTCTAATGTCATGATTTCATGAAATAGTCATTCGATAGGATTACATGAACTTAGAGAGTTGTATTGATGATTTTCATGATTAAAATTCTATAAATAAACATTTGATACGGCCGCGAATCATATTAAGATCAACATACAATCTAATACTGTCCAGCAAATCGCAAAAACCTAAGAAAATTTGAATCACTGTGTGGATTTTATATAAATTTTAATTTTATATTTAATTAATTTTAATGGACATATTCTGAAAAAAAAAAAATGGAAATTAAAAATGCTTCGAGTAGAGCGGTCGGAGCCCAGCGCCGGTAGCAGAGGCACTCCTTAAATTTTAAGGACCTCAGTGGGGATTTCTGGACGTTGGTTTTTCAGATTTCCACCCTAAGGGGAATTTTCAGGGGAGAATTCCAGAGTCTTTTTATAGGTTCCACTTTTCCCTCTTAAGGGGGATTTCAGGGGGGATTTGTGGAATAAGCCGAATAAGCCCTCCGAATCTAATTGATTGATTAAGTTGAAATTTGGTGCACACTTGTATTTCTGTGACCTAAACACGAATGTGTAATGGAACATAAATGAATTTTGAATATCACTTTTAGGGGGCAAAGAAGAAAAAAGAAATTGCGAACTGTACCGTGTGATATTATATTAAATGAAAGGGCTTATTACAAAGATTTCAAATACATTTTAAAATAAATACTTTAAAAGATATTTAAGAAAATAAATGAAAATTTACCACTTCCCTTATAACCGAACCTACAGAGCCAAAAATATTGAAAAAAATACCGATAAATAATAGTTCTATGCTTATAGATTACAGGAAAACCTATAAGAAGTCTATGTATGGGGGAACATGTTTTTCAACTACAATTTTAAGTTTTTCTTGGAATAAATTCATCCCAACTACGGAACCCTTCATTTTACGTGGTCCAACATGCACTTGGCCGGGTTTTTCAAATCTAAATTCAATCTAAATTAGGTTGTACTTTCATAGGCTAAGACGAAGGTTCTTTCTTCTCATGCTTACGAGGAACGATGTATCTCCATACCATATCAATGCCCGCCTATATTTACGTTTTGGTAACCTGCGTATACAGTATGGCAAGTAAAAGAGTCATACTTGACGCCAGCGCGCGGGCAGACCGCGATATTAAACATCATTCCGGTCATTATTGGGTTGTATGTTGAACAAAATATGATTGCGACCGCAACAAATATGTATTTACATAATTATAATCATTAAAATCATGAATACAACTGTTTAAGTCAAAATTACCATATGAGGTCCATTCTTTTTTAACTAAGAGGGTTACCTATATTGATGACTAGCTAGAAGCTTCTGCCCGCGACTTCGTTCACATGGAAGTCGTATGCCACAATATACAAAAAAATATATATATACTAGCTGCGCCCCGCGGTTTCACCCGCATAAGTCTCGATCCCGTAAAAATATCGGGATAAAAAGTATCCTATGTCCTTCTCCGGGTCAAGGTCTATCCATATCCCAAATTTCATCCAAATCCGTTCAGCCGTTTTAGCGTGATGTCGTGACCAAGGGAAATAGGGATTCATTTTTATATATATAGATTATATTATTACTTTATAGTTCGTTTTTGGCAGGGCAGTTGTGTTTTTTTTATTTTATTATTTATTTATATTTTATACATTTTAGTGTCAAATTTTATTTTTATTTAAAACCTGTCATGCTAGGTGGCTACAATATTTAAGCACTAAAAGTGGTTTTATACTCTTACCGAGGCGAGGCCAGGGGTGGATGGCGTGGGGATGAAATGTTTGTTTTGCATGTACACCCTACCTATGTAAAATGTATGCCAATAAATTATATAGTTTTGGAATGTGCTCATCAAGGCCTTCAGTTGGATACCCATATTGTAAGAAATGAAGAAATTATTTTACAAATACACGGGATTCCATTAACAGTTGATAAATATTTATATTTATTAGGTATAATCACAGAATACAACAGAAGAGGCCTAAACTTTACGTTTTTCTGTGTACTATCTCCGAACTATCGCACCATAGTACTATTACAGGTGTCCTCTTGTTTCGCAGACAGAAATTTCATAAAATTTCGTTTCGCAGAAAAAGTTTCATGTAATATTTGGTCTTTGTATTTTTATTTCGAATATTATTGTTTTAAAGACTTTAATGAAACATATTTCACAGAAACAGCTTATTATGGGATAGTAGAATCATATTTACGTTACGGGATCATATTTTGGGGAAACTCTACTGAAAGAGAGACCGCCTTCAAGGCACAAAAAAGATGCATTCGAGCGATGTTTAAACTTAAACAGACTGATAGTTGTGAACCGTACTTTAAAAATTACAAAATATTAACCTTGTCTGTACATATTAGAAGTAGCTTTATTTGTAAAGACAAATCCGAGTCGTTTTAGACGTTTATCGGATGTAGTACCCCGCAATAGACGCGATAATAGTGTGCTATGTCTGGAGACAGCCAAGACAGCACTTATGCGCAAAAGTATCTACTGCATGGCTCCAGTCATTTATAACAAATTGCCAAAGACATGGAAAGAGCATCCGCTTTCATTATTTAAAAAGAACCTCCGAAGCTTTTTAGTGGCGAAAGCATGTTATAATATTAAAGAGTTCCTAACTGAGAAATAATTTTTAAGCTAGTGTTTACGTATATATTGTTTTTTGTACTTAGTTCATTGTGTAATTTTAAAATTGTACTTAATGATTTAGTTATAAGTTGAATGTTTTAAATCTTCTGCATGCCTACGTGGTAAAATATGGCTGAACTCTTATTTTTTTGTCATCATTTGCTACTACCCATATTTGCAAAATAAAATTATCTTATCTTAACACAATTCAATGAATTTTATAATCACTTTTTTATTATACTTATCAAACAATAGAATTATTTTTTAACGAATATTGTTTGTTCGGTGTATTTTTCCAGGGTATTTTATTTAAACGAAAATGTAAAACTAGACGTTACGCTATCCATAAATTTTATAAGGGTACATATTTGAACGTCGAAAATGAAGTGTCGAAAAAGTCGAATGAGGTTTGGCTGCAAGAGCGAGCGAAGCGAGCTCGGGACTTTGGGTACTTCGACTCGGATAGGTTAGGTTGTAATATTTTTTAGACCACACAGAAATAGGAGCCCCGCGAAGCTGGGTTCCTAGATAGAAAATTATTTATATAGAAAATTAAGCGTCGAATTAAAGTCGAATGAGAACTTAGGCTGCAAGAGCGAGCGAAGCGAGACCTAGTAAGAAGACAAGAAGTATTAATGAGACCAAGTCAAAGAATCAACTGGCATATAAATCATTATCTTTTTGATATCTAAGTTTCTTTGATAAGTAAATTAAATCATTTTCATTCAATCCAATCATTCATATTTAAAGCAATTTTTTTGTTATTTTTATAATTCACGTTAGGGTGTTTTACATAAACAATCGTGACTGTCGATTTATTTTGACTGAAAAATTAAAAAAACACAATTAATTTAAATATAATTCATGTGCTAGTTTTTATATGGTCTCATTAATACCCAAGAGTTATGGGATATCAAAAGGAACACCTAGTATATAATATATAACATTAGTATGAGTATAGATAATATGTATTCTATTGATTATAATTATTTTAATAAATATTTGTCATGGTCGCGAATTATATTTTTAATCACATGAACAACCTGACACTGACTTGCAAATTGCAAAAAACGCAAGAAAATACCCTGCTGTTCCAGCAGGGTATTTTTTTTTCATATTTCAAAGTTAATCCTGTAGTAAAAGTTGTTCATTGTCATGATTAGGTACTTACTACACTCCCTAAAAGTATGTCCCTTCTTTTTTTTGCAGCTTCCTCAAATGTCGACGCACGTAGTTTTAACCGGTCTCCAGTTGACTCGTGCAACAAAACAATTTTCGGAATTGGACAGAACCAGTTGACTATTCCGCTGGCCACCGTGAACAGTTACACTAGTATTATGTCGTGGTGGAACAGCAATGGCTCAGTGAGCAGTGGCGGCCGGTGCAGGCCATGCATGGCACTGCACGGCGGGCACCTGCCGATCCTCGCTCGGCCGTGGCTCGGCGTCGTCGTCTCATTAGCAGAGCGCGGCGCGGCGGCGGCGGCTCGCTGTCGCGCGGCCAGTTTTAAAACAAGAATTAAACATCGAACGAGATCTGAAAGCAAGAAAAGTAACGGTACCGGACATAACCAGCCGGCCAGCGATCCACCGATACAGGCGCACAGCTCACATGCGTACGTATGAATATATAAAGTTTATCGCGGCGCCCACGGCCGCGGGGTCGCCGACCGCCCATCCACCAAATGGACATGAGACCGTGTGCACTGTTGTCATGTGTGCCCGCACCCCGCGTCCCTCACACTTCTTCTTCACCCAGCGTTACAGACAGGCAGTAATACTGATTTCTGACAAATTCCACTTATAAACATAGACCTAGTTGTAATAATTGTATTCGATGCAGCTCATAAACCATTAAAAAAGTCAAATTAATCTATGGAAAGCGTTAAAATATTTTTTTTCTAGGTAGGTAGGTACACCGCTAGTAGGTTCACTAAATATAGCAATACCTACTTAAATGAACGTCTGGCGTATTCGGGGTAGTTCGCCCCATCCCGCAGCCACCTCGCTGACTGGCAAATCTTTTTAGAGAAAGAAGTGGATTACTTGCAAATATTTCCGGTTAATGTTTATCCAACTTTACTATGACCAGGGTCTTTAGAAATACTATCTACCAGCGCCCCAATTGTTTACCTACAATTTTTTTTAATTCGTCGGCTTGACAACGTAAATAACGCAATGAATATTGCTGAATAATAAAAGGGATTGTAATTGTAAGTGTGGTTTGTGTAGAAGGTTCGTGTCACACAATCACGACGAAATGGTTTTGGTCCCTCGGAGCAGGCGGCCGCTATCGAACATTATCGGAACACATATTATCCTAAACCGGGCAGTATCGCGCGATAACGTAGCGATTACACAGAGATATGCGACCGCGTCCGCCGACGCGGCCACGCTGCCGAGCACCGATCGACAACACACGTTTGCTACAGTCCAAACTCAAGTCACAAGTATGTGGGTGCAGGGCACTGCAGGGATATGCCCATTTCTTCTGAAGGTATGTGGGTGCAGGGCACTGCAGGGATATGCCAATTTCTTCTGTAGGTATGTGGGTAAAGGGCACTGCAGGGATATGCCCATTTCTTCTGAAGATTTCTTCTGAAAGTTGATGTGTTAGTTTTCGGTACGGACGGTACCGGTATTTCTTTTATAAAAAGTTTTTATTTTTCACTTTTTATTTGTGGTACTTACCGCACACAAAATTTAAAGACTACTCCATGTAAATAACAGTGACAGGAACTACAACATCGCCCAAATAGACTAAGTGGGAATAATACGTAATATTGAAGCTAACTTAAAAACTACCCAAGCAAAGAAAGTAAAATTTATACCATGGGACCACATGGAGAAATGGAAAAAAAAAATTGGTCCACAATTGACGAAAATATCAATGTACAAATCGACGCCTTAGAGTGAAAACTGCGTAAATGTAAAAGAAGTAACAGGAGGAAGAAAAAACTGCGTGCTGTAAAGTTTTTGTACGGCGTCTTTTATGTTTTTTTTATTAATTAATATGGAAATTTAACCCGCTTTATATCCAGAACTGCGAACATAAAAGACGCCGCACAAAAATTTACAGCACGCAGTTTTTTCTTCAGAAATCATATTGAATGGAGAAAAACTGGAATTTATTCATCAAACGGTTTTCCTAGGAATCACGCTTAACGAGAAATTACAATGGGGACCTCATATAACATCTCTTGCGGGGCGGTTAAGGTCGGCCGCTTATGCTATTAGAAAGATAAGACAGTTAACAGATGTAGAAACCGCGCATTTAGTATATTTTAGCTACTTCCACAGCATTATGTCGTATGGCATTTTACTGTGGGTCCGGGCTGCTGACATTGAATCCATCTTTATTTTACAAAAGAGATTTAAAAGGATTATTATTATGACGGTACCTTGCCAATTCATTTATAATGTATGTAATGAAAAATCCATATCTTTTTAATAAAATAAGTGATGGACATAATTTTCAGACTAGAAATAAAGATAAACTAGATCAACCATTTTTCAGGTTATCTAAAGTACATACATCTTTCAAACTATTGTGGTACTGTGTTAAATGTTACAACAATATACCTTGTGACATATTGCAATTAAATGAAAGAAAATTCAAAACTCATATTAAAAGTACACTTTGTAAACAAGCATATTACAAATTAGAGGATTATATTCAAGATAAGAGTGCTTGGAAACATGCTGGTCCTGCTCCATAGGACAGTTAAGCATCAAGACAAAATCAAACAGGTTGCTAATTTAAATGTAAAATTTATTATTTTGTGTTATTTAACATTGATTTTACATTCTGTGATTACTTCCTCACACACCGACTTATTAATTATAAAATTTTAGGAAAATCGTCTACTTTTACAATGTTTGTAAATATGTGAGCACCATGTATGTATCACATAATTAAATTAGCTGTCGTTACTCCCTTTTTAATTATTTTACCTATTGTGGTATAGTAATTTTATTCTAGGCGCATCGTCTTCACATATAATTATTTAACTAATGTACGTAGCTATACAAACTATTGTAAAACATTTTAAAAGAGTAACGGTGGAGTTTCTTACCCATTCTTCTCCATACGAAAACTACCTTTTGGAAGGGGCGACTAGAATCAATTATATTATTTTGTAAATATTGACGTTCAAAAGTGCCATACATGGGCCTATTTGAAATAAATTATTTGGCTTAGACTTTGACAGGCCTGTGACAGACGGACGGCCAGTCTTAGTAATAGGTTTGGGCGTTGGCACCATTTATTTATTTATTTAAACTTTTCACACTCAAAAAAGGCGGACTTAATGCCTTAGGCATTCTCTACCAGTCAACCAAGAGTGGTGAAGAGATTGGATGGCAGGTGCTCTGTTTGAGAGGAACAAAGAAAAAAATATTTAAAATAAATCACTAGAAAAAAATTGGTAGGAACAACAGTACATAAATAGGTTATAACTTATAATACACATACATATTTAATTTAATATACATATATTATATATATATATATATATATATATACATATATATATATATATATACATATATATATATATATAAATTCAAGGGAGATAGATGTTGAGATGACTACTCTATTTTATTTTCGTCTCGTCTTAGTCTTCGTGCAAAGTTTAAAGTTTAATAACTAAATAATAACTGAATAATATTTATCATACAAAAACAACCGCTAAGAGTTGAATTTAGGTACAATTCCATCAAAGTCGCGGCTGGACGAGAGAGAACGGGGAAGTATGGCAACAAAGTCGCGGCTGGACTAGAGAGAACGGGAAGTATGGTAACAAAGTCGCGGCTGGACGAGAGAGAACGGGAAGTATGGCAACAAAGTCGCGGCTGCACGAGAGAGAACGGGGAAGTATGGCAACAAAGTCGCGGCTGGACTAGAGAGAACGGGATGTATGGCAACAAAGTCGCGGCTGGACGAGAGAAAACGGGAAGTATGTTAACAAAGTCGCGGCTGGACGAGAGAGAACGGGAAGTATTTAGACATTTAGCCATATCAGTATAACGACGTTGTGTTGTGAATGATGATTAACAAAGAGTTTTGTAGCTAGCCAAAGTATACAGGTACCATACCACGTTCGAATTGTGTAGTGACTTCCATGTGTGTGCGGAGCGGTGAGTTTCGTCGATGAAATATTATTTATATAGGTAATGTGGTAGTAGCGATTGTGATAAATGGTCCAACAATGTGCGCCGCAGGTGCAGGCCGCCTGACCTTTGCAGCGAGCTTGCTCCCCGCCCGCCGCTCGCCGCCCTCGCCCCGCTGCGCAAGCGTCCGAAGCCTCCGCCGCCCGTTATGAATCCTCTCGCATGCTCTGAGTGACCGTTATCCGCAAACAGTATTTTAAAACCACGTTTTATATACAAGTACTAACCATAAATATTTTATCTTGCTGGATATTTGGCCCACGAAATCAAATAACGAGTGATAGCTAAAAAACCGGCCAAGTGCGTGTCGGACTACGCACAATGAAGGGTTCCGTAGTTGGGATAAATTTGTACAAACCAAGCACACATTATAGTTGAAATACATGTTCTCCCATACATTCCAACTGCAAATGTTAATTTGTACGCAGAATATTGAGAGATTTACCATGTTATTTTAAGACCATAGACTTCTTACAGGTTTTCCTTTAATCTATGAGGAGATAATATTTCTCGATGATTATAGGTCCAGTAGTTTCGGAGATAAGAGGGGAATTATCTTAATAATTATCTTTAAAAGTGTTTATTTTAAAATTATATAAAAAATATATTCAAGATCCTCGCAACAAGCCCTTTCATGTATGATATGTATGTATGTCACATGGTACTGTTAGCAAAACTTTTTTTTTAAATTTTCTTGTTTGCCCACCAAAAGTGACCTCACATATTCAAAATTTATGTATTGACTTTACACGTTCCTATTTGGGTCACAGAAATACATATGTGTACCAAATTTCAACTTAATCGGCCCATTAGATTCGGAGCAAATTGGCTGTGACAGACGGACAGACAGACAGACAAACGAGTGATCCTATAAGGATTCCGTTTTTTCCTTTTGAGGTACGGATCCCTAAAAATGACATGCTCACATAGGCAAGCCTTTATCCGATAGGGTAGGTATGAAACTACAGTAGTTACGCCCTAACGTGCTACAGAAGGTAGCATTTGGTTTGTACGTAGGAGGGGGTGACCTTCGGAACTACTGAACCGTTTCCAAAAATTCTAAGCTTTCACTAATAGGAATTACATCAGTGTTGCCGTGTGTCATAAGATATATACAGTATGTTAACTAACGAAGGCGTTCCCGTTAACCCGCAATAGTATAACGCACAAACATGTAAAAAAGAAAAATGTTTTTATTTTGACACAATTGTAAAAAATATAAAATTGATAGGTAGCTTGCCCTCTTTTTGGCTTTTCTCGTCGCTAGGGAGTAAAAAGTCGCTTAGCTAGCTTTTAGTGTCTCATAGCATAGGTAAAAAAACTGTCGGACTCGCACACGAAGGGTTCTGTACCACCGTACAATATGTAATACTATATATTTTTAAGGTTCCCAATACAACTTAAAGTTAAAAATTATAATAATTATTCATACAAGAAATATGTTTTTTTCGGCGATTTTTGCTAAATAGGTATTGTACGGTGGTACATAACTAGGTATTAAAACTCTCGTGTGATACTATTAGAAAACCTTGCCTTAATAGGTACTCCTCATTCACTCAAAAATCAAAGGTGTCTCCGAAAGGGGTAAACATCTACTCTTAATTATAATTCAATCGAACCCACAATAATGGTATCATTTTGCCCTTTAAATTGTCCAGAATATTTTTATTTATTTATTCGATATCTCTTTTCGTTTTTGAAAAGTTTATGATTCTTTGAAAAAACTCCCAAAAGAAACGGTCAAAAACAGGCTTTATTTAAAAAGAAAAAAACTTCTTTGCAGCGAAAATAAATAAAATAGTATCTGTTTTAAAGTTAGTGCAGTTATTATGCAAATTTTCATGATCTAATTTGAAGTATTTTTTAACTGTACTGGTAAGTACTGGCACTGGTATTAAAAAATAAAAAATGATCAAAGTTGGCAGATTAAAGTTGCCCCTTTGTTTTTATTTTATTAATAAGTATAAATTTTATGGATTTTTTTCCAGCGTTTTCGATATAACGGTGAATCATACTAAGCAGTTGTATTTGAGGAATTAGAGACTCTAATTGCCAAATTTCAAGTTAGTATGTTTAAAAGTTCTTGAGATTTCGTGAGTCAGTCAGTGGTATTTCGCTTGTTACCCGACTGCGCGACAGCAAAGACAAGGTTATTTTTCTCACGCATACGCATGTATATATCTATGTATTTTTGTATATGGGATTGTTTATTCCCTGGAAGCGTCCTAATGGTTGGATGGAGTTTAATACTTGTCTATCGACTCGTCTAGGTCGCGCGATGGATGGTGGTTTTGTTTTCATAAAATCAAAAAAGCGGATTTTAGACGTCAATAAGTATTGTTTTAAAGAGAAAAAAACATAATTAACAAAATTAATGGTTTGCAAAGACGATTTGAAAAATATAACACACTCAAAGATTAAAACAAATAAAAACATGAAAAACCCGATTATCTACAGTGGTAAAATAACTATTTTACCTACTTCAATCTCAGATTTAATACCAATTTTATTTTTTATGTCTGCGTTGCTCTAGTGATGGCAAGTGCTACTGCTGACCATGAGGTCCTGGGTTCGATTTCCAGGTCGGGCAAAGTGTTGTAAGGTTTTTGTATTTGTCCCCGGTTGATGTTAATAGACTCGCCCCCTATAACATGGGACTTAAACATAACTGACGAAATGGGGGATTTCCGTTAAGATTCTTGGAGTTATCACTGACACATCGTCATCATTGATCATTGATTGATTGATCATTGTCATTGATTGTAAATATTTATATGTTTCTTTCTTTTTTACACAATTGCGTCTGTCGTAACAAGTATATTCAATCAATGTTTAGATAGAGGTACGTTTCCTGATTTAATGAAACATGGTAAAGTAGTACCAATTTTCATTAAAAGTGATCCCTCTAATTATAGACCTATATCTGTGCTACCAGCATCGAGTAAAATATACGAAAAAATCACTCTAGACATTAAAATGGGATTTTACATATTCACCAGTTTGGTTTCACGAAAGGTAGGTCGACGACTGACGCAAGAGTAAAACTCATCACTCACATTTTGGTATCCTGGAAGAAGTCCCAGGATGCAATTGGCATTTTCTGTGACTTCTCAAAAAGCGTTGACCACAATACACTGATCTGTAAATTATACCACTACGGAATTCGTGGACAAGCTGCTGATCTTGTTCTGTCCTATCTATCAAACAGGCAACAAAAAGTAAACATTAACGGGGCGACGTCGCGCGTCGTCGAATTAAAATGGGCGTGCCTCAAGAATCCATTCTTGGCCGTTTCCTATTTCTAGTTTACATTAATGACCTTCCTTACATGATGGCTAACTTATCAACAACAAGTAAGTCTGAAATTAAAACTTGATGGCAAGAAAGTAGATGCTATTACGAAAACTGTATTTCTAGGAATGACTCTAGATTCGAGACTGCAATGAGGCGCCCACATTAGAGCTCTTTCAGGTAGATCACAAATTCAGCTGCATATGCAGTAAGAAAAATAAGGCAGTTGACTGATGTGGCCATAGCTAGGTTAGTATAGTTTGCTTATTTCCACAGTATTATGTCTTATGGCGTTCTGCAGTCGGGATCAGCAGCTGACGTAGATTCAATTTTCATTTTACAAACGAGGGTGATTCGCGCGATCTATAAAATGGATCCTCGCGAGTCCCTTAGACATAAATTCAAAGAAATTGATATACTAACTCAGCCTTCTCTTTATATCTTAGAAATTATTTGGTATATTCGCAAAAATATTAGACTTTTCAAAATAAGAAGAAATTTCATTTCAAATAAAAACAAGAAATTGTGATACCCTTTAGTAATACTAAAACTAGTAAGTCATTTCTTATAAACAGTTTTTATAAAAAGTTTCCAAAGTCGATTACAGAACTTACCGATGGAAAGTTCAAAACTTTTTTTCCTTTTCTTTTGCACATGTGCCTTCCCTGGTACCTCATTAACGGCATAACTATGTAAATGTCTATTAACTGCTCCCAAATGACGATGTCTTTTCATCTCAATATTTACATACTTCTATAACATAATCTTCCCATTGATTAATTTGCCAAACTTCTTGGCAGTATATGGTTAGGTATAAATGAGACCAAAGATGTAGTATAGTCTGGACCATAGTAGTTTAATTGTTTCGTCACTGATTTTTCCTCTCCCGAGGACTCGCATTTGACGTAATAACTGCGAAGGTTTTTGATCACCGAGTTCTGTCTCTGATATTAATTTTTGAAACTGCCGCTGTTCTGTTTCTTCGTAACAATCAATTAAACGTTCCTTGATGTTTTTGTATTTATCTGTAGTCGGTGGCGAAGTGATTAGGTCACTAACCTGTAGTATTTCTTCCTTGGATAACTTTGCTATTACCGTACAGTATTTGTATTCGTCTCCTTGCTTCTGTGGTGCTAATATGGCTTCTAGTTGCGTGAACCATAATCTGGGTTGGTCTTTCCAAAATTCCGGAATGCGGGATAAAACCGAGGTGCCAGCAGCTACTTCAAGTGTTCCTTGCTGATTTATGTTCGCCTTGCACGGTGGTTGCGCCATGTTTCTTGCTGCGTATTCGTTCGTCGGGGTCACCAATTTGCCAAACTTCTTGGCAGTATATGGTTAGGTATAAATGAGACCAAAGATGTAGTATAGTCTGGTTATAATTATCCAAAGGTGCATCTTATATACTAACGACTACGTGTTGATAACAGATAGTAGAAACATTTAATAGATATTGAACGTGCGATAAAGAACATAAGATTGCGATGTAGATTGTAGATACAGCACAAAGATATTGTACTGTAACAATTAACATTATAATACTTCTGGTTATTTTTGAGTAAAAATACTTTTGATAGAATAGACATTTTATTTGAGTGTCGTAGATGGATTGTCGAATCCGCTGTTTTACAAAACCGCTACTTGTTTTACAAAACGGCTCCGTTATGTTAGACAGCTGGACAACGTTCAGCTGTAATCATTGCCACCGCTACCCACTTTTAGATGTAAATGTAATGCAGAATCGCTTATCAGTCACAATAACCGTTTGGTGTGGCTTCTGATACCAAATTGGTCGCAGTAAAGCTAGGGCACCATGACCAATTGGTTTAGGTTTGGTTAAAAGTGTGACCAATCGTGCGCGAGCCGAGCGAGCGAAGCGAGAGGTACCGCGGTACCGTCCATGTTGGTCGTGTAATGGTACTTCCATGTTGATCGCAATTACTTGGCTATTTAGTATTTTTAGGACTGACTTTCATAAAATTCTGATATTTTCACTTAAAGTAATTTTTTTAATTTTCACTCATATTACTCATTTTTACGATTAAGTACCTCAAAAAGAAAAACGGAACCCGTATAAGATCACTCGTGTATCTGTCTGTCCGTCTGTCACAGTCAATTTTCTCCGAATCTAATGGACCGATCAAGTTGAAATTTGGTAGAGATATACATTTTTGGGGAACCCCTCTCTTGGCATCAAATTTAAAGACATAATATTGTTTGACATAATGTTTTCACATAACGTTTATTAGCATAATAACACTTTGGCATAATGCAAAGTATAACTGTCATTTAGTTAATTTTTTTTTTGGCATAATTTTGAGTTGCTTAAATTTTTAAGGCATAATATTTATTCGTCTATTAATCATGAGCCATAAATATAAATATTGTTTATTATAATTTGGGAATTACTCTATTGGATTAGGTTAAGGTGCGGCGGGGGTGACCCATGAGCCGCGAACATTTTTGGTTTTATATAAGTTATATTTGGGTACATTACATTTTTTCCAACGAACATTGTCGAATATCATTAAGCGTTTAAAACAATATGCTTTATAAAATTACACTTCATTATTATAATGCCAACAGTATTTATGGCATTAAACATTATGGAAAAACATTTATGCCTGATAATAATATGCGTAATGATCATTATGTTGAATTTCGTTAAGCCAGTGTAACTTATGACAATATATTTTATGCTTATCATTAGAAAACCAAATTTTGTGACCTAAACACGGACGTGTAAGGAAAATAATTGAATTTTGAATATAGGAGTCACTTTTCGGGGACAAATAAGGAAAAGTTTTACTAGCTGTACCATGTGAGTGTGACATATCAAATGAAAGAGCTTGTTTTGAGGATCTTATTATTCATACTTAAAAAAAAAGCTGTAAAGATATTTTAAGAAAATAGCCGAAAATTTACCTTCCCCATTATCTCCGAAACTAATGAGCGTAAAATTTTGAACAAATACAGAAAATAGTTTTGTTTTTGTTTTTTAGATTACAGGAAGTCTATGGTCTAAAAATAACATGGTAAATCTCCCAATAGTTTGCGTATAAAGTTACATTTGCAGTTGGAATGTATGGGAGAACATGTTTTTCAACTACAATGTTAGGTTCGTCCTTGGGATGAATTCATCCCAACTATGGAACCCTTTATTTTGCGTGGTCCGACACGCTCTTGGCCGGTTTTATTTATTTCTGTTTTGGACGACATCATTGTTGTTATGGCATAGAGTAACAAAATTTAAAACTAAAATCTACAATCTGACGCTGCATTGATAAATGCAAAACGTTTATGCAATTCTGCGTGTTAAAGTTTATTACTATTTTACATAACGGAGCTGTTTTGTAAAACAACTAGCGGTTTTGTAAGCTTTCTGATTTCTGATTTCTGTAAAACAGCGGATTCGACAATTCATCTGCGACATATATTAGAACAAGTTCGAATCCAAATCATATCTTATGAAACAATAATTTATGAAAATAAATAATGACTACATATTATTGCAATGATAATTAAATGGATCTGAGTTTTAGTTATTTAAATTACGTACACTTTGTATACATTACACTGCACTACAGAAAACGTTTATTTAACCTAACGGTTCTGTTGGCGTTTAGGTCTATCAAATAAAGTTATTATAGGATCTATACATATACAACGAACCTTTGCTAAAATTGTAGGATATTATTGGAAACAAACAAAAAAAATCATAATGATACGAGCTAATAACAGGATTAAGATAAAAATCCAGCTTATTTTAGATAAATCGTGAACAAAAACGATTGGTATGAACGCTGATTGTATAATAATATGAACGTTATGCACTGACGGATGCGCTCTTTGGTTAACCGCTACATTCGAGCCATGTTCTGACCGACCAGAATAATGTGGTCATGAATAGACTCTTAGATTCAAGTTCCCAATTGTCCCAAACAGACGTCTGCTATGGCTCGTTTGATTACGAAAATCTTTCTCTAGTTTCTAATAATCTGGTTCTTTACAATAATCCTATGAATTTTGCTAAGATTCAATTTAACCGATTTTCTTGCGACATAATTATAAATACAGGGAATATTATCCATATCTTGGAGCCCGCCTAGGTCAGTCATGTGATCGTGGGATCTCACGTCCAGCATGAGCTGTTTTTGACTAACATAACAATGGCCTAGTCCGAGCCAGATTAGCAAAACAATACACTGTGTGTAGTCAAAAATACTATCTGAACACCAATTTGACAAGTAGATATCTGATACTACTTAGTTAATGATCACTTGAAATTATTTAAGTAAACTGAATTGGGGATTAAACAACTGTATTTTTAAGTAAAAATAGGTACTTATGCACTAAGCTGCAACATAACACTATATTACAACGATTCTATTAGAAGAATAGACACACGCTAAGCGGAATCCAGGAAAACTGAAGGAACCGCAATGTCCAGCGATGCGATACATATCTATGTACAGAACTGAAGGAACCCCAATGTCCAGCGATTCGATACATATGTAAGTACATACCCAACTAACACTTAGGCTCTAAGACAATAGTTATAATAGTAAATTTATTAGAGCACTAACCAGATCCTAAAGTTATAAATAAGTGTTATGCATTCGGAGTTAGAGCGCGCTTTTACTATACCTCCGAAATGGGCACACTTTTTTATTACCTTAGGTTGTTTAATGGAGGTAAAGCAGAGTTATAAAATGTTTTAAGAGGTATAATAAAGCAATAAGAGAGCTAAAATAGCGATAACTGAAACTACAAGGAATAAAAACGTGGTAAATAGTCAAAAATTAACTCCTTTAGTGGTACAATAGAGTAAAATATTGTTTATTAACTCTTTGGGTGCTAAGAGGGCTGCAAATAGGTAATACTAAGTCCTTAAGTAGTACAGTAGAACTACAACGTCGCTCACTATATTTTTAAGGGATAAGAGGGTGGCAAATAAGTGATTATTAACGCTTTGAGTTCTAGTATAGATCCACAAAGGCTATAAAAACGGCCTCAGGTGCTAAAAATTTTAACATCTAAGGTTTTTTTATGCGAGCAGTACGTATGTTAATATTTATTGGATCCAAAACGCCGCCATTCGTTTGTGGAAGTGAAATTAAAAGTAATCTTTTAGTTTTAACTTAGTAGACACAGAAGTTGACTTTTTACTACGAAGGTAACAACACTGTGAATAAGTATATGTATTATTAACAAATTATTCAAGCACTCGATGTCTGTTGTCTATTTGCTGAAAAGAAATATTTTATTAGATGTAGAGTAACATAAAACTTTTGTAATAATCTAATAAAACGTTGCCATTTCTAGTTTAAGGTATCGTGGTATACTACCTGTATTACAACACAATAAAGCAAAATAATTCAATTAAATCGTGTTTCCTTATGTTTTTCTAGCCTTAGTCAAATCAATTCGTAACCTAAACATGGTGGGCAAACATAAGGGTACAGAAGTGGTATTAAGCTCTATAACTCTACCCAAAGTTATACAGAAGTCACATTAAGACATAAGAGAGTTTTGTTCCTCCTCGGGCATTTGGTGGTACAAAACAGTTTATGAGCATCATTGTAGAACAGGTAGTGGTAATTATTGCTTTTGTGCAACTTTTGGTTCTTGGCGAGAGTTTATTATCGCTTGCATAGCACTTTGGGGGGTTGTAATCAATGCTTACTTCTCATTTAGATCTTATAGTTGTAAGATTCACTTAAACCTATAACACAAGATGCTTTGCCCGTATTGCAGTGTTAAAAATTGCTGTGTATGTCTTTAACCGTTAAACTCACCCTGTTATCGCCCTTGTAACTGTGTGGTATAGCTCTAAGTGAAATATTTTGCTTGTCTACGCTCTTTTGTCGCCAAAAGTTGTAAGTGCTGCTGCTGTAGCACCTTTATATCTCGTTGAGTTCTAAAACAAGCTCTAATTGACGCCTAAGTGTTCGTTGGGTAAGAACTGAAGGAACTGAAGGAACCGCAATGTCCAGCGAGGCGATACATATGTAGGTACAGAACTGAAGGGACTAAAGGAACTGCAATGTCCAGCGATGTGATACATACACCTGCTACGATCTTTACATACTCCTTCTGCCTCGTTAACGTACAGCTCTGCACTGCGGGTTCAGTAGTTGGGTTGTAATTTATCCCAGGAACAAACTAAATATTGTAGTTGGAAAATATATTCCCCATGTATTAGCCTGCATAGTTGCCTCACGAGTAGGTGTGTCACTTGTGATACACAATTGCCCATTCACACTCATGAAACTGCTTTAACTTTTTGGTTTATTTGGCATGAGCTTTACTGGCTCGTGAATACTTATGAAAGAATATAAATGTTAAAACAAAAATAATAATAAGAGTATTTGCTCGTGTTCGGTGACAGAGACCGGTATTTATAGTGCGCGCGCGCAATGGCACCGGCACGACGCGACGAGGACGTGGCGCGCGCGGCGACTCGTGGCCTGCGGCACACCGACGCGACATCGCCGCTCCTCCGGCACGTGTAAATAAACATAAGCGATCGGCGCACACAACAACATCAACGTTTTCTATTAATAATACGCTATTATAATCTCAAAATCGTGCGTTACAACTGTCAAATTTGCGTAGAGAAGCCGCCTTCGACTGCGTTACCGCTGTGCTTTTAACTCGTAGTCTTACTCGTTTGAGCTGGCTATCTCAGAATATCACAGATATTGTGAGACCCTGCATTTCTCTTTTCGAAGCGTTTTAGGTTTAACTAATCGATCTTAAGGAACGCACGTTTTACAAGAGAATAGTGTTTCAGTTTTGTACAACCTGTCCAATCAATGAGTATTGAGTGTATCAGCGAGGCGAGCGACAACCTTCGCAAACCGGCTGAACAAACAAGCCCATCGAACAGAATCCAAGCATTAACCGCTTTGAGTATTCTACACGAACGTTATAATACAACGATAGAGCCATCTTCGGCAAGCGGAAGTTCTTCATAATAAGGTTAATGTTATTAAGAAACTAACTATTTACATAATAATAGCTTATCGTCGGTTTCTCATCACATGACCGCGATTATCAAGTTTAAATACTTGACGCTATTCATCTTTGAGAATCATTGTAGTCTTATGTAGTTCATTTAAGTATAACAACTTAGTTCGCATGCTTCGGTAACTATGTAGCGGAATGATTACGCCAAATAGCAGTGCGAACAAGTAATATGCACCTATAGCTGGATGGCAACGGGCGGCGGCAGGCAGTGCAGCGCGCGCATTGCCGTTGATGTCTTTTACAGGCGCCGCGCGTCGCTGGTCTCGGGAGAGCGTGCAGCGGGCGGAGCGAGCAGGGAGGCTCACACACAACAACAATTACCTAACTAAAGAATGCAAAATTGTTATGAATCTTACAAATTATTATTTATATAGAATTTTGTGTTTGAAACTCAATTCAAACATCTACGCAATATTTAGGTAACATAAATTACTGTGCGGCCAGGAATTAGGGCATTGATGGATAATTGTGAAAATGTGGGCCGCGGCGAAGTCTAGGCGTACATACGTGAGTCCATCAATGCCTGATTGCGGCCAAGGCTTGTATAGTACTTTTCTCAATCAATGCGCAGAAATTCAAATTGAGTAAATTAATTATAAATTCCAATCAATAGATAATCAATGACGAACAACGATCATTTTTCAGGCGCCAATATGTTATTTTTTTTTCTTTACTTTAGACAGCTTTATTTGCAAGATAAATCGAAATTGTAATAAAATCTTTGATAAGTTACCTGCTTGGTTACCATATGAAAAATTCGTTCCATTTTTAAATAACACGACAGATGAGTTTTCATAGTAATTTATTTGGCCGCTAAGCACGACAGATATGGATTTTCATATTAACATTGCCGGCCGCCTACTCGCTTGTTTTTGCCTAGTACAGCAATTTCGATTTATCTCGAAGAAGTTTGTCAAAATTATGTTCGAATTTCCAAGCATGTTTGAGAAAAATATAATTTTCTCAAACATGCTTGGAAATTCGAGTTCAGCTGTTAAGTTAGAAAAGGAAAGAAAGAAAAATGTTTTTATTTGCATTACAACAAAAAAAAAACCATAAAAAAACAGATAACAATGATAACAACAACACAATGATGACAAACCACGACTCAAACACACTCACAAACATTTCACATAATTTTATATTAGTAGGATATTTTCCTCCTTTCTTACAAAAGGGTTCTCGGTGCTGGTGTTAAGGCTGCAATATAGGCATATATTGCATTGTCCATGGATTAGGGGTCGTCAACAGTTTCTTTGGGGGTGCAATGACCGTTTCGGTTTGGTCCTTATCTGACCTTTGGGGCCGGAATATTTTTTTGTGGTTCGGCGTAATTACTGGTGGTTTTATGTGTGCCGGTTCAACATAGAATTGAGGTAACTTTTAGATAATATTGTGTGGGGGCGCGGTGAATGTACAAATATCTCCCTGACCCTCGACACAAGGTAGTAGTAAGAACAGTAAGGTTATAGTCAGTAGAAGTCCGACATTACCCTCCGTTCTCCCAAGATGGACCGTATCCATGAGTATTTCACCACGGAAAAAAAAATACTAAGTAAAAATTTAGTTTTCCACAGAAAAATCTTGGCAACTTACGGTAGAAGGCACATTTGGTTAATTATTCGTTCTACAATCTTTCAACACATTTCTATCTCCATCTCCAATTTTAAGTATTCCATGTTTTCTTCTGGTTTCATTTTAATTAGTATCTGATTTGAATGTTATACATATCCCATAAAACATATCCGATTGTTGTGGTACTCACAGGTCAATACAAACATATTTATCACTTGGTTATTTTTTACACATTTTTGTTACTCAAGACAATGTCTATGTTCTTTCTCCAGAATTAACTTACCTACTGACAGTTTATATAATTGTTTATTTTATTTGAATTTATAAGTCTTTTTTATGTGGAATTCATTTTTATTTTATTGTTTTTGTTATAAGTTGTATTGCAATTTGTGGTTAGCTAGCGACCTCGACATTTGATCATAATATTTTTTGCCTGAGCAACCGGCAGCACGTTCGTCATGCTCCCCTAGATATCAGTGCTTGTGGTAGCGTCGGGGGCCGGGTTGCCTCCTTCCCTCAAATATGGCGAGGGGGATAATGGCTGATCTTTGCGTTATGCTCGTGAACGGGTGCTGCTTGTGGTGACTGGTCGTCTTGCTGATCATCGTTTTTGTTATTGTTAGTAATTAACTGTTTATTTATTTATTTTACCTCGATGGTCCTAGTTTATCATTTATAACTCTTCCAATTTCAGCTTCATATAGCTTTATGAAAGCGGGCACGTCTTTTATGCCTGGAGGCTTTTATTTAGATACCTATTTAGTTTTGTTTATGTTTAGTTTTTATTTTTCATTTCTGCTTGCGTATAGTTCTCGATGTTTTTGGTTGGTATATTGGCGTGTGCTAGCCGACATGTGGTCAATAATTTATCATTTAAATTATGTTATGTGTTGCGTAATGTAAATTATTTTGCATTCTTTTGTATAGAATCACTTTTTCTAACTTGAATAGACAGCTGTGCTACTGGGGAGTTTGTTGCGCCACTTCTTCTTCCCAGCTAAAGGAACTAGGAAGTGATGAAGGGTGGGCGTTTTGGGGGACTGTCTTATGTAATTCTGACTGCTTAGCTTCATAAAAGTATAGCGAAATGATAATTATTTAAAAGCTTAAATCAGTGACTATCTTCAAAATTCTTTTCCTATTCAGCCCAGTGAAGTATTGGAATAATTCGACTGTTGTCTAGTGGTATATTGTGTTAAATTTAAATAATAGTAGGTACCTCATTAAAAAGTTATTTCATCGTATTATGTTATATCTTATCTCATCTCATTTTCTTTTCATACGATATGTACCGGAAGTTTTTGGCAATTTCTGACTTTTCTCGTACTCAAACCTCAGTTGGTCCGAATAGAATAGAATAGAATAGAATAGAATTTTATTTTGCAAATATGGGTAATACATAATAATTCTTAAGATTACATTTAGCTCAGCCACATTTTACCAATCGGCATGCAAACATTTGAAATTATTTATATCACTATTATTACAATTATCAATTTATAAATTACCATTATAAAATTCTTAAATCATCAACTTAATTAAAAATATATGTTTGTATTAAAAGAAAAATATAAATTAGTATCGAGGTTTGACCCTTATAAGACACAGGATCGATTGGCATCAAAAAATGTTTTTGTCAGAAATGCAAGGGGCATTTCTGACAAAAACATTTTTTTGCGGTCTCTTGTGAGGCGGCGAGCCTCCTTGCCGGATTACCGCCATGGGATGTGGAGGCAAAGGTCCTCGCGCATACGGTGGAAGTCTGCCTGGCTTGGGCTGGGCATCGCCGTGTCCTCGTGAAGGCGATCGGCGGCGGTGATCTCTCTCGTCCGGCCCTAATTCGGGCCATGGTTCGGAGTGAGAGGAAATGGGAGGCCGTCACCTCCTTCTGCGAAGCAGTAATGCTTGCGAAGAAGGAGGCCAAACGCGTGAAGGAGAGGCAAAATGACTGAATGAAGGAGAGGCAGAATGAATGAAAAGACGCCCTGGGCGTCGAGAATCGCGAGCCGATTTCCGGCCACCGTAGGTGCGGGCTTGCGGACGGTGAGCAATGGGTAGCTCGCCGTCCGATAAGGACCAGGCTCGGGTCGACGGCGCGTTGTGTTCCACGCGCACCTCAAAGAGATGTCAGAAAAATTGACGGGGTCCGCTAGAGCCGATGCCTGCCGGGGTTGCGTAGAAAACCTAAAGGGAGATCGTGGCTCCCGGCAACAGGGCACCTGAAGGAACACGCACCCGTGTTCCTTCAGTTAGTTTTAGTCAGTAAGAGCCTGACACACCCTTTCGCTCCACCCAGAGCGGGAGAAGTTATTTGATAATTTCCCACCCAAAAAAAAGGGTGTACTTTAGAAAAATGACTGACTTTATAATTTAGTTAGATAAGTATTCATGCCAAGTTTCAAGTTTATGAATTGAAAGAATAAGATTTTTCATACTAACAAAATCCCCCTTTTCACCCCCTTAAAGGTCGAATGTCCAAAAACCCTTTGTTTTCACGCGTTATGTTCGTGAACGGGCGACGTCATTTGAGACTGGTCATCTCTTATCTGCCAGGGCTTATTTTTAATCTTATATTTTGAATAGTTTTTGATTATTTTTTGTGCAACTACAAGCTACAACTAAAGCTATTAATTAAAGCTTCTACATAGAAGCGACCGGAATAATGTTCCTAGGATTTTGCTATATCTATATTTAAAAGAGTGTCCATGGAGTTTCTTGCCCGTTCTTCTCCATAGAGATATACATTTTAGAATGGGCAACTAGCTTCAACTTTCCGACCAACTGACCGACTCTTTGACAGTTTAAAAGCGCCTGCAGTTAATGGTTTAATTGAAATAAATGCTTTGAGTTTGAGTTTAGTGGATGCCCACGTCATAATAAGTATATGTGTGCCAAATTTAATCCCATTACGTTCAGTGGTTTGAGTTGTACGTTGATAGATCAGTCAGTCACCCGGGTTCAGTTCCTTATATATATATACTAGCTTTTGCCCGCGGCTTCGCCCGCGTGGATGTCGGAAAATATCCCACGGGAACGTACTACTGATCCCGAGATTACGTACCTAATAGCCGAGGAAAAGGTCATTGACACACACACATGACATAATTATTTTGTTACGCGTAATTTTGAATTTGTTATATCTTTTAAATCATTAATTTAAATGAAATGATGTCAAGGTATATTTTAATCTAAACTAAATGCTCAATTTAAGTAACATATTTTATTAGATAAGGATTAATATAATACCAGTCAAAATAGCTTCGGAAATAACTACGAAATTTTTATCAAATTCTAAAAGATAAAAATGGTTATCGTAGCTCATCCCTAGAAAATAGAGACTTTTTTGTTGAATTTTTTAAGATGAACAATGCTGTAGAACATAAATTTTATGTAATTTTTCGATTTACGCAACGCATGCCAATAAAGCTCCCAGTCAGCATGATTTTTTCAGAAATCTTCAACAATAATCGTCTTACAGTCAATGTACACAAAAAATTAATGAATTATACATTAAAACCTTCCGCATGAATCACTCCGTCCATTGGTGAAAGCCGTTTGAAAATCGGTTTGGTATTTTTTGAGTTTATCGTGTTCAGAGAGACAGACAGACGCGGCGGGGGGCTTTGTTTTATAATATGTAAAGATAATAGATGGGCCGCGGAATGCGACTTAAATACAGGCACGACCCTTAAGACTTTTCTTTGGTTTGTTACACGTTTTTAAATAAAATACGCCTAATTTGAAGGTTTTACGTTGTGACCATTCAAACCGGGAACGATGGATAACATTAATTTGTGCAAAAATATCGCATCGAGGAAACGTGGTTGCCAAGTGAACAATCCCACCTATTGTTCATCTATATCTATTACTAATATTATAAACAGGTAAATTTGTTTGTTTGCAAGTTTGTATGTAGGAGGTTATTTCCAGAACTATCAGTCGGATTTGAAAAGTTCTTTTTGCATTGGGTAGCCCAATTCTTGAGGAAGGTTAAAGGCTCGCGGAAGAAGTCGCGGACAGAAGCTGGTCATTAATAAAAC
The DNA here is from genome assembly GCA_916610215.1 of Omphaloscelis lunosa. NCBI lineage: Eukaryota > Metazoa > Arthropoda > Insecta > Lepidoptera > Noctuidae > Omphaloscelis > Omphaloscelis lunosa. The sequence goes on from OU744253.1 coordinate 22,467,902, forward strand.
GGAAATTAGAATAATGTTCTGCGGTTAAAACTGTGTTATGTATCAAGTAGGCAAAAGAAGCAGACTGTGTCGCATCTGTGGATACAGATTACTCTATGAGAACCTCCTCGCTCGGCGCATACATCGCCATGGTCTCACTTGACATCTACGGGACACATTTTTTGTTTCCGGTGTCTGCTCTAGTTTACATTGGACCTCAATCGTGTGAAATGATCGTTGCTCGTCATTGATTCTGGAGTTTATAATTAATTTATTTAGTTTGAATTTTGGGCATTATTTGAGAAAAGTACTATACAAGCCTTGGTCGCAACCAGGCATTGATGAACTCACGTATGTGTGCCTTGGCTTCGCCTCGGCCCACATTTTCACGATCGTCCGTCAATGCCCCCGTTGCAGGCCGCGACAGTAATGTACTATATATAAGTATTCGGAACACATTTCTTTTTACATTTCTATCTAGGCAAAAGGATCGTAGCAGGTGGCAGGTGTCTGTAGTTTCTGCCTGCCCCCGTCGGGAGAGGGAGTGAGTTTATGTATGTATGTATCAACTCTATCACATCGTATCGTCATATTGATTGTGCTCCTTCGTTATTGTAGCTGGTGCCTATTATGTTATTGACAACAAGTTTACTATTCATTCCATAACTTAGATAGTTGTTTGCTGATGTTTAGCGACAAAAAACTTTCAATTAAATTCAATCGTATATGTTTATAAATAAAAGAACTTAGGTTACATAACTGTAGAATAAATAAATACAGTTATTGTCCACCAGTCTAGTCAAAAATACTATAATTTATTTAGATGCATATGGAATTAGGAAAGTGTCTGTGATGAAAGAAAACATCGTGAGGAAACCAGCATATTCTAGAACCACAGCTGCCTGGGAGCAGACTGGTTAAACCAAAACAATGCTTTTAGTGAAGAAACTAAAAATTAATTTTAATTTATTAAAATTCCAACGATTGACATTAAATGTATTTGTGCACGCCTTATTTGGCAGAAAATTTTGAAACTACTGTGTGACATCTACTGTATATTTGTACCGGAAATATTGTCCACTCCGGCAATTTTTTTTTTGTTAGGACCTCAACGCTAGTAGGTTATATTGTATTCCATAGATAGAAAGTTATTATAAGTACTACATAAAATTCGACAGTCATATAATAATATTATTGAGTTGTGAACTTTAATAATGTGAACTCGACTCTGTCATTTACATTTCTATCAGGATAGCAGTCTACAGCTGATAATAAAGTACGGGTCATCATACTTAGTGGTTGTTTGTTATATAAATTAGTTATCGTGCAGCAGAACAAGAGCGATGGACGAGTGAACCACGAGTTGACAAGCCACCACAATCATAGTTGTTTTGTTGACATATTAGCGAAGGTTCGCTTCATGTGCTATTCAATCAAAAACCAGAAACGATCGACCGCACCTTGACAAATAATAAAATATCGCGGAGTATTGTATTGGAAAAATACTCCTACTGCAATGTTTCCAATGCTAATAATTGATGGAAAGCCACGCGTAAACGCGCCTTGTAACAGGTTGTTTGATTTTTGTTTATAATTGTAAAAAGTCCCTTTGAAAAGAGTTCTTGGAAGGATTTGGGGAAAGCCTTTGCCCAGCGAAGGGCCAATAGCCCTAACTTAAAAAAAAACACCTTATTTAAAAAAATGTCAACTAGGATCTAGATCCTTCTAGAGAGCAACAAATAACGCGACAAAAAAAAAATAAGAACGTAAGAACTTTGTTACCTACTTCTGTAACCTAAGATTGTAATTTTAAAACAAGATATTTTGCCACCGCTTAGTTAATAGTTTTGATTAAGCACTCAAGGAAGGTCACAACTGTGTGTTTAAAGGTTTGTAAGACCATTGTACTTTTAGATAGGTATTACTGCATTTTACTTGGGTTACTCTGACAATGTGCAATAAAGAGAATTCTATCTATGAAAAAGCTTATTATGTGTTGTGTTTGGGACGCACGCGATGGGCTCGCGCGCGGTGGACAGGCTGGGACAGACACGTCTGAGTTTAGAAACGTTTATTAATAGCGCAACAATGTGCGTGCACTGAGCGCGCCTTGTCCCCGCTGCGTGCTGTGTCGAGTATCATATTTGTGTTGCATTGCATGCGCTCGATGGCCGATAAATGGTAGTTTTATGCGAGGGCGAGTCGCGGCCCGCCCCCGGCTTATTAATAACATTATGCTCGATTAGGCATGTCCCTCCCGGCGCCTGGGGACGACGCACTCCCGCGCATTACGTCATCGCCTGAAATACGCCCGAGTTTTACACGAAACCGCCGATCGGCGGGCGAGCCGCTCCCGGAACGACTCTCTGACACGAACAGAATAAAACCGGCCGCCGGTAGTGCCAAACCCGCGGTCAACGACTCCCGAAATAGATGCACAACGCGCGCACCTATAGGAAATTAAGAACCGGTCCCGACCGCGGCGACACTCCGATAGCGATAAAAATTCATTTCGAAAGCGGAATCCACCTGAGCGATTAATTTACTGCGGCTTTCACCGGTCGTGTTATCGAGGCTCGACGCGAATGTAGGCGAACTTCAGGCCTCGATACGGAACTGTAAGTCGCGGGACGTGGCAGGCACGCGGCAGCCGCATGTCACCGCCACTGTGCCGCTGCGCCGCGCGCAGCCGGTCAACACGCCACACCACTGCATTTTATTATAATGCCCATTCGACAAACCTGTCCGCTAATAAACGATTTTATATTAACTGAAATTTATAGATTTTTTTCCAGTCATTTTGTAGTACTTACCAAGCGATAAACAATCCAAGAGAATGAAAACTAATGTAGACCCAACGATACTTATTATTATTTCAAAACAATTGAGTGCCCAAGCACTCAAACATCCAAATGTTTTGTTTTAATTGCTTTAATCTAACCAGTATACTACACATTCAACTATCTAGTTGCGTAATCTTTAAAAATCAATGACAGTGCAAATTTTGACATTTGTGTACTATTATTTTGATACAACCCGTACATGAAACCCTTTTAAATTTAAAAGAATCAAGTCGTAAAGGTTTCACTTGATGTAGTAGATGGTCATTAGAGTTCATAGGTCACCATGGAAACTTAGGTGAAGTGAGCTCTTCCATATTATAAGTACTATACTAAATACTAAAATTATTATAAATGCGAAAGTAACTCTGTCCGTCGGTCTGTTTGTCTGTTACCCTTTCACGCCTTAATAGCTGTTTCAATGATATTTGTCCGACAGGTAGACCATGACCTTACCCTAATTGCGTAACTTATTTTCGTAAACGATTATGACTTATTTGTTTCATTTTGACAGTTAACAACATTCATTGCGTTATTTACGTCGTTGAGCAGATTTTTTTGTAACTTATGGAACAATGGATTAGCAATCTGTTTCAAATCGAAACAGATTGTGATTGATCGTGTATTATGCAATTAGGGTACTGGATAAAAAAAAGGATTTTTTTTATCCCGGTAGTACGTTACCGCGAGATAATTTCCGAACACCACGCGGGCGAATACGCGGGCAAAAGCTAGTCTGTAATGCTACAAAGTGCAACACTGTGAAATGGAATGTGACAGTCGTGACAGGTTGCATGTTGCACAAGGAAGAAGCGTTGAAGGCTCAGGCTATGACCTACATTACATCCCATTTTGTGAAGTCAAATCTTTTCACCTTCTAATGAATAATGTACTCTTTTTAGAAGAGTTATGAATTGAACTGCTGTTGCTGGACTCAGCTGTGAGGGACGGCTTATTCAACAACTCAGTGCGCGCATTTGCCAGCCCTCGTCGCTTTTGTACATCAGCATAACATATTACATTTTAGTACATTAGCATTAGAGACAAAGACAGACTAACGAAGCTAAGGAAACAGGGTGACAGACTGCAGCATGTGGCCAAGTTCCACGTAAAGAATGTGAGCGATGGTATGTATGCATAAAACACTAACTAGCAACAGACAATTGGGCAAACAGACAGACAGACGTGGCCGACCGGCCGCGCTCGTCCGGAGCGGCGGAGCGGCCAGCGGCCGTGCGCTGGCGGCGCGGGGCTATCGTGCGCGAGTTAATGAGTTGAAAACGCGTGCTCATTCCGGCCATGAGGAATTTTAATTAGTTAAGTGGGTTACGTGAGCGACGATGAGGAAACGCAACAGTGCGCGGATTATGTTGATAACATCGACTTCGGGAAGCGTTTCTTGCTCCGACCAACCCGACTGTTACGCGTTTCTCATTAGTTATAAGTCGCTACATCAGCACGATTGCTGACAGCAGGTTCGGTACGTTACGAACAGAGGGCGCTAGTGAGACTGTTGTCAGTCGAATAGTGACATTATTGGATAATGAAAAAACCACATGAATACGATTTAAAGCAATAAGAAGTAGTTCTTAGCCGATAACCGGTTGTACGGTTACGACGTCGATGCATGGCGGCGCATGCGGCGATCGATGAATTAAGAGGATAGCTATCAAACGTTACATTGAACAAGTTACATACGTAGGTACTACGCTTTCTTGACAAAGAATTCGATCAAATTTCCGAATGCGGGTACCGACACCAGCGACGAGACATTCCTCTAAACGTCAAAAGTCAACGACGACTAGTCCGACACATGTGACGTAATGATGTGCGACATATCACAGAAGTGCGATAGAGGTCGACGATATAACACGTTTGTTGTAGGTTACCGTAGGATCCAAAGGTGGTGCGATTGTCGTTAACTGTACAAGTGTACTGCGCACGCGGTATGAGCCACGCGTGCGATTTCCTCGTCGTCTGCGCCGGTCCGGTTACCTGATGCGGAGAGACAAGCTTCCAATGAACAGCCGGACCCGGTACATATAAACGTCGTTACCGGACCAGTTCCGAAGAATTCCAGAAGCCAAACGTAGAACGTGGAGCGCGGACGACATCTTTACCTGACAGTATTAGAAATAACTATTTGACTCTAATGCTGCCCGGTAAGATGCGAACCGTCACTCCGGCCGGAGACAGAGCTGGCTGGTGTATCGGTGGAGGTCGGTGCGCGGTCGCCACGAGGCGGCAAGGGCGCGCGCGCGTGCGGACGGCGGCGCTGCTGGTCGCGGACTGGGCCGGTCGGCCGGGGGCGCCGGGGCCCGCGCGGCGCTGCGCTCTGGGAGCGGCGGAGGCGGCGCCGCCTCGCCGCACGCCCCACGCCCGCGACACCTCCTGCCACGCGACAACAACACCAGCAACCTAGACTTCCGACCGGCGTCGTGACGTCGTCACCACCTCGCACCACGCATATGATACATCCACAAGGATACTGTTCACAGCTGACGATACCCTAACGGATACAGCGGGTGGCGCCACTACAGCTGCCTTAACACAAGTTGCACAAAAGTTTTATTTCATTGAATATTAATTTTAATACCATTAACCTAATAATTGGATTAATCCACTTTGATTGACAAAGCGGAAAGTTCACAACTTTGACGTCTACTATGTCACACTAGTAAATTCTGGTGGGGAAAATCATTCTAGATTATTATTCTCTTTCCCCACTAGGGCTGCACTGTTGAATGGAATGAAATATTTTGGTAAAAAAAAAGTAAATTTACATTTTTTTTTAAATATAAACATTCGTACGAGATTGTGATCGCTTTAGCCTTGTTGTTTTTAAGTTGATTCAGAGCGTTCTCCAATTTACATGAGAGTGGGTATTACATGGGCATTTGACATTTGTCTTTTGTCCATGCTCATTTTAAGACCCTCTTTTCCGGAAGCTCCACTGAGGTCAGTACTTTTTATGCATATTTTATTTGTACTTTTAATAGCATTAGAATTCAACCAACTAAAAAAAAAACCAGTGGCACTCCAGGAGTGCCGACAGAAGTGAAAACTTGATCAATTTTACTGTGCAGGAAATAATGTATCGCGCATTGTCTTTTTAAACCTGGTGTCGGTAACAGTGTCGCGAAATCAATGCTTTAATCCCATCTCAAAAATGCCCAACGCTTCTAAAGAAGTTTTCACTTCAAAAATTGTCATGGATTTTGAAATACTATCATATCTCACCATGACTGCCAGACATTCGATTGCAAGATTAGAACCAAAATTTAGACTACTCAAAGAAGAATGAAGAGAAGTTGCCTGGGCATAAAATTAAAAGACAGGGTCTGGAACGTCAAAAACAACAACTAAAAAGGTTCAAACAAGACATCACAGTCAAACAAATAAAAAATCTGGAATCACTCGTCGTGTTTGGGCATAAATCGAAAAGATTACACGTGACTTCGGATTTTTATTTTGTCTACCTTTGATGTCTTGTGTGGGAGGAAAGGTGCAAGATGATCTTGCAGTCTTCAGACGATGCGCTCAAGTACCGGCAGCACAATAGACGGATCTCTAAGTTCTAGAAAAGCGACCTTCACCATTATAATACGGACCGTATAGAGAACGCGATAGAACGGAACAAGGGCTCCAAGGTCTTTACTAGAGATCTGTCTATTGGGCAGAGCCAGCTTGCGAAACTGAAGACCGATGATGGCAGGATCGTATCCACCAAACCTAAACTATTGAGAGAGATCGAGAGGTTCTGTGGACAGTTAGCCCTCGTCAACCAGTTACGAATTTGGCAAACGACCCAAGAGCTAGATTAACCCGACATAATACCGAAGACATCCCGGACGTCAGCTTGTACGAGATTAGGATGGCTCTGAAACAGCTTAAAAACAACAAGGCGCCGGGTGATAACCGAATTACGACCGAACTCCTGAAGGCCGGTGGAAAACCCCTTCTTAAGGCCCTCCAGAAGCTGTTCGATTCCGACATACTCGAGGGTACTCGAAAGCGCCACAGGCATAGAACAGAGGTGTGGTAGTAATCTTGTTTAAAAAGGACGACAAACCTGCTTAAGAATTATAGGCCCATCTCACTTCTGAGCCATGTCTACAAGAGTCTTAATGAACCGTCTCGTGCGCAGTTTGACGACTTCCAGCCTCCCGAACAAGCCGGATTCCGTAAAAGCTTTATCGCCTTAGAGCCCATTCATACGCTGCGGCAGGTTATACATAAGACCGAAAAGTATAACCTTCCTCTCTGTTTAGCGTTTGTGGACTACGAGAAAGCCTTTGATTCGATTGAGACATACGCTGTACTGCAGTCTCTGCAACGGTGCCGGATCGACTATCAGTCCATCGAGGTGCTGAAATGTCTGTACGAAAACGCCACTATGTCAGTCCGACTCCATGACCAGACCTTGAAACCTATCCTTGTCCAGCGAGGTGTGAGACAGGGAGACGTTATCTCACCGAAACTGTTCACCGCTACACTGGACTGGAAAGAGCTAGGTATCAACATAAATTGCTAGTATATCAATAACCTTCGGTTTACCAACAACATAGTTATCATGGCTGAGATCATGGAGAACTTCAGTACAATGCTCGATGACCTCAGTAGAGCTTCCGAAAGAGTGTGTCTTAAATTGAACATGGACCATCCATGTAACACCCACCCTCATGAAGATTGGAGACACTACACTCTGTAAAATGTGGACGAGTATGTTTACCTAGGACAAACTATCCAGTTAGGTAGGTCCAACTTCGAGAAGGAAGTCAATCATCGAATCTGACTCGGCTAGGCGCGTTCCGGAAGCTACGCAATATATTCTCGTCTCACATACCGTAGTATCTCAAGACCAAAGTCTTTTAACCACTGCGTGTTGCCTGTGATGAAATATAGCACTGAGGCGTGGTCGCTTACAATGGGCCTTATTAGAAAGCTAAAAGTCACCCAAAGGACAATGGAGAGGGCCATGCTTGAAGTTTCCCTACCCGATCGAATCAGAAATGAAAAGATCCTCAGAAGAACCAAAGTAACAAAGACATAGCCCGAAAAATTGCCCAACTGAAGTGGCAATGGGCAGGGCACATTGCTCGAAGAACAGATAACCGATGGGACTGAAAGGTTCTGCAGTGAAAACCGCGTACGAAGACGTAGCGTTGGGAGGCCTCCTAGAAGATGTACTGATGACCTTGTGAAAACCGCAGAAATCCGCTGGATCCGCTGAGCATCCCTAGCGGTGCTTGAGGGAGGCCTATGCCCAGCAGTGGACATCTTTCGGCTGAATTAATAAATAATGTCTTATTTAAGTATACCTTTTTTGTTGGCGTTTTTGTAGTAGTTGGGTTTTAGTTTTTATACGTTTTATTTAAATTATTTTGGGGTTATATTACATATATTTTTGAAATATGCTAATTAAGCCCTTTTAGTTTTATTCCACATACTTATTAGTTTCATTCAGTCCCTACTAAAATGGACGAGATTTTAGAAATCTCATTAAATTAAAATGTCAGTAACATAAAAAATTACAAAGTTCTGTTTCTTCATGTAACATAATTCATCATACGAAATAACAAGCTGTATTCATAAATATAAATCAAAAACAAGATTATTGTTGGAAGATAGCGGAGACATACAGAAATACCCATTACATTACTACCTTGTCCATTATATCTATTTAGTCTCTTAAACACAAAATTATTTCTAAAAATTAAACTATTCTTAAATTATTACTAGCAAACAAACCAGGTACCTAAAACAAACCTTATATCAAATTCAGTCCTTTGTCACAGAATGCCTCTAGAGATAATGCGTCACATGAATTAACATATACTGTTCACTTTAGCACGCAAACTAGCATATTATGCATATAAGCCTAGGAACTTGGTGGCATCTGAGCCAGCTCATAGCTAGCTTCGCCTCGTAGCTGGTATAGGCTGAATACTATGGCTAACGACGTGTCCAAAAATTTGTTGTACACTTCCCTATTTTTGGAGTTGTCTACATTAATACACATTTATACAAAGATACACGCCGAGGGTGCAATTACTGGAGTCGCACCGTAATGTCAACTTCAAGGCGTTTGTGGTGTGATTACCGAATTTTTATCTGTCTGTCGTCATGGAAGAGGAATTTTGACCGCAGAACGCGGTGTTCCGTCGCTTCCGTGGACAAGTACTATAGGACAGCACAAGAACAAGCTAGTGAAGTGAAGTGCTACAAACCGGCCAATAAAGACAGGTCAGAGGTGAGGAACAAGAATTCTCCCGGGAGATAGGGTCCTTGGGGGTCACTACTGCCTAACAGCTCGCCATACGCTGTCCAGCGGGTTTTGTATTTCTCTGTCTGGCTACTCATCCCAGACCCATTCCGGCAAAGTAAACTCTACCGGCACAGACCTAGAATTCAGAGCACGCAAGCCCCACCACGACGTCTACGTAGAGGTATAGCGGTGGGGTTATTATTATTTCGTTTATTCATTTTAAATCTTATTAATTTACATTTTTAAAATAAAAAGTAAAAAGTTAAATATTTCTTAAAATAAAAAGTATTAAAAAAACTTATTATTAATGAAAATTTTCGCCACATTCCTCATGATGGGGTGAATGTGATTGAGAGAGTGTCCTGAGTAATATAAGAGACTGGGTGTCCATACCTCTTCGAGCCTTTCGCCTTCGAGCTCTTACTCGAGAACATGTACAAGGAGAGGCAGATGGCGGCGGCAGCTAGCTCTGATGGCCAGCCATAGAGTATTCAACGAGGCAAAGATCTACGAAGTTTTTGGTAAAGTGGTGGTTATTTGATGTCCCATGTGCAGCTTTTACAAATCTTCTCAAAAAGCTGGGTGGAATAGGCCTAGCAAGGTAGAAGCCCAGCTTCGACATGATGTCTCTCTCGCACTGGAACACATCGGCTTTGGAGTAGTCGTTGTCGGTCACATACACGAAGTCGCCGACTTCGGGAGCGTAGATCTATTCGTACTTACTTGCGATGAACATCGCCGTCACGCCGACCAGCTGCGTCTGATTCCGTTGAATGTTTGGCACACCGCCTATAAGTATCGGTCAATGATTCCAACAGTCAGATGGAATGTCTCCAGCACTATAGAGAACTGTCTCTGCACCTCAACAAGCCAATCAATGAGAGTAGCCCTCATCTCTCCAGTGATTACAGTCTGTTGCTTCAAATAGTCGGTGTCAATAGAATTCTTCTCTTCTAACTCAGTCAAATATTTGTAAATATCCTTATTAATGTAGATGAACACTAGCAGCGGGCTGTTATTGTCTCTAGGGTCTCTAGGTCTCTAGCGTCAATATCTTAAATGTCATCAGCAATTGGGAAATGTTGTCATCATTAAAATAAAGTTATTTGTTTAACATTAAGATGTATTTATTTTATAGCAAAACTATATATGACAAAAGTCAGGTGAAAATCCAACATATTTTGTTTTAAGACAACAACTGGAATATCAATGATAATAAAGGAGTTTGTAACATTCCTCCCGGCCTTAGTCCATTTGCTCTATGAGGTGATGTGGTGGGCGTACTGTTCTCTTACTACGCCTCAACACCGGCGTCTGTTCTAGTGTTCGCGGTGAGTGGGAAACGGTTTCAATTGGAGGTTGACTGAATGGAGTTGAACTGGTATGGGGTAGTACTTCATGTGGTGTGAAATTCCATGATTCAGCCGATGACGATGGTTCCAACGAAATGTCTGGCTCGTTGGTTGGTGACTGAGCTACACTCGCATTGGGGCGTATGTGGTCAGCATGTTTGCGCTTCAAGACTCCTTCTGGAGTTCTAACCACATAAGAATACCTGTGTTTTCTTTCCTCAATGATAGCCGGTTTCCACTTATCTTCCAGTTTGGTACGGATGTACACTCTGCCGTCCGTTAACTTAAAGGGCGCAAAGCCACAAAATCAAATTTTCAGTTATGAGCGAAAAACGCGGGAAATATTTGAAAAATATGCCACTTAAAAACCATAGGTCGTACAACATAAAATTAAACGTTCAAAGATAGCTTGTTAAATTTACAAACTAATAGCGATAACCTTGTTTAAATACAATATATTTTAAGTAGAAAAAAAACACCTTTTTCCTTTTAGCAGTGCATAATTTGGTGATTTTAAAATAAACACTTACCTAAAAAGTCACTAAGTCCACCTTAGCGACTTTATAGCTTATGATTTCGACATAAATGAAGCGTTTTATTTTTGTGTACAAAAACTATTCCAAATTTCTTAGCTAAAAAGGCATTTAGTTACTTAGCGGCTTTATACTTATGTATTGCCGATTTCCATTTAGCATTAATTCTTAGCTATAATAACACAATAGCGTTTTAGTGTCTTTATAGGTAAGTTTTTTGAATTTTGTGTCTTTTTAGGAATATTTTATTTCATTATTGTTATTTTATTTTACACTTAAAGGCCGTTAAATGTTAAAACTTTTATCTTAGCGACTTTTTAGTTATGGATTTAGGACTGAATTTTCGAAAAGAAAAACAAAATATATCAAATTCGTTTATTAAAACTTCCGAGAACTTAATAATAAAAACAAACTACTTGAAAAATTAAAACCTAAAATAAGACCCTTTCTTGAAAAATAAAACATCTGAATAAAAAATTACAAAATCTTTCAAAACAATTAAACAAAGTTTAAAAAGGTACGTATACTTACTTAATTATGAAAATTTTACATTTTTAATGTCTAACATTATAATATTCTTTATTAATTACTTAAAATTATAAAAATGGCACTTGAATCAGTCTTTTAGTTACTTAATATAATTGTTCTACCTCTAATATCATTTGTTTCAGTCTCATTTGTATTTTCTGCATCATTTGTTGGTAAATTGTTCCAAAATGTTAGTTTGTGTGGAGGAATTATGGCAGCTAACTTATCTATGATGGTAACTTTTCTCGCAGCGTCAATACCTTTTGGTGATGAACGATAAGTAATACTCATGATACGTGGACTTTTCAGGTATTTATCGTTCATAAAACGCAATGCAGTAAATTCATTGTCGAAGTTATTTTTATAATAAAGGTCAAAATCGTTTCGTTTAAATGTTACCTGTACAATGTTTTTTAAATATGCTCTAGGGTTGGATTTTTGAATGCGCCTATCTGATATCAAATTTGGAATGTTTATAAAGTTTTCTGGTAAGAGTGATTGTACGATTACTTTGCTGTTATTTATAGACGAAACAGCATCTACAAAATCTTGAAAGTCGTACAATTTCCCCTTTTTTTTCATAGCTAGTTCAACTTGATGGTGCACTTGATCTGAGCTCATAAATGTATGTCCAGGTTCAAAGTAATACAACGTGATATTGTTTGTAGAAATTAAATCACTGTTCACCATATGAACCAGCAATGAATATAACAACCAGTTTTTATTTTGTGCACTACAATTATCAAGCCAAATGTTCACATTATCAACATCGCGATTGCGAATCAAAAAGACATAAAACGCACTCATTATGTCATCCTGTTTGCGTCCCGCTATTCCATCATGCCAAATAACAGTTACTGGTTTGTTACTATTGGTTATTTTTCCGACAGGCGCAAAAGTTTGATTGAAGGCAATAAGGCGCGGACAAAAAATAACTGACTTAAATATTTCCATTCGGGGCAGCATAATGACTTTTTCCAAATCAGCAGTAAAAAAATATTTGCTTTTCATTTTGTGGCAAATCTTTATGAGCAGTGTAAAGTTGTCTTGCTTTTGTATATTTCTCATGGTGCTGATAGTACTGTACACAATTGCTACATTCTGCCAGCAACTGAGCAATTGCATCATGCGTAGTCTGTTTATTATGCAAGTGATACGACTCACACACCTCGCACTCTTCATTGCCAAGTCGTGTGAATGAAATGTTCATGCTTTTTAAATGCTTACGATAAAGCTCATATGACACGACTTCACTTGGATTTTTTTCACAATAATCTTTGTGCATGTGTCTGATATTAATATCACTTGGTAAGTAACGTCTTGAAGGAGCATGCTCTCGTCTATGGTGCGGTTCGTATGGATGAAAAGATTCGACGTGGTAGGTAAGTCGTTGTCGATCATAAGCGGGTGTTTTTACGTGTTTGCCTCGGTGGTCGATATCATTGACATTATCGACTAATCGTAAAACTTTATCATTATTTTCTTTAAACCCAAGTGTAGTTAAAAAAAAAAACTTTACACACCTCACACACTTTTCCGTCACCCTGTCCTGTCTTAAGTGTAAAGGACCTTCTTGGATTTCTAACTGGCTCTTTGGTATACTTTCTTTTTGGAACCGCTATGGATATTGTTTGCCGTATGTATAGTCGTCTCCGTTCCCAAGTAAGGCTCCAGTATTCTTGATTTAGTTTATTCCGCTGTTCTTCATTAATATGCGTGGAACATTTTCTGAAACATTTTTCATTACATCCTGGTTTTACAATGTACTCCATCATTTTAATTTGCTTTTTTTCATCAATTTTGTGAGCCAAACTGGTCTTATAAACTTTACGTTTCTTAGAAGGGACGCAGTTGAAGTTACTATTTCCACTCTCTTGAATGGCGTCGATGGTATTTCGACGCTTGCGCGTACTATTTTCTAATTCTATGTATTTAACTTCGCGGAAATCGATAGTGCTACGTCTTTTCTTGGTTAGAGCTCTTTCCGTAGGATGGTCCGACCGGAGTTCTAAGGACTCTAAGTTGTTTTGAACCAAAGCTTTTTGCTTTGAAGTTGCGGTCACTCATTTCTTTAGATGTATTATCCTTGTCAAGAATTGAGTCAGTAGGATCACAATCGACCGGGATTAATTGACAGTTTTTGGATGGCATGCAGTCGGAATTGTTGCTCTTGTGTATTGCGTCATCGACAGTATCACGTCTTTTCTTCGACAAAATAATATTATTGATGGATTTGACCGGTTGCTGTAGCTGGAGAGGTGCATGTCTGGCTGATGTTGATGCCTGTAAGTTACTTTTGACCAAAGCCTTTTGACTTGAAGATGTAGTTGGAAAGTCTTCGTCGGAATCATCACTTGAGTTAGGAATATAATCTTTGTCGCGAACTATCTTTGTCGCGAACTGAGTCATCAGAATCGAAATCGAGGGCTAACTGAACATTTAATTTTGGCAATGGTGATTCTGGCATAAAATTATCGGTAAAACGTTCTTTGTTATTGTGTGTAGCCGGACTAATTAAATGATTAAATTTACACAATTGCTGTTCTTCAGATATAGAAGGCATTTTTTCATAACAAGTCAAATCCTTGAGTTCAAGCGTAGGTGTTTTACTTGGTGAAGGTAATGATTCACAAGCAGTATATGAAGAAAAGGTCTCGTTCAAGTTATCTACATGTATTGCTAGATCTTGAAGGTAGTGAGAACGTAATGTGGTTTGTGTCTCGCAGAATTTGTCAAACACCTGTGATGTCATGGAGTATGGCCGTGCGTAAAATTTATTAATTATCTCTTTTATTATTGGATCCACTTTTTTTTTCGTTGTTTCTTTGCTTGATATCGGAATTGAGGTAACATCATTTTTTTCAGCACCTACCATATTGAGTATTGCTTTGGCTCGTGACGATAACACCGATCTTCTCGATCTGTTAAAAAAAAAAACATGCTAAAATGTAGATAGATTGAGTACAAAATATCATGCTCAACAAAACGTACACCAACATAATAACCACATAATACCACCAGATCAGGACGCCAACCTAAGAAGCCAGCAAAATAAAATAGCCCAATTTGAATAATCCCGTCTACTATAAGCTGCCTAAATCATTACTTAACACGATTATTAGTTTCAGCAAATACTCCATACATCAAAGACCATGCATACAACTTAAAGCGAAAAACCCGCGGTCGACCGCGATAGCTATTTGGTAGGTATCTATTTGACATGGCGCATAGTAACTGGAACGTTATAAAAATCCCGGTTACCATTTTGAAGGTTTGTGCTTATGAGGCCCAAAAATTATTTATTTACTGCAATAACTACTTTAAAATAGTATTTACTTACCTCGGCATTTTGTCAGTCATTGTTAATGTGGCGGGAATCCTTCCGCTCCGCGAGCGACACACGTCCTCCCGCGACGACGATGACTTAACTGCGCGGGGGAGAGAGCCTGCGAGAGGCGAGAGCAGATAGCGTCTTTTTAGCCAATTATTGTGGCTTAGTGTCTTTTAAGCGATGGATTAATACCATAAAATGAGTAACTAAAGGCTTTTAGAGATTTGAGAAAAGTATTTCTTGATTATTATCGTATGAGTCCTACGCTAAAAAGTCGTCAGCAGATTTTAACGTCTTTCTAGTGTAGTATTTTTATTAGACGCCTTTTTAGCCTAGGTTATTGATGCAAACTACGACAATGCTTCTTGGCTTGAAAGTAATTAAAGTATCTTTACGACTTTTTAGTGTAGTAGTGTCAAAAAAACGTCTTTTTTGCCAAGCAAAACTTACGAAAAATATAAAAAATTATGGCGTTAAGGGTTACATGTAACCTTTTAGTTAAGCATGGATGGTTAACGTACTTTAAGTAGCGTAAACTATTACTTTTTTAGTGTTTAACGACCTTTTCGTTAAAAATATTTTAAAAAGTATAAACATTAGAAATATGATACTTAGACAGATCGATAGAGATTTTTTTTCTACATACGATGGCGCTGAAACCTCAAAATCGACCCTCTGAGGGTTAACGCCTTTCTTGTTAATGGACGGCAGCACTGCTTCCCCATTCTGGAAATTCGGCGTCTTTTGTTCTGATTGAATATTCGCTTGTATGTTTTTATAGCGCAATGTCCTTCTCATGTTTGGCTTCACATTATCCAGTAAGCAGTTTAGCTGTCTGCCGAACATCATTTGGGCTGGGGACTTTCCTGTGGTAGTATGCGGTGTGTTGCGATAAGAAAACAGAAAGTTTTGTAGTCTCTGTTTCAGGTTGACTCTGTCTGCTTCACTTGACGCCATTCTGGATTTAAAAGTTCGCACAAGTCGTTCGGCCAATCCATTGGTTCTTGGATGGTAGGGTGAAGATGTCATGTGCACTATACCCTTTGACTTGTAATACTCTCGAAAGTCTTTGGAAGTAAATTGAGGTCCATTGTCGGAGACAATAATTTGAGGCAATCCAAATGTAGTAAAAATGCCATCTAGTTTCTCGCATAACGTTCTGGTGGTTATCTTTGCCATAGGTTTAACTTCTATCCATTTTGATAAGGCGTCTGCCAGTACTAGTCAATACTTGCCCTCAAAAGGTCCGGCAAAGTCGACGTGAACTCTTTCCCATATCTTTTCTGGGATCGACCAAGAGTATACAGGAAGTTCTGAGTTGTTGGGTCTATTTTCCTGGCATTTTTTGCATTTTTTTACAAAATTGTCAATGTCTTCTTCGAGTGTTGGCCACCAAACATAGAAGCGCGCAAGAGCCCTCATTACAGAAGTTCCAGGATGGCCAATATGCAAATAATGCAGTACTGTACTTCTTAATTTACTAGGTATAACAACTCTACCTTGCCACATGATGATCTTGTTCTCAATAGATAATTCACTGCGTTTTCTGATAAACGGTTTCAGATCAGTCTGTGAACAGTCAAACCAGTCGGTTTTAATTAATTGCAGGACTTGCTTTAGTGTGGCATCGTGTTTCGTTTCTTCTCTAATACGCTCTTCACTTAAGGTCAAGTCATTCATTTTATTATGCTGTATTACATCAGTGATTTTGCATATCGAAACCTCTGGACAATTCGGCTGTTCAGTGCTATTTGGCATTCTGAATAGGTAATCAGCAATGATGTTATGTTCCCCTTTTCTATAAATTATGTCATAATCATAATTTCCAATCACGAGTGCCCACCTCACAAGTCTATTATTGGCAATTTTTGGGAGATTCCGTTGTGGCCCCAATATGTGAATAAGTGGTTTGTGGTCAGTTATAAGTGTGAACTTTGTACCTCTGAGATATTGGTCGAATTTTTGAATGCCATAGAATATTGCTAATGCTTCGCGGTCTATAACGGAATATTTTCTTTCAGCCGGTTTAAGTTTTCTTGACCCGAATGCAATAGGTTGTTCAATTTCTTTATCCTTGTGGTATAAGACTGCGCCTACTCCTTTCTCTGAGGCGTCGCAGGAGAGGTAAAGAGGTCGACATTCGTCAAACGCCACAAGCGATTTAGATCTTGTTAATAATCTCTTAGTTTTAATAAATATTTCGTTTTCATGATTAGTCCATTGCCATTTTCGGCGATCACCGGTTAGTTCATGTAAATCGGCGCATTCGCTGTGAAGGTGTGGGATAAATCGTTCATAAAAGTTTATAAGTCCTAAGAACGCCCTGAGTTCTTTGGTATTTGTTGGCGGTGGTGCCTTCGAAATTGCTTCTATTTTAGATTTTGTTGGTCGTACTCCATTTTTGTCAAAAATATGTCCTAAATACTCGATTTCTGGTTGTAAGAAAGTGCATTTTTTTAGATTTACTTTCAGTCCGGCTTGTTTCAATTTGTTGAAAACCATTGAGAGGGTCTGTATGTGTTCTTCGTCATTTTTCCCAGTAATGGCAATATCATCAAAAAATACAGCGACGTTTGATATACCATCAAGTAGCTTGTCAAGGAAATGTTGGAAAATTGCAGGCGCTGTTGCAATGCCAAAAGGCATTCTGTTGTAGACAAAGTATCCTTTATGGGTTGATATTGTTAAGTACTTTTTTGATTCAGGGGATATTTCAAACTGCAGGTAAGCATCCTTAAGGTCAATTTTCGAGTATTTATCCCCATGTGCCAGACGTTGTCTTAACTGATCAAAAAGGGGCACGGGATGAGTATGTTTAATAAGTACCGGGTTTATCGTTATTCGGTAGTCGCCACATATCCGTACTTGGCCATTTGGTTTCAAAACATTGACTGTGGGTGTGGCCCATTCTAAGGGTATCCTGTTGGGATCCACTTCTGTTATTATTCCTTCGCGTAGAAGTCGTTCTAGTTCTATTTCTATGTTTTTCCGTATGCTGAACTTGATGGGACGTGCCGGCAGATGTTTTGCTTCACTGCCAGGTTTAATGTGGATGTTCACTTGATAATTCTTTACCTTCCCTAATTTATTGTCAAATAGGTCGTTGTAGGTAGCTAGCACGACATCCAGTGATGTGTCTGTGGTACGTTTGATAGAATAAACAGGTTTCGGAAACGTCATGTCGTACATTTCGCTCCATTGCAACCCGAAAAGTAAAGGATCTGCTTTGTCCATGACGACAACAGGTAATATCTTTTGTACGTTGTCTAGTTCAACTGTTACGTCTGTTATACCTTTCGGTTTCAGTTTAAAATTGCAATAGGCTTGGAGTTTCGGTGCCTTCAACAATGCTGGGCCTCCAATCTTTTTCCACATGTTAGTAGATATAATTGAGTAGATTGATCCAGGGTCCCAGTCCATCGTGCATTTTACACCATTGATAGTAACGTCAATTTTCTTGCATCGAGATGTTTTTTTGTTAATGATGTAAACAGGGTTGGTCTCGCTATCACTTTCTTCCGCGGAGGAATCCGCGTGTGACGACGTCGTTGATGAGGCCTCTGATGTCTCCGTTCGATTTTTAAGCTTCTGTATTTTGTTGTTTTTGTCTGTCTTGTTTTTGCGTTGTGAGTATTTGTGTTGTGATAACAAATATGCTCTACCTGTTTTAATACATACACTTTCGAAATGTCCTGTTATCTTACAAGCTTGACATTTGTGGTTTTTTGCTGTGCAATGCTCGTAGTCATGTATGTCATGCTTTCCGCATCGTCTGCATTGATCTGGTCGTAACTTCCTCGGTGTTTCGTTGTTGAACGTAATAACAGTGTGTTTGCCTTGTCTCTTCTGTTTGATTTTGTTAATATAGTCACCGTGTTTGTCACTTTCGGTGCTATTGTCGTTCTCTGCGACTTCGCGTGACTGGGCAACTGTAAATATTTCTGCGAATGTTATCTCTCTCGTTTTGCCATCACCTGTGACGTCGCGTAGTTCTGGCCATCTTTGTTTTAAATCTATCTCCAGCTGTGTGTGGTTCAAACCGGTTGCGAACCGATCACGGAGTTGTCTCTCCAGCAAGGTCCCTTCATAGCCGCAGTGTTTTGAAAGTTCTTTTAGTCTATTAGAATAATGTTCCATTGTTTCGTCGGTTCCTCTCGTAGAGTTCCAAAAATCAATTAGAGCTTTGTATCGCGTTTTCTTTGTTCCATACAAATCCAAAAATTTCATTTATATATCGTCGTATGTCGCTGTGTTAAAATCAGGAGTTAATGCTATTTTCAGCTCGTGGTATATTTTCGGTGTAATGCAGTTTATGAGTAGGTCTTTTTGAATACTAACAGACTCATCACCCCATATCCGGCATTTCGCTTCAAATAGGTCCACAAAGTTTTCTGCAGTGGTTGTGGCAGGGTTAAACTTGTCGCACTTGAAGTGTTTTACAATGTTTTGTTTTGATGTAGAAGGTGCTGCGTTATCATCGTTGTTTGTCACGCTGCTGTTTGATGAGGGACATGCTTGTTGTTGTTGCTGTTGTACGAGTTGTTGTAGAAGGACTGTTAGTACCTTTTGTTGTTCCTGTTGTGCGGTAAGGAAAGCCGCGAATTGTTCAGTATTCATGTTGTTTGATTACTGACAACACAATTTGCCTCGTCGCCAATAAAATAAAGTTATTTGTTTAACATTAAGATGTATTTATTTTATAGCAAAACTATATATGACAAAAGTCAGGTGAAAATCCAACATATTTTGTTTTAAGACAACAACTGGAATATCAATGATAATAAAGGAGTTTGTAACAATCATCAATTGAAAAATCATTCAAGTCATTTTTCAAATGTCATCATCAATTGTCAGATCATTCAAGTCATTTTTCAATAAGGCCGCATATCTTACAACTTTTTTAACCGACTTCGAAAAGGAGGAGGTTCTCAATTCGACTGTATGGTTTTTTTTTGTATGTTTGTTACGCGATTACTCCGCCAATTATGAATTATGAATTTATATTGATGTTTTTTTTTTTATAATACATCATTCTTCAGAGATGGTCCCAAGAAATTTTATTAATTTCGCTTGGTAGTTTCTGAGTTAGCTCCAATAAAACGTATTTTTCCCACTTAATCTTTGTGGAGTATATGATGATAAGTTCCTGTCACTGTTTTTTACATAGCAGATACCGGTATTAGAATTTGTGTGGGGTAGGTACCATATCTAAAAAGTGAAAAAAACTTTTTACAAAAAAAAAACAATCAACTTCCAAAAAACACTACAAAATGAAAAATAACTTTAATTTTAACTTAATTTCGGAAGTCGGTGTCTTTAGTTTTTAATTTTCGCTTTTTGCTACCAACGTTCGAAATTAAAGTTATTTTTCACTTTGTAGTGGTTTTTTTTTGGAAGTCGGTTGTTTATTTTTTTTCCTGTAAGTGATTGAAGTATTTTCATAAGCCTCTTCCAATTTTAACTTTCCAAGTGATTCTGTTGATTCTTTTAGGATTGGTTCATTTTCAAAGATACCTCAAATGTCTGATTATGATAAGTAATTATGAAGGAACAGATGAACATACATGCTTAACATACATACCAGTCAAATCATAACCCTCCTTTTTTATTCGCCGTAGTTGGGTAAAAATTCGAAGACATAATATGTCCCATCTACCAACCCGTACTGGCCCCGCGTGGTGTATTATGGGCTACGGCCCACTCACTCTTACTGAGAGGAGGTCTGTGTCCCAGCAGTAGGAACATTATAACTGATTAGGCCCTACAGGTACAGATATTGTTAACATAAGCATGTCGGTGAAGTGAACCTTTAAGGCCGCGTGCACTTTGGACACGAATTTGTAACGTATCTAAACGTATAATCGTGGTCGTAAGAATTGTGTCCGCACACTGAATACGTTTTTCTCCGTCAAATAGGTAATGTTCCGGTGATATCGCATTGAACGCACGAAAAATCCCAACAAGTTTGGATTGTTTTCGGACGTCGGAAACTCTGAACTAAATGTACGTATACATACGATCTCTGCGTACGACTAACTCGCACTCAATCTGCGCGCTCCCTTAGAACTTGGAAGGTAGGGATCGTTCGTACGTGTTCGTATGTGTTCGCACGAGTAAAATTCATATGAAAACGCGTCCAAAGTGCGCACGGCCTGAAATTTTCCCCTACCAAAAATAGTTCACCGCGCCTAAAGAAGTTTTATCTTCAATCATGAAGGAAAAAAGTAATTGTATGAACTGAAATTGTTTATTCTGTAAATAAAATATTGAAATAATTTTTACACGTCATATTAAAAATATATTAAAAATAAGCTAGATGAGTTCGGTGTTTCCTATCTAACTCTGAGAAGAGAGGTCGAAACAAACTCAGAGGTCGCAATCTCTTTTAAAGTCCTTACATAATCTTGGTCAGGCCATATGAAGACCATGTAGTTTAGTGTCTGAAATAGTCTTTTGAGGAAAGAACCACACAGATTTGAGTGGACCTGCCCAGTCAGCAAGGCAAGCATTTGAAATGAAATGAAATTGTTTATTCTGTAAATTTGTCGGTAATCGTGGAGCTCAACTCGACGAACTCGAAAAAAGGACATTCGGGGTGGCCGCATAAACTTCTCAATCTACCAGACCATCATTAAAAGTAGCAGAGATATAAAATTAATAATAATATCCACAAAGTCCTCACATTCACAATAATTAAAATAATATAATACTTAAAATTAATTGTTTAATATTGAAATATTTTTTTTTTAAAATAAAATAAATGTAATCATGTTATTTTGAATATAATTTTAAACAATGTCAATGTGTACATAAAACTGGTATATTTTGATGATTTTACATGGTAATAATAAAAATGTCAAGTTTTATGGTTTTATCACAAGGCTTAGCAGAGCGAGCAGCTCGATCCCAAGATTTTTTATTTTCTAAAAAATCTGAAATTTTATACTACCCTTTTTCACAAAGTTTGCTTTTAATACAGATTTTAAATCGTTTAATAGATAAGTTTCGGATGACAATGGGAAGTTTGTTGTAAAAGCGTATACATTGACCCATAAACGAGTTGCCTACTTTGTGGAGAAATGTGCGATGATCAGCAAGGTTGTGTTATTCCTGGTATTTAAACTATGAATATCGGACATTTTCTTAAAATTTGATATATTTTTGTGAACATACAATAGGTTTTCAAAAATATGTTGTGACGCTACAGTCAGTATATTTATTTCTTTGAATTTTTCTCTAAGGGAATCTCTTGGACCTAGTTTGTAAATGTCAAACAGCCCTTTTCTGTAGAATAAAGATAGTATTAATGTCCGCACAGGTTCCTCAGAGAAGAATCCCATATGACATAAGACTATGAAAATAACTAAAATAAACACGCTGTATCTACGTCAGTTTTTTTTTTACAGCAGAGGTGGCCGAACTTCCTGACAATTTTTCTACGTGTGGACCCCATTTTAATTTACCGTCAATAGTGATTCCAAGAAAAACTGTTGACTCAACAGGGTCCAACTCTGTTCCATTAACTTGAACATTGGTAGATAGCTGCCTGACATTTGGTATTGAAAATTTAATGAGTTTAGTCTTTTTTTCGTTCAGAAGATTATTTACATTAAACCAATGCACAACTTTAGAGAGTGCATTGTTAACTTGTTCAAAGTTGACCAACTGACGTTTGATTTTAAAAATGAGGGAAGTGTCATCTGCGAATAATACGATCTTGTGATTATAAAATGTGGTAAGGCAAGACATTTTCATAAATTAGAAATAAGAAGAATGATTTGAATTTATTAAAGCTTAGATCTTGTACGTGGCTTGGAAGTTTCTTATAAAAGCGTATACATTGACATCTAAAGGAGCCACCTATTTTCTTGAGCCTTGTTGTAGGTACAACAAATTTGTGTTTGTTCCTAGTATTTATGTTATGGATATCACTGTATTTTTTTAATAATTTTATGTTTTTATGGGCATATAAAAGATTATCAAAAATATGCTGAGAAGGCACAGTCATTACATTTATCTCCTTAAATTTATCTCTGAGAGAGTGTCTCGGACTTAATTTATAAATTGATCAAACAGCTCTTTTCTGCAAAACAAAGATAGTTTGAATGTCGGCGGCATTTCCCCACAACAGAATACCGTACGACATTACACTATGAAAATAGCTAAAGTACACTAAACGGGCTGTCTCTATGTCAGTTAAATTACGAATTTTTCTAACAGCATATGCTGCAGAGCTTTTTTGACAATTTATCTATATGTGGGCCCCACTGAAGCTTAGCATCCAAAGTTAAGCCCAAGAATACTGTGCTATCTTCAGGATTCAATTCTTCGCCCTTTATCAACACTTTAGTTTTCACCTGCCTAACATGAGGTAGGGTAAACTTAATGCATTTAGTTTTTTTTTCATTCAGAAGTAAATTGTTAACATTGAACCAGTGAACTACTTTTGAGATTGCGGTATTTACATCGTCAGTAACTAGCTGCTGACGTTTAAGTTTAAACAAAAGTGAAGTGTCATCCGCAAACAACACTATATCATGGTTATCCTTTATGAGGTAAGGCAAGTCATTAATATAAATAAGGAACAAGAAAGGACCAAGAATTGAGCCCTGTGGGACTCCCATTGTTACTAAAGATCCGGGAGATCTTTTTCCATTAACGTCAACGAATCTATCTGAATCCTATTACTCAAGTATGAAGTAAGAAGATCCAGAGCGCTGTTCCGGATCACATAGTGGCGGAGTTTCCTGATTAACGTGTCATGAAGAACGCAATCAAATGCCTTGGACAAATCACAAAAGATGCCCAAGGCATCACATTTACCTTCCCATGCATTATAAATGTGACCTAAAAGTTCTACACCGGCGTCAGTAGTTGAACGACCCCTTGTAAAACCGAACTGTTTGCTGTGTAATAATTTATGTCTATTAAAAAATCTTTGCAATTGCTCTAAAATTAATTTCTCAAAAATTAGTACTGAAATAGGTCTATAATTTGTGGGGTCTGATGTACTACCTGATTTAAACAAAGGTATAAATTTACTATTTTTCATAAGGTCAGGAAACTCCCCACAGTCGATACAATTATTAGAAATAAGAGCTAAAGTAGGTGCTACAATGTCAATAATAGACTTGGCAACTTCTACAGAGTTACCCCACAGATCTGCAGTCTTTTTTCACATTTAAAGTGTGAAAAGTTTTAATTATGTCTCTACAGGTAATATGTTCAAAAAGAAATTCCGAATCGCAAACATTAACATTTTCCTTTAGCAAAGACTCAGCAACAGAAGGTGATGAGTTTAGGCATTTAGTAGTTGAAACGGGAATATCTGAAAATAAATTTTCAAAGGCCGCGGCGACTTGGGAGTCTGATTTTATTATGTTGTCATTAATAGACAGCCTGTAGTTAGTATTTCGGTTATTAGACCTTCCCGTTTCACTATTTATAATATTCCAAGTCGTTTTAATTACATTATTACTATTTTTAATCTTCGAACTCAAATAACGCGACTTGGCCATACAACAAACTTTTTAAATAATTTTGAATAATTTCTAACATATAAATTAAATTCAGCTGTGTTTACATAAGTCCTTTCATTGTACAGCTCATAAAGCCGTGTTCTACTTTTATGAATACCAAAGGTAGCCCAATCACTAAAAGATGGGTTACTATTAACCGAGATAGTCTTGGGAATAAAGATGGAATTAAATTGCTTACAGTATAATATGAAAAAAATCATCATATAGATAATTAGGATCAGCATGAATAGACAAAACTGGTAATTTATTAATGAGTTTAATTTTAAAATTTTCCAAGCGACTTGCAGTTTTGGGGTTAACAGTGATATCCTTTTTAGCCACTTTGTTGTTTTGGTTTGGGATAATAATCCTCTGCCCGCAATGATCAGAATCTAGTAAATTTATTATTTCTTTGTGGCTTGGTATAACACATTCAATGCCAACTACACGGCGCCGTGGAGATGTATATGGCCGAGTACACGGCGCCGTGGTGGAGTGGGGAGCTAGACACACGGCGCCGTGGTTTGCGATAGAGTTTTTTCTATGCATCAGTACCGCTCCGGTCGTTGCGACGAATGTAAGTAACGGTCATGGCCACGCGCGTAAAGAAACGATCTTTTAAAATCAAGTGTTGGATTACGGTTCGCACTATTATTTTGTAAATTATAGTCGTTTGAAGTGAACAAGACAAGAACTATCACAGAAGTTACGAAAATAATGTAAAGGGTGTAGAGAAAAGAAGAACCGAGTTGCCACTTTGTATGAATGTAAGAGCTGCATTGGAAAGCCAGGCCTATACATAGAATGTTTCTTTGAACTGCATTTATAATTTCATAATTCTTGTCTTTAAATAGTTTGTTTTTTATCTGCAATTACACTTATGACGATTATTTACTTTGTTTTATTTGTACTATCCTTTAGTATACATTATTTAATACCAAAAAAACTCAATTAAAACATCCATAATGTAAAAAAAGACAAATACACGGCGCCGTGTGTTTGGCCGTTCATAGCTGCGTAGGCCAAGTACACGGCGCCGTGAAATTATTTTTTTTATTAAATAAATAAAGTTCCGCTAAAAATATTATCATAACCTACATATAATACTTAATTAAAAATAATTAAAACACTTAAAATGTATGGCCACAGTAGTACATACATTACCAAAAACTGTAATACAGAGATGCATCTTACAATTCATTTGGCATTGAATGTGATAACATCTGTATAAATATTATCGAGGCATGTGGCACAAGTCGGGGTTATTCTTGTGGGCTCTAAAAATAGGTTTACAAGATTGGAGGACTGAAACAGACTTATTATTTTACTACAAGAACCTGAATTTTCTAATAAATTAACATTAAAATCACCGCAAGTGATAATGGACTTATTTGAGTTACAAATCTTGTGAAACACTTCATCCATTACCTTTTCAAAGCAGTCATACAATCCTGAAGGGGGTCTGTACACACTTAATACAATAAACTGCTCCAATTCTATAAAGGCTATTTCAACTGTTCGCTCAACAGATAGGCTCACAATATCCTTACGGTCTCTATATTTAAGCTGGTTAATGAGCCACCATGTACAGCATTAACTCTACTGAATGAACTACCTACCTGGTGATTATTAAAATTGAACAAGAACTGGTGGCTTTTAAGCCAATGTTCTGTTATACATAGAATATCAATACTGTTAAAATTCATAAATAATTCTACTTCTAAATCTTTGTTCAAAAATCCTTGAATATTTTGATGCACCAGGTTAATACTATTTACAGATTTTAAACTTGTATTTGATTTTATTTTGCAATTATGTACACTATTGCTAGAGGTTGCCTCTATTGTCTTAATTTCTAATTTAAATTATTATCAATGTCAATATTTGATACCAAATTATTGGCTGAATTATTTGACATGTCATAGCATTGCTCAATAGAAGCAATTTTATTATATTTTTTGTTTAGCCAAATTCTTGGCTGTAATAAAAAAGTAATATGATAGCGACACAGCTATCTGTCTTTTACAATACTTTGAAAGATAGTACCTATCCATACAAAATCTATCTTTTGTCAAATAAAAATGGTTACCAGCATAATTGTTAGTGTCAATTAAATGGAATAAATGATTATTACTTGTCAAATTATGCAATGTCATATTAATTTCAGATCTAAAATTAATTTCTTCCTGTGGCAAACTTTGGCTGTATGGGAATGTGAACATCACAATTTTTCTTAAAGTTAGGTTGCACAATGATCTATAATATTGGAGTAATTCTCCTTTGTTCACATTACCCCTATTACCAACAAATATTAATAATATACTATCCTGATATATAGTAGCATAGTCTTTTCATAGTTCTAGTTAACCTGTTCACTTAGCCACCGAAACCCACAATCCAATTTCTTTGTTTTCATATCCTGCAATAGTCCTGCATCAACCGGGGGTTGTCCTTGGGTGTACTAGCATAGTGCGAACAGAGATAATCGTCGGTTGGTGCCTCATTTCATTTAAAAAAAACGTGTAATGGGCCTCTGCGAGTTGGCTTAGGCCCCTCGTATGCCTTCCAAAGGTCCGGGACCCCAGGGTCTCGAGATATGTAAAAGACATAAAAAATAATAATAATAAGCCCCCTAAACAACCACACGTCCTTATTGACCATCTAATCACGTGGGGGCCGGACACACGAATGAGAAATTACTGACGTGGCTAACGTGGCTCTGGAAACCGATTCAAAATGGAGACTCGTTCAAAAAGAAAACGTATAGGACCGCTGCCCCAGGGCAATCGCCGAGACGCACCTGGAGCTGATACTGGGTTTCTCAGCATGCGAACTATCAGCGTTGAGGAGTTGAACAGGCAGGCTCCCACCACCAAAGATGCTACAGCTGAAGCCATTGACGATGGTGATAGACTGACAAACAGGACAGACACCCCTGTAGAGCCTTATAGTCCAAGTACAGTATCGTACGCACCTTCAAAAACATTATCACCATCAATACCATCTTCACCCTTACCATCGTCACCTCCCATAACTAGTATTAATACAGTTAAACCCACTCCGGCCTTGAATGTTGCACAGGAGGTATCTACCTTCTTATCCGCGTCCACCAAGGTTGGAAAAGCAAGAGTTCGCATGAGATAGAGCAAAAAAGTTAACCTATTCATCATGCGAACTTATCTATACATCACTAAATTAGAGACCGACATGACCACCTACAAAAACAACTGCGTGAACGTTTTTCACGTCAATATCTTGAGATTTTCGTTTCAGAACAACGGATTTCAGATCAACGAAGAACTATGGTTAGGAATAAACTCTTATCACAAATCGAATTAGATCAGTTAAAAGAAGAAGTACGCACCCAATTGCGACAAGAATCAGAAAACTATGTATACATTAATACTATCACACTAACACAAAATACAAACGAAAATATTCAGCATGAACAACCTCAATCGCTCACTCAATTACATCGTAATAGTCAATCTCTAACATACAACCAATCGCAATCTTACACACAAACAGCACACACATCCACACAAACCGAATCCTTAACTATAACGCTCGAAAATGATATTGTAATGACATTATAAATGTATTGCAACGGTTTGGCTAGCACCGAACGACAATCCTTAAAGATGTAAGGTGGAATGCCGTCTGGCCCAGAAGACTTTTTTTAACTCAAACTTTTGTAATAAGAAACCAGTACTAACTCAAACTTTTGTAATAAGACGGTTTTAAGCTGTTGAAGCGCGCAACATACGTCCGACAGTTGTAAGTGATCAAGATGTACCCGCGTCGCTCCGTTATCCCCGCCCGCTTCCGTCATAGCCGCACTCACATCCAACTCGGCCTGCTCTGTACTATACACCGAATAGAAGTATTCAGCAAACTCCTGAGCACACTGTTTGTCAGTCAACGCCTCGTCATTCTTTAAAATCTTTTTCTGACTTCTACTACCTCTTCTAGATTTTGCATAATTCCAAAATGACTTTGGGTCTTCCAGCATTTGGTTTTCAACACGGTGCTCATACTGTTCCCGAGCGCCTAAAATCTGATTTTTAACTATGGTTCTACACTGAGCAAACGCCTCATAATCACTTCTCAAACCACTTGTTTTGTACTGTTTATGTAGTACAGCCTTTAATTTTATGTTGCGAATTATTTCAACAGTGTACCACTCAGGGTAAATGTACCTTGAGTTTACACGACTTCGCTTTTTCTTTGGAACGCAGTCATCGAAAATCGACGTAATAACATTATAGAAATAATTTAAACTCATTTGCAAATCTAACTCATACATTTGCGTCCAATCGACGGCCGCAATCGATGCGTACAATACGGAAAAATCGGCTTTATTGAAATTCCAGCCTATAGGTTCATGCGTACCCGCCGTCAGTGCTGCTGAACCCGCACACAGGCGCTGGCGAATGCGCAGACTCACCGACACATCGAGCGACGGGTGATACGCGTCCACCGGCACGAGCGGCGCCTCCGTTTCGCACACGCCCACACTCCCTTCCTCCGCGAATGTACTCAACACTAGATCTAATTGTCGGCCGTTGCAATTGTCTACTTTGTTACTCTGAGTAAATCCACAATAAGTTTGAAAACATCCAAAATAATTGAGAATGTTCACAGGGCAAGAATGCAAGTTGAAGTCACCTATTACTATCGTGTCGTTATAACATTTACACAACTGTTCAATTATCCTAAATAATACCATGTATTCATTTTCTTTACTGTTAGGTGGGATATAAACAACACATAACAAAAACAATAATCTATTACGTTGGTACACAGATGCACTAACCAGTTCAAACATCTGATTATCGATGTTGACGGCACCAGGTAGGGACACTCGTCGCAGCTCAAAACGCGGTGTGGCCACGAGACACGCACCTCCGTGTTTACGCCCATCTGCTC
The DNA here is from genome assembly GCA_916610215.1 of Omphaloscelis lunosa. Classification (NCBI taxonomy): domain Eukaryota; kingdom Metazoa; phylum Arthropoda; class Insecta; order Lepidoptera; family Noctuidae; genus Omphaloscelis; species Omphaloscelis lunosa. Next base: position 22,497,180 of record OU744253.1, read on the forward strand.
GGTCACATCGTATAATGGAGTATCCAGGTGGAATTAATTCTGCGTCATAAATAGATGCATTGCAGCCTGTTTCCGTTATGGCAAATAGGTCTGCGCTTGAAGACAAAACTCCTATATAAAAATCCTCTAATTTTGTGCGGAGACCCCTTACATTTTGGTACACTATCTCAACCGATTTACTCCGGGGGTTTTGGTTTATTGGTTTGTCTCCGAAACCACACCCATTCGCAAAACTCAATATTTACTGCCCAACTTTCTGGTTGACTTAATAGTTCATATTTGCTTTCCGGGACTCCTATAATGAAGGACGCATAGTCTCTTTTCGTTTTGTGTTTTATTTTCTCTATTTTAATCGGGATTGCTTCTCCATATAGCTTCTTCACGTGTTTTTCTAAATTTTCTACAGTCGTTTCTTTCTGCAGACGCCATACATGCAAATATTTCTTTCTCTCAGTTCCCTGAATTTCAGTTGAACCCGTGCTTCCTCCTTTTTTCACATCGCTATTCGGATATCTGTTTTTGTTTCTATTTACAATTGTCCATTTTTCTTCTTTTTCCGGATCTTCATTGTCCTTTTCTATAACAATAACTGACTTATTTAGACTCTTCTCACTAAATGGTTCTTGTTTTTTTCCGGTAATAACTATGTAGGCAGATTTCGTGGCCACTCATTCCTTCGCTGGTACAAAATTTCTAATTACCTCCGTTTGATTTTCCTTGACTATGTTTGCAAAAGACACTGGCGTCATTTTAGATCCTCGTTCAGTCTCACTATATTTTCAGTACTAACACTGGCTTCCAATTGTTCATTTTTTTCCAATATTACTTTAATTCTAGATTCTAAAATATCCACTTTACTTGCTTTTTCTTGAACTACCTTCAGTATGCTTTTTACATCTCTTAATTCAGTTTCTGTTCTAACTAATTTATTCTGCAGTAGTATGAACTCCTTCATTTGCTCATCCAGACGAGTTTTAAACTCTAAGCGAAACTCCCGTAGTTCATTAAGCACTTGATTCCCGTTATCAATCACAGTAACTTCCTTTGGATTGCGAGGACGACTGCCCCGCTCAGTGTTTACGTAACTTGGTGTAAAAGTTTCGTCTATCATCGTGTTTCCTCGAACCGGTGTTTCAGAATTACCTCTCTTTGGGATAGTACATGTGCATTCTGGACATCTCCATCTATTCTTGTAATCCAGCGTGAATACTTCGAACTGCACCTCCGTGAAAGCAAGACACTTCAGATAATACAGTAAATAAAATTTTTTAAAGTAATTATCCCGCAATTAACACGTCCGCGCGCTAGGTAGGCACGTATTTTATTAAGAACAACAATAACACAATACTCTGGGATGGATCCAGCAGTCCGACCAAAACTACCAAAACTTAAATACACCTACTAACCTATTTAGTTTAATTAATTTATTTAATTAAAATATTCTCATAAAATTTATATTTGATGACACACAACTTACAGATATAAATTTTACTTATATATTGCACAGCTGTAGTTATATCTGAAGAATTCAACTTTAAAATCACTAACCACACAGGAACCACAAGAACTAGTCACACTGTCAAACCAGCATGACAACAAAGACTAAAAAAAGATATTGAAACAATAAGAGCGGACTGTGGTAGGCTCACACAATATGTTAACAGCATCAGATCAAATAATGCAGTTAGGAGAGTTGAAACAATATTTAAAAAATATTGTAATAATACTAGAAAACACGAACATAACAATAGAAAACCTGAGGAGTTCAGAAACTACCTGTTAAAGTTCACAGGCTTAGGAGATATATGAAGGCACAACAGCGCAACAATGATATTGCATTTTACAGAAGCATACAGAAAACACTTACACAACAATACAAAGCAACACAGACGCACCATCCAAAGAACAACTAGAATCATATTGGTCTAGTATTTAGGAAGAGCAAGTACAGCACAATGACAAAGCATCTTGGATAGCGGATGAAGCAGCAAAACGGAGAGCAATTGACGAAATAGAATTTGTGGAGGTAGCAGAGTCTGACATTACACACACTACACAGACACGACATTACACAGCTAGATTACATAACTGAAAATCACCAGGTATAGACAAAATACATAATTTCTGGTACAAAAAGTTAACTTCATTACATAAATCTATGGCAAAAAATTATACAGATATCATATTAGGACAGTAGAACACACCCGAAATTATTGCAACAAGAATTACCTACATGCTACCTAAAACTAAAAACACACCTCAGCCTTCCCAATACAGACCAATTACATGCCTACCCACAATATACAAAATACTAACATCATAATTACAAAAAAAAAAAATATCTCAGATTGAACAACACAACATTACTCCAAAGGAATAAAAGGGATGCAGGCAGGGCCACAGGGGATGCAAAGAACAGCTTATTATAGATTCCACTATTCATAAACACGCCACCTCAAAAAACATAAATTTTCATTGCACCTATATTGATTACAAAAAGCTTTTGATAGTGATCCTCACACTTGGTTAATACAAATATTAGATATTTATAGAATATACCCAAAAATAATTGATTTCATGTGCCATATAATGCTACAGTGGAAAGCTACTCTACAAATAAATTGCAACTACGGCACTGTCGTAACGCGCCAGACATCTATCAAAAAAGTTATCTACCTAGGTGACTCCCTGAGCCCCCTATGGTTCTGTCTCGCCTTAAATCCTGTGTCATTTACTACAGACTAGTAGGGTCGGATATTGCCTCAAACACTCTATAGAGGAAACAAGAATATCACATCTTATTTACATGGACGACATCAAATTATATGCCAAAACAGAAAAAGAAATTAAAAAATTAGTAGGTGTTAAAGCAGAGTTCAGTAAGGATATTAAAATATAATTTTGTTTAGACAAATGTAAAACACTTCACATTATAAGAAGAAAGGTGCGGCCAGGCGACTATGCAGTGAATGACACGGACACTATAACAGCAATGGAACCGACTGACTTGTATAAATAATTAGTGTATGGGCAGCTAAAGGGACTCGATCACGTAAGAATTATAAATACACTAACTACAGAGTACAAAAGGAGACTAAATGCTATCTGTAAGACCCAACATTCAGGTCAATATCTAACTAAAACCCTCAACACCTTCGTCATCCCTGTATTAACCTACTCATTCGTAGTTATAAAATGGACCAAAAAGGACACAGAAAAACAAGATCGAACTACACGAACAACACTTACAAAACACAACAATTTACACCCGAAATCTGTCATAGAAAAATTAACTATTAAACGACCTTTGCCGGAAACAAGCCAGTCGACTTAAGACATTCTTTCACACAAAGTCCCGCACCAGTAATATACATAAAGCCATAGTGATAAACGATCTCAACTACACTCCACTTAAACGACCAGATAGAAACACAAAACACTACCAATGATGACCCGGAGAAACAAAAAATTGAAGAATGGAAGAAGAAAGTACTTCACAGCCGGCACCCTCATAACCTAGAGCAGTCCCAGGTTAACCAATTAGCATCAAGTAAGTGGCTTAAAATAGGAAACCTGTTCCCTGAAATAGAAAGCTTTAGCATAGCTATACAAGATCAAATCATCAACACCAAAAACTACAGAAAAATTATCATTAAAGACTCTACCATCACAAACGACAAATGCCGCAAATGCCACATTCATTCAGAAACCATATAACTCATAACTGGAGCATGCCCACACAGGAAAACAACACCCTCACACAGACAGACTACACTCACAGACACAACCAGGTTGCAAACATCATTCACTAAAAACTAGCACTCAAACACAGTCTCATACAAAACTCTAACACTCCTTAACTCTAACAATACTAGAAAATAATGCGCACAAAATGTACTACGATCGCGGAATACTTACAGATAGGACTATACACTACAACAAACTAGACATAACCCTACAAAAAAAAATAAGAAAAATCACTTACCTCATAGACATTGCAGTTCCCAATACCCATAACCTACAAAAAAAAAACATAACTGATAAAATAAGTAAATATGAAACTAAATTTAACCAACTGCTACCGGCTGCACCTAATTGTAGCCGGCTAAAACTAGGTGTAGCCACACTTCAGGTTTTAGCCGTGACATGTCCATCAAATGTTCATAAATTTTGAAAACGAAATATATGCCAAGTTGGGTATCAAATGAAAGGACTTATTTAGCACATTTCAGAAATACATATAATTATGCCTATTAAAACCCCAAAATAATTTAAATAAATATAAGAGTATTTTTGACGGATTGACGGTATCACCTCACCTAACTACTGAATAGTTAGGTGAGGTGATACCGTCAATCAAACACAATTGAGTTTCTCTGTAATAAAAGGTTTATGTTTGTTATTAACATGTTTGTTTAACACTAATTACAAAATATAACATTCAATGAACTATAAAAACTTTACATGTAATAAAAGAAACAACATTTAATGCTATTAATTACAATATCAATTCCTAACAAGTAATAACTTTATACTTTTCACGACGATGGTTCTAATTCGACCCCAGATTAAATAAAGGCTGTCGAAATTGCAGTCTACCACTGTAATGGCGCTAGTAGTGCAGCTTTTATTCTAATTCAAAGAAAATATATTTTCTTTACATCGCCAGTGTTGATCCTATAAATCGTGTTTGACAATTTTTCCACGATTCTGTATGGTCCGATTCCACAGGTCTGCAATGGTTTTCCTCTCTGAGATCTGATTAACGTTTTCTATAGTTTCTGATGTGCTGATTACGAGAAAAATAATAAAAAAATTCTACCACGTCAGGATTCTTTGATATTGAATATTTAAGATTTTAACTAAAAATGTCTGAGCGCATACATTTTAAAATCTATAAAACGTCACTTAATTACTTCAGCTTAATTTTTATTGCATTTAATTAGTTTAAGACGACATAGAAATGAATGCAAATCAGTAATTTGTTAATTACTACATAATAAGTGTAAGTAATTCGCATTAACCATTTCGAAAACGGGTCATTTTGGCTTCATTTAGTAATGAGCTCATTAATACACGATGTTTAGGTGATATTGCCTAATTGTTGTTAATGTTGTTCAAAAAGGGTATAATGAAGAAAACAAAAGGTTTTTTTTGTATAAGTACCTACTCTGAATTAAAAAACTAACAGTCGAAGTGCGCATCTTGCAACCTAAACTTTAAAATGTCGTCGCGAAGTTGTTTAAACTCTTCGAATTGTTTTTGTTATATTTGCGGGAAATTCATGGTGATAAAACAACGAAACAACATTACAGACTATGTGAAAAATATTTACAAAAGTTATTTTGGACATTCTATAAGTAACCGAGACAAAACTTGGACACCTCAAAAAGTTTGTTCGACTTGTTTACTTGAACTTCGCAAGTGGTCAAAAGGACAGAAAAATAGCTTCAAAATCGTTTCGCCCATGCTATGGAGAGAGCCTAACAACCATGTTGAAGATTGCTACTTTTGTTGTTGTGACATAACTGGATACAATTCTAAAAATAAAAGTGACATAAGCTATCCAAATGTGTCATCAGTTACGCCTGCAGTTTTCGGAGATTCAGAAATGGTGCAGCCCCCGTATCCAGCTATACAAATTGAAGATTCTGCTAATGATACAAATGAACAGAATGCATCCCAATCTGATCCTGTATTTCAAGTAGATTCTAACGAGTGTCAGCTCTTTTCACAGTCAGATTTAAACGACTTGACAAGAGATTTGAATCTCCCCAAAGATGCAGCTGAGCTCCTCGGATCACGATTAAAAGAAAGAAATATGCTTGCACCTGGTACTTCATTTTCATGGTACCGTCACAGAGAAAAAGATTTCCTTCGATTCTTCGCTGAAGATCATGATTTGGTGTACTGTAAAGATATTCCTGGCTTGATGAAAATGTTCGACATTGAATACAATCCTAAGGAGTGGAGATTGTTTATTGACTCCTCAAAAAGAAGTTTAAAAGCAGTCCTTCTACATAATGGGAATACATATGCCTCACTACCTGTTGCACATTCTGTCCATTTAAAGGAATGTTATGAAAATTTGGAAAAGCTTTTAGCTACTATAGCTTACGAACATCACGGCTGGATGGTGTGTGGAGACTTGAAAATCATAAGCATGCTACTCGGCCAACAAGGTGGTTATACAAAATACCCGTGCTTTCTTTGCGAATGGGATAGCCGGGATAAACAACATCATTGGACCAAAAAGGAATGGCCTCCAAGAACTGAACTAACCCCAGGAATCAAAAACGTGCTTAAACAGAGTTTGGTTCCCAGAGAAAAAGTTTTACTGCCGCCTTTACACATCAAATTGGGTATAATGAAGCAGTTTGTGAAGGCTTTAAATAAAGATGGGGAAGGTTTCAAATATCTGCATTCAGTTTTTCCATCTTTATCAGATGCTAAGTTAAAAGAAGGAATTTTTGTCGGCCCTGATATAAGAAAATTGATGTCGGAGGAAAAATTTGATCAAAAACTCAATGATGTCGAGTTACAAGCGTGGAAATCATTTAAGGAAGTGGTAAAAAACTTTTTGGGGAACAATAAAAGCTCGGACTATAAAGAAATAGTAGCCAAAATGATAACGAATTTTGGTGTAATGGGTTGTAATATGAGCGTTAAACTTCATTTTCTGAATTCGCACATTGATTACTTCCCAGAAAATCTAGGAGCCGTTAGCGAAGAACAAGGTGAAAGATTTCACCAAGATTTAAAAGAGCTTGAAGTCCGGTATCAAGGAAGATGGAATGTCAGCATGATGGCGGACTATTGTTGGTTGTTGAAGCGTGATGATCCAAACCGGAAATATAAGCGAAAATCGCACAACAGAAGCTTCCAGGAAAAAAGGACCAGGTTCCACAAATAAAATTTAAGTGTATTTTAACCCAGCAATAAGTTGTTATTACGTGTTAATAGTTTTTTAAGTTAAAAATTAAGTACTTTTTTAAATATATAATTTTTTAAGTGAAAACTTGTCTTTTTTCTCAATTTTCTATCTGTAGCTTTTTTGAAAAATCAGGAGGTGATGGAGAAAAACTAAGTACATATTCGTAATCAGCGCATCAAAATACTCCAGAATCAGCTATCAAATTCCAGAGAGGAAGTTATGACCTTCATTTTGCAGGCCTGTGTTCTTAATTCATTCAGCTTTTTCCTATTCAGCTTGTTGCCACTGTCCACAAACATCATATCACCTACTTTGAAGTCAAAGTGTTTACGATTTTTGTCGTAAAGTTTCGTGTTGTAATTGTGAGGCTGAAGTGTATTTAATAGAGCTTTTTCCCTGTCTTGAATCCAATCAATCTCTGTCTTCTTTGGTTTTAGTTCATCTGGCAAAATCGTAACATCCATCGGTGCCATTTAGTAAATAGGTAGGAGCATATCCAGTGACAGTATGCTCCGTTTCATTGTATTTTGTACACAATTTTGTGTACAAAATACTATGCTTGCCCATACTACTTTGGTATCATTTTCGTTAATTTTGCATCTGATTCTATTAACTAATGTTTGATTTAATCTCTCATTTAAGCCATTCGAAAGGGTGAATTCACAGCTGTAAATAAATGTGGAATATTATTTTCTTCTAAATATCTTTTTTTATCAAATAACTTTTCCCGCTCTGGATGGAGCGGGAGGGTGTGTCAGACTCTTACTGACTAAAACCCACCCGTGTTCCTTCAGTTGCCTATATTGCCAGGGGCCATGGTAACCCTTTTGGACAATAACCGCAAAATATATTGATCCAAGAGATTCATGCCAATAACATCAGTTTCTGCTGTGTTCTTCACTAGTTTAATAAAATCATTTAAATTTTGTGTTTTAGTTGTCAAAATAAATACGTACCTCGTGAAATGATCTGATAGCAGATGCAAGTACTTTTTAGTGGACCTGGGAACCTCCAAAATCTCCAATTGTATCAATAGAATATAATATTTTTGAGAAGGTTTCGTGGCCGGACCCAAGTATGGCATCATTCCTTTGTTTTATCCCCTTGATTTATTTTTCCAGGTTCTATTTAGCTTTTCTTTTCTTGACTATATATATTCATTTTTTTCTTGATTTCCTAAGATAACTTTTAATGTTATTTAGTTGACCACTTTTAATTGTTACTCCATATTTTCATTGGCTCCTAAGACTGGATTCTTCCTGGGGACTATTTTATTTCAAAATCATATTGTGATAAGTAATATTTTAAATCTCCTAATTCTTTGTCAGTTCTTGATTTTATGTTCATATTTTCCAACGGTTTGTGATCTGAGTAAACGATGAATTTTCTACTTATCAACAAATGTCGCCAATACTTTACACATCTTTTTATTACTAAGCATATATAGCCATTTTCCTTTTTTGCATTTCATTCAATTTTTTTTAGAAGTTTGCTACAGGTTTTTCTTCCTTGTTTTCTTGCAGCTGTTTTAGGATGGCCCTAACTCCAAGTATACTGGCATCTGTGTATATATGTATAGGCAATTTTGGGTCAAAAATATTTATAATGCAAATTATTTTTAATTCACATAAACCTACATGGGCACTTACGAAACATCATAAGCTAGGTGCAGTTCCAATCGGTCGTTTCCTATGAAGAAGAGCCGGCAAGAAAATCCTCGGTTACTCTTTTAAAAATAATTGGCTTTTACAATTCACTCAAATAACAGTGTGACTAGGTATGGGAGGACAGTGTAGGTCTTTCAATAAGCACTAGGTACTTAAGAAAATAGAAAATGGTCAACAAATCTATAGTCCACTAAGCCTACAGCGTTCTCACATTCACAAAATAGAAAAGAATCTATACAAAAGATTAAAAAAATAATAAAAATAAAAACCTATTTTAATTAAACACTATTATACATCTGTAATAAATCTGAAATTATCATGTCCACCACTAATAAATAGTTAAAATTAACTCGTAAGTGTATAATGTTAAATAATAGGATAAATATGTCAAGGAAAAATGTAAAAAATTAAAATAAACATGTTAATTTGGGAGCAGTTAATAGACTTTTACATAATTATACCATTAATGAGGTACCAGGGAAGCCATAGGTGCAGAAGGAATTATTGCCAAACTTCCCTGTCTTCAACGTAGTCTTTAATTTTATAACATGCTTTCTTAATAAGGACACGTTTGATGTGGGTTATGAACTTCCCATCGCTAAGTTCTGTAACCGACTTTGGCAACTTGTTATAAAAGCGGATACTATTTATAAGAAATGACTTGCTTGTTTTAGTTAATCTAAATTTTGGTATCACAATTTCATGGCTACTACGTGAATTTATTGTATTATGAAAATGGCTTCTTATTTTGAAAAGTCCTAAGTTTTTGCGAACATACAAAATACTTTCTAAGATATTAAGAGCAGGCAGAGTCAGTATATCAATTTCTTTAAATTTGTCTCTAAGGGACTCGCGAGGACCCATTTTATAGATCGCGCGATTCTATTGGTTGTGAACATAATATTTTTTTCTTTTCATCAAATGATTCTTGGCATGCTTTGGTCCAGTCAAAGGCTTGTCCTTTTCTCAATAGATTATGCAATGGGTCTAATTTTATTACCATTTTTGGTACATATTAATGATAAAAAATTATCTTTCCTAAAAATTGTTTCTAATTTTTTTGTGTTTTTGGAGTTGGAAAGTTCTTAATCTTCGTTCGTTCTAAAGACAAATTGGTGTCAACCAAGTTGTCTTTCGTTGATCTAACTGAATTATTCTGTATTATGTGACCCAGATATTTTACTGAGTCAGCAGCAAATGTGCAATGTGTTTAAGTCTTAATCCTTCATATTAATTGCTTGAAACAGCTGTGTTAGATGCCTGACATGATCAGAGAAAGTTTTGGAGAATATTAAAATGTCATCGATGTAGTTTACTGCGAACTCTGCAAGATTCTTTTTTCGTATTATGTTGCACATTATTCTCTGAAATATTGCTGGCGAGGTTTTCAGACCAAGTGGCAAACAAGTCCACTGGAGATTACCTTCTTGTATAACACATGCGGTTTTGTGTTTATCCGTGACACGTAGAGGTATGGACCAAAATGCTGAGTTTATGTCTAATGTGGAGAAATATTAACAATCTCTTGTTATGATTATTAGATCCTCGATAAGAGGAAACGGTTGTGTCAAAGTCAAATCATTTATTTCAAATAGGCCTATGTATGGCATTTTTGAACGTCAACATTTACAAAATAATAGAATTGATTCTAGTCGTCCCTTCCAAAAGGTAGTTTTCGTATGGAGAAGAATGGGCAAGAAACTCCACCGTTACTCTTTTAAAATGTTTTACATTAGTTTTATAACTACGTACATTAGTTGAATAATTATATGTGAAGACGACGCACCTAGAATAAAATTACTATTCCACAATAGGGAAAAAAATTAAAAATGAAGCAACGACAGATAATTTGAATTATCTGATAGATACATGGTGCTCACATATTTACAAACATTGTAAAAGTAGACGATTATTTTTTATTAATAAGTCAGTGTGTGAGGAAGTAATCACAAAATGTAAAATCAATGTCATATAACACAAAAATTACAAACTTTACATTTCAATTAGCAACCTGTTTGATTTTGTCTAGATAGAATCAACTGTCCTATGGAGCAGGACCAGCATATTTCTTTTTTTTTTTGGGTGGGAAATTATCAAATAACTTGCCCTGTTGCCGGAGGCCACGATGTCCGTTTCGGTTTTCTTTGCACCCCCGGCAGGCATCGGCCCTAACGGACCCCGTCAATTCTGCTGACATCTCTTTGAGGCGCGCGTGGAACACAACCCGCCGTTGATCCGGGCCTGGTCCTTATCGGACGGCGAGCTACCCATTGCTCACCGTCCGCAAGCCCGCGCCTACGGTGGCCGGAAATCGGCCTGCGATTCCCGACGCCCAGGGCGTCTCCTCCTGCGGCGGTTACGGCACGCCCGTATAGGGCGCGAAATTTGCCTCTCCTTTACGCGTTCCGCCTCCTCCTTCGCGAGCATTACCGCTTCGCAGAAGGAGGTGACGGCCTTCCATTTCCTCTCGCTCCGTACCATGGCCTGAACCAGGGCCGGACGCAAGAGATCTCCGCCGCCGATCGCCTCCACGAGGAGAGGCTATACTCCGCCCAAACCAGGCAGACCTCCACCGTATGCTCCACCGTGTCCTCCAGGCGATCCACACAATGGTGACACCCGGGCGTTTCCTCCCGCCTTATCCTGTACAGGAACCTCCCGAAACAGGCGTGTCCGGTGAGGAAAGCACTCTTATCTTGGATATAATCCTCTAATTTGTAATATGCTTGTTTACAAAGTGTACTTTTAATATGAGTTTTAAATTTTCTTTCATTTAATTGCAATATGTCACAAAGCGTTTTGTTGTATCATTTAACACAGTACCCCATAAAACATGTATGTACTTTAGATAATCTGAAAAATGGTTGATCTAGTTTTACTTTATTTCTTGTATTAAGATTATGTATCACTTAAAAAGATGTGGATTTTTCCTTACATAATATTTTCATAAATGAATTGGCAAGGTACTTTTGGTTTCGGGGCGTGAGAAACCTTTGTAATGTAAAACTACCTGCTCAAGATTTTTATTGAGGAATAAAATTAAAACACGTATTGCCGATTTGGAGGCGAGTTTTATTCTATCTACTAATGCGTACATGGCTCATCCGGTGGGCACAGACCGCTGACCTTGCAAATGATAACTATAGCTATACCTTAATCTAGAGCAGACGGGTGAGGTGTATTCATAACTCCTCCGACCCTTTTTTTTTTGGGTGGGAAATCATCAAATAACTTCTCCCACTCTGGGCGGAGCGGGAGGGCGTGTCAGACTCTTACTGACTAAAACCCACCCGTGTTCCTTCGGTTGCCCTGTTGCCGGGTCCACGATCTCCCTTTCGGTTTTCTTCGCACCCCCGGCAGGCATCGGCCCTAACGGACCCCGTCAATTCTGCTGACATCTCTTTGAGGCGCGCGTGGAACACAACGCCCCGTCGACCCGGGCCTGGTCCTTATCGGACGGTGAGCTACCCATTACTCACCGTCCGCAAGCCCGCGCCTACGGTGGCCGGAAATCGGCATGCGATTCCCGACGCCCAGGGCGTCTCCTCCTGCGGCGGTTAGGGGCGTGAGGGCGCGAAATTTGCCTCTCCCTCACGCGTTCCGCCTCCTCCTTCGCGAGCATTACTGCTTCGCAGAAGGAGGTGACGGCCTCCCATTTCCTCTCGCTCCCTACCATGGCCCTAATCAGGGCCGGACGCGAGAGATCACCGCCGCCGATCGCCTCCACGAGGACACGGCGATGCTCCGCCCAAGCCGGGCAGACCTCCACCGTATGCTCCACCGTGTCCTCCGGGTGATCCACACAACTCCTCCGACCCTAAGAGCGAAATTATCGGAAGGTTCGATTTGAGAGTCGTTCCGACAATTTTGCCAAAACAATAAACATTTCGGCGATTTTAGCCAAATTATATAAATCAAAAAGGTAAGAAAACTGAAAATGACTAAAGTACCCGTCACGAGAAGCTATAAATTATGTAAACAAACATCTTTTACTACGTAAACATTTTATACTGCGAGATAATAATAAATTGACCATATTCAATCGACATGAAATATAGACGGGTTATATGAAAGTAACAACCTATTTAATTTAGTCGGATCATATTTTAACGACGCAAAGCGCTATCGTTTGTGTTTCTTGGTACCGAAACGCGTCCGTCGCAGGGATTGTAAACAAAATACAAATTTTAAATTTGACGAGGTAAAACAATGACTACAAGAGGGACTGCAGCAGATTACTTCGGAAAATTGGAAGCGTTGTGTGGAGCATGTTATCAAGGAAGACAATAATTTTTATTCCAAAATCGATGAGATGATTGATAAAACTGTAGACAGCTTCGTGATACATGTCACTGATTCAGACACAGAAATGGAAACATCTGAATCTGACGAATAATTATTATTAAATAATATATGTTAATTAATATTTGTTACTTAATAATTTATTAAATCTTAAACAAATTCATTTTTTTTGTCGGTCCAAATGTTGTGAACTCCTGAACACTTGTTTACAAAATTTATAGCTTCTCATGACGGTTACTTTAAACCTAAAGTGACGTATGCTAATTTTTCACTGAAGTTACTGTCTTTCCTTTCATTCAAAACACTTTCGATCCCTTCACTATGCTTTAACGAAAAGGCCATATATTTCACTTCGTCTAAACTTATTCCTTTCATATTAACTACACTTGATTTGGAGAGAGTGGCGTTCACGTGCAACTGGGTTAACGTGACACTGGGAATCTTCTTCACAAATTCCAACTCCACAAAAATACGACGGTGAAGGTGTATTCCATAGATTTACAGGTCACATGGCTCGTCAATTGTCACCAGGTAAGTGCCGAATACAAGTTGTTTACTGATCTCTTCACCGCATTGTTTAGTCAGTGTCGTTTTCAATCTACTATAAAGGAGCCAGCTAGCTGCGTTGACTTGCTGAACCCTGACCTTCTCAATTTGGATTTCATGTCTTTTACAGGGAGTATGGTCATCTTTGAATTTCATCAATTGTTCTACACAGTTAAGTTCATAGTATAGGCTTGATTATCCGCAGTGCATAAAAACTGATCGCCAGCAGAGAGTGGTCGACATGGTTTTATTAGAGGTAAGTATTTCATTCCTTTCGCCAGAAGGTAAGGATATTTGGGAATAATGGCTAAGGTTTTATTTTCAGATTCATGGAAGATTGGTAAGGAATATATCTTAAAATAATTATAAGAAGAGTTATCCGTCAGTGGAATTTCCATTATAAATGTTTTCTGATTATCTTTAATAAATGATTTTACACAAATGGTCTCCTCTATCTATATACATATAATAAAACAGTAAAAAAACTGTGTCTGTACATTGAATATATTAAAAAAATAATAATTGAGGGGGGTTTAGAAACAGTAATAGAGCACGAAACCAAAAAAAAAAATCTGTCTGTTTGTCTGTGTGTCTGTTTGTCTGTTTGTTTGTACACGCTAATCTTCGGAACTACTGGACGGATTTAAATGATTTTCTTTTTGTTGTATAGGTATTAAGTCTGGGCAACATATAGGCTATAATTTATCTTGAAAACTTGAACACCTGATGCAGGACCGCAACAGACCAGCTAAACTATAAGAGATACAAAAATGGTACCATAGCAAAAATAGTTTCACGTGATTAGCATTTTCTGCTAAGAGAATAAATTTGAAGATCTGAAACAGCTGATGTGGAACTCCAAGAGCCCAGCTACACTATAACAAATATAGGAATGACGTCTTAGCAAGAGTTGTTCAACCTGATGAGCACTCTCTGTTGTCGTATAAAATTTGAAGATCTGGAACAGCTGATGTGGAACTCCAAGAGCCCAGCTATACTATAACATATATAGGAATGACGTCTTAGCAAGAGTTGTTCAACCTGATGAGCACTCTCTGTTGTCGTATAAAATTTGAAGATCTGGAACAGCTGATGTGGAACTCCAACAGCCCAGCTACACTATAACATATATAGGAATGACGTCTTAGCAAAAGTTGTTCAGCCTGATGAGCACTCTCTGTTGTCGTTTAAAATTTGAAGATCTGGAACAGCTGATGTGGAACTCCAACAGCCCAGCTACACTAATAGGAATGACGTCTTAGCAAGAATTGTTCAGCCTGATGAGCACTTTCTGTTGTCGTTTAAAATTTGAAGATCTGGAACATCTGATGTGGAACTCCAAGAGCCCAGCTACACTATAACATATATAGGAATGACGTCTTAACAAGAGTTGTTCAACCTGATGAGCACTCTCTGTTGGCGTATAAAATTTGAAGATCTGGAATAGCTGATGTGGAACTCCAACAGCCCAGCTACACTATAACATATATAGGAATGACGTCTTAGCAAGAGTTGTTCAGCTTGATGAGCACTCTCTGTTGACGTATAAAGATTGTAGATCTGGAACCCCTGATGTGGAAATCAAAGCTATCACTAATTTCACTGTATAATTATAAAATAACATAAGCTGGGAGTACCTCCACGCGGTGAAAGCGGTAACAGTTTAGGACTGATTTTCGATGGAAATTCTATGAATCATTGAAAATTTGACTCTACTGGCTAAAACTCCCATTTATTGGGTTGTTGCATAAGTCTTTGCAATATTTTGCAATAATTTATTTATGCCTACTTTAAGCGGTGCAAACTGACAGGTTCATACATGAAACAATTAGCCGTCTACAGAGCTTTTCAATGTGCGGTTCTGTTTTTCGTTTATTAAAATAATGTCTGAGAATTTCAATATTACACGTGATCAGTTATATTGTTGTTTACTCTATGACTTCCGTTCTGGCGTTAAAGCCAATGAATCTTTTAAAAAGTTGTGTCAAGCGTTTGGTGAAAACGTGATAAGTCAGAGGACAGTGTACAATTGGTTCGATAAATTCAAACAGGGGAAGTACAATCTCAAAGACGAACCGCGATCTGGTCGCCCCTCTGAATTGGACAATTATCAGTTGATTCGGTTAGTAGAAGAGAATCCAAACCTTACTACACGAGAAATGGAAAGCATACTAGGCTATGATCATACTACTATAGCAAGACATCTGGCTTCATTGGGAAAAGTGTGGAAATATGGTTCTTGGGTTCCGCATAACCTGACAGCTAAACAACGGTAGATACGTTTGAATGTCTGTTTGGAATTGCTCTCTCGCCGCCGAACAACAAACTGGCTAGATTATTTAATTACAGGAGATGAAAAGTGGGTTTCTTATCATAACGTCACACGTAAGAAACAGTGGCTGGGAAAGGGAGAAACTTCAAAACCGACTCCTAAAAATTACACTCAAGAAAAAGTTATGTGCTGCGTGTGGTGGGATACCAAAGGAGTTATAATGTTTGAACTCCTTCCTAAAAACCAGACCGTAACAGCACAACTATATACAGAACAGTTACAGCGATTAGCTCAAAATATAAGAGAAAATCGTAAAAATCACGAACATGTTTATTTTCTTCATGATAATGCCCGGCCGCACGTCGCTAAAATCACACGTCACAAGTTACTGGAATTAGGCTGGGAAATATTACCGCATCCACCTTATTCCCCAGACCTTGCACCTACAGATTTTTACTTATTTAGGTCACTACAGAATTATTTAGATGGCAAAGAATTTAAAAACATTGAAGATATTGAAGAGAACCTAAAATTATTTTTTCAATCAAAATCAAAGGATTTTTATCGACAGGGAATTCACGCCTTACCACATCGTTGGAGACAAGTCATAGATTCAGAGGGTGATTATATTACCGAATAATTTCATGTATATTTTTAAATAAATAATTTTGAAATAAATGTTACGTTTTTGCAATTACTTATGCAACAACCCAATATTATTATTTTATTTTATCGAGTAAATATGCCTTCGGGCTTATGTTATTTGAGTGTTTAATTTCCTTTTCCATTTATCTTCGTGACACGGTAGCCTATCCGGTAACGCAGGGGAGCAGTCACTTAGATTTTAATTGATCAGGTATCTTCAGAATAAAACTATAACCATGACTAGAAAGAGGTCAAATCTTTCCCAACGTTCCAAAGGAGCTAAAAGATTGAGGATCATAAGATCCCAAGAATCTATCGAAGAGCGTCAGGATAGACTTGATGCTGCTCGAGAACATCAGGCTGCAACTCGCTCCGTAGAAACCTCTTCGGATCGCGAAGCTCGCTTGCGTTCTCAACGTATTTATGCATCTACATCCAGGTCTCTAGAGACCAGTGAAGAATATGATGCGCGACTGTCCGCTGATCGTGAACGTTATGCATTGTCTCGCGAGTCGGAGACGTTTACGGATAGAGAATTGCGCTTGAGTTCTCAGCGTATCTACGCATCTGCTGCTAGGTCTCTAGAGACAAGTGCGGAACATGATGCGCGACTGTCCGCTGATCGTGAACGTCACGCATTGTCTCGCGAGTCGGAGACGTTCACTGATAGAGAATTGCGCTTGAGTTCTCAGCGTATCTACGCATCTGCTGCTAGGTCTCTAGAGACAAGTGCGGAACATGATGCGCGACTGTCCGCTGATCGTGAACGTCACGCATTGTCTCGCGAGTCGGAGACGTTTACCGATACAGAATCACGCTTGAGTTCTCAGCGAATTCGCACATCTACTAACAGGTCTTTTGAAACGAGTGATGAACGTGATGCGCGACTAATTGCTGATCGAGATTATCATACATTGTCCCGAACACGCACTCAACAAAATATTCATAATCAGTTAGCAAGTGAGAGAGAAAGAACTGCTGGAGTACGGCATGAAGAGACAGAAGAAGAGCGCAACGAATGTTTGAATTCTGATCGCCTTAGGCTATACATAATTTATTTTGGAAAATGAACAGATATAAGAGATATAAAAATGGTGCCATAGCAAAAAATATTCCACGTGAAGAGCATTTTCTGCTGTGAGAAAAAATTTGAAGATCTGGAACACCTGTTGTGGAACTACAAAGCCCAGCGACACTATAACATATTAAGGAATGACGTCTTAGCAAAAGTTGTTTAGTCTGATGGGCATTTCCTGTTGACATACAAAAATGAAAGATCTGGAACGACTCCAATCGTCTCGCTCATCCCGTTGTTTTCCCGTCCCCGGGCCTTAGAATTCTACATCAGACGTTTCAGATCTTCGATTTTGACGACCCCGTTGTCGCTGGCATAAGCAACAGGATCCGCGTACGAAGTCGCGGGCAGAAGCTAGTTTTCAATAAATTTGTTTCTATTGGAGGATATACTAAGTTTCCAGAGTTAGAAATCAATTCTAAATGATACAATAATTCTGTAGAGTTCACAATTGATTGATGTAGTATCGATAATTTACTTAACGCTAATGCTGTTTCGATTTCACTTAGTCTAGCAAAGATAGTACGAAAACTACTTGTGAATACAGAAAATAACCCCGTGAGGTAAGTTAAGAAAATCCAGTTGTTTTGCTTAGCACATAAATCTTTCAAAAGTAGTTCAATCTTTGTTAGGCGATTATGAACGTTAACAGTATTCTGATTAATTGTTTCAGTTACAGTAATGAAACTATCAAACATCTTGGAGACTACTGTTAATTTTTTTGAAGTAATTATTTGATTATGATTTAACTTGGAAATAAGTTCTTCATATCTAACGGCGTCATCGTGATCTAGGTTACCAGTTATTAATTTTATAATAGAACCCAATGGATTTATAAGTCCTCTTTTAGAACGTTTCTGCGGAACTAGTTGTTGATATTTTTCTATAGTTATATCACGTATAAACTCTGTATGTATTTTCATACTTGTAAATTCTTGAGAATATGATGCATTCCAATCGATAAGTTTACACATTTGTTGGTAGTTGCTGAACATATAATTGAAATCATTATAAATCTGTTCTAAACTTATGAGCTTGATTATAGTCCAGTGATCAGTTTGAATGTGTGCAAGACCTTCTTTTACCGGGAATATTCCTGGATTTCCTTCAAGATTTTGCAGATGAAGGGCCAGCGAGGGCATCACTACCAACAGGATGCCGCACCACCTGCGGAGGGCGTTTTACATTTTTAATAGGGGTTTTAGTAATTCTTTCTCCTATTTGTATTGGTAAAATGTTTCTCTCAGCTTGATCTATAATTTTTGCTTTTACGTATCTTGGTTTGTCTTTACTTTTGCGCTTATTCACGTCTTTTGCAAAAATAATTTCACCTTCATGAAACTCAACTCTAGCTTCACCACCCTTCCTTTCCCTATGCTTTTCTTTTATTGCTACCATTTTATCTGTCAAATGTTTATACATAACTCTAGTTCGTCTTGCATGATCCTTAATCATTTTCTGAAAAAATTGTTTTTCTAACTCTATGCTGTACGGGTTATTTGTGTCAGTATGTCCAAAAACAATTTCGAATGGAGTAAGTTCGGTAACCGAGTGAATGGAATGGTTATATGCCATAACCGAATATGTCATTACGGATGCCGCATCGGTACATCGTTTTTCATACTTTGCTAATCTATATATTTCAATTATGGTGGAGTGAAATCGTTCTATCAGACCCATTGAATTGGGGTTTTTGGGTGTACCAATATGAAGTTGGACTTTATGTAAGCATAAAAATTCCTTCATCAAATCGTTATTGAACTCAGATCCTGGATCGGAACTTATCTTTTTAGGAACGCCATAGTATGAAAAATACTTCATTAGAGCACGGACAACTTCCGGAGTAGATTTATTTTGGATTTCGATTGCCTGACCTAGTTTACTAAAGGCATCTATAAGGGTTAGATAAGTTTTACCTTCAATACTAAAAAGATCTATAAATAATTCCTGAAACGGAGCACTCTGTGTTTGAGTCAGCTGTAAATTAGGTTTAATAGGCTTCCTATCATACTTCATTTTCTGACATGCCTCGCAAGTATTTATAACTGCTGCTACTGTCTCCTGCATTCTATCCCAATAATAATTCCTGTGAAGCCTAACTAATGTCTCTTTGATGCCGCGATGGCATGTGTTTCCTTCATGATGCTTAACTATTATAGTTTTCTGTTCTCCTTCGTCTTCTACATAAATAACTCGTTCTGTGCATTCATAAAAAAATATCGAATCTTTCCTAAACAACTGAATTATTATATTACCGAATAATTTACGATGCTCATTATCTTCGAAATAAATGAAATACCTAAATTTTGGTTTAATGTATTGTTTCAAAAATTCTTTTATTAATTCTGTGTTATCTGTTGGTAAGAAAACTGCTAATATTTTATGTTTGTCACGCGAGAGATTCTTTACTTGTATTTCGTTTTTGAGCCATGAGAACACTAAAATTTGATTGGCTTAGTGTCTATAGCTTCATGTAAAATTGGTATTCCGGTGGACTCGTTTAAAGTCGAATGAATTGTATCTGATTTACTAGCTTCAGAAATGGGTATTCATTGATGTTTTCGTCTACAAATTCTATAGAACTAGCAGTTGCTGTTCGACTTGTGTCTGATATGGTTATAGTAGATGAATCGCTGCGTTCTCTTTTCCTTTCAGCTGTGGGCTTTTCTGTAATTAAATTATCTAAGTATTCCGTATCTTTTTCATCAACGTTAACTGCAAGTGATTCATTATCGTCGTTAGAGTTTAAAGCATATATTTTTATTCTAGAAAAGGCGTCGGCATTATTGTAAATCAATTCAAAATCATAGTCTTGCAAACGGAGTCCCCAGCGTGTAAGTTTACTGCTTGGGTCTTTCAGAGATCGAAGCCATACTAAAGAACGGTGGTCAGTGTATATATAAAATTTTCGACCATATAAGTATGGTCGGAAATGTTTTACTGCCCAAATTATAGCAAGCAATTCCCGTTCGATTGTGCTATAACGTGATTCGGTATCGCTAAGGGTGTGACTAGCGTAAGCAATAGGTTTGTCACTGCCAATTTGTCCTTTTGACAAGACTGCACCCAGAGCTACGTTTGACGCATCAGTTGTAAGAATAAAAGGTTTGTCGTAGTCAGGGTATTGTAAAAGAGGGGCATGTGTCAAGAGTTCTTTGCATTTGTTAAATGCGTCAATGTATTTCGGGTCTATTATAATTTTGTTACGCTTTTTCAAACAAGATGTCAATGGTTGGGTAATCTTGGCAAAGTCTTTGATGAAACGTCGGTAGTATCCTACCAGTCCAAGAAAACTTTTAATATCAGTCACCGTTTTTGGTAGAGGATAGTTCAGTACAGCCGTAATTTTGTCGTCATTGGGTTTTAGTCCTTCTTTGGTAATTGTGTGTCCAAGGTAAAGTATTTCTTTGCGTAAAACCTCTGATTTGTCAAGTTGAATTTTCATGTTAGTGGCCCTAATTCTATCAAAAACAGTCCGTAAATTCTGTATCATATTATCGAGGCTATTTCCGTAAACTATAATGTCATCTAAGTATACCATACAGTGTAATCCTTGTAATCCACGTAGGACGTTGTCCATTGTCCTCTGGAATGTGGCTGGGGCGGTTTTTAGCCCAAACGGCATTCTGAGGAACTCAAAATGACCCTTTTGAGTGGAAAATGCTGTCTTCTGTCTGTCCTGCTCTTCTAACTCTATCTGATGGTATCCACTAGCTAAATCAAGCGTAGTATAGTAAGTGCTCTTTCCCAACTTGTCAAAAAGGTCACGAATGTTCGGTAGGGGGTATTTGTCGTCAATAGTAATTTCATTAAGTCTTCTAAAGTCAATCACCATCCTGTATTTAATTTCACCAGATGCGTCCATCTTCTTAGGCACCAGGTGAACAGGGGCATTCCAAGGAGAATGGGACTCTTGTATTACATTGTCTTTTATTAATTGGTCAACTTGTCTGTTGATTTCGTTTTGAACAAGCGGAGCCTGTCTATACGGTTTCACATATATAGGGTCTTCGTTTTTAGTCCTTATGTGATGTTTTACCGAATTAGTAAACGTTAAGGGAATTTGGTCACAGTAAAATATGTCTTTGAATTCATTGCAAAGTCTATAAATCTTTTCATGTTCTTCTTTGTTGGTATGGTCAAGTCTGAGTTTACTCAAATTATCTTCAAGAAATTTGTCTGTCTCTATGTCAATATTATCTTTAGTAAAATTAATATTACATTCATTATTTTCATATTTAGTCACTGTAAACGGTTGTTTTATTTTAAGTCGTTTTGGACTATCAGAAGAATTTTGGATAACTGTATATGCGTATCCATTCACACAATTTATTATAGCGCTGGGCATACGCAGACCATTCTCAAATCCTTGAAAATCAAGAATAGCATCACCTGAATATTGATTGACAGGTAACTTAACTCGTTGTTCTGTTCGCGATGGTACTTCAATTATATAATTTAGGTTATTATTAATTATTGGAATACGCGTAGTACTAGTTGCTAATACTTGGTTCTTTAAATCAATTACTACGTTTAATTGTAATAAAAGGTCATTATCAATAAGTCAGTCATATCGTGCTCAACGTCATACAAATAAAGTTTATGCCAAGCGTTAGTTACAAAAGTAGGTAAGGGAGGAATCTCCATTACTTCATCGTGTCTACTAGAAGCATGGGTGCTTACCACTTGAAAATGTTTTTTCCTAATACAACATACATAACATCACGCCTTGTTTCCCCGAAGGGTTGGGCAGAGGTGTCCCTGTAGCAGGTTCACTGAAAAATTCATAAACCTTTTGAGGACTAATGAATGACCTCATGCTACCCGTGTCAATCATCACTCTGGCGTCTATTTCTTCTAAGTATATGTAGGGCAGCTTTAAATTAGGATCGCAACTTAGTTCTAAGACTTCTTGTCCTTCAACGAGGCTTTTTCCTGAAAATCCACATTCTGACTGTCATTTGTTGGTTCTAATTTGTCATCAGGTATGTTAGAATCTTTCGTGCAACTTACGGTATCATAGTAATAATTAAGGTCATTTGAGTAGTCATAGTCAATCGTTATATTATAATAGTAAGATTCGTTACAATAGGGATCATAGTAAGTTCATTTAAATTATAACCTTGTTGTTGCTTAGGTTGGACCGTTCTCATAGACACGTCACTATCTTGATTTGGGGTTTTAGTACCTGGGGGAGATTCGATCCAACTTGTTATGGTGGTTTGTAACCGAATTGTAGGGGTGGCCTATAACCAAACGGTTGAGGTGGCCTATAAACTCAAACTCAAACTCAAAGCATTTATTTCAATTAAACCATTTACAGGCACTTTTGAATTGTCAAAGAGTCGGTCAGTTAGTCAGAAAGTTGAAGCTAATTGCCCATTCCAAAACGTAGATCTCTATGGAGAAGAACGGGCAAGAAACTCCAAGGACACTCTTTTAAATATAGATATTACAAAATCCTGGGTACATCATTCTTGTTGCTTCTATATGTGAGAACAATGTACAAAAAATAATCAAAAGCAATTGGAAATATAAGATTAAAAATAAGCCCTGGCAGATAAGAGATGACCAGTTTCAACTGACGGCGCCCGTTCACGAACATGACGCGTGGATCAGCATCATCCAGCTCAACCATTTTGTAGGGAACCGAATGATCCAACACACTCGCCACCATCAGCGAGACATTTAAGTGAGCATGACATATTCTCAACTGCCATGCTATTTCAAGTCAACATACATCTTAATAAGTTAATAAACGGCTCCATGGTCTCACATTTACAAAAATAAAAATGCTTCTAAATTATACAAAACTATAGTTTGCAATGTATCTAAAAAAATAAAAGAATTTAACCACCAAAAAGAAAGAAAATCATTACTTAATTGGAGCATTCAACAATTAAGTTGGTAAAACAAAAATGAACATTAAGTTCCTAATGTCAAAATATATTTTGTTTTAAAAGGGGAAGCAACTCTTCTAAATATTAAAATTTTAACTAGTGAGCCCAAGCGGCTGTGGAGCAGGACCAGCATTAAGCCAAGCATTTTTATCTACGATATAATCATCTAACTTATAATATGCTTGTCTACATAGTGTGCGTTTAATGCATGTTTTAAATTTCTTCTCATTTAGTTGAAGAATATCGAGTGGTATTTTATTATAACATTTTACACAGTACCCTATAAAAGAAGTGTGTACTTTAGACAATCTGAAACGTGGTTGATCTAATTTGTTCCTATTTCTAGTGTTAATATTATGCCTGTCACTTATCTTACTAAAAAGATGGAGATTTTTTCGAACATACATAATGTTCTCATATATATACTGACAAGGTACCGTCATGATGTTAATTTTCTTAAACAGTTCCCTTAGAGACTCGCGTCTGCGGAGGTTGTAGATGGCTCTGACGGCCCTCTTTTGCAGAATAAAGATAGAATCAATATCTGCAGCCCGTCCCCACAACAAAATACCGTAAGACATGATGCTATGAAAGTAACTAAAATAGACCAGTCTCGCGGAATCTACGTCTGTTAGTTGGCGGATTTTCCAAACAGCGTAAGCGGCTGAACTTAGCCGCCCTGAAAGTGATGTTAAGTGAGGACCCCACTGTAGTTTAGAGTCAAGCGTTATCCCCAGGAAAACAGTCTTTTCGACGAATTCTAGTGTCTCCTTATTCAATACAACGTGACATTCACTACTACATTCGGTAACGCGAATCTTATGCATTTAGTTTTCTTCTCATTTAATACCAAATTATTTACAGTAAACCAATTATGGACCTTAAGCATAGCGTTATTTACGTCGTCAAGCTCCTGTGCATGTCTGTTTACTTTAAAAATGAGTGATGTGTCATCAGCAAATAACACCATTTGTGGTCGGGTTTTCAGTAAATTAGGTAAATCATTTATGTATACTAAAAATAGGAATGGACCCAATATCGAGCCCTGTGGAACACCCATTTTGACTTTTAAACCCAATGAATTTACACCGTATATATAACCAAACGGTTGAGGTGGCCTATAACCAAACGGTTGAGGTGGCCTATAGCCAAACTTTACTGGTAGCCTATATCCGATTTGTTGAGCTGGTCTATAACCAAACTGTTGCAGTTGCAAACCCGATTGAGGACGATACTCGACTACTGGCTTGAATGGTTGACCTTGACCCATAGTTTGAGGTATCTTATTTTGTGTATTTATATTTAGGGGGTTATTAAAATTAAATTTAGACTGAAAAGGTAATGTTGGTTTGTTCTCGACTGGTTGTATTATCGGTGACCTTGAACTTGATCCCGAAATTTGACTATTGCCATGAATGCGGTTACGCATATTATATTGATCTAAGAAATTTACTTCTTCAAGTACGATGCTCAAAGCTGCTTCTAAGGTTGTAAGCGATTTAAGCCTAACGATACGCACCATATTTTCAGGAAGGTTGTATAAAAATACATTTAGAGCCGTATTGTTGTAGATAACCAACTTAGCACGTCTTAATTCTACATCAACAATTGTATTCACCTTCGACATTAATAACGAGCGTACATTTTGGATTCTATTACAAAAGTCTAAAAACTTTCACCTGAATTAATTTTTAAAGATTCTAATTCAATATTAATACACGCTTCACTACGAGGGTCTCCAAAATGTTGAATCAGCAATTCTTTGAATGCGGACCATGTAACAATATCCTCACGTTTGTAATGTTGCATGTTTTTACTTACGGTTTGGTTGTTAAAATGTTGGTCTTTTATCATACGTTCTCTCTAGATAAATGCATGACCATTGTCGGTGTGTTAAATATTCCTGAGGCTCTGTATTTCATTGTTATTGATATTTTCTGTAGATTTTCTTGTAGTGACACTTACCTATGTCAAATGTTAAACTGTCAGTTTCTTTTTATTTTTCTGTTTGGCTTAGTCTATGATGTTACTTTTTGGTTTATATAGTTTCAATTATTTTTATTGATATCGCTTAAACATTGTATTAATTATAATTTATTTTTATATTATGATTGTACAAAATAACTACAAATTAACTATTGTTCTAAATTTCATTTATGAAATTTACGCACTCCAAGGAGGTCCGATTATATTTGAAGAAACCACTGTTTGAAAATGGAAAAGAATATTGATTTTGGAAACGAGCTGAAGGGTATAAAAGCAGAGGCCGTCAGAAGCAACGGGCGATTCTATCTCGGATTCTATCTATCTCCGATTCTATCTCCGACTTTATAATAATAAAAGGGTCTGTCTCTCTTACAGTCCATCTTGGCCTACCCTGGCCATTCCGGGGCTCACCCACTCCCTGCCGGAGCCAACTCTTCCTTCCCTCGGAGTCATCGACCCGCCGAGGCCACCACCAGCCGTCAATCACTCCCTGCCGGAGCCTCCATCTCCCGAGGACCACCTCCCGCTGCAGGCCACCTCTGAGGCCTAACCTCCTAAACGTGCGGTGCCGATCAGTAGTGTTAAACTGTGTTTTTTTGTACTCCCCTTGTATTTTTAATTATATTATAATATTCAATTATATTGTTATATTTTCCCTTAGATTTTTCCCCTCTGGGAAAATGTAACGTTACACGTTCCGATAAGAGCGCAGCTGCATTCTCTTTTAATCTACTCGTTAAAACATTAAAAACGTAAAGATTTTGTTCCACACTGCCCTTAAATCGATCAACCACATACTGACATTTTCTTAAATAAAGGTTTAACTGTCTTTTGTCACCATTATACATTGGGATTAATTGTACAATTTCGGTTGGTATTGGCTCAACAGCAACTGTTGTCATGATTATAGAGTAATGTACAGTTCAGAGGTTGCAACTCGCTTTAAAACAATCCTATTAAATTTCACACTCACTTAAAATAGAACAAACACACAGTTAAAATACTATAATAATCGGAATTACTGGATGAATTTAGAAAATAAAATCCTGAAAAGTTCTACATTAAAAAAATGAGAAAGATTTTGTAAAAAGTTTCCTTAAAGTTACTTTACCTTACTACACCATTAATTAAATTTAAAGTTACTACAGTTTATTTTAGTTAATTCAATAAATCAAGATTAGAATCTTAAACTTAATGTTAAAAATGTTAACTCTCTAACATTGGCACTACTCTATGTTATGTTCTAAGAATTAAATAGAAATAAGACCATATAATTTCATACAGAGTTATCAAACTAAACTAAACACTAAACACTGTTATAATGAGCAAGTTTTGATCTCGAAAATAACATTTAAAACTTATGAAAAATATAGGAGGATTAGGGGAACAAGGGATTGGCGAAAAGAGTTACTCACCAACCGTCCGCGACTCCCATACTCGATGATTTGTGCATTCACGCGATACAAAAGAATATTTCTTTGGTTCGAAGGATTTCCTCTGGTTCGTAGATTTTACGACTAATTATTTTCTGACGAATTTGGACGCCGGAAAAACGCGACAACTACGGATTTTTAGGAGAAAATCCTACCGGCTGCGCCACTTTTGGTTTCGGGGCGTGAGAAACCTTTGTAATGTAAAACTACCTGCTCAAGATTTTTATTGAGGAATAAAATTAAAACACGTATTGCCGATTTGGAGGCGAGTTTTATTCTATCTACTAATGCGTACATGGCTCATCCGGTGGGCACAGACCGCTGAGCTTGCAAATGATAACTATAGCTATACCTTAATCTAGAGCAGACGGGTGAGGTGTATTCATAACTAGGTACCGTCTTCGTTGTGTTATTATGGCATAAAAGTTTTGTTTAGATCTTGCAAATCTGTGCACAATCTTGATCTTGTATTTTCATCCTTTTTGTAAGCTAATGTTACCAGAGCTGCAAATGGACTATATGGCTCTTCGATCATTTTTTTTTTGATCATTGTGTAATCTGTTGTTCAATTTCCTTTTTATCTTCGATTATGCAACGATACGGTCTTTTACTGCAATATTTTTCCACTATTGTGTGCTTCATAATCCTTTACCGTACCGATGTCATACTATCATACATATCTTTCGCAAAAACGGATTTATTGTTTATTATTAAATCATCGATTATTGCCTGTTTGTCATAGTGTAAATGGTTTATGCAAATCTTTGCTGAAGTTTTCGTAATAAGGTTTGTTCTCTCGTTTAGCGAATTATCAGATTTTATTTACTTCGTAATACTTACATTTTTTATTTCCTGAGAAATGTTGTCATTCTTTGAACTTTTTGTTTTTGTTTCCTTAGAAACCTTTTTGTATTTTCTATTGATTTTATACTTTCCATTTTTTTTTTTTTTATATTTGTCTGTTTTTTTTTTGTATTGGAACTTTTTGACTGGTCTAAGTTTTCATTTTGATTTGAGTAGATTTTATTTATACAGTCTAACGCCAATTAAAAAATCGTAATCAAAATTTTCTTGATCTATTACACCGACATCAATTTTTTTGTCTACATTAAAAATGTTTACATGAACTTCAAATTTCAAAAGTCATTTATTCAAAGTAGGCTGAAAATCAGCACTTTTCGAACGTCAAAATTAATAATAATAATAATAATGACGAACAATTACCGGAGATTTATTGTGAAGGACGGCACGGTTGACATCTGTCGGGCATGCCACCGTCAGGGAGAATCAATCCAACATATTATATCCGGGTGTTCTCGTCTAGCTAATGAAGAGTACTTGCATAGACACAACCTTGTAGTCAGGATTATCCACCAGCAACTTGCTCTGAAGTACAGCCTTGTGGAATCGGAAGTGCCGTACTACAGGTATGTGCCCGACCCAGTTCTCGAAAATGGAAATATCACATTGTACTGGGATCGATCCATCATCACTGACAGAACTATTGTTGCCAATAAGCCTGATATAGTGGTGGTGGATCGAGGAGAGCGGCGCACAATGATTATTGACATAACGGTCCCGCATGACGAGAACCTCGCGAAAGCTGAGAAAGATAAACAAATTAAGTATCTTGACTTGGCTCGCGAGGTTGTCGACATGTGGGATGTGGATTCAGCAATCATTGTGCCGATAGTCGTGACAGCCAATGGCTTAATCGCCAAGAGCCTCGACCAACACCTAAGGAGGCTCTCGTTGGGCAGCTGGATCAAGGGCTTGATTCAGAAAGCGGTACTCCTGGACACGGCTCGCATTGTCCGAAGGTTCCTCTCTCTGGAGCCCTGACCGCCGGTAGCTTGGACCCTGTTCCCGATACCGGTGGGCTACTATTTTTTATATTTTTAAACGTTTTTATATTTTATGTTTTAATATTTAAAAATATAATTTAAATGTATGTAAATGAAATAAAGGAGATAATAATAAAATTTATTTATTTCAAAAAAGTGTGGTACAGTCTGTTACGATAAATATAAATTTACAATTTTCGGATAATAAGAAAAGAGTAACAATAAATAGAATTGAATCTGGCGTCCTAGCTAGGTTACATGGTAACCTGTATTAAAGATCGCCAGCCCAGGTTCCCACAGAAGGAGCACAAATAATTTATAATAGACTGCTTAGAACTACAAGGTGCAAACGTATGTTTACTTAAATTTACTTACTAAAGTGTTAGTATGTGTATTCTGTGATGTAGATGTGGTGTGAGTGTGTTTTGTGATGTAGGCGTGGTGTGTTTGTATGTGTGTAAACGGAAGGGAAAGAGGTAGAGTTTAGAAACGGAGTGTTAGAGAAGTCACTACGATTTTGAGGTAAGCAGAAGTTCAGTGTCGTCGTAGTTTAAACTGGCTAGAAAGCATGTTATCTGTCTTTTACACATTTCGTAAGAGGATTGATGTACA
Organism: Omphaloscelis lunosa; assembly: GCA_916610215.1. Lineage (NCBI taxonomy): Eukaryota > Metazoa > Arthropoda > Insecta > Lepidoptera > Noctuidae > Omphaloscelis > Omphaloscelis lunosa. The sequence continues at coordinate 22,526,396 of OU744253.1, forward strand.
GGGATGGTTTTGTTTATTCTGTTATATAAAAAATTTGTTATATAAAATATATATAAATATGTTATATAAAAATTACATAAGACAGTCCCCCAAAACGCCCACCCTTCACCACTTCCTAGCGCCTTAAGCTGGGAAGAAGAAATGGCGCAACAAACTCCCCAGCAGCACAGCTGTCTGTTCAAGTTAGAAATGATTTTATACAATAGTATGCAAAATAATTTACATATGCAGCACAAAAAATTATTTTAAAGATAAATTATTGGCCATATGTCAGCTAGCACACGCCAATATACCAACCAAAAACATCGTGAACTATACTCAAACAGAAATAAAATAAAAAACTAAACCTAAACAGAATTAAATATCTAAATAAAGCCTTCAGGCATAAAGAGCAGGCCCGCTTACATAAAGTTATATACAGCTGTAATTGGAAGTTATAAATGATAAACTAGGACCATCGAGGTAAATAAATAAGCAGTAATTACTAGTAACAATAACAAATCATGATCAGCAATACGACCAGTCACCACTTGCAGCACCCGTTCACGAGCATAACGCAATGATCAGCCACTACCCCCCTCGCCATATTTGAGGGAAGGAGGCAACCCGAACCCCGACGCTACTGCAAGCAGTGACATCTAAGGGAGCATGACGAACTTGCTGCTGGTTGCTCAGCCAAAAAATATTATTATCAATTGTCGAGGTCGCTAGCTAACCACAAATTGCAATACAACTCATAACAAAAACATTGTAATGAGTAGATTATGCCAACAATAAAATAAAATAAAAATGAATTGAATCATTAAAAAGAAAATAAAAAACGTCTTATAAATTCAAATAAAATAAACAATTATATAAACTCATAAACTGTCAGTAGGTAAGCTAATTCTGGAGAAAGAACATAAACATTGTCTTGAGTTAATCATAGCAACCACCTATTCTTATCATTTAAGTAGTCGTTGATACAATAGTATGCGTTTGAACAAAGTTTGGATTTTACTTTAATTTTAAACGCATTAATAGGCAAATCTAGCAAAGAAGAGGATAGCTTGTTATAGAAGGTTATACCAAGCCTAACAAATGAGTTATGAACCTTATGAAGCCGGTGAACGGAAGCTCCTAGTTTGTTCTTATTTCTGGTGTTAACATTGTGTATATCACTGTTTTTTAAGTATAAGTGTACATTTTGCATAATATATAACGATGCCTTACGGGCGAAAAGGGATAAGCGACATTTTTTGAGAAATTCAGTTATATACATACTTAGAATCGCCTTTTTTTTCTGCAACTTCAATTATTTCGTTGTAAACGACTTCAATTTTTGTAAAATTATTTTTTTGGTGTTTGATCTACGAATTATTTAAGAATAAAGAAGTTACACCTTTTGGACTTTTTGTAATATTTTAATGATTGTACGTTAAACTATTTTGGCTGGAAGTAAAAATTCAGAAATATGTATTTAGTTTGTTATGCCTGTTCGTGTTTAAAACATAATTAGTCGTTTATTCCGTTTTGGCCGCATTTTGCAGACTCTGTTTGGTCCGTAGTCTTTTTTTCCTCGTTAAAAATAATTGAAAAAATTGAGGTTACTACATATTTACCCGCACACAAATATGTAATAAAAGTTAGCTTATCCTTTTTTTCCCTCCCGATATTTATACAATTTTGGCGGTTAGATAAAAAGCTAGACCAAAATCTTATCCTTATCCCAATTCATACTCTACGCGTTATGGCGATTATCGAATTAAATATAATTTAAATTGGCGGTTGTCGGTATCGTTTTCTGAAAACTACGAGCGCAAGCGGCAGCGGAACAAATTTTAGCCTCCAGGTGACCACGGGGCAAGCACCACGTGCGCACGCGAGCCGTTTCGGCGCGATAAATTTAGTATTACTTATTATAAGGTAAGTTAAATTTCATGCTGAAAAAGGACATAGATTTATTTATTTCTTGTTTACAAATAGATTACATAACTAAAATTTCAAAGATATTGATTAATTGTGACTTATATTTCAGATTAACAACATGACTGCAAGAAAACGGGCGATGAATATAATTGACAAAGCACTGCACAGTTCTGACATAACATTTCCGACACCACGAGTGATAAATTTTGATATATCAGAACCTGCTCAGGTAAGATACTTCTCAAAATTATCGTAATTATGTATGTTATTATTATTATTATACTATATAAAGCTCGATTACCACTCACTCACTCACTGACTGACATAATTGTTTTCCCAGATGGTGAAGGGGCAGGTGGGTATATTTTTACAGATTCGTATAGAAGTAACTCTCACGAGTATGGGAAAAATCCCAAACCTCCCCTTTTCTACCCCACTCTCCCCCCTCCCTATCGTATCTCGGAAACTAAGAGTCCCGTGTTTTGTTGTTTTACGGATTCGTATAGAAGAGGCTCGGAAAAGTAAAATCCATTTTTCAAAGTTGCCCCCCTTGCCCCCCTTCTCCCCCCCTCTAGGTAGATCTCGGAAGTTAAGAGACTTGGAACATTTTTTTTTTCAGATTCATTTCAAGGGGCCCAGAGTTGGTCAAAATAAATTTTCAAAACTCCCCCCTCTCCCCCCTTCACCCCTCCCCCCATCGTATCTCGGAAATTAAGGAACCTGGGTTTTGTTTTTTTACGGATTCGTATAGAGGAGGCTCGGAAAAGTAAAAACCATTTTTCAAAATTCCCCCCATTCTCTCCCCCTTCTCCCCCCTTTAGGCGGATCTCGGAAGTTAAGACTTGGAACATTATTATTATTATACTATATAAAGCTCGATTACCACTCACTCACTGACTGACATAATTGTTCTCCCAGATGGTGAAGGGGGAGGTGGGTATATTTTTACAGATTCGTATAGAAGTAACTCTCACGAGTATGGGAAAAATCCCAAACCTCCCCTTTTCCACCCCACTCTCCCCCCTCCCTATCGTATCTCGGAAACTAAGAGTCCCGTGTTTTGTTGTTTTACGGTTTCGTATAGAGGAGGCTCGGAAAAGTAAAATCCATTTTTCAAAGTTGCCCCCCTTGCCCCCCTTCTCCCCCCCTCTAGGTAGATCTCGGAAGTTAAGAGACTTGGAACATTTTTTTTTTCAGATTCATATCAAGGGGCCCAGAGTTGGTCAAGATCATTTTTCAAAACTCCCCCCTCTCCCCCCCTTCACCCCTCCTGGGTTTTGTTTTTTTACGGATTCGTATATAGGAGGCTCGGAAAAGTAAAAACCATTTTTCAAAATTCCCCCATTCTCTCCCCCTTCTCCCTCCTTTAGGCGGATCTCGGAAGTTAGGACTTGGAACATTTTCTTTTTCAGATTCATGTCCGTGGGCCCAGAGTAGGTCAAAATTAGTTTTTTCAAAACTCACCCCTCTCCCCCCCTTCACCCCTCCCCCCATCGTATCTCGGAAACTAGGTAGCGGTAAAGCGAAGCGTAGCGTAGCGTAGGGATAAGGTCACGATAGCTTTCCGGTGGTAGGTAGGTCCTGAGTGGAGCGAAGGGGGGAGGAATACTAACATGGCGGACAGCGTTTTTGTTTGGGGTGCGTTTAAGTCAATTATTCAGTTTAAAATTGACTGCCTTAACGTCAAACACCCCGTTTAAGCACACCGCGAGGTGAAAAATTAATCTGACTAAAATTGAATCTGCTCCGTTTACGGTCGTCCGCTGGTATAAGTTTTCGCTTGGGGTACGTTTAAGCCGGGGAAATTTTCGCCGGTTAAAAATTAAACTATGGATAATTAACGAACTTTTAAAATAAAGTTTTCCTGTTTTCTAGGTCTCAAAAAAATATGGTAATATTTTTTTTGAGATAATCGAGAAATTATTAATCATTTAAATATGACCTATTTAAAAAAAGAGTCGATTAACATATTTCCAACAATCAAACAATCGACCATAGAGTCCATCAATTTGAATTTTGAACTTGACATTGAATTTAAAAAAAAACTTGAAAAGAGCGCCAAAATGAAGCGTCCTGCTTCTGTCGTGAACTCGTGAATCGAGGTTTCTTGTTGCAAGTTGATATTGATTGATAATTATTATCAAAATAATCAATTTCCAACATGAAACGAGCAAGTACTGAAGAGTTATCAACTGCTCCGCGTCGCGGAGGCACAGCTGTGGAATATTCAGAATGTCTTATTTCTGGTGAGTTTCTGAATAGTTCTGTTAAGTGAATAACGTAACCTTATTAGCAGGCTTCCAAACCTAGGTACTGGCGTCTCGGGAGCTTTGGACCATGGACGTTTGTGTTGCAGCGTTTAGCCTTACTTGCCCATGGACAAGATTTAGTGCATCTATTTTGCGTCGGTCTTTGAGGCGAACCGTACCTACATGTTTCTGCGCCGTACAGAAATATTGGAAAAACCAAACTTCTCGGCAGGCGGACTTTTGTGGCTTTGGTGATATTATGATTGGCCCAGACTCTTTTGAGCTTATCAACGGCAGATGTTGTGTTAGCACATCTCCTTAGAATCTCATCTTCACACCCCCCAGTGTGTGATTAATTGATTATGGAACCAAGGTACTTACTAACATATAAGATTGAACAATCTCACAGTTGCCAATCACATGAACAAGTTGGACTAGTCAGGCTCGGTCCACGATAACAGACATAGAGACAGAGATAATGATCGTTAAATTATTAATTGGTTGCAACTAAAAAGCCGCTCACATATTTTAAAATCTAGCTTAAAAGTAAAGTATTAAACATGTAATGAAGGCAAAATGAAGGTCGTATACATGTGCCTATGTATCTTTATTTGCATAAAATGTGAAGAAATAGGACATTACAGTTATTTCAGTGCAGAACACACAAGTAATGAATATTACATATCACAGTACCTACATCATAGCTATACTATCTATGTAAAAATTTTAAACAAGACAATAAATAATACACACATCATTTAATTATAATACAAAAAAATACTAAAGTACAAATATCTGTATCACTAAATACAATAATATACACAAATACTTTCTTCAAACAAGGCAAAATTATCAATTATTGAAATACTAACATGAAAATCAACGTTAAAATTAAATTTCACACTGCATTTTTAATATAGGAAGAATGAGATGAATAATGGTAACTATGTTAGTGTGTTACTAACATAGTTTTTTGTAAGTATATTGTTAATAACACTATCGAGTCTTGTTGCTTGAATTAAATGATTTAATAATAAATTTAATTTGGTTGAATTTGCCATTGGTACAAAAAAAATAGAGGATTGGTTAACTACTTTCTTCGATATAAAATTATAAATTAATGGAATAACTTTAAAATAAACGGGTCATTCTCCTTCAAACATGTTTCAGTTATTCAAACCTTGGTTGATGAGCTTTGTATACTTATTGAATATTTTGGAATTATTTTGCACACAAGCATTTCTTTTATGTCACTTAAACTTGTAATAACTCTGCTGTGTATCCCTTACAACTATAGTACGGTAATATTAAATATTGTAACACTGCAATTACATACATTTATATTGAAAGAATCTTATCAATATTACATACACTACACTCACATTTCACTCAGTTTGATTTTCTGCTTGTCCTTTGTCATTCTTTTACTGGTAGTCCCCAGCTCCGTGGAGGTCGGAGGTTCTTTTTAGTGTGAACAGCTACACACTACTTCCCAAAGCTTTGGTATGGTACGACACAAGGAATCCGCATGATTAAAATGAAAAATCCCTTGAATCTGCTTATTTCTGTATCCTGACGGAATACCAATGTTTCATGCAGCTCCTACAGCCATCTCTTCAAACTTGTCGAATTCCAGTATCATTTCGTAGATACTCAGACGTCTGTAAATCCGCTCCAAAGACGAGCCACTGACCGTGAATGTAGAAGTATATCCAGTGGGGTAGCAGCTTCAGCCACAAAGCAGAGGTACTGTACTCTTAGCTATCAATAAAAAATGCTTGAGAAAATACCATTGTCCATTGCACAGAGTACATTTTTATACAGGTCCATTGTTAATAGAACAGAAACAAAATAAACAAAACGTCAAAACCAATGACTTGACAAGTTTAACACTAAACCAATGTTGCAAGGAGGCAAATTTTAATTTCCTTAAATATTTAATTTTTTTTACACGTTTGTAGCCTTACTTAAGTACGAGTTTTCATGTAAAATAGTGCCTTCAAAATAAGGCTTTTATTATAGTCTATTTTTATTGAACCATGTTTTCTATTTTTCCCCATAATCAAGGAGATTTTATTTTCGTTATTCGCTGCCGTACCGATTTACTTTTATTATCATTGGTACCGATATGTCAAGTTATTGTACATCTTGGCTCGCTAACTTGGATGTAGAGACTTGCGTTTCTCACGAGCGTCGTTATTGCAACAGAATTTTTTCGTTATTAGGTATTATTACAATCGCAAGTTTGCGACAGCGTCATTACCTACTAATGTCGAGACTGCTGAAATAGTATTCAAGTATAAATATATGATCTCATAGCTCCTTCATCAAATAATTCTATGCTAGAACAAATTAATGTTTGATTAATTTAAGTAGGTAAGTACATATCAATTAACCCTTAATTGGACTAAAGGAGAATGCTTCCCCTTAGAGCATTTAACCTATATGTCAATTATTATACGAACAAACAATGTGTCTTTGCCCTAATGTCAAAGTTGAAACGGAAAGTAACAGAATTTTTTATCTGTGGGCAGTCAAAAAACCGGCTGTTTGTTTTCGTTGAGTTGTGAGCCAAAATTATAGTGCAAATACAAAATAAAATTATAATGTCGCGGAAAAATGTGGTAAGTTTATTTGACTTAGTATTATTTGTAGGTTTTGAGTTGTTTTATGGATATCAATGTTTTTTTTTTGTGATTGTTTCAATATCAGTGTAATTATTGAGCTTCAAAACATGTGGGAACTATAATACTTTAGACCACAACAGACTCTAATTTTAGCTAATACGAAAATATACAACTAACATAATTATGTGTTTCAGAGAAAAATACTAGATCTCTCAAAGGGAGACAATGTGCAAAGGGCACTGTCAATATTGATGTCTTCAGAAAACGACGAATCTGACCACCTTAGTGAAGATGAACATCCATTAGTAGATGATGTATCACATATGAATACAATGTTAGATCAAATTCAAAAATCATTTTCCCAAGAGGACTTGATTACTATTTTGAGTGGTAAGTAGATATGTTTTGAACAATTAGGTAAGGATATAATTTTTTCAGTACTTAGTTTTATAGTACCTGTATTTTTCCAGGTGAAATAAATGCAGACGCAACTGAAACTGAGCAATATGCAGATGAACAAGTACTTGTCAACAGGCCTGAATGTACCCCACATGCTTACATTCCTTATGGAGTGCCTGTTGCCAGTGCAAGCTCTCAAATAGTTATTCAGCCTCTTGATGAACAGTTTTCTACCAGGAGCTTAGATGTAAGTACTGTATTTCAACAAATTCAAATGAACAATGAAGCAATGGACATAATAGATACACAGTCCAATCTGCAGGAGCCTGTGTTGAATATGCCTCCTGAAAGAAGAAACTTTTCATCAAATACTCCGAGACCAAGTTATTCTGAGATGCAAAATAGAGAGCGTTTATGGACCACATTTGTTGGAGACTTGAATATCCCTTCATTTGACAAGCCATTGCAAGTAAGAAAAATATATACTAATAGGAGTACCCCAAAAGATTACTTTTTGGACATGTTTCCGGAATCTATGCTAAACTTAATTGTAGAAAATACAAACATATATGCAAATGAAAAAAGATCACATGGATGGCAAGATGTCACAAAGGAAGAGATCTCTGCATATTTAGGTATGATGATACTGATGTCAATCAATCCAATTTCTGATAGCCAGCTATATTGGTCCACAGATGTGTTTTATAAAAACCCAATTATTTCTGGTGTCATGACCCTAAGACGGTTCAAAAAAATCACTGAAAATTTTCATATTTCTGACATAAGAACAGAACTACCAAAAACATCCCCCAACTATGACAAACTGTGTAAAATACAACCACTCATTCAAAAACTAAATCAGACCTTTGCTGAAGCTTGCACATCATCTCAAACACAGTCCATGGATGAATCTATGATCAAATTCAAAGGTAAAAGTACCATGAAGCAATATATGCCCAAAAAACCCATAAAAAGGGGGTACAAGTGTTGGGCCAGGTGCGACTCCAAAAGTGGCTATCTGTTCCAGTTCCAATTTTACACAGGTAAAGTTGGTAGTACATCTGAAGAAAACTTAGGTTACCGGGTGGTATTAGATCTTGCAGATGATGTGCCAGAAAATACTCTCTTGGCATTTGACAATTTTTTTACGAGTTTGGGGCTAATGACAGCTTGTTTGAAAAAAATATATTTTCAATTGGCACTGTTCGCATAAACAGAAAGGGCCTACCAGAATTGATTACCAAGAAATCTAGAGAGACAACACTAAAACCTGGTGAATTTATTTACCAATATTCGGCGCCGCTTTCAGTTTTCAAATGGAGAGACACCAAAGATGTATTTGTGTGTACTACTGCTTTCAATCCCAAAGATATTATTGAAATAAAGAGGACTCAAAAAGATGGTTCAAAGAAAAATATGTTTTGTCCATTGGCCATAAAAAAATATACAGAGTTCATGGGTGGAGTTGACCTTTTTGACCATTACAGGTCTTCCTATCCTGTAGGTCGAAAATCCAGAAAAAATTGGCACCGAATATTCTGGTTTTTACTGGAAGCTGCCATTATAAATTCATATATAGTATATATGACTACTCATTCAATACGAAGAAACATCCATAAAGAATTCCGTTTACGTCTTGCACGTGCACTTATTGATAATTTTAGTAGCAGAAAGAAGCAGGCTGCAGTATTCAAAACGAAAAAAGGGGGCTGTTATGGTGTGCCAGAAGAGACTCGTTTATCAAATGTTGGACTACATATGCCACGCATTAGTAAATATAGAAGGTGTCGATTCTGTAGCACTCGGGCAAAAGAGCAGAGGACAAAATATTCTTGTTCCATATGTTTGGTATCCTTATGTGCTGCTCCATGCTTTGAGAATTATCATTCTACACCAGCATTCTCCAACATGTAGATTATTTCCCACATAGAGCTCATTTCATTTAGCCCTACACTTGCAGTAGGAGTATATTTCCCACGTTGTTTTTTTTTTAATAATAAAAAAATAAAAACAAAAAAAAGAATTTTAATCTCATACCTAAATAAAAAATTCCCACTAGGTTTATAAATCCGAGTAGAACCCACACACGCCATGCCCAATTAAGGGTTAATAAGTTTTAGGTACTTAAAAAGCAGTTTCATCATCAGCCAACTAATATACTTAGGGATATTTTTTTTGTTGTTTTGTTTTTAAATAATTTAGAAAATTGACATAATTAGGTACTGATCATTATAAATAATGCTTATAAGAGACACCATATTATTAGCCATGCAGACTTTTGAGCTCATTTTGCAGTCAGTTCAATGTCATCCTGTGCTACAACGTGAAATAGATATTTTTCGAATATTTAATGCATACATAATGTTTTTGGTTTTTTCCTTTGTTCTGCTCCTAAATGTACTGCACAAAAAATGAGTGGGAAATACATATTTTTTTATATATTATAAATTTTGTTTTGTGCCAGAAACCCTCGCGTTCTAAAATCCTACCAGTTTCTTCACAACCTGATCAATTGTTTAAGACAGTTTAGAGGTAAAACATACAAACATTATTAATTGTTAGGGTGCCGTACCTGAATGGTAAAAACTACAGAATCTTGTTATGTACTAAGACTGCTGTTCGTCCATCTGTCCATCTGTCTGTTAGCGGGCTGCAGCTCATGATCAAGAATGTGGATTTCGGTTGCCGCTATACATAATTAAAATAAGTAAAAAATTGGAAGCAGGTTCCCCAGTAAATAAAAATAAATATGTTGTTCTTTGCTTACTGTCGTCTCTGTCAGCGAGCTGTCTGTAACCCATTAATCCAATCAATGGGGACAAAAAAGACGCTTTGCCTTACAAAGGGTGGTGTAGATGATTTTTGTCATTACAAAATATTCTCCCTCTTGTAAAATTATATCTACCTTGCACTTGACCTTGTATTTTTGTTAATGTTTTAGGAACTACACACCAAGGGAGTAGCAATTATAAGGGTAATAACGCTCAATGCGTGGCAATGTCCGCTTGCGCGTCAGTATTGTCAGTTTGCAGACATCGGAATCTGACTTGTCATGATATCGATGTCATTCTCCAAAGTGGAGACACTTTATATATGTCGCTTAAACCAATTCTACCGAAAGGCGTCATATTTTTGAACACCGAGGAATTGCCTACGGAGATTGTCGTCGGAAACAATAGAGCTCAAATTGAAAATATGACCGCCAATTGGATTACAAATGGAGTATTTCCTCAAATTTCAGAAAATGAATACGGTATTTTAACTCTTGCAAACATAATTGAATCCAAGGTTTTCGACGCAAACCACAATGATGAGACGGATAGCGTGGTATTTACCGGGCAAGACTATACAGTTTCTTTTTGGAGATTCGATAGTGCATTCTATTTATTTAACAGTCACGCAGTAGATGAATATAACAAATTAAATTCTACATGCGGAGTAGCACGTTTGTTTAAATGTTATTCGATTCGCGAATTAGCCAGATTGCTGTTATTGCGAAATATAGGTGTAGGTCAGTATTCAATACACAGACTACGCGTTCTCAATTATCAAACAATTGAAAATTTAGTTGTAGGATCTGCATTGCCATTGCCAGCGTCTGTCGAGTCTATAATAGACTTCGAATGCTCGGCATCAACAGATCATAGTCAATTATCGGAATCACAATCTATATTGCTTGGTTTTCAAAAAACCCCTGAACCGGTAGTAGTTGACACCCATGTGGCGTCAACAAAGAGAGGTCGACCCAAAAACAAAAACGTGGCAGGAAATGTAGTACAGTAAACGCCCATTTGGATGCGGTTAAATAATATAATAAAAAAAAAACCGCAAATTCATCGCGATGCCGTTAAAAATATACCAAGGAAAATCCAGAAATTAATCGCGATGCTGTACACCGTTATACCAAGCAGATCCCTGAAATAAATCAAATAGCCACTGACAAAATATAATAAAAACAGCCGTCGTATTGACATACCACTACGTCAATCTAAAAACCTAATAGCACAGAAGAGAGACGCTGAGTTAGACGTAATAAAATTATTTTCTTTAAAAAAAACGTCCTTGCTTTCTTCAGACACTTTTAGGTGTCCATCTTGTAATGCGCGTCTGTTTGAAGAAGAAAAATCTCGAAAACAATGGTGTTGTGGGTCGGGCGCGTACAACATACAAAATTTAATTCCGTTAACCGAGGAGTTTTACTCTCACCCGTCTTTTCTGAGTAGACCGCGAGCTTACAATTATTTATTTGCCTTCAGTGCCTTGGGCGTTTCTCACGGGTACCAACAACCAACGGGAATATCTTTTCTTAAAATTCAAGGTCGAGTCTATCATAGAGTTTTTGATTTAGCTTACATTGGTAGCGTAAATAATTTAGGACTATACATTAACGATACAAGCGAACGCGAGCAAATAGCCGCAAATATGAAACTTGATAGGCAGGTAATTAGTTGCATAACTAACTTTTTACATAACGTCAACGGATTGACGTTATGTAAAAAGTTAGTTCGAATGTTTTAAACGATTAAGTAGGGAACCATCCGATCAGGCCTTTATTAAATTTCAGCAAACGTCTCGCTCAATCCACGGTAACATTTTAGGAGATTTACCTGTTGGTAAAGAAGTCGCGGCCATTATTAGTACAGAACGCGAAAATTTTATACCTCATTGCATAGCAGTTTGGATAATCGGTGATAAGAAACCGCACACTGTAGATATAATGCATCCGTTATATGAAAGTTTTCAGTATCCACTATTTTATCCTGAGGGTAATGCGGGTTGGTACCCGAACAAAGTAGATAATAACGGAAATAAATTAACTCAAGCGAAATACGTTCGCTGCTTGTTATTGTCGGAGCCACGATTTTCCGATATAGGCAGGCTATCGGAAGAATGGTTAGTTGACATGCATTGCCGAATCATAGAAGAACGCCTACGTTTTATATTAAGTCTACAAAAACATAACTCGAGTAGTGCACTGAGGTCCGCTCCACTTCAAGAAGTTGAAATGAGCATTGAAGTCGCGCGTCAAATTCGTCAAGATGAAACCATTCAGGGAGAGGGATTCGTACCAGGTCGCGTTTATTTGCCCAGCACTTTTACGGGGGGGCAGCGATACATGAAAGGAAAATATAGTGATGCTATTGCAATAGTAAGCAGATTGGGGAACCCATCATTTTTCTTGACGTTTACTTGTAATCCCAAGTGGCCAGAAATTCAACAATCCACTCAAAGCAGCTATGTAAATCCTTCTGTATGTGCTAGAGTTTTTAATTTAAAGCTAGCAGAATTATTAAGAGATATCCGAGGTGGTAATTGGTTTGGCAAATGTATTTATATGATGCACGTAATAGAGTTTCAAAAGCGAGGTTTACCAGACGCTCACATTTGTTTTAGGGTTGAAGGTGGCGGGCCTGTCCAAAATATAGATATTGATAAATTTGTTAGAGCAGACATTCCCGATGCATCAGATGCAGAGGGAAGATTACGAAAAGCTGTTTTGAATCATATGATTCACGGACCTTGCGGTCCCTCGCACAGAACTAATTTACCTTGGTGGGATAGTGAGAAAAGTAAATGTTCAACATTTTTTCCAAAACGTGAGACAGCCACCACTTTTTCTGATGAAAAAGGATTTATTAACTTGTGTAGAGACAGTAAAAACGAAGCAACTATAAAATATCGCGGTAACGATGTAATTGTAAATGATACTTGGGTAGTTCCTTATAACGCAAGTCTTCTTTTAAAATACGATGCTCATATCAACTTGGAGGTCTCCTCGCAACGCACGGTCATTAAGTATTTGTTTAAATATATCACTAAGGGTCCTGACGAATCGCGCGTAGCTGTCGTACCGGAAGAACATGAAAATAACGAAATAGAGCAGTATGTCACAAAACGTTATATAGGCTCCAGCGACGCCGCTTGGAGGACGTTAGAATTCGATGTGACCGCGCGCGAACCCAACGTCAAACAGCTGTCAGTGCATTTAGAAAATCAACAAACCGTTTATTTTAAACCAGGCACTGAAGTAGAAGCCGCGCAACAAGCTGGTTCGGACCTTATTACCTATTTTAACCGCCCCGTAAGAGACGAATTTGACTCATTGACCTACTTGGACTTTTACGAACAGTACATTGTTCATTCCAAGCGTCCCTTAACAAAAAATACGGAAATTTTTGAAACATCAAATCATAAATTCATTACTAAAAGACAAAAGGGTGAGCTTGTCGCGCGTCTATTTTCTGGAGGAACCAAATCTTCTGGTAGCGCGGAAATTACTATCTTGTGAGTGAATCGAACCAGGAAATAAAAAATCAATGCGTCCTTGGTAATATTGCATACTCCCATACACATGCTAAAATAAATAAATGTTACCCTGGGGTAGAGTAGTTTTGAAAAGCATAAAAGTAGGAACTTATTTCATAATTTACTTACCCCCGAATACTGAATCGTCACTCAACATTTAAGGGCTGCTTAAAATTTGAGCAGTTAAACCTAAACTTTAAATTTTGTATGGCCAAATGTCACTTTTGAGTAACTGTTAAATTTAAGTGCTACTTAAATTTTGAGTGACGTTTCAGCATTCGGGGGAAAGTCACTTACAAGGAATATTATTTTATAGTTTATTCGTACTGACTTTTATGTAAATCAACTGTAGGAATAAAAAAAAACATTCAGTTGATTTACTTAAAAGTCCATACATAAATCCGTACAAAATATTTAAGAGACTTTATTACAAAATCCTATAAGTGCTAAGGATTACTGTCCAATTCTCAAAATTTTAAAACACGACCCCGCGAGCTGCTTGCAGCTCGCGCAACGCCCAAATACTAGTCAAATAATATATTTCCACTTAACCATCACTCTCTAATCATCTTATTTTCATTCAGTTTCGATCACGCAGTAGGTAGGTATACTTACATATATTATTACTATTAGGTAAGATAACAAATTATTGTAAATATTATTACGAAAAACTAAAAAACAAAAAAATAAATTAGAAAATAATTATTAAATAGAAAATAAAAAAATAAGTAATACCTAAAAATAAATACTCTGTAAGTCAGTGTCATTGACAAGTGTGATATAGTATGTTATATGATAAAAGTTATACAAATACGTTCAAATATATTCTTAAACTATTACAAGTTCACAAGATTCACAACATACTTCTACAACGTTCTCTTATTATCCTTCTTTTCACATATACACACACACATACTTCCCCTTGACTTCATTCATAATCCTTTCAATCAACATTTTACATACTGCTTGCTTCCCCTTGATTTCATTTTTCTAATAATTAAACGTGCCATTTAAAATTAGTATATAAGAAAGTAACTGTTATGATAAGTGAATCACAGAAGTTGTGTTTTTTTGTTCTTTTATAAAAATAAATATTTTATTACATACTTTTTAACCGGTCTTTAACTTAAACCTAATCATTACAGTGTGTTTATAAATACCTAATAATAAAATTCACGAAAAACATAAAAAATATGTCAATTTTACCTTTTTTTTATTTGGGGTTTGTCACATCCCACCTAGTATAGGACGAGACTTTTAGTCACCTGGTGCACGGAGGGTTAAATGGCAGATACCAAATGTCAAGTTGTGGATGCTATCTGACTTGTGGTGGATCGGTCGAGACGGATGATATTTATTTCCGTTAACATAACATGGGTATGCGGCATGAAAGTTGAGCGCTGACTTGAGACCCCGTGACTGCGCGGTAAGGATAATCGCTATCGCGCAGTTCACATTGGTCTCCGCTCATAATCCTTGCAGATATGATTTGTTGTCTTATCAGTTATAAGTTACACTGGCAAAGGTGTAGGTAGAGTCATTGGTTCATTCATTCATTCAATTGGTTATTTTCTTTGTACTGGAATAAAAAGATGATGGGATGTTGGTTGATTGCTGGGATGTCTTGCGTTGTCCGTGGCGCGAAAATCAGGATGGGAGTCGATGTCAACTTGTGGATGCTATCTAGCTTGTGGTGGATCGGTCAAGACGAAAGATATGTCCGTTAAAATGGGTAAAAGTTGTTGTCTTATCAGTAATGAGTCGTAGTGTGCAAAGGTGTGGGTGGAGTCATTGTATTGGTTGAATGAGTTATATGGCATGGAGTTATGAGTTATATGGCAGATACCGAATGTCTTGTTATTTTTTGCTAAAAAAAATAATAATAATAAGCCGTGGACAGCTGTAATGCATGAAGGTGTGTGTGCTGTAGTAACAAAACTGTTATTAGTATGTATATTTAGGTTAAGGTATTTTATCTATGGGTCTTTGTTACCTGAAATAAATTGTTTATTATTACGAAATAGGTACACCTAAAGTGTAAACTAAATAGAATATTAATCTTGCATGATATTCTTTTTATTATACGGTTAAGTTGTGAAATAAATTAATAAGCAGACCAAAAAATGTATGAATCAAAATGTAACTATTTTCAGTGACACGCGAGAACAAGTGCTTCAATATGCAATTCTTTTTCTTTTTAAGTTATTTCTTTAATAATATAAGTTTTGTAGGTTCCATTCAAAGATATAGGTAAAAAAATATAGGTAAATATAAAAAATCTGACCCGTCTCAATTCAAAAGGCCTTTACACTTTGACTCGGTTTGGAAAGTTTTCTTTATGAACCACATTTGCAATATGCTTTCTAGCGTTTTTCTTAGCTAACTACTGACATTTTAATATGTATTATAGTTAAAATTTATAAAGAGCAATTATAATAACTAAGTAAGTATAGTGTACATATTAGTTCGTTTTTTTTTGTTTTTTTAATACATGACCCATTTTTTTGCATGTTTTATTTTTGTTTGTTTTGCTTTTTTTTTTTGCAATACCTATATTTTTTTCTACAATCTTGTGTCTTCTGTTCATGGTCAAAGGATGATACGAATTGAGCATCGTCGTCGAAATAGTAAAAGCGTATCCAAAGTTTATGTCTATGATTCGAAAGAATGTTCTGCGGATTCTGTTCTGTGATCCAAGATCACTGATAGAACGCACTCCAAATTCAAGTTGAATTTGGAGTGCGTTCTATCAGTGATCTTGAATGCGTCATGATGAAATTGCTATGCGTAGATTGTAACGACATGAATGTCACCGTGTAAATTTGCAGAATAAGTAAGTAGCAATGGAGTTCCATCCAGATCTCATATTCTATGCTATACAAAAATCAAGGCTGATGACGCAACTAAAAATATGTTTGTTTGTGAAGTAATATAGTGGTCAGGTTTTGTGGATATTCTGCAGAAAGCGCCGCCTGGAACACGTTTTTAGATTCTTGTTTTCAAAATTTTCAAAATTTAAATTCAAAGCTAGATCACGTTGTTACAATTTATTTTATGAAATGTTTTTTCAAATATGTTAAAACAAGTTTTCACATAGTTCCATCAAGATTCGGAAGTTTCATTTGAATTTGTGTTTTATGCGACGACCGTTAATCAATTTTTTCTTTCTTTTTTCTTTCTTCCAAACAATTTGTGTATTTTTATATGCAATGTAATCTACATCAGGATATCATCAGAATGGAAGGTAATAAATTATTTAATACATTAATAATGTAAATCTTTTTTCACATTATTGTCGATATTGTCAAAAAAAAAAAAATATTGTCGATAGAAATTTCGCATACAAATAGTTGAAAAGCGTTATGATAATTCAGCATAATTCAAACTACGAGCTTATTATCATGCTCAAAATTAAGAGTAATTAAAAAAAAAAAACAGTTTAAAAAAATGGCGAAGAATAAATATTAGTTAAGACAGCAACGTTAGACATTGTATTTAAACTTATTTCATAAGAAGCAGAGACAGTTAAGTACTGAAAACTACGGTATTAATTATTTTAACACCTTATTACAGATTCAACATAATGAATGTACTTTGAAACAAACTAAGATAATTATGATAATAATTCATTATTATCTCAGTTCTTCGTTTACATTAAAATTTAAACGCTAATAGTTGGGGTTGAAACTGGAGTTTGTGAGAACCAGAATAAAAATCAGAATGAAAGTTGAAATAAGAGTCCAATGAAAGTTTTTAGGCTTCTTTCATGCGCAGCTTAAGAGTAAAAATAAAAGCGACAGTTAGAGTAACAGTAAGAGACAGAGCGAAAAGATTAAGTGCGCCTTTTGAGGCTCCTTTCTTGCACGTGGTAAGAGAGAAAATCAAATTGAGAGCAAAAAACAGAGTGAGAGTAACAGAAAGAGTTAAAGATGAAAAGATTGAGTGCGCCAATCAGAGTATAGTAGTGAAAGTAAAAGCCACAGAAAGTCATGTCCAATTTTCATTTTGACTGGCATTTTGATACTCCTTACTCTCTTTCTAATTTTCACAATTTTTTTTCAAATTCGACCTTTTTGTTAACATGAACCTTTAAGCAATACATATTTTGTCCGTCTGTTCGAATTTAAATAATTTCATAAAAATCTATTTCTAATTACATCATATAGTTTCAAATAATACGGCATTCTTGAATAATTAAAATTTGTCTTTTATTAAATACTCAAAACATAAAAGGAATAATTAAATTAAAAAATGATTGTAGTTATTCTAAAAAGCTTTTAAACTGAGACGATGACGAATACATCACAAGAAACTGATTTAAAAAAAAAACCTTATAAAAAGAATAAGATTTGCATATTGATGAACATAATTCTCGCATGGTAATTAAAACAAACAAACACGTCATAGGTAGTACATAGATCGCTTTACATCCCATCATCTTTTTATTCCAGTACAAAGAAAATAACCAATTGAATGAATGAATGAACCAATGACTCTACCTACACCTTTGCCAGTGCAACTTGTTACTGATAAGACAACAAATCATAACTCATAACTCATTCAACCAATACAATGACTCTACCCACACCTTTGCACACTACGACTCATTACTGATAAGACAACAACTTTTACCCATTTTAACGGACATATCCGTCCCGACCGATCCACCACAAGTCAGATAGCATCCACAACTTGACATCGAATCTCATCCTGACTTTCGCGCCACAAACAATGCAAGACATCCTAGCAATCAACCGACACCGACCACACTTTACTGACCCCCCATCACCGGTACGAAAACTCACCTCAACGACGAATTCACAATCACTCCGTTCTATTGACTTCATCACCAAACGGAGTATGTTCTCGGCAGTAAGCCGACTCTGATCAGAATCCAAAACCAACTACTTACAGATCGGACAGTTAACCCGGCAATTACCCGCTTCCGATCTACAATCGGAAAGATTCCCTACAGACCAACATGGTTCAACGGATCTCACACTGAGACGCATATCATCAAAAACTAACCAATTTGATCCGTTAATTTGTTTATAATTATAAACAGCTTAGACCAGAGTTATTATTCGACATAACGCTCAATGTACATCTGCTACAAACACAGGTTATAAAATATTTATTTTTCACAGTTAGTGTAATGTAAATAATATATATGCCAACAATATATAATGTGAATGATGATATTACATTACTTAATTTAAAAAAGCTAAAACAAATTAAATAGTTAATCGACTCTTTTTTTAAATAGGTCATATTTAAATGATTAATAATTTCTCGATTATCTCAAAAAAAATATTACCATATTTTTTTGAGACCTAGAAAACAGGAAAACTTTATTTTAAAAGTTCGTTAATTATCCATAGTTTAATTTTTAACCGGCGAAAATTTCCCCGGCTTAAACGTACCCCAAGCGAAAACTTATACCAGCGGACGACCGTAAACGGAGCAGATTCAATTTTAGTCAGATTATACTGCAGCCTGCTTCTTTCTGCTACTAAAATTATCAATAAGTGCACGTGCAAGACGTAAACGGAATTCTTTATGGATGTTTCTTCGTATTGAATGAGTAGTCATATATACTATATATGAATTTATAATGGCAGCTTCCAGTAAAAACCAGAATATTCGGTGCCAATTTTTTCTGGATTTTCGACCTACAGGATAGGAAGACCTGTAATGGTCAAAAAGGTCAACTCCACCCATGAACTCTGTATATTTTTTTATGGCCAATGGACAAAACATATTTTTCTTTGAACCATCTTTTTGAGTCCTCTTTATTTCAATAATATCTTTGGGATTGAAAGCAGTAGTACACACAAATACATCTTTGGTGTCTCTCCATTTGAAAACTGAAAGCGGCGCCGAATATTGGTAAATAAATTCACCAGGTTTTAGTGTTGTCTCTCTAGATTTCTTGGTAATCAATTCTGGTAGGCCCTTTCTGTTTATGCGAACAGTGCCAATTGAAAATATTTTTTTTTCAAACAAAGCTGTCATTAGCCCCAAACTCGTAAAAAATTGTCAAATACCAAGAGAGTATTTTCTGGCACATCATCTGCAAGATCTAATACCACCCGGTAACCTAAGTTTTCTTCAGATGTACTACCAACTTTACCTGTGTAAAATTGGAACTGGAACAGATAGCCACTTTTGGAGTCGCACCTGGCCCAACACTTGTACCCCCTTTTTATGGGTTTTTTGGGCATATATTGCTTCATGGTACTTTTACCTTTGAATTTGATCATAGATTCATCCATGGACTGTGTTTGAGATGATGTGCAAGCTTCAGCAAAGGTCTGATTTAGTTTTTGAATGAGTGGTTGTATTTTACACAGTTTGTCATAGTTGGGGGATGTTTTTGGTAGTTCTGTTCTTATGTCAGAAATATGAAAATTTTCAGTGATTTTTTTGAACCGTCTTAGGGTCATGACACCAGAAATAATTGGGTTTTTATAAAACACATCTGTGGACCAATATAGCTGGCTATCAGAAATTGGATTGATTGACATCAGTATCATCATACCTAAATATGCAGAGATCTCTTCCTTTGTGACATCTTGCCATCCATGTGATCTTTTTTCATTTGCATATATGTTTGTATTTTCTACAATTAAGTTTAGCATAGATTCCGGAAACATGTCCAAAAAGTAATCTTTTGGGGTACTCCTATTAGTATATATTTTTCTTACTTGCAATGGCTTGTCAAATGAAGGGATATTCAAGTCTCCAACAAATGTGGTCCATAAACGCTCTCTATTTTGCATCTCAGAATAACTTGGTCTCGGAGTATTTGATGAAAAGTTTCTTCTTTCAGGAGGCATATTCAACACAGGCTCCTGCAGATTGGACTGTGTATCTATTATGTCCATTGCTTCATTGTTCATTTGAATTTGTTGAAATACAGTACTTACATCTAAGCTCCTGGTAGAAAACTGTTCATCAAGAGGCTGAATAACTATTTGAGAGCTTGCACTGGCAACAGGCACTCCATAAGGAATGTAAGCATGTGGGGTACATTCAGGCCTGTTGACAAGTACTTGTTCATCTGCATATTGCTCAGTTTCAGTTGCGTCTGCATTTATTTCACCTGGAAAAATACAGGTACTATAAAACTAAGTACTGAAAAAATTATATTCTTACCTAATTGTTCAAAACATATCTACTTACCACTCAAAATAGTAATCAAGTCCTCTTGGGAAAATGATTTTTGAATTTGGTCTAACATTGTATTCATATGTGATACATCATCTACTAATGGATGTTCATCTTCACTAAGGTGGTCAGATTCGTCGTCTTCTGAAGACATCAATATTGACAGTGCCCTTTGCACATTGTCTCCCTTTGAGAGATCTAGTATTTTTCTCTGAAACACATAATTATGTTAGTTGTATATTTTCGTATTAGCTAAAATTAGAGTCTGTTGTGGTCTAAAGTATTATAGTTCCCACATGTTTTGAAGCTCAATAATTACACTGATATTGAAACAATCACAAAAAAAAAACATTGATATCCATAAAACAACTCAAAACCTACAAATAATACTAAGTCAAATAAACTTACCACATTTTTCCGCGACATTATAATTTTATTTTGTATTTGCACTATAATTTTGGCTCACAACTCAACGAAAACAAACAGCCGGTTTTTTGACTGCCCACAGATAAAAAATTCTGTTACTTTCCGTTTCAACTTTGACATTAGGGCAAAGACACATTGTTTGTTCGTATAATAATTGACATATAGGTTAAATGCTCTAAGGGGAAGCATTCTCCTTTAGTCCAATTAAGGGTTAATTGATATGTACTTACCTACTTAAATTAATCAAACATTAATTTGTTCTAGCATAGAATTATTTGATGAAGGAGCTATGAGATCATATATTTATACTTGAATACTATTTCAGCAGTCTCGACATTAGTAGGTAATGACGCTGTCGCAAACTTGCGATTGTAATAATACCTAATAACGAAAAAATTCTGTTGCAATAACGACGCTCGTGAGAAACGCAAGTCTCTACATCCAAGTTAGCGAGCCAAGATGTACAATAACTTGACATATCGGTACCAATGATAATAAAAGTAAATCGGTACGGCAGCGAATAACGAAAATAAAATCTCCTTGATTATGGGGAAAAATAGAAAACATGGTTCAATAAAAATAGACTATAATAAAAGCCTTATTTTGAAGGCACTATTTTACATGAAAACTCGTACTTAAGTAAGGCTACAAACGTGTAAAAAAAATTAAATATTTAAGGAAATTAAAATTTGCCTCCTTGCAACATTGGTTTAGTGTTAAACTTGTCAAGTCATTGGTTTTGACGTTTTGTTTATTTTGTTTCTGTTCTATTAACAATGGACCTGTATAAAAATGTACTCTGTGCAATGGACAATGGTATTTTCTCAAGCATTTTTTATTGATAGCTAAGAGTACAGTACCTCTGCTTTGTGGCTGAAGCTGCTACCCCACTGGATATACTTCTACATTCACGGTCAGTGGCTCGTCTTTGGAGCGGATTTACAGACGTCTGAGTATCTACGAAATGATACTGGAATTCGACAAGTTTGAAGAGATGGCTGTAGGAGCTGCATGAAACATTGGTATTCCGTCAGGATACAGAAATAAGCAGATTCAAGGGATTTTTCATTTTAATCATGCGGATTCCTTGTGTCGTACCATACCAAAGCTTTGGGAAGTAGTGTGAAGCTGTTCACACTAAAAAGAACCTCCGACCTCCACGGAGCTGGGGACTACCAGTAAAAGAATGACAAAGGACAAGCAGAAAATCAAACTGAGTGAAATGTGAGTGTAGTGTATGTAATATTGATAAGATTCTTTCAATATAAATGTATGTAATTGCAGTGTTACAATATTTAATATTACCGTACTATAGTTGTAAGGGATACACAGCAGAGTTATTACAAGTTTAAGTGACATAAAAGAAATGCTTGTGTGCAAAATAATTCCAAAATATTCAATAAGTATACAAAGCTCATCAACCAAGGTTTGAATAACTGAAACATGTTTGAAGGAGAATGACCCGTTTATTTTAAAGTTATTCCATTAATTTATAATTTTATAACGAAGAAAGTAGTTAACCAATCCTCTATTTTTTTTGTACCAATGGCAAATTCAACCAAATTAAATTTATTATTAAATCATTTAATTCAAGCAACAAGACTCGATAGTGTTATTAACAATATACTTACAAAAAACTATGTTAGTAACACACTAACATAGTTACCATTATTCATCTCATTCTTCCTATATTAAAAATGCAGTGTGAAATTTAATTTTAACGTTGATTTTCATGTTAGTATTTCAATAATTGATAATTTTGCCTTGTTTGAAGAAAGTATTTGTGTATATTATTGTATTTAGTGATACAGATGTTTGTACTTTAGTATTTTTTTGTATTATAATTAAATGATGTGTGTATTATTTATGGTCTTGTTTAAAATGTTTACATAGATAGTATAGCTATGATGTAGGTACTGTGATATGTAATATTCATTACTTGTGTGTTCTGCACTGAAATAACTGTAATGTCCTATTTCTTCACATTTTATGCAAATAAAGATACATAGGTACATGTATACGACCTTCATTTTGCCTTCATTACATGTTTAATACTTTACTTTTAAGCTAGATTTTAAAATATGTGAGCGGCTTTTTAGTTGCAACCAATTAATAATTTAACGATCATTATCTCTGTCTCTATGTCTGTTATCGTGGACCGAGCCTGACTAAACCAACTTGTTCATGTGATTGGCAACTGTGAGATTGTTCAATCTTATATGTTAGTAAGTACCTTGGTTCCATAATCAATTAATCACACACTGGGGGGTGTGAGGATGAGATTCTAAGGAGATGTGCTAACACAACATCTGCCGTTGATAAGCTCAAAAGAGTCTGGGCCAATCATAATATCAACAAAGCCACAAAAGTCCGCCTGCCGAGAAGTTTGGTTTTTCCAATATTTCTGTACGGCGCAGAAACATGTAGGTACGGTTCGCCTCAAAGACCGACGCAAAATAGATGCACTAAATCTTGTCCATGGGCAAGTAAGGCTAAACGCTGCAACACAAACGTCCATGGTCCAAAGCTCCCGAGACGCCAGTACCTAGGTTTGGAAGCCTGCTAATAAGGTTACGTTATTCACTTAACAGAACTATTCAGAAACTCACCAGAAATAAGACATTCTGAATATTCCACAGCTGTGCCTCCGCGACGCGGAACAGTTGATAACTCTTCAGTACTTGCTCGTTTCATGTTGGAAATTGATTATTTTGATAATAATTAACAATCAATATCAACTTGCAACTTGCAACAAGAAACCTCGATTCACGAGTTCACGACAGAAGCAGGACGCTTAATTTTGGCGCTCTTTTCAAGTTTTTTTTTTAAATTCAATGTCAAGTTCAAAATTCAAATTGATGGACTCTATGGTCGATTGTTTGATTGTTGGAAATATGTTAATCGACTCTTTTTTTAAATAGGTCAGTAGATTGTAATTGGGATTTCTGGATCAGGTCAGATCCAGAAACACCCAATTACAACCATCATTCATTATTTTTTCAATCATTCATTCGTAAACTTATGATTCAATTTGTAATGTTCGGACTGGTTTGATCTCAAGAGCTTTGATCTTAATTCGTTTAAAAACTAACACATATTCTGGCCTGATCTAATCTAGTATATGGGTGTGTATTCATAATTCTAACCTGATCTGATCTGTTATCTGAGTGTGTATTCATATGCGTTTTTCATTGCAACATGAAAGATTTCTCACTAACACAATTCTTGACGATGTTTTGCCACTTATTGATATATTCCTTCCCTTTCACAGCGTTTAGGTAAAAACACTGTGGAAAATTTATAGCATGCTGCATCCAAGGATCATCATAAATTTCCCAATCTTCTATAACACCTCCACATGAAAAACATGCCGCTTTATCATACGGATTACTCCCGCAATAAAAGAATCCGGCATCAGCCATTTCCATCACCAATCTTTTCTTCGAATTATTCGTCCCCCAATAATAATTAAAGGATAATTCACGTATTTTGTATGTATTATACATATCATATCGAGGTTTATATTCAGTTTGATACATATTTTATTTAGGTATTTATTTGCTAGTTCTTGATGCTAATGATTATTAACATAGAATGACATTGCTTTAATGATGCAAGCAATTTATAAACGTGATTGAACAGGATTGGGAAAGATAGTATGGATAGGTATTATAAAAAATGAAACAAGTTCCTTTTTTTTATTTCATAAAAAAATTATTATCATGGCACCATTTATTTAAACATAATACATTTTTTAAGCACATACAGAATTATGATAAATACAATTATATAAATCTTCAGATTGTTTATATTGATCGTATAAATGTGCTAAACTAGAACAACCCTTATCTTCTAAATTAAATATATTACTATTACTATTTTCTAAAATATGCTTTAACCATAAAACTTTTTCTGAACCTTTAACATAAATACATTTATCTCTTAATATATCGGAAACCAAAGTCTGGTAATTGGAATAAGGTACAAATCCTTCACTCCAGTATATTTTTTTGTTACGTTGAATCCAAAGAACTACCTTCTTTTCAGATTCCGTTAAATTTTTAAATGGAAATGGTGGCTTAACTAAAAACAATTGTAATTTTTTGTTACACAATATAGCGATTTCTTTTAATATAAATTCACCTGCTTCTGTTCTAAATCCTTGAATATCAACAACAGCAATCATGATAACCTGCGTATAATGTTGCTGAGAGGTTTGTATTCAACAAGTCGATCGTTTATAATCAAACAATACGCAGTTGTCTTATCTGGTATTGGTGTGGAACATTCAACTTCTAACCGCACGTCCACTGGACCGGTTTTTAAACTATCGTTTTGTCTTGAACAATCTAAGATGAAAAGGGGGCCTTTTCTTTAAAATCTGTTAGATCCAGCAATGGGTCTACAGGACTGTTGTAATACGACTGACGAAATTTCACATACATTTCATATAATATACTGTACTTGTTCTCAGAAAACTTTAAACTCAAAGGTTCGTAGGGATAATATTGCGAATTTAAATAGAGTGCTACATTGGTTACTTCACAATGATCGAATAGTGAACTGTCTTTAGTCCGATTATTTCTCCTATTAGTTTGCAAGCAAAATATAACATATCTAGGCTTTTCCAATTGTGAAGCTGTTTTAACCGACCAAGAATGCTTTGTAGTTTTAGGTAGCAAGGGATACTCATATAAATCCCAATTTCTAAAAGCCATCTGAATAGGTTTGTCTCTTTCTAAATGTTTCAAAAGTGTTAGTCGTTCTCGATCTGACACTTTTATATGTGGCACCCTCCATTGAACTCTTTCTATGTCTATTTGAAAATTAACAACATCATCAGTAAGAATAACACTATTTAAGTTAGAGTTACTTCTACTCAAAATAAGTTCGTGTTTACAATTTAAGATGATTTTATTGTAATCTTCTGCAAACCCTAAAATCTTATTCAATGGTATCACAGCACTAAAATGTCCATCACTTTGGAATCCTGCTAAGTTCCAGCCCCATAAGCCCGCAACTTTATTTTCTGCCCCATTGCATTTAATGAAATGTATGATTTTATTGTTGACGTAATTCCTGAATTTTTAATACGGTCTATTTCGATACCATTCATTTCGTATCTGATGTCTTGAAACAAAGACATAACAGGGTTATTAGTGAACGTAACAGTTTTCTTGATCGGATGCCCATCCTTACCGAACAGCTTTGCCTGACCTTCGATGTATATTGAACTGGTTGATGGTAGCACGTAAATATCTTGTTGGTGTATGGGGATTCTGATTTCATCGTTTTCTCTAAAGCTGTTATTGTAGGGATTGTATGAATGGACTTCATAGCTTTCGATTGAACTATCAAAGTGTGGTAAATCAGTGATCTGTAGTATATTCATACTTTAAACCCTAAGGCTTTAAGAAAATCTCTATTTGATTTAGTCAATTTCTTCACGTTTTTCTTACGTCTGCGCACCTTAATGGTTGTTGATGGAATAGGACGTTTTATTTTCACTGGAGGGTTTTTATTATATACTATCATTTTGCTTTTCTTAAATGAAGACGTAATTGAATATGTTCTTCACCAAAGTCAATACAGGAACCAAACTGATCTACAATCCTGACAGATATGGATGAAATTATATTTTTGTTCACCGGGAAGTAAATAACGTTCTGCGGTATTTCTGTGTACCCGTGACTTGAAGCAGTATCACATATAAATTCATGAATAAAATGAGTCGGTAATCCGTTGTAATATGAACCGTGCACAAGATCACATTCGATTCTGATAGCTGTTAAACTGCTGTTATGAACTAGTACATTCGGTCTTGATTTTAATACTGAAAAGTATAGTAATCCGCACTCGTATTGATCAGACAAATGAAGAGGTGGTTGAAAATAAGAGACCAGTTCTGATTTATTTCCAGAGATGGTAACCGTAGCAGACATACTTGCATACTGAACTCTTTTAAATGATCCTGTTTATTTTATTTCTTGATTATGCCAGAAATTCTTTAAGAAATTTAAACATAGATGTCCACAGTTGAAGGGGTGATCACGTTGAATATTTTTATAATTATATTGAATGTTAGAACCTACATATTTTATAAATTCCTTTGGAGGTTTAAGATTTCCATAACTGTCGAAATACTCAACATAATCATTATATTTTGCATAGGCTACCCAATGAGAACCAGAATTTTTAGAACTATCTAAATTAATAACTCCACATTCTTTTTTATTAGGATATTTAGGGAGCTCATCTCTCATATAGACACCTCTAAAATAAGGAATTCTATTTCCGTACTTTAAAATGTCAAAGTTAGTTAAGGCCCGTTTGGGTAGCCGATATCTTAGTTTTTTTCTTTTGATACGAAAATTCCAAGACCGCCCTTATGTGGTTTAAGATGTAGTCCTTTCCCAATACATAGAGCTTCCATTTTTTCATCATGTCTCTTCGATTCCTCATACAGCTTTTTAGCCATTTTGAATTCATTTATGGTTTTAGCAATACCAGCTGCACCGCCTGCTAAAGCCCCCGCCGCTGACAATCCAGCAAAAATAGGAATCAAAGGTAGTACTCCTCCAGTTTTTGGAATAGGAATGACACGAGGGAGCTTAATCGATGAATCATCAGCTAATTCTTTGGTAGCGGCAATAGCTAATTCTATAGCCATTTTCTTGCTCTTAGGTTTTAATTTTTTTATGTGTCTTTTTGCTTTTGTAATAACAGATTTCAATTTACTTTTTAAACCTTTTCCAGGTGTAATTTTTGGAGAATGCTTGTTCAAACTAGATCCAGTTTTAATTTTTGCCGACATAGCCTTACTTACTAAGCGTGCCGCGAGTTTTTCACCTACACTGGCATCGGAAGCAACCGCTCGCCTTTTTGCCATTTTTAACAAAATTAAATCAGCCTTATGTCGATCCTTTAAGTTCGATGACTTGTGATATGCAATATCGTGATCTTTACAATATTCGTCCAACTTATTAACACCCTTATCTCCTTGTGTAAGTCTGTTTATTAATTTAGTACCAGGACCACAGTAATTATATCCTGGTAAGTGTAATTCAAATGGTAAATTATTAATAAACCAATTGAGAAGACTACTCTCTCCGAAACACATTATAAGACTGATGATTCCAGTTGAATACTTTAATAAATAGTTATGTGATGGGAGTGGTTATTAAGTTAATGTTATTTTATTCATAAAATTACGTTCGTTTTATCAATCCAACTGCATTCAGCTGAAGGCAAACCTAACCATTTTACTAAAACCCTGTAACCTTTTCTTCTAAGAACTTTCTCGACTAGATATACGTCGGGATGTTTTGTTTTTTGAAGCTCTTGTAAGTAAAATGCTCCTAAAATAGGTTGACCTCTGATTGTATCTTCAATTAGGTAGGTGATAGGAGTTGTATTTTGTATTTTTCGAATTTTAAATATTTCCGTCGACCAGTTGGGGGTATATCCTTTTTCAAATGTTCCTTTGTACTTACTGATACGAAAATAATCGCCAACTTTATACTTGCTTCTTATTCTTTCGTTTTTTACCAAACTTAAATACCTTTCTAATATACGTTTTTTATTAATCTTATCTACATTAGCAGGGATTTCTTGAATTGTCCGATGGTAAGTGTGATTATATTTTCGAATAACATCGTTAAGGGTATTGTCTATCCAATTATAGTTGCCTTTTAAACCAAATTCTTTATACAGTTTAGATTTCAATGTTCTGATAAATCGTTCAACTATTGAGGCCTTTTTTGTTGAGTAAGTAGAGTAGTGGTTGATATGATTAGATTTCATAAGCTTCTGAAACTTATTATTATAAAATTCTGTTCCATTATCCGTTTGAAGATTTTTCGGTATACGCCCCATAGCCAGCAATATTTTGAAAGATTTGCATACATCATCTCTGGTTTTACTTTTCAGAGGGAAGGCCCAAGCATATTTCGAAAATGTATCAATAACGGTAAGAATAAATCTGTAGTTTTGATTTTCTTTTGAAATTGATTGCATATCAATTAAATCTGCTTGCCACAGGTCATCTACATCTTTCATAATAACACGTCTTCGCGGAAAGTTCACTCTCACATTTTTATGTATTTCGTTTACCACATCAGCTTTGCTCATTTTTAGAATTCAGTATATTTGTCTTGAATTCATCTATAATACTGAATGAAAAGCATATTTTACAACTATTTATTCTTTAATAATGTGAGCTTCTTTTAATTCTTCGATTGTAGATAAAATTTCATTGTCATGGTTTGTATTGCCAGCATCTCTTGACGCAACTAATAGTTTCAATCTCTCAACTAATTCATTAGGGTCATCCCAATATACCAAGTCAGTGTTGTTTTTGTATTTTTTTAGCGTTGGTAAGTTTCCTCCAAGCTTAGTGTAAGCAAGTTTATTGTCGTTTGAAGATTCAGAAAACATTGGTTTGATTATTTCCCGGTATTTTATTCCTTTATCACCTCTTATTTGTCCATTAGGATTAAAATCTCTCTTATGAGCATTGGTATAGTGCAGCATATCTTTATATACAAGTTTATCTTTACTCGAAATTAATTTTAAATCTGGTTTTTTTCGAAGTAAAAGTTCTTTCAGGCCAGGGGTTAAATTATAGGATTTGTCACCGATTTTAATTAAAATGACACTGTCGTCATTCAAACTATCGATTTTAGAAAACGAGACTACTGAATTACCCATTAGCAATATTTTGTCTACACTTCTTATTCCAAACGGTATATTTAGATTTGCACCATCATAAATATCATGGATATCACAGCCCTCTAGCGAAATTTCTAGATCATCCGGTTTTTCTTTTTTAGAAGACACTTCCAAGTCTTTTGCAGAATTCAGTTCTGGATTGCAGCATTCTTCAAACTTTGTAGATGAGCTGGTATCAATGCCATCCAATTCCATGTCTTCAAAGTTAGAGCGTGTATTTTCAAAATTTTGTATTTTTTCTATTGTTTTATTCGAATCAACTAGGGTTTTAAGGGGATCTGTGACAGGTTTAAACATTTTATCAAGTGACAAATTCATTGAGTGTTCCTGGTTTTTCATTTGTTTTATTTTATTCTTTATGGAGTCTACAGACTTCATTAATTCAATTTTAATATTTTTCTCCATCTTATGTTCAACGACCGTATTCGCTTAAAGAGGAATGAATACTAATTTTTTTGTATGTTATTCATAATTATATCATCAACTTTCATTAAATTTAAAAAATATATCGAAATTTTTTCTGTACCTCCCATTACTTAATGAACATTCTTTGTCAATAAGCACGAAACTGTAAGGATTACTCCAAACTGTTACACAAATATCTTTGCAACGTCATCAAAAATAAAAACAGAATTTGTTAAAGCTTCACTCGGAGCCATGACATCTTTATCATTCTTAAACTCATAGAATTTTATCTGTGGCACCCTTTTTATCACTTCGCTCAAAAAGCGATATTTTGGTTGAAAAGAAGTTTTAGAGTAAAGATATAAATTTTTAAATTTCAGTCCATTTTCATGTAGCAGTAAACTAATGACAACATTTGTTTTACCACAGTTGGATGGCCCACATATTATACAACGAATTGTATTCGGTAATAAAGGGCTATGCCTGATATAGTGAGGAGAGTCACTAAAATTTATATTATTAACATTCAAGGTTATGGGCTGCTTGATCAACTTCATCTTACGTATTAATATTATTGCCATTGAACATACCAATATATACCTACGCAAAGTCTTACATTTTACTTTAAAAACAGGAAAGGCGATACAGATAAGTCTATAAATAAAAGCCAAATTCTGAGTAAAATATTATGTATTTTATTATGCTTATAAAAATAAGTAATATAATTATAAATTGAACAACTAAACTAACACTAATAGTATATCTTAAAAATATAGCAGTTTAAATATCATAGCTTAATACTAACGTTCTAACATATGTGGTCAAAATGACCCCATGGTAATGTGTCTATTTGATTAGTTTGAACAATTCTTTTATCATCTACTCTATTTAAAATTACTTTATTTACTTCCTGTGAATACAGAACATGTTTGCTTGACTTTATCATATTCATCTTACATTGTAAAGTAATATTCTTAAATAAAACTCTCTTATAGTTAGATATTTTCTTTTGTAATGGGCCTTGATACTCCTTTAGCTTTGTTAATCTGTGTTTTTATTGATTTAATACAATAAAGTTTTGCTCTTAAACCCGTAAATTCGCTTATTACATCGCCACCTAATTCATCTTTAAACAAGCCAGGAATTTTATTATTTATCTTTGGAATACTGTAAGGATTATTAAAATCAAAATTGCTGGTATCAAATTTTACAATATTTTCATTCAAATCCTTATAAAAGTTTTGTGTATGTATTAAGTATAATAAACTGTCAGTGTCAGTGTAACACAGTTTAACATTTTCACCGTACTTATTCTTAATGAAATCGTAATGAAAATTATACATATGTTGTTTAGCATATTCTAGTACAGAGAATCCAACATAGATGGGTCTATCTAAAACAAGTTTGTCAGGATTCAATTGAATTGCAAGAAAATCTTCACTAAAAATACAAATACTTTTTAAGTTTGGTTTTGCAATTAGTTTCTCTGCGCCTATTGTTTTATTTGTTCTATTTTTATTATCATTCCATTTAGTCACCAATCTAACATGAATTTGCTTTCGTTTATTTTCTATAGTTTTCCCAAATATTGAATTGTTCAAAAGTTTAAAGAAATCCTTTTGAAAAGAGGTATTTGCTGATTGACGCAATTGAGTATTTAAGTCTATATACTTTTTTAAAAAGTTTTCTTGTTTAAATTGAAGTATGCGATGGATTTTTTTCAACACAAGGCCATTTTTAACACATTCTTTCAAATGAATGTAATGTATAACATAGTTATACTAGTCATACAAATTCGCAATTAACTTTTCTGTCTTTCCTCCTATGGGTATGAATTTTTCTGGAGCGAAAGGCAGGTCACTATGTAAATTATGTAAATATTCAGGATACATTAGATCTACTTCCAAAATATAACCGTACTCAGCATCGTCAGGAATATCGAACAGATGGAAACTTACTATTTCCTGGTTTGTCATAAATTTAAAATCTGATATAGGTAATTTTCTAATCATTGCATGTCCATAAAGATTGTTGCAGTCAAGATATACTAAATATGTTGACGGCTTTAAATCATCAAAATGAGGGAGGTAAATATTGTTGGCTTTAGCATATCGATGAGAGCATTGTGCTAATCCACCGCGAATTCCTTTTTCTATCATATTATACATTTCTAAATCATGAATCAATTCCAGTTGAATACCCGTGTAAAGAAGCATAGCGTCCCAACTTAAACCAGGAGAACTTACATAGTATGCAGGATCAAGATTATAATGCTGTAGACATATATTTCTAAAATTTTCAAAAATATCACATAATAATAAAACATCACACTTTAAATATAAATCAGTATATTCACCAAGACTTTTAATATTAAAGCAACTCCAAATAGTTTGTGCATGTTCATACTCGCTATCTGTTATATGTTTATTTTGCATACTACTATAAAAACAATGTTTCGGGGGAAGTTGTGTCTCATTATATTTCTGCCATGAATCAATATATTCGTATGGATATATACCTTTCCTTCGAATTAAATCAAATTTTTCGTCATCGGGGAAAACTGATCTCAAATTCAAGAAACCACTGCTTTCTAAACTTTTACTCAAATTATCAAGACTTGTGTTAAGAAACTGAAAGGAATCTATGAATTTAATCTGCAACGGTTTATTATATTTACTGGTTTCAATAATTTTTGTAATACTTAAATATTTTTCTTTTGTCTTAGGAATTATTTTTATTTCGCCATCATATTTCGCTAATTCTCTGATAAACAAATGGGAATCATAACCGGATAGATTATGAAAAACGACTGGTATAAATGAACAAACTCTATAAATTAAATTACAGTGTGAATGTGCTGCGCCTCTATACTCTGACGTAATATGATCATGATCTCGAACTTTGTCATTAAACAATATTTTTTTACAAATATGACATGTACTTGCACTGCGATAATTATCAATTTGTTCTAGAGTCATTGGTTTCATGGTTTTTTCAGTAGTCAAGATCTCATATATCGATTTAGTTTCTTCAATGATTTTTTTAACAAAAACTTGTACACAGTCTGGCCCTCGGTAAGAAACAAATTTATTTAAATTACTGTCATGCGAGCAACACACATAGTATGCAAAACATGAAGGCTGGTGTAACTTATTTTTTATAGTATTTTTATCAGTATTCACTTCATTAAAATTGCATAATAGGCTTTCAAAATCAGCATATATAACAAAGTTAATTTTTTGTTGTCTTTCAAAATGTTTAAACTGCAGCGTACTGTTTTTATCTGGTAATAAAGTTATAATTTTAGAACATGCATGAGAATGGAATTTTGTTTCACTAGTAAAAAATTGCAAACAAGTCTCACATAAATACATTCGACCTTTATGTTTTGAAACTTGACGTCTCACTAAGCGTAATAGGTTTTTTATTAAACAATAATGAGCTCTGTTCTCTTTTTCGTAAAACAATAAATTAATATGTTTATCTCTCCTAAAATTTGTCACATATAAGGGGCCAGTTACATTGTAATGTTTATCCAATCCGTAAATATTAATACTTAAATCACTGTTATTACTTTCAAATAATCTGATATCTTTTGGTGATGGCGGGAATGACATCCCTGTTATATTAAATATCGTACTAAAATGAGGATAAGAGCTTGTCCTACAGACATTATTTTTGACTGGAAATAATGCTGCTAATATGCTCCATAAAAAACAATATTCATCGTTATTTTGTATATTAATACAGCTCTTTGTATTCTTAATAACTTCTGGTAATTCTATGTAAGATCCACCTCTCATAGGAGAATACTTATTTATATTTATTTCTAAATGACTCAATGATGTTAATGACCACCCAGATTCACAGTGCTCAAATTCAGTTAATTTCATCTTGAAAGTCTCTCTTACATTCAAATAAATTTCATCAAAATCAGTACTTTTATAAATAACTTCATATTTTGTATTAAAAGACTTAAGCTGTTGCTCACCTGATTTAGGTAAAATGAAATAAGCAAACAGCTCAAAGTTAACTTTAATACATGTATTCTTTATTAATGATAGCTCAACTAGTTTAAAAACATCATCTCGCTTACCGTCCAAGAACGCCTCTGGTAGGAGGTACTCGTCTTCTATGGATGGGTTTAAGCGATAAGTCATTATTCTGTTTTTAAATGCTGTAGCTATTATATCAATATGTTCAAACTCTGATTTTATCAAACAATTCGATTTATGGATATTGGTTCGTTTATGATATCTGTATTCATGTCTAGGTATCTCAATTTTACATTTATCACAATTTATATAAGATGTTGAAGGTGAAACGGTAGAAGACGATTTTACTGAAAAGAAAAAAAATTAAAAAAAGAGTAGATATAATATGCATACATTTAATTAAACAAAATAATCTACATTTAACATACACAACTAAGTACTTAATCAATACAGTTAAATGATAATATAGGTTTAATTCAATACAGATTAGTTTTATAAAAAGGAAAAAAATAAAAAAGAATGATTATACAT
The DNA here is from genome assembly GCA_916610215.1 of Omphaloscelis lunosa. NCBI lineage: Eukaryota > Metazoa > Arthropoda > Insecta > Lepidoptera > Noctuidae > Omphaloscelis > Omphaloscelis lunosa. Next base: position 22,561,142 of record OU744253.1, read on the forward strand.
TTACTGGGAATACATCAGATAGTATTAGGTACAGATTCTACTGGTACGAGCTTATAAAAGTAGGAGTGCGATTTTTAAATTCTTTTCTCGTTTCCTTTATGAATGTATTTAGAAGCTTCCAGGACTCAGTATCCGTATTAGTTTTATTTTTAATAGTTATAACGAAATGCCGCCATCGATTGACTGGGGGCACCCGCTCAATTTCATTGGTATTATATATTTTCAATTCAATATAATAACCCCCAGTTTTATCTTCATCTATTTGTCGCGAGAAGCCATTCGCTAATCTCCTTGTTATGTAGGAGTAAATAGGTGCAATTTTTTTACCAGCAGCAGTGCCATGGTCCAGTTCATCATCGTCGCTATCGGTGCCGAAGAGATCTCGCGCCGTAGATTTCACCTTCGTCTTCTTTGAAGTAGAAGGCTGGTTGTCTGTTGTCTTCTCAGGAATCTTTCGCTTCTTCTTGCTCGATTTTATTGAAGTGTCAACCATCGATTCATCAGACGACGGGAACAATTGGTCAGCCATTTGCTTGGACCTGAAAATAAAGGTTAATAAGTAAGTGATAGTAGTAACTTAACGATAAAGCTAGCTACATATTGGTTGAAAACATTTAAGTGGAATGTTTGACATGGAAGTGCAACTAGTAATATCATAATAGATAAATAACAAATTGCTTATAAAAACTTAATTGTTGAAAAATAGAATGATTGAATAGTAGAGTTATTGAAAAGTTTAATGATTGAATAGAACAGTTACTGAATAGTTGAATTAATGAATATTAGAATTAGATAAACATGTAAACCAAAATAACTTACATCTTAGAGAAGGTCTGGTAAGCTTCCAGGTACTGATGAGGGCAGCTCTTGCTTGTAGCTCTTGAAGAAATGCTTTGTGGTCTTACTTCAGCAGCTATCCTCTTAAATAGTGATAAATCTACGTCATAGTATACCAAATATAGAAAAGGGCACGTGTAAAAAATGTTGTGTCAGATAACTCAACCCAAATACGATAGTTTACATTGTCTTCAATATTGTAATCTAACACTAATTTAGCTTACTATGATATTTTTTACCCGACTGCATCAAACAAAGGATGGTGATGTGTTCTATAATGTTATTTTATGAAACCATTTTCACACATTTTTTTCTAACCGAGCCAATACGATATTGCTTGAAAACATAAAACATGCTGATGCTCACTTAGGTACATTAAATTAAAGTAAATCTTGTGTTTCATTCCAGCATAGAGCTATTTAAAAAAAATAGTCTATAACAAAAAAAATATTTTATAATAATTGTAGGTAAAACCAGGCCAAAATAGTTGTATGTCAATATTGATTATTGTTTTGATCCGTCTCCTTAAAAAGAATTCAACTTACGTTGCGAATTCGTTAACGTTGATATACTATTAACATACCATGATTTTGCCCGTCAAATCAACTGAATAAAATGTATGAAAACGATCACCATGAACACACGGACAGTAGTATTATCTTATCGATATATATTTATGATAAGCAATTAAAATCATGGGCGTCGGAATGTCTGAGGTTTCAGTTTCACCACACCATATTTGTGTAGATATTAACATCTGACATAAAATATACGATTTTGAACTCTATGTAAGTATTAAAAAAAATTAAATTAAAAAATATATAAGGGGAGCATAACAAATTGAAATTCATTTCATTTTTTGCATCGGATTGTGAAGTGTTATAATTGAGGAATGTCGGTAAGTGTTACTTTAATATAATAATTATTCTCTAACAATTTAAATATTGTAGATATTATTAGCATTACTGCATAACGTATTTCCACACAATCCCTTATTCCAATCTTAACATTTGTAGTGTATCTACTTATAATTAATTATATATTGTATTGTTATTTCAGGACTCGGGGGATCTATTCAATTTCGTACCCATGAATCAACCAGTTCAACAAACCACCGGACAGAAGACGCTGGGTCTTGCTCGCAAGAGATCAAAAACAGATCAAACATTCTTTCAATATATAAAGAAGCCTGTAACTCGCGGGGTAAAAATAATCAAAATAGAAATCTATGACATAGACAGTTTTCAAAAATCCGAACAGCCGATGTGTAATTGTGAGGCTGATGTGTGCGTTCAACATGTCGTAAAAACTATGTTATACGATGATATATACACCGGTACGAGAGAATTAATTACCAAAATTCAGGATGACATCGAACCAAGAGTATAAGATTGTAAGTAAGAGTAGAGATTTGTGTATAGATTGTATAGACACAATAAAATCAACTGTGTAATAACTATGTATGTATAAATGTTTAATCTTTTAAAATATAAGTTTATGTATCTGGCATATTAATGAATAGGCATCGACTATGAAAATATTAAAACTTGTATATTGTACTTTAAAATAAAATAATTGAAATTAACATACGTATTTTTATTTTCTTGCTTCCTCATTCTTATAAATGTACTTTATAGCTACTGCTCTACGTGGGTACCTATATAAGGCAGCGCAATTGACAATAGCGAGCGCATTCCATTTTCGTTAGGCTATCGTATCGAATCGAGTATATGCTCGAATTTGATACGAGTGTCAAATGTTGTTGAATTAACGTACTAATTTAACAATATAAAAAATAGAATGCACATAAAAAGCATATTGAATGAATATATAAATAAATATAGGAGTCACTAGATCATCCTTTTGAATAAAAAAGTTAGCACAAAAATGCATGCACATCTGACCTCCTCTCCTGCTAAATATTAAGCTCAGGAAACAGATAAGATCAGGTAACAAATATAAATAACCACTCAGATAACAGATCAGATCAGGTTAGAATTATGAATACACACCCATATACTAGATTAGATCAGGTCAGAATATGTGCCAGTTTTTAAACGAATTAAAACATAGTTGCTCTTGAGATCAGACCAGTCCGAACATTACAAATTGAATCATAAGTTTACGAATGAATGATTGAAAAAATAATGAATGATGGTTGTAATTGGGTGTTTCTGGATCTGACCTGATCCAGAAACCCCAATTACAATCTACTTAGGTCATATTTAAATGATTAATAATTTCTCGATTATCTCAAAAAAAATATTACCATATTTCTTTGAGACCTAGAAAACAGGAAAACTTTATTTTAAAAGTTCGTTAATTATCCATAGTTTAATTTTTAACCGGCGAAAATTTCCCCGGCTTAAACGTACCCCAAGCGAAAACTTATACCAGCGGACGACCGTAAACGGAGCAGATTCAATTTTAGTCAGATTAATTTTTCACCTCGCGGTGTGCTTAAACGGGGTGTTTGACGTTTAGGCAGTCAATTTTAAACTGAATAATTGACTTAAACGCGCCCCAAACAAAAACGCTGTCCGCCATGTTAGTATTCCTCCCCCCTTCGCTCCACTCGGTCTCGCAGGTTCGCTCCACTCAGGACCTACCTACCACCGGAAAGCTATCGTGACCTTATCCCTACGCTACGCTACGCTTCGCTTTACCGCTACCTAGTTTCCGAGATACGATGGGGGGAGGGGTGAAGGGGGGGAGAGGGGGGAGTTTTGAAAAAAACTAATTTTGACCTACTCTGGGCCCACGGACATGAATCTGAAAAAGAAAATGTTCCAAGTCTTAACTTCCGAGATCCGCCTAAAGGGGGGAGAAGGGGGAGAGAATGGGGGAATTTTGAAAAATGGTTTTTACTTTTCCGAGCCTCCTCTATACGAATCCGTAAAAAAACAAAACCCAGGAGGGGTGAAGGGGGGCAGAGGGGGGAGTATTGAAAAATGATTTTGACCAACTCTGGGCCCCTTGATATGAATCTGAAAAAAAAAATGTTCCAAGTCTCTTAACTTCAGAGATCTACCTAGAGGGGAGAGAAGGGGGGCAAGGGGGGCAACTTTGAAAAATGGATTTTACTTTTCCGAGCCTCCTCTATACGAATCCGTAAAAAAACAAAACCCAAGAGGGGTGAAGGGGGAGAGAGGGGGGAGTTTTTAAAAATGATTTTGACCAACTCTGGGCCCCTTGATATAAATCTGAAAAAAAAAATGTTCCAAGTCTCTTTACTTCCGAGATCTACCTAGAGAGGGGGAGAAGGGGGGCAAGGGGGGCAACTGTGAAAAATGGATGTTACTTTTCCGAGCCTCCTCTATACGAATCCGTAAAAAACAAAACCCAGGAGGGGTGAAGGGGGGGAGAGAGGGGAGTTTTGAAAAATGATTTTGACCGACTCTGAGCCCCTTGATATGAATCTGAAAAAAACAATGTTCCAAGTCTCTTAACTTCCGAGATCTACCTAGAGGGGGGGAGAAGGGGGGCAACTTTGAAAAATGGATTTTACTTTTCCGAGCCTCCTCTATACGAATCCGTAAAAAACAAAACCCAGGAGGGGTGAAGGGGGGGAGAGGGGGGAGTTTTGAAAAATGATTTTGACCAACTTTGGGCCCCTTGATATGAATCTGAAAAAAAAAAAATGTTCCAAATCTCTTAACTTCCGAGATCTACTTAGAGGGGGGGAGAAGGGGGGCAAGGGGGGCAACTTTGAAAAATGGATTTTACTTTTCCGAGCCTCCTCTATACGAATCCGTAAAAAACAAAACCCAGGAGGGGTGAAGGGGGGAGAGGGGGGAGTTTTGAAAAATGATTTTGACCGACTCTGAGCCCCTTGATATGAATCTGAAAAAAAAAATGTTCCAATTCTCTTAACTTCCGAGATCTACCTAGAGGGGGGAGAAGGGGGGCATCTTTGAAAAATGGATTTTACTTTTCCGAGCCTCCTCTATACGAATCCGTAAAAAACAAAACCCAGGAGGGGTGAAGGGGGGGAGAGGGGGGAGTTTTGAAAAATGATTTTGACCAACTCTGAGCCCCTTGATATGAATCTGAAAAAAAAAATGTTCCAAGTCTCTTAACTTCCGAGATCTACCTAGAGGGGGGGAGAAGGGGGGCAAGGGGGCAACTTTGAAAAATGGATTTTACTTTTCCGAGCCTCCTCTATACGAATCCGTAAAAAAACAAAACCCAGGAGGGGTGAAGGGGGGAGAGGGGGGAGTTTTGAAAAATGATTTTGACCAACTCTGGGCCCCTTGATATGAATCTGAAAAAAAAATGTTCCAAGTCTCTTAACTTCCGAGATCTACCTAGAGGGGGGGAGAAGGGGGAGAAGGGGGGCATCTTTGAAAAATGGATTTTACTTTTCCGAGCCTCCTCTATACGAATCCGTAAAAAACAAAACCCAGGAGGGGTGAAGGGGGGGAGAGGGGGGAGTTTTGAAAAATGATTTTGACCAACTCTGAGCCCCTTGATATGAATCTGAAAAAAAAAATGTTCCAAGTCTCTTAACTTCCGAGATCTACCTAGAGGGGGGGAGAAGGGGGGCAAGGGGGCAACTTTGAAAAATGGATTTTACTTTTCCGAGCCTCCTCTATACGAATCCGTAAAAAAACAAAACCCAGGTTTCTTAATTTCCGAGATACGATTGGGGGAGGGGTGAAGGGGGGGAGAGGGGGGAGTTTTGAAAAATGATTTTGACCAACTCTGGGGCCCTTGATATGAATCTGAAAAAAAAAATGTTCCAAGTCTCTTAACTTCCGAGATCTACCTAGAGGGGGGGAGAAGGAGGGCAAGGGGGGCAACTTTGAAAAATGGATTTTACTTTTCCGAGCCTCCTCTATACGAATCCGTAAAACAACAATACACGGGACACTTAGTTTCCGAGATACGATAGGGAGGGGGGAGAGTGGGGTGGAAAAGGGGAGGTTTGGGATTTTTCCCATACTCGTGAGAGTTACTTCTATACGAATCTGTAAAAATATACCCACCTCCCCCTTCACCATCTGGGAGAACAATTATGTCAGTCAGTGAGTGAGTGAGTGAGTGGTAATCGAGCTTTATATAGCTTTATATATTTATATAAATCGCGAAGGACTTCTTGCGTCTTTACAAACTACCACCCTGCGGCGTCCACTGAATGTAGTGAGATTTTTAATGTTTTCAATGCGTATGTAAGATGTTTTAATCAGTATCATATCAGTAGTCGACGTCAAATTTCATTTAAACGTCAAATGGTGATATTCAAATTAAATATTTCTAGCTGAATTTGTGCGTCCGTTCACTCTTAAATCTTTCTTGCACACTGAATACCTGCGTATACTTACTAAACACTGCATGCACATTCCCACCTCCATCCGAATGTATGTTTAAATCAATTCCGTATAATGCTCTACATATATCATAATGATTATAATAACTAAATTACATCCATCTACTATTGAATTCAGATTGGTTCCGAATAACTGAATTAGTGCGTCCGTTCACTCTTAAATCTTTCTTGCACACTGAATATCTCCGTATACGTTCAAAACACTGCATGCACATTCCCGCCTCCATCCAAATGTATGTTTAAATCAATTCCGTATAATGCTCTGCATATATCATAATGATTATAATAACTAAATGACATCCGTCTACTATTGAATTCAGATTGGTTCCGAATACTGTTTTTGAATTATTGTATCCAGCTTATCAGCCAAGAGGCTTCCACCTATATAAGGGCTTATAATGACTCCAGGCACAGATAATAAATAATTAATAGTTAGCATACAAAAGTGACAATACCTATGTATAGCGTAGGTATTTTCACTTTGGTGGTCTACAAAATCTTAAAAAGCAATAAAATAATTTTTGACGAGTGACAGGTAAGTTTGTATGTATAAACAGGTAAGCTCAGAGGCACAGGCACGTGTGGACAGGTAAGTCCGGAGTTGGACAGGTAAGTATGTATAAACAGGTAAGCTCAGAGGCACAGGCTGGTGTGAACAGGTAAGTCCGGAGTTGGACAGGTAAGTATGTATAAACAGGTAAGCTCAGAGGCACAGGCTGGTGTGATCAGGTAAGTTCGGAGTTGGACAGGTAAGTATGTATAAACAGGTAAGCTCAGAGGCACAGGCTGGTGTGAACAGGTAAGTCCGGAGTTGGACAGGTAAGTATGTACAAACAGGTAAGCTCAGAGGCACAGGCTGGTGTGATCAGGTAAGTTCGGAGTTGGACAGGTAAGTATGTATAAACAGGTAAGCTCAGAGGCACAGGCTGGTGTGAACAGGTAAGTCCGGAGTTGGACAGGTAAGTATGTATAAACAGGTAAGCTCAGAGGCACAGGCTGGTGTGAACAGGTAAGTTCGGAGTTGGACAGGTAAGCATGTATAAACAGGTAAGCTCAGAGGCACAGGCTGGTGTGAACAGTTAAGCCCGGAGTTGGACAGGTAAGTATGTATAAACAGGTAAGCTCAGATGCACAGGCTGATGTGAACATGTAGGTTCAAAGGTAGAAAGAGGAAGTTTCATGATACGAATAATATAATAGTACCTAGTCATATTTATGCAGGTGAATATACGGAATAAAAGGCATATCGTAATATAAAACATTTAATGTTTTATTTTAAATTTTACAAAAAATGTGTATCTAAACATAAAAACTTTTCAATCAACAAGTCAATGCAATTTAACATTGACATAATAATAAACATAAATTTACTCTGCCTTGCCTAGTAACGAAATAAACTGAATTATGAACATCAATCAGTCTTCATTACAATGGAACATGTATTTTTTTAAATATTATGATTAAAAGAAATCAGTAGGGTTTTTTATCAACCCAATGTTGTCATTCTTGTTTTAGATATCTACTTAAAAGAAATGTAAACTCCATCTACAACCTAAACTCCATTTGCAGCTCTTTCAATTTAAAATTTTGTGAAAAAAATGGGTATCTAAACATAAAAATCAAAACATTTTAACTGACATTTTAACAATTTTAGTTGCCTTTGCCTAATAAAAAAAAAAAACTTAATTATGAAGATCAATCAGTCTTCATTACAATGGAACATGTAATTTTTATATTATAATTAAAATAAGTCAGTGGCTACAACTAAAAGTCTCATGCCCGGTTTCTGAGGTGCTGTTAGATATCTCTTCATTAATTATTAATTCGATAAACAGACAACCTTTTTAATTCTTTATTAAGTCCTTTGTTTAAAAATGCTTTTAAAGGCATTTGCTTATGTAATTGCAGTTATGTCAGTAAAATCGTTTTTAAACAAAGTTTAATGACAGCTAAACATCAGATAAAGTTATGGAATAAATAAACAGCTGATACGGACCTCAGAAACCGGGTATTAATCATCAATTCAAACATAATTATAAGTATCTTAATCATTGGTATGCATTAACAAAGTAAAAATATTTGAAACAAAACATACTTTTTTTAAACATAAATTTTCTTCTCTCATTTCTTAGCCTTAGAGTAAATATTTTGGACGAATACCTTTATTTTTAGCCAGTCTTTATTCTTAAGTAAATCTACATGTTGTTCTTTTAGTTTCTCACATTCATTTCTTTTAGGCGGTTGGTGATTTTTTATGTGAAATTTAAAGTATTTTGTAACTACGTCTTTTTGTTCCTTTGTCCAAGGTACCAACGTCCTTTTTTTTCCTTTTCGTATTTTGTTTTCGTTACCTAATTGAGACACGGGTTCATTAATAAGTTGTTGAGAATCATTTTGCATACCAGATGGTCCAGCCTGAGATAAGTCATTTAAATTACAATATGTTTGTACGTAATCAGAATTAGCATCTAAAGTAGGTTCAGGTTCAGGATCATAGTCTATAATTTCGTTGTTATCCACGGGCTCTTCAATTAGCTCCTCATTCAAATCTAAATCAATCTCTTCGAGAGATTTTCCTTTGTAAGCGTCTGCTTTTCCATCTTCCATAAGAATGAGAAGCTTTGATATCTTAGCAGTTTGGTATACGTCATCTGGCAACCTGTAAGACTTTTTATGTACTTCATTAGTATGGCCCATGAATGTAGCCAGCTGCTCCATATCATTTTCAGACATGCTAAAAATTTGTGATAAGGTGGCCAAATGTTTTCTTAGCCTTGTAGAGGATATTGCTTTAGGCTGTTTCACCCCTGATAATTTGGCATGCTTTTCCAAAACTTTGTAGCCATAAATTGTATTGTTATAACCGGGATTACCAAACAAAAATTGATTTGGTGTCGAAGCAAAAAAAATATGCCTAATCGATAATAATAATTTAATATCATCTTGAACTTCTTTATTAAACAGAACTGGTACTCCGCGGCCGCGTTTACCTCTAATGACAACACGTTTAAATTTCTTTACCAGAATCCTTTCTGAAGCAGTAAGCGCACGATCAAACTCTTCATACTTATTATTATCATTATTGTCGCTTTCTAAATAATCGTGCACTGTAATTCTTTGAAGTTCTCCAGGCCTGCGCCTATTTAATAATAAAACCCTACAATACACAGTCTCTAAAAGTTGTGTATATGTTTCAGTAGTTTGTAAGCCTTCTTTAATTTTTATAGCAGCATCCAAGGATTTTTTATTTAGGTATTCTTTAAGAATTTTCAAATCATTTGCTAAAGGCACAATAGTTATCTTATTCCACTTTTTCTTGTTTAAATCTGTTGCAGCTTGTGTAGACACATCATATTTCCAATTTGATTCAATAAGTTGAATCAAAGTTTTTAAGTCGGCTTCTATTTTGCCAGTATTTACTTCCGTGTAAGGCCCTTGCTTTTTTAATGCACACATTATTGCAATGTTACAGCATTGTTTCAAGGTGGTGGACAGATTCATTGCGAACGTAGGTGTCTCATACCTATCTTTTTCTATGTCATAATTTCCCAGTATTTTGGTTGCTTGTACAATGATATCATAATGAATTGGTCTTAAGGCAGAAAAGAAGTCATTAATGGATGGATCAATCTTTTTTAATTCGAGTAATAATTTTGCAAGCTCTCTCATTTTTCTAGACACTACGTTAACGAAATGTTTTTCTCGGTGAGTTTTTAAATATTGAGATCCGAAAGCACATATAAGGTTATCTTTTTTTGCAATAAGTGATATTTTGTCTGCCCGCATTCGGGGAAATACAGTTTCTTTAAGTTTTTCGTCGATTTTAAGATGACGTATCAGTAGATTTTGAGCCTCAGATTGAATGTTTTTACTCCCTGATTTACCACTACATTTCTTTTTATGTTTCCACAATAGTTTTTTAGAATAGAATCCCAGACACTCTGTACATGGCAAATAATCAGTAAATTTGAATTTTCGCATCGGTTTAGTGACCTCTTTTGAATTTACAAGGTTGTTTCCTTTTTTACGTAGAGCTGCAATTAATTGTTTTCTATCAAGACTTTTTTTAGGTTTTGACACAATTTTTTGGACTTCAGTTTCATAAATATGGTGTCGAAGTAAATGACGAGCAAAATTTAAAACAAATGACTCACAGTAAAAGCAATAATCTTTATCTCGAACCTTTAAACTTTTGGGTTTTTGCCTTTGGATAATTGTTGTACTATCATTAGAATTATCTTCGTTTTGAGATTCACTATTAATATCGTAAATAATCTCTTCATTTGGTTCTGACTCATTGTAAGGCTGTGGAAATTCCCTACTTACAATTACATTGCAAGGAGAACTGCTTTTACAACTAACTTCACTTAAACTTATGTTATTAGGTGGCTTGAAAGATACATTAGACAAGGAGTTATTAACATCGAGAGGTATTCCTTGATTTGGTACGAATTCATCTGCTTTATAAGGTTGAAGAAGTTTCCTTTCTACAAATACACTACATGGAGAACCGCTTATGTGACTAATTTCGCTATAATTAAGATTAATAGGCTCCTTGACCGATGAATCGAAGTTCGAAACACATTTTAATGGCGTTAAATTATTCGAAGTTCCAAATACATTGCGAAAAGAATCATCAGAACTGGTCTGCAACAAAAAAAAAGCTTATTATATTTTGTTGCACTTTACTATTGTTCCTTCGTTAATATGAAGGTAACAACTTGATTAGTGATATAAGTGTTGTCTATCCCTTGCTGAACATCAAAATTACCTATCCCCGATCTCAATCCTGAATTGGCGCTCGCAGATATTTTTAAGCCACCTAGAAGGTTTCTGACATGGCTTAAGGACTGCTGCGGCTTAGAGTACTACCGCTTTTGAGATAACAGCCGTTAGCATATTATTATTAATGAATTAATGAAGTATTTTAGTTAAACTTACTTCGTGTCTCGGTGGAGTGTAATTAGAACATGTCGCAGAAAAGTCAGATATTGAACCAGATTTTGAATCAGATAATTCCTGTAAACAGAGATACATACAATAAAATACATGATTAACAACACTAAAAGAAGAAATTGAAGATGAACGAGACATCATAGGTACTTTTTTCTTTTTTTAAGAGAGACTAATGTAAAGTTAATGAATAGACAGCAGTAGCTATTAGGTATTCAGCTGGGAAAAACTCGAACCAACACAGGCTGATGTGAACAGGTAAATTCAGAATTGGATAGGTAAGTACGTCTACATAGGTAAATCAGAGACGGATTGGTAAGTATGTATAAACAGGTAAGCTTAGAGGCACAGGCTGGTGTGAACAGGTAAGTCCGGAGTTGGACAGGTAAGTATGTATAAACAGGTAAGCTCAGAGGCACAGGCTGGTGTGAACAGGTAAGTCCGGAGTTGGACAGGTAAGTATGTATAAACAGGTAAGCTTAGAGGCACAGGCTGGTGTGAACAGGTAAGTCCGGAGTTGGACAGGTAAGTATGTATAAAAAAATGTGTGTACGTAAGTCGTGTTTTGTCTAAGTTAAAACATACGTACCTCATGTAAGGTTTCTGGTTGGTTTTCTTTTTCTTCCTGTCTCTCTGAAAACAAAACAGATATATTTGTATTATTATAAAACAATAAAAAATTTAAATACCCTCGACCCAAAAGCAAACAACAACAAGAAAACCTATAAAAAGTAAGACACACACTCAGGTACGCACGCACGCACGTACGCACTGACGCATACACACAAAAACACGTCAAACTTATAACACCTCTCTTTTTGCGTCAGGGGTTAAAAAGTTTTTATATACCTAACTGTAATGACGTTGTCTGATGTAATGTAACTCCATACCAAATTTCATCCAAATCCGTTCAGCCGTTTTTGCGTGAAAGAGTAACAAGCATCCATCCATCCATACTCACAAACACCATACCTAAACTTCCGAGGCGCAGTGGCTAACGCACTCGCCCTGAGAACTGTGTGAAGTGGCAAAAAGCCTCTGGCTACCCCTTCTGGGATAACAGCCGTGAGTGCATAAAAACTTTCGCGTTTATAATAGGTATTAGTACGAAGTAGGATGATATTACGATATAAGAATCAAATAGGTAGTTAAGTAATATAGAAGCATGTACCTTTTGATTATTACTGGTTATTACAAAAACATTCGTCTTCTGGAAAATGATCATAAATGGCATATTCGCAAAATTTACACCACTTGAAAGAAGAGTTATAAAGCCTTTTAAAGTCATCGAAATTCATGGGTAGTACAAAGTGTTCAACTACTGAATTAGTAATATTAATACTCGTATGACAATGTATGCACCAATTTTGCAAAATGAAATGCGTTGAATCCCAAGGTCATTGCAGTTTAGCTTTATAAAAATGTATAAAATCATTTCTTTTAAAAAAAGTATCCACATCAATCACAACAACCATTTTTGCAGACTACTCACGTTCACTCACAGACAATTTAACGCAAACTAAGCTCATCATAAGATTATAAACAGACAACATGTTTAAATGTAAGTAGGTACTTACTAGCTAGATGTTATAGGTATTATAATAAGATAAATCGTGTTATAATTTTCATTTAAGTAGTAAAAAGTAAGTACTTACGGTTTGCCAATTTAAGAATCCTTGCACTTCTTATCATTGTGATTCATATATTATTATAATCACTAACTATAATAATAAACCAAATAAATAACCACTTTTAACGCTCTTGCAAATAATTCACTTTGGTGACAATCGTACATCACGGCCGGCACATGTCTGTTTGTTTACAAACTTCGGCACGCGAGCACGCTGAAGCCCGCCGCCCCGCGCCCCGCGCCATGGTCCCTCGTGAACCCCGAATAGGCCCCTCAGCTACCGTACCTAGTGCCCGTTTAAGGATATTTAAGAGACGCAAGATTGTTGTCACGAAAACATGATAAAAACTTTACAAATTAAGTACGATATTCAATGGACACGATAAGATCGGTGAACTGAACTCAAAGTATACGTGGGAAATTATACGCTGAACACTAGCACCCTCCAAATTTCAGTCGGACGATGGCGGAACTATATTATACGCTAAAAGGCATTGTAGTGATGGAATTACGTCCATGCCAATTTTTCGCCCTTGCATTCTAATGATCATAAGGGACCCTTGGGCTAAAAATGAGGGTCGGTCAATCTTGCGTCCGTATTCCGGACGCACAAAGTCAGTGGGACGCAGCATCATCGGTAAATAACGCCATGTAGGACGCAACATGTCCTTCAAGATGTATATATATATATATATATATATATATATATATATATAAATCGCGAAGGACTTCTTGCGTCTTTACAAACTACCACACTGCGGCGTCCACTGAATGTAGTGAGATTTTTAATGTTTTCAATGCGTATGTAAGATGTTTTAATCAGTATCATATCAGTAGTCGACGTCAAATTTCATTTAAACGTTAAATGGTGATATTCAAATTAAATATTTCTAGCTGAATTTGTGCGTCCGTTCACTCTTAAATCTTTCTTGCACACTGAATACCTGCGTATACTTACTAAACACTGCATGCACATTCCCACCTCCATCCGAATGTATGTTTAAATCAATTCCGTATAATGCTCTACATATATCATAATGATTATAATAACTAAATTACATCCATCTACTATTGAATTCAGATTGGTTCCGAATAACTGAATTAGTGCGTCCGTTCACTCTTAAATCTTTCTTGCACACTGAATATCTCCGTATACGTTCAAAACACTGCATGCACATTCCCGCCTCCATCCAACTGTATGTTTAAATCAATGCCGTATAATGCTCTGCATATATCATAATGATTATAATAACTAAATGACATCCGTCTACTATTGAATTCAGATTGGTTCCGAATACTGTTTTTGAATTATTGTATCCAGCTTATCAGCCAAGAGGCTTCCACCTATATAAGGGCTTATAATGACTCCAGGCACAGATAATAAATAATTAATAGTTAGCATACAAAAGTGACAATACCTATGTATAGCGTAGGTATTTTCACTTTGGTGGTCTACAAAATCTTAAAAAGCAATAAAATAATCTTTGACGAGTGACAGGTAAGTTTGTATGTATAAACAGGTAAGCTCAGAGGCACAGGCACGTGTGGACAGGTAAGTCTTGAGTTGGACAGGTAAGTATGTATAAACAGGTAAGCTCAGAGGCATAGGCTGGTGTGAACAGGTAAGTCCGGAGTTGGACAGGTAAGTATGTATAAACAGGTAAGCTCAGAGGCACAGGCTGGTGTGATCAGGTAAGTTCGGAGTTGGACAGGTAAGTATGTATAAACAGGTAAGCTCAGAGGCACAGGCTGGTGTGAACAGGTAAGTCCGGAGTTGGACAGGTAAGTATGTATAAACAGGTAAGTTCAGAGGCACAGGCTGGTGTGACCAGGTAAGTTCGGAGTTGGACAGGTAAGTATTTATAAACAGGTAAGCTCAGAGGCACAGGCTGGTGTGAACAGGTAAGTCCGGAGTTGGACAGGTAAGTATGTATAAACAGGTAAGCTCAGAGGCACAGGCTGGTGTGAACAGGTAAGTCCGGAGTTGGACAGGTAAGTATGTACAAACAGGTAAGCTCAGAGGCACAGGCTGGTGTGATCAGGTAAGTTCGGAGTTGGACAGGTAAGTATGTATAAACAGGTAAGCTCAGAGGCACAGAGGCTGGTGTGAACAGGTAAGTCCGGAGTTGGACAGGTAAGTATGTATAAACAGGTAAGCTCAGAGGCACAGGCTGGTGTGAACAGGTAAGTCCGGAGTTGGACAGGTAAGTATGTATAAACAGGTAAGCTCAGAGGCACAGGCTGGTGTGAACAGGTAAGTTCGGAGTTGGACAGGTAAGCATGTATAAACAGGTAAGCTCAGAGGCACAGGCTGGTGTGAACAGGTAAGCCCGGAGTTGGACAGGTAAGTATGTATAAACAGGTAAGCTCAGATGCACAGGCTGATGTGAACATGTAGGTTCAAAGGTAGAAAGAGGAAGTTTCATGATACGAATAATATAATAGTACCTAGTCATATTTATGCAGGTGAATATACGGAATAAAAGGCATATCGTAATATAAAACATTTAATGTTTTATTTTAAATTTTACAAAAAATGTGTATCTAAACATAAAAACTTTTCAATCAACAAATCAATGCAATTTAACATTGACATAATAATAAACATAAATTTACTCCGCCTTGCCTAGTAACGAAATAAACTGAATTATGAACATCAATCAGTCTTCATTACAATGGAACATGTATTTTTTTAAATATTATAATTAAAAGAAATCAGTAGGGTTTTTTATCAACCCAATGTTGTCATTCTTGTTTTAGATATCTACTTAAAAGAAATGTAAACTCCATCTACAACCTAAACTCCATCTGCAGCTCTTTCAATTTAAAATTTTGTGAAAAAAATGGGTATCTAAACATAAAAATCAAAACATTTTAACTGACATTTTAACAATTTTAGTTGCCTTTGCCTAATAAAAAAATAAACTTAATTATGAACATCAATCAGTCTTCATTACAATGGAACATGTAATTTTTATATTATAATTAAAATAAGTCAGTGGCTACAACTAAAAGTCTCATGCCCGGTTTCTGAGGTGCTGTTAGATATCTCTTCATTAATTATTAATTCGATAAACAGACAACCTTTTTAATTCTTTATTAAGTCCTTTGTTTAAAAATGCTTTTAAAGGCATTTGCTTATGTAATTGCAGTTATGTCAGTAAAATCGTTTTTAAACAAAGTTTAATGACAGCTAAACATCAGATAAAGTTATGGAATAAATAAACAGCTGATAAATCATCAATTCAAACATAATTATAAGTATCTTAATCATTGGTATGCATTAACAAAGTAAAAATATTTGAAACAAAACATACTTTTTTTAAACATAAATTTTCTTCTCTCATTTCTTAGCCTTAGAGTAAATATTTTGGACGAATACCTTTATTTTTAGCCAGTCTTTATTCTTAAGTAAATCTACATGTTGTTCTTTTAGTTTCTCACATTCATTTCTTTTAGGCGGTTGGTGATTTTTTATGTGAAATTTAAAGTATTTTGTAACTACGTCTTTTTGTTCCTTTGTCCAAGGTACCAACGTCCTTTTTTTTCCTTTTCGTATTTTGTTTTCGTTACCTAATTGAGACACGGGTTCATTAATAAGTTGTTGAGAATCATTTTGCATACCAGATGGTCCAGCCTGAGATAAGTCATTTAAATTACAATATGTTTGTACGTAATCAGAATTAGCATCTAAAGTAGGTTCAGGTTCAGGATCATAGTCTATAATTTCGTTGTTGTCCACGGGCTCTTCAATTAGCTCCTCATTCAAATCTAAATCAATCTCTTCGAGAGATTTTCCTTTGTAAGCGTCTGCTTTTCCATCTTCCATAAGAATGAGAAGCTTTGATATCTTAGCAGTTTGGTATACGTCATCTGGCAACCTGTAAGACTTTTTATGTACTTCATTAGTATGGCCCATGAATGTAGCCAGCTGCTCCATATCATTTTCAGACATGCTAAAAATTTGTGATAAGGTGGCCAAATGTTTTCTTAGCCTTGTAGAGGATATTGCTTTAGGCTGTTTCGCCCCTGATAATTTGGCATGCTTTTCCAAAACTTTGTAGCCATAAATTGTATTGTTATAACCGGGATTACCAAACAAAAATTGATTTGGTGTCGAAGCAAAAAAAATATGCCTAATCGATAATAATAATTTAATATCATCTTGAACTTCTTTATTAAACAGAACTGGTACTCCGCGGCCGCGTTTACCTCTAATGACAACACGTTTAAATTTCTTTACCAGAATCCTTTCTGAAGCAGTAAGCGCACGATCAAACTCTTCATACTTATTATTATCATTATTGTCGCTTTCTAAATAATCGTGCACTGTAATTCTTTGAAGTTCTCCAGGCCTGCGCCTATTTAATAATAAAACCCTACAATACACAGTCTCTAAAAGTTGTGTATATGTTTCAGTAGTTTGTAAGCCTTCTTTAATTTTTATAGCAGCATCCAAGGATTTTTTATTTAGGTATTCTTTAAGAATTTTTAAATCATTTGCTAAAGGCACAATAGTTATCTTATTCCACTTTTTCTTGTTTAAATCTGTTGCAGCTTGTGTAGACACATCATATTTCCAATTTGATTCAATAAGTTGAATCAAAGTTTTTAAGTCGGCTTCTATTTTGCCAGTATTTACTTCCGTGTAAGGCCCTTGCTTTTTTAATGCACACATTATTGCAATGTTACAGCATTGTTTCAAGGTGGTGGACAGATTCATTGCGAACGTAGGTGTCTCATACCTATCATTTTCTATGTCATAATTTCCCAGTATTTTGGTTGCTTGTACAATGATATCATAATGAATTGGTCTTAAGGCAGAAAAGAAGTCATTAATGGATGGATCAATCTTTTTTAATTCGAGTAATAATTTTGCAAGCTCTCTCATTTTTCTAGACACTACGTTAACGAAATGTTTTTCTCGGTGAGTTTTTAAATATTGAGATCCGAAAGCACATATAAGGTTATCTTTTTTTGCAATAAGTGATATTTGTCTGCCCGCATTCGGGGAAATACAGTTTCTTTAAGTTTTTCGTCGATTTTAAGATGACGTATCAGTAGATTTTGAGCCTCAGATTGAATGTTTTTACTCCCTGATTTACCACTACATTTCTTTTTATGTTTCCACAATAGTTTTTTAGAATAGAATCCCAGACACCTTGTACATGGCAAATAATCAGTAAATTTGAATTTTCGCATCGGTTTAGTGACCTCTTTTGAATTTACAAGGTAGTTTCCTTTTTTACGTAGAGCTGCAATTAATTGTTTTCTATCAAGACTTTTTTTAGGTTTTGACACAATTTTTTGGACTTCAGTTTCATAAATATGGTGTCGAAGTAAATGACGAGCAAAATTTAAAACAAATGACTCACAGTAAAAGCAATAATCTTTATCTCGAACCTTTAAACTTTTGGGTTTTTGCCTTTGGATAATTGTTGTACTATCATTAGAATTATCTTCGTTTTGAGATTCACTATTAATATCGTAAATAATCTCTTCATTTGGTTCTGACTCATTGTAAGGCTGTGGAAATTCCCTACTTACAATTACATTGCAAGGAGAACTGCTTTTACAACTAACTTCACTTAAACTTATGTTATGAGGTGGCTTGAAAGATACATTAGACAAGGAATTATTAACATCGAGAGGTATTCCTTGATTTGGTACGAATTCATCTGCTTTATAAGGTTGAAGAAGTTTCCTTTCTACAAATACACTACATGGAGAACCGCTTATGTGACTAATTTCGCTATAATTAAGATTAATAGGCTCCTTGACCGATGAATCGAAGTTCGAAACACATTCTAATTGCGTTAAATTATTCGAAGTTCCAAATTCATTGCGAAAAGAATCATCAGAACTGGTCTGCAACAAAAAAAAAGCTTATTATATTTTTTTGCACTTTACTATTGTTCCTTCGTTAATATGAAGGTAACGACTTGATTAGTGATATAAGTGTTGTCTATCCCTTGCTGAACATCAAAATTACCTATCCCCGATCTCAATCCTGAATTGGCGCTCGCAGATATTTTTAAGCCACCTAGAAGGTTTCTGACATGGCTTAAGGACTGCTTCGGCTTAGTACTACCGCTTTTGAGATAACAGCCGTAAGCATATTATTATTAATGAATTAATGAAGTATTTTAGTTAAACTTACTTCGTGTCTCGGTGGAGTGTAATTAGAACATGTCGCAGAAAAGTCAGATATTGAATCAGATAATTCCTGTAAACAGAGATACATACAATAAAATACATGATTAACAACACTAAAAGAAGAAATTGAAGATGAACGAGACATCATAGGTACTTTTTTCTTTTTTTAAGAGAGACTAATGTAAAGTTAATGAATAGACAGCAGTAGCTATTAGGTATTCAGCTGGGAAAAACTCGAACCAACACAGGCTGATGTGAACAGGTAAATTCAGAATTGGATAGGTAAGTACGTCTACATAGGTAAATCAGAGACGGATTGGTAAGTATGTATAAACAGGTAAGCTTAGAGGCACAGGCTGGTGTGAACAGGTAAGTCCGGAGTTGGACAGGTAAGTATGTATAAACAGGTAAACTCAGAGGCACAGGCTGGTGTGAACAGGTAAGTCCGGAGTTGGACAGGTAAGTATGTACAAACAGGTAAGCTCAGAGGCACAGGCTGGTGTGATCAGGTAAGTTCGGAGTTGGACAGGTAAGTATGTATAAACAGGTAAGCTCAGAGGCACAGGCTGGTGTGAACAGGTAAGTCTTAAGTATTAATACTCGTATCACAATGTATGCACCAATTTTGCAAAATGAAATGCATTGAATCCCAAGGCCATTGTAGTTTAGCTTTATAAAAATGTATAAAATCATTTCTTTTAAAAAAAGTATCCACATCAATCACAACAACCATTTTTGCAGACTACTCACGTTCACTCACAGACAATTTAACGCAAACTAAGCTCATCATAATATTATAAACAGACAACATGTTTAAATGTAAGTAGGTACTTACTAGCCAGATGTTATAGGTATTATAATAAGATAAATCGTGTTATAATTTTCATTTAAGTAGTAAAAAGTAAGTACTTACGGTTTGCCAATTTAAGAATCCTTGCACTTCTTTTCATTGTGATTCATATATATTTATAATCACTAACTATAATAATAAACCAAATAAATAACCACTTTTAACGCTCTTGCAAATAATTCACTTTGGTGACAATCGTACATCACGGCCGGCACATGTCTGTTTGTTTACAAACTTCGGCACGCGAGCGCGCTGAAGCCCGCCGCCCCGCGCCCCGCGCCATGGTCCCTCGTGAACCCCGAATAGGCCCCTCAGCTACCGTACCTAGTGCCCGTTTAAGGATATTTAAGAGACGCAAGATTGTTGTCACGAAAACATGATAAAAACTTTACAAATTAAGTACGATATTCAATGGACACGATAAGATCGGTGAACTGAACTCAAAGTATACGTGGGAAATTATACGCTGAACACTAGCACCCTCCAAATTTCAGTCGGACGATGGCGGAACTATATTATACGCTAAAAGGCATTGTAGTGATGGAATTACGTCCATGCCAATTTTTCGCCCTTGCATTCTAATGATCATAAGGGACCCTTGGGCTAAAAATGAGGGTCGGTCAATCTTGCATCCGTATTCCGGACGCACAAAGTCAGTGGGACGCAGCATCATCGGTAAATAACGCCATGTAGGACGCAACATGTCCTTCAAGATGTATATATATATATAAATATAATATAATAATATTAAAATCTAACATACCTACACTAACATAATATTTATTTAATCCAGTTTATTTATTAATATTAAGAAAATATACACACATCAAAAGTGTCTAGGGATCAAGCATTTTTATGCGGATTTCTTGAGATTGAGATGTGGCTTTGTAATAAATTTATGATTATATAAATTTATATGGATCCTTTTTGGTGCATTTCATAATTTGAAACAGGAACTGTTAATCAAATTCGAGTAAAAGATGAAAATCAGCTGTCAATATTTTCCCTATAAAAACATACAACGCATTGAAGACATTATTAGTGCTACTGTTTCCCTACTACTGATTAAAACCAAAGTTATTATGGAGCGGCGACGTCATTTAAGCAGGGAAGAAATGCTCAGAGCCGTGGGAATGATAGAAGCTGGTTCCCGGCAACGTACTGTGGCTTTAGCTCTGAATACAAGTCAGAGTGTTATCAGTCGACTTTGGACACGTTACCGAAGCACTGGTACCGTGGCTGAGCGCCATGGAGGACGGTATCGCTGCACCACACGGAGACAAGACCGATACATTCAAATCTTAACTCGAAGAGCTCCAACAATAACCGCCATGATGTTAGCCGTGAGGCTTCATCACTCTTCAGGGAACTTAATTAGCGACCAAACAGTCAGAAACCGCTTGCATGAAGTGAACCTTCATTCCCGAAGACCGCTACGGGTACCACCTATAGCAATGCACAATCGTAGGATTCGATATCAATGGGCTCTTGAACACAGAAATTGGGCAGAAGAACAATGGCGTTTCGTGTGCTTTTCTGATGAGTCTCGTTTTGGTATGAGACCGGATACAAGACGTATACGACACTGGAGAACCCCTGGACGCCAACAGCGATTAAAATCCTGCCAGGAAGTCCATCCTTATAGTGGTGGAACCATCATGGTATGGGCGGGTATTTGGATCGGCGGAAGAACTGAGTTGATTTGGATCAGAGGCAACCTCAACGCTCAAATTTATGCTAAGACGATTGTATCTGACGTCATCGTTCCTCTACAAGTGCAAATCGGTCCCTTATTTCAGTTAATGCATGATAATGCACGACCGCACACCGCAAGAGTTGTAAGACAGACTCTCGCCGCAGCTAACATCAATGTCCTGCTCTGGCCTGCTCAGTCGCCAGACTTGAACCCGATTGAGCATGCATGGGATATGCTACAGAGAAGAGCTCTGCCGAATATGGAGGGTATCCAGTCGCAAGAAGACCTTTTTTTGTTGTTGCAACGAACATGGGCGGCCATTCCACAGCGTGATTTGGATGAACTCATTTTGAGTATGCCAAACCGATGTTCTTGTGTTGTTAGTGTTCGCGGTAGAAACACGGATTATTAATTGTTTAAGTTACCCAATAAAATTTTAAAGAAAACTGTTATTTCAGTCTTTTTTTCGAACTTTAATGTTAGTGGTTCAAATGTCAAAAATCCCTTTATTAGGAAAATGGCAAATTTCTTTATTAATGCAAAGGTGACTTGGTTTATCGTTACTGTGACAAACGAAAACACTTTATTTGATGAATCCTTAAAGAAAATTTTAATTAATATCAATCAGGAGAAAAGTTATTGCAAAAATATATGTTGATCCCTAGACAC
Source organism: Omphaloscelis lunosa (assembly GCA_916610215.1). Classification (NCBI taxonomy): domain Eukaryota; kingdom Metazoa; phylum Arthropoda; class Insecta; order Lepidoptera; family Noctuidae; genus Omphaloscelis; species Omphaloscelis lunosa. Next base: position 22,583,262 of record OU744253.1, read on the forward strand.
TTTTGATGTGTGTATTTTAACGTAATTAGGCTACTTTGATTTTAGAAAATTGTAGTATAATGTATTAATGTATGTAGGTACATAGATGTAGTTTACGTGGATTAGGCCTATTTATTAATATCAAGTAAATATATTTTAATGGGATTAGCTACTTTGATTTTAGGGAAGTGTTGTATAATGTATGTAGGTACATAGATGTAGTTTAGGTGGATTAGGCCTCTTGGGGATACCACGCAAAAAAAAACGCGCCTGAAACCTTACCTCTTCGGGTGGTGTGGAAAAAGGTTGGTAGTTAGTTATCTGTAGTTTTGGATAAATACATACTTAATATAGATGAAGTTTAGATTTGTTTTAGTGTTATGTAAATCGAGTAGTTTAGGTGGATTAGGCCTCTAATATCTTTAGTTTTTGATATACATACCTACTTAATATAGATGTAGTTTAGATATGATTTAGTGTTATGTAAATCGAGTAGTTTAGGTGGACTATGCTTATAATGGGGATACCTTGAAATAAAACGCACCAGGAACCAAATCTTCTGGTAGCGCGGAAATTACTATCTTGTGAGTGAATCGAACCAGGAAATAAAAAATCAATGCGACCTTGGTAATATTGCATACTCCCATACACATGCTAAATAAATAAATAAATGTTACCCTGGGGTAGAGTAGTTTTGAAAAGCATAAAAGTAGGAACTTATTTCATTATTTACTTACCCCCGAATACTGAATCGTCACTCAACATTTAAGGGCTGCTTAAAATTTGAGCAGTTAAACCTAAACTTTAAATTTTGTATGGCCAAATGTCACTTTTGAGTAACTGTTAAATTTAAGTGCTACTTAAATTTTGAGTGACGTTTCAGCATTCGGGGGAAAGTCACTTACAAGGAATATTATTTTATAGTTTATTCGTACTGACTTTTATGTAAATCAACTGTAGGAATAAAAAAAAACATTCAGTTGATTTACTTAAAAGTCCATACATAAATCCGTACAAAATATTTAAGAGATTTTATTACAAAATCCTATAAGTGCTAAGGATTACTGTCCAATTCTCAAAATTTTACAAGGGTAAGAAATACTCCTCAAAAACACGACCCCGCGAGCTGCTTGCAGCTCGCGCAACGCCCAAATACTAGTTATTTAGGTATAAAAGTAGTAGTAGGTAGGTAACTTATCTATTCTATAGGTATAGGCACTAATATTATAAACTAGTTCCATTTTGCATAGTGCAATATTTGAATCTACTGGTCCAATTTAAAAAGTGTTGCACCGCAAAATAGTTACGTAGGTACCATAATTTTGTGTGATTAGGTAGGTACTTAGAATAGCGCGGGCTGAGCCGCGTGCGATGTTAGGTATTATTTTATTGTGATAGTGTTTATACGCGAGCGTGTAGGTATAAGTTATTGACATGTTCATTACAAGTAGATTATGTACCTACTTACTATTTGATGTTGTTGGTCTAGTGTTCACAAGCGTGACTTCTGCACGTGAGGTCCAGGGTTCAATCCCGGGTCGGGCAAAGTGTTATTATGTTTTTCCACTAGTCATTTCTTAGTAGCAGCAGAGCCTGGAACTGCCTGGTAGGTGGCAATAGGCTCGCTTCCTAATATCTACTTGGGACGTAATTGGTGAAACGTTAGTGAACTGCACACCTTTGTCTAACCTTTCAGTGATTAAGGCGTGACATTATGTTTTGTACAAGATTATTATGTACCTACTTATTACGTACCGTTGGTATAGGAGATTACTCAGTTCCGAAAGAATGTACCTACACATTAAGTAGGACAGTTTAGGTAGATACCGTCGGGTCTAATGTTGGTCCCTCTTACTGCTTCTAAATAAGGATCAGCAACGTATGATTTTATTGGTAACAGTAACCACCAATAAGCGTACCTACTATTTGTTTGGACCACGCCGTGGTGTACTTAGGGTCCCGTACTTTTGCGGATGGACAGGCATATGTGACGCTAAGTCGAGTAAAATCACTTAGTGGTCTCCAGATTGAAGAGCTAGATTGTTCTAAGCTGACAGGTAAGACACCATGCAATACAGACGCACTGGCGGAGATGGAGAGGATGCGGGCTCATTCGTCTATTTAAAATAAATGTTTAAAATATGCCATTAGCAAAGACTAAAAAGTACAAAATAAATTAATAGTTTAAAAAACACTAAAAAACACGCTTTTATAGGTGCACGTAAAAGTCAAAAATAAATTACGGATCGTTCAAGTTGTCTCTATTTCTGGGCTGAAGTGTAAACTATGTGCTTTTAATTATAATATTTGATAGTAAAAGCGTGGGGCGCTGGAACAGGAAAGATTTTTTATATACCTTGCTGAGAAATCAAGTTAAGCGATGTTTCGGGAAGCAGGTTACACAGATCGGCGCTCTAACTAGAGTTGCAGCACGACTAGTAGGAGGCTCTACATTAAACAGTCTGTTCAAAGTACCAGTCAACAGTGGCAAAATGTAGAGTTCTTGTTCGTGTATTTGTTTACAAGAAAGTCTTTCCTGCTCCAGCGCCCCACGCTTTTTTAGGTAGGGCATCTCGTAGTTGACCTCTGAGATCATGTCTACTTAACCGGGCTTTCCTGTGGGTGCCTTAAGCTACTACATTTAAAACCCGCAGCCAGGGGTTATTCAACTATGCTAATTAAAACTAAGTGACCGCTCGCTAATGGCACCTCCTATGGGGTACGAACTGGCTTAACTTGGCTTAGGGCGTCAACCGGAGGGAGGACATCAAGGATGGGACGAGCTGGATCAAAATTTTGATCATGATTATTAGTCGGGGAATTTAAAGCTACGTGCTCAGCTGCAACAACTACCTCATTGTCGAGCAAGGGTCGGGGGGGAGTATCATTTACTCGGGGACGCGGTCAAGTTCGCAAAGAACCTCGGCGACGAGGTCGGAATGACGGGAGGCGTTTGTTTTTGTACACTGCTCTCCTGGAGGAGGGTAATGAGGTCATCAGGGTCGGTAAGGATTTGCTTAGGGCGGCGAGTTCGATTGATATTAGAGGGAGTATAAGTAGCGACCTCTATAACCAGAGGGTTGAGATGTTTGGCGGCAGTATTGAAGTAACGTTTGGAAAAGCGTTTGAGAACTTGGTGGATTGTGGGGATTTTTAGGTCGAGATGGAGGATCTCATTCCTAACAAACCAGGGGGCTCCCGAGGCCTTGCGAAGGCAAAGGTTCTGTAATGTCTGCATCTTATGGATGTGACTGGGTCTTGTGCAAAAAAAGTCCCCGCGTAGGTCATGATTGGACGAATGTAACATGCATTCGCTCAATATGTACATACGCAATTTGCACCATAGTGACAATTTGCTACGTGCATTAAAGATAGAGTGAAGCCATCCATGAACCCATGCAGCTCGCGGGCGGGCTTGGGTTATGTTCTCTTTAAAGGAGAGATGGTGGTCAAGGACTACACCTAGGTACTTGGCTCGCTTCTCCCAAGGGATAGGCTTGCCTAGCATAGTGATGGGTCGGAGGAGACAGGGTTGGTTCTTTTTAAACGGTTTTGAAAAGAGAACCGCTTGGCTTTTGGCGGGATTGACTTCAATCCTCCATTTCCTAAACCAGGCGCCGAGTTTATCGACTGCGGTTTGGAGAATGGCGGCTATCGAGTCGGGGCCGAAGCCTCTGTAGTAAATGCCCGTATCATCTACGAACAGAGCCAACTGCGCCTTTTTACTTATAGGGATATCGCTGGTGAATAGCGTAAAAATGAGAGGGGATACTACGGATCCCTGAGGAACTCCGGTGCGAATGGGACCGGGGGAGGATAGAGTACCTTCGATTCGATAGCGAAAGGTGCGATTTGACAAAAAGTCTCGTAAGATGAGGACGAGACAGTCGGGCACCCCGAGTTTGTAAAACTTATATATTAAGCCGTTGTGCCAGACTTTGTCGAACGCTTTTGCTATGTCGAAGAATACTGCACCGGTCAACAAACCACGCTGGAACCCAGCGCTCATGTATTCGGTGATCCGGTGGGCTTGATGCCCGCTAGAGTGTTGGGAACGAAACCCTTGGTCTCGGCGTAGTCTCTGAGACGCTAATAATTAAGCTTCTCATAGACTTTGCCTAGGACTTTGAGCAGACTAATAGAACGGTAACTACCAGGCTCGGACTTGGGTTTACCGATGACGGTGGCTTCTTTCCATGCTTGTGGGAACGAATGGTGCCTGAACATTAGGCACCATTAAAATTAAACCATTGTAATGTGCTCAGGGCACCATTGAAGATGGTGGTGAAGAGCATTATTAAGTGGACTGGGAAGAGTTGGATCAGCCTATTGGTGATTCCATCTGAACCGGGGGCTTTTCAGACTTTAAGACCTTTGATAATATCATACACTTCGTCAGGGGTGACGGGAGGCAGAGAGCAATCAAGGTCGTCAACGGGAAGGAGGGATGCTCTACGTTCGACTTCGGCGTCTACCTCAGAGAGGAAACCTTGGTCTACTGGTAGTGTGCCTTGTGAGTATTGAGTCTCTAGACTATCGGCTAGGCACTCAGTCTTGCCAATGTCTTCGAAAGCTATGGTCTTATCTGGGCGGACCAGGGGAGGTATGGAGGTCCCAAAAGTTTTGTGAGTTCCCTATAGTCGCGGGAAGTAGGGATGGTGACTTTTATACCCTGTTGGGTATTACGGGCGTTGGTGTCATTGATCTTTTGATCGATACACCATTTGGATATATAATATCCGTCCACTTTCCCTTGTCTTGAATGAACATGGGAGGTGGCGGGGGGACTTTTTTAACGATTGGGGAGGGGGTATCTTGCGAGGACGACGCAATCGGTTGCGACGCGATGGAGGGGGAGGGGGAAGCTACGGGGGTGCAAGTCCCGGAGGTAGCGAGGGAGTCTAATGGGGTTGAGTTTACGGATGCGGTCAAAGAAGGGGCTAAGTCAGATTCTTCGACCGCTGCGACCTTACTGGCCTGGGTCGAACTCTGCTTCTTATTTGTCCTTTTCCTTCCTTTTCCTTGGACGGCTATATAGCCGTCGTCGGAGTGAGAGGAAGAGGAAGAAGAAGAAGCGGACTTTACCTCGTTCTCCTCCGAACCATAAGGGTAAGGGGTGGTAGGCCGCTTTGAAGAAGCAGCGATGATGGTCACGTCAGTGTCCATGGACTTTGCCGGACTAGGGGACCTACCAAGCTCGACGGCTGGGAGAGACTGAGATTCTAGTGCATTGAAGTCAGCGACGCTTTTGTCAGAGGGACGGGGACCTAGTAACTAAGTTTGAAGCTCAGCAAACTGAACTCTATACTTAGTCTTTAAAATGGCCTCCTGAACAAGGACGCTCTGAAAAAAATTTATAAACATTTGAAGGCAGAGGACGGGGCCTTCCATAGTGGAAGAGGAAAATTCAAAAGGGACCTAATTCTAAAGCAGGATAACTCCTATAAATATTGTTGGACGTCATTTGGCAAAGTTTTTGTTCGAAGAATAGAAGGGGAAAAACAAATATTAATCAAACACGAATCCGATCTCAACAACCTACGAGGACGGCAAGATACCAATTGACTAGTTAATTTTTTTTTGTTTACTGCGTGTCTTAAATCATTTTAAGTAATTATACTATTTTTTTCTATTACTTTACTTACGAAAATGAAAAACATTTTGACACAGCATTTAATATTACACTATACAAGTTATTATACAATCAATTTACACACACCAATTTACAAAAACAAATACTAATCTGACGCGCTTGACACACCCCTCATACCATTAAGATATACGTCTACTTTTATGCAACTTTGTTCAGCTAATGTCAGCATCTTATTACGGACTAACATTGAAATTAATTTGTGCCACAATACAATCTTTATTTATATAAATGGCTAATGAAGATTGTATTGTGGCACAAATTAATTTATATAAATTTATTTATATAATAATAATATATCGCTAATAATAATATATTATATAATATATAATAATACATAGCTAATAATAATATATTAAGCGACGTTGACAGCATATCCACAGCTAATAGCTATTGTTGTGACACGGATTTTTGTAATACAGAGATAAAAAGTCAACGCCATCTTTAAATATTATAACGCAGAATATTCGCAGTGTTTATAAGAACTTGGATAATTTTCAAGCACAACTAGCAAGGTTTTCATTTGACTTCGATGTCATCATTCTTACTGAATGCTGGCTCTATCAAAACAAACCTATTCCAATGATTGATGGTTACACAACGTATTCTTCAAAAAACTGTCTAAATCAAAATGACGGCATTGTTATACAGGAAGAATTTTTAGTCACCGTCCAAATTTTTTCTAGGCATTGTGTATCATTCATTAAAGCCATTTTTGAAAAAAAAAACGATACGTAAAATTTTCATAAAATATCATTTTCTCGAAAGAATTATCCGCTCTGCGTGGTCACAAGAGTTAAACGTTAATAAATATTAATAATACTACACTTGCCGCGCAAACATTCAATGAAAAGGGCAGCGCCCACCCCGCTAACCCCGCCCCGCTACACCTGCGCGACGACACATCTATGATCTATCGTTAGTCGGCCCTGGTCGGCCCCGCGCACCCTTTTGCGACGCAATCGTTCACTTCCGTGTTCCCGCGCATCCCGCCGGCGGGCGCCCCGCGCTATCGTGAATTTGTTTACAATGTATTCCTACCGCGAGTATTACGAAATGGTGCGATCATACATACTTAGTGGTGAAAGCTTGAACGGTGCCCAGAGACTGTACGAAGTAGAAAGTATTCCTCGCCTTCGCAATCAAGGGATAATAAATCCTTCAGTACCTAATCGCCAAACGATTTTGGCCGCAAATCAGAGGCTATTAGACCATGGCCAATTTATAGCTCCTACACACGCTCAAGGACGTGGCAGGCCGAGACTCGCAGTAGAGATCGAAGAAGATATCTTCGATTTCTTTGAACGGAGCCCTAGGTCGAGTACGCGAGATGCAGCGCGACGCTTCGGCGTAAGCCAATATGCCGTGTGGAAACTTTTCCATACTGCTGGGTTGCACCCGTACCATTTTCAAAAGGCACAGGCCTTGAACGACGCAGACGCCGTTCCCCGTCGAGCCTTCTGCGAGTGGCTGATCGCACACCCTGATGCTGACATTTTGTGGACTGACGAGGCCTTATTTACTCGAGTGGGGCTGTATAATCAGCATAATGAACATTGGTGGTCATTTCGAAACCCACATATGATACGAGAAACATATCACCAAGTGCGGTTTAGCGCAAATGTGTGGGCTGGAATTGTCGGCAACATAATACTGGGGCCATATTTCATTGAGGGACGGCTGACCGGGGGCACATACCTAGATATGTTACGCACAGTAATTGCTGATTTCATGGATGACGTGCCGGTAATCTCCCATCGAGATTTTTATTATCAGCAAGACGGTGCACCGCCTCATTACTCTGCCGCCGTTCGTGATTATTTAAACATAGAACACGGTGATCGTTGGATCGGTCGCGGGGGGCCCGTCGCCTGGCCACCCCGGTCACCAGATCTTACTCCATGTGACTTTTTTTTGTGGGGCGTTATAAAACGACGAGTGTATGTAGAGGAAGCCCAAAGCCTAGACCAATTAAAAGGACAAATTGTACGTGCATTCGACCAAGTGAAAAGTAACACTGTAGTGCTCAACAAAATTAAAAATAATGTGCAAAAACGTGCAAGACTCTGTTTAGAGAGAAACGGTATGCATTTTGAACATTTATTAAAGTACTGTTAATGTGATTTTTCTAAGATGATTTTGATTAAATTTTTAATTATTTGTACATAAGTTGATTCAAATTTTTTAAATACGCCTAATAGCAAAACGTTTTGGCATGGTTTTAATTAATAGGTCTAAAGTTCTTATTTATCTAATTTATTTTTACTTTTATTTGTAATTGATTAATTAAGGATTACATTCGAATCATAGTGAACATAACACAAACCTTTAGCTTATTGTTGGTCCTAAGCCCGTGAAAGTATGAAGGGAAAATTTGCAACTTTGTTTATTATTGTGTTATCAATGAATTGCAGCGGCGCGGCGGCGTGCGGGGCGGCCCGGCCCGCGTAACTTTACCTAGCGCGTACGCACGGCGCGACAGTTTCCAGAAACATAAACTTTTTATGGATAACTTTGTGATATGATATCTCAATATTTTTATATTGAGTGATACTAAAATAAAAAACCCGTATTCAATGATTTTTGCCAAAGATTAATATATCAAAATTTGGATGGTGACTAAAAAATCATGCTGTATATGCAAAACGGGACCTTAAATGCTCAGTTCAAGAACCGGAGCCTGTAGGCGCTAACTTTATGCTATTAAATATTTTTCCGGATACTTGCATCTTGGCTGTCTATATGTCTCCGTCTATATACTGTACCGACAGATTCTTGAATTCAATAGACAGTATAATACGGTCTGTCAAAGCTAAAAACATTGTGCTAACTGGAGATATCAATATTGACATTAAAGGTGTTGCCAATGACAGGAATAGCGAAACTTATTTAAACGTTACTGCTGAACTGGGACTGCTGCCGGGACACACACATCCAACTAGAATTCAAAGTTGCTTGGATCACACGTTACTTAATACGACACAGCCGGCAACAGTATTTGTAATTAATTCCACAGTTACCGACCATGCCTCAGTAATATTAAACCTTAGTCAATGTCGACAGATAGGTGGTAAACCTAATGTTTTCACAAAGGTCAATTATGATGCTGTGATTAAACATCTAGTGACAGTTGACTTTTCATTCATTAATGATGATGCGGATGCCAATGAGGCTGCCACTTTTTTTGTTGAAAAAATTTCCACATCTCTGGAAGTAAATTCAACAAAACTTAAAAGACCTAGTCGGAAAAGAATTCTGAAACCTTGGCTAACTCCAGGCTTACTCCGCTGCATTCGCCATAGAGATAGACTGCATAAAAAGTTTTCGTGTAGTCCAGAGAACGAAGTACTCGAAACAACATATAAAAGGTATCGCAATTTTTGCACCACATTGCTAAGGAAATTAAAAATTAACTATGCACGATCTCTTGTGCAAAGCGCAAATAACAATAAAGATAAATGGGAGGCGGTGAAATCTATAATACAGCAGAAAAAACAAAAAACATTAGCTGACAATCTCATAAATACAGATACATCTAATTCTATAAATGACATAAACAACTATTTTTCTAGCATCGGCAAGCAACTAGCAGATAATATAATTAACTCCTCTTATTCTAACTCATTACCCTATAGAACAGACATTTCGACTAATTTAAATTCTATCGTATTACTTTCCCCGGATGACGCTGAAATCGAAACATTAATACTTAACCTCAAGAATGACTGTGCTGTTGGTTGGGATTCCATACCAGCAAAACTTCTTAAAATGGTTAGACATGACATAGTTCCTCAACTAACTAAGCTAATAGGGATCTGCATTGCGCAAGGTATTTTCCCACGAGTTTTCAAAAAGTCACTAATAACTCCTGTCTACAAGAGTGGATCTAAGGACGGTGTCGAGAACTACCGGCCTAGCTCGGTTCTTCACATAATTAGATCCTGTCGGAATCTCAATTTGGCTTTAGGCGAGGGAAGAGCACCGAGGATGCTGTCAGCCAACTTGTAGAACATATATCATCTTGTGTGGATGCTAATCAAAAATGCGTCGGCATCTTCCTCGACTTGGCTAAGGCTTTCGACACCGTCTCAATTCCACTACTTGTGGACAAGCTGGAACATATTGGCATTCGGGGAAATGCTTTAGGGATCTTCAGAGATTTCCTCTATGACAGGACACAGAAAGTGAAAATTGGGGGACACATTAGCTCAGACGCCCATGTTGTATATGGCGTACCGCAAGGAAGTATACTCGGCCCGAGTCTCTTCTTCATCTACATAAATGATTTGTGTCAACAAACGCTTGAAAATGGCAAAATTTTCACATATGCTGATGATACAGCTCTTGTGTTTCATGGCGGGACTTGGGACGAAGTAAAACGATACGCTGAGGTGGGTCTACACAGGGTGAATCAATGGCTAAGAGCCAATCTCCTGACTGTGAATATTTCAAAATCGACACAAATTCAGTTCAGTTACTCCAAGATCAATCTCAAAAAAATTGAAATCAAATTATATGTATGTAACTCACCTCAGAATAATGCAACCTGTGCATGTCTGGCTCTAGGGAAATCGATATCAGCGAAATATTTAGGGGTTATTCTAGACGAAAAACTAAGCTGGCGCCAGCATATAGACCTCACCACTGCGCGTATTAGAAAATTAATGGGGTTTGTTAGAAAATTAATTAATTAGGGGTGACGCGTGTAAGACGTATATGATTCGCCTTGAAAGGGCCCAAAGATCTGTCCTTAAAGTAATGACATTCAGGCCATTCAGGTTCCCCACCTAAACCTTATATGCGAAATGTCAAATATTAACGGTACGACAGACGTATATTTTAGATATCGACATCAAACAGCACCTTATCACGCCATACGATAATAGTGTTCTAAAAAAACGCACCACACGAAACATCTGTTTATCAATCTAATGTCGAACTCCATCAGCTAGAAAACAACATAAGTATTTATCTATTCATTTATATAATATGACAAACAAAGAGCTCTAGATAAATCCTCTCACAATGAAGTAAGCTAAAAGTAACGTTAAATCATGGCTACTTACGCATGACTACGAACAAACCGAACTCCTTTTAAAATAGTATATACTTTAACATCACACACCACATACCTACATTACACATTCACACACCACAAACACTACACACCATATTCATACACTATACCACTAACACTCTTTTAAATAACTCCACATTGGGAAATGTTTCTCGTGTTTATAATTTTCTCTTTTATCTTTTATTTTCATTTTTTATTTTTTACTTTAATTTTTGTACTTGTGTTTTTGATTAATTCTTATTGCATAAAACTCGACTCATAATTATTGGGAGAAGACACTGGCTCCTGTAACACAGGTACTATACCTAGCGCAGGAGTCAGGGCCTCACTACTTTTGTTGAAAAATATTTGTGTCAAAAAAGAATTATTATTAAAGAATTATTATTATTAATTCTCCTATCGTTTCCTAAACCTATCGCCCCAGTGGGTTGGCCGGGGATGTGTAATCCCTCCCTGTCGGGTGTAGACAGGGAGGATGAGTGCCTAGTGGTGAGCCCTAAGCTTGCGCTGGCCCGTTGCCTATCTTATTGTGCAACGGGGTCCTAACCAGTCTACCGAAAGGTATCAATATACCCGAGCACGCTAGGTGAGTCGCTGTGGAGGCAAAACTGTCACCAGTGCCGACTAGGAGATCCCTCAAGGCCGAACACTGGGACCCGGCCAATTGTCTGCCTCAGCCTGAAGGGGATCAGCGGGTGTGTTGGGTCAACACCCCACTCGGCTTCGTTGGCACAGTATGGTTTCCACCGAGGACCATGAAACTGCGGATTTTGCCCAGAAGTGGCCTAGTGAAGCTACATACACAAACGCACTGTTAAAGAAACTGGATAACCTTGAAAAAGGCAATTGGTGATCTTAGCCCGATCATTTACCGATCAGAGATCGGGTGTAGTCGGGTGATTACTAGAATCGTTAACCAACCAAATCGAATAGTTATCGTTAATCGTGAATCGTTCGTCTGCGCTCGGTGCTTGGTGTGGCAACACGCCGTGTTCGAGTTCGCGACAAGCTAATCGTCATCCTGAGGATGCCTCGTTGAGAGGTGAAACACGTGTCGATTTCTTCCAGGGTCTTTTCAAGACTCTTTAGAAATAGCTAAGCGGAACAGGTTACTAAATATATCCACATCATCATTTTAGAATCGTGACGTAAACGCAACTAAATAATGACTCAAGCACACTGAGCCGTTAGCGGGAGAGCGCAAACACACAACGATCCACCACCAGTGCCAAGGTTTTCTTGTAATCTATGGGTAAAGAACCATACCCTGCATTTTTTCAAAATTTTTGGCTCAGTAGTTTCGGAGGTAAGGGGGGAATGGTCAATTTTCATCTCTTTTCTTAATTATTTTATTTCTTTTATGAAAAAAATATATTTGAGATTCTCGCAGCAAGTCCTTTCATTTGATATGTAACACGGTATACCTAGTTGACAAAACTTTAATTTTTTAATTTTCTTGTTTTAAAACAAGAAAATTAAAAACCTTATTCAAAATTCATTAATTTACGTTACACGTCCGTGTTTGGGTCACAGAAATACATATTTGTACCAAATTTCACCTTAATCGGTCCATTCAATTCGGAGCAAATTGGCTGTGACAGACGGACAAATACACGAGTGATCCTATAAGGGTTCCGTTTTTCCTTTTGAGGTACGGAACCTTTTTTTTTTTTTGTGTGGGAAATCATCAAATAACTTCTCCCGCTCTGGGCGGAGCGGGAGGGCGTGTCAGACTCTTATTGACTAAAACCCACCCGTGTTCCTTCGGTTGCCCTGTTGCCGGGGGCCACGATCTCCCTTTCGGTTTTCTTCGCAACCCCGGCAGGCATCGGTCCTAGCAGACCCCGTCAATTCTGTTGACATCTCTTTGAGGCGCGCGTGGAACACAACGCGCCGTCGACCCGGGCCTGGTCCTTATCGGACGGTGAGCTACCCATTGCTCACAGTCCGCAAGCCCGCGCCTACGGTGGCCGGAAATCGGCTTGCGACTCCCGACGCCCTGGGCGTCTCCTCCTGCGGCATTTAGGGGCGTGAGGGCGCGAAATTTGCCTCTCCCTCACGCGTTCCACCTCCTCCTTCGCGAGCATTACCGCTTCGCAGAAGGAGGTGACTGCCTCCCATTTCCTCTCGCTCCGTACCATGCCATGAACCAGGGCCGGACGCGAGAGATCACCGCCGCCGATCCCCTCCACGAGGACACGGCGATGCTCCGCCCAAGCTGGGCAGACCTCCACCGTATGCTCTACCGTGTCCTCCGGGCGATCCACACAATGATGACACCCGGGCGTTTCCTCCCGCCTTATCCTGTGCAGGAACCTCCCGAAACAGCCGTGTCCGGTGAGGACCTGCGTCAGGCGGAAGGTGAGGACGCCGTGGCGCCTCTCTAGCCCCTCCTCAAAGAGGGGTCTTATCGCCGCAATTGTGGCGTGCCTAGAGGTACGGAACCCTAAAAATATAAATTGTTGTTTTTAACCGTCCTCAAAAAAAGGAGGAGGTTCTCAGTTCGTCGGAATATATTTTATTTTATTTTATCCTTATTTTAATTTATTTTAGTTGTTTTTATGGATTTACTAGTTTTATTTCTGTTCAGTCAGGCTCATACTTTATTTAGCAAGCAAGAAAGCAATTACCGAACACTATGATTGATGCTCATAGAATTTTGTAAAATTGAGGTGACGATCTGAGGATTAAAAATCGGCTTTGAAAAAAATTGAACGCTTTTTTCTCCGATTCCACCTCACTCTAATCCTTTTGATAAGGCAGGAAATCCGTTAAGTTGGCAACACTGGTCAGACAACCCCTTGGTTGGTCTCAGGTTTTAGAACAACTGAAAAAATGATGTTACTTTTTTAATTTCTTTCACATTTCACAACTTCCTAAAATTCCTGTCCTATTTCTAGTTTTGAGTCTGTGCTGTGTCTCCTTGGAAAGAAGATGGATGATACTCTTTTGACTTTTTAAATTTTTTCATGCACCCAATGGGGTTAAAAACTGCCACTTGCTCACTTCAGATGGCGGATGGATGGATGGATGGATCTTCAGCGCCTTATAAATTGACAGCTAGCCATACATTTTTTGTAAACAAGCGACTTCATTTTACGCATAATTAATTATTGAGACCAGTTGCGCAGCTGTTTACTGCAAAAATACGGGGCCCCATGTAAGGTACTTACGCCTAAGATAGCCCTGTTCCTAAGATAGCCCACTTTTAAAATATCATACTTTTAGAAGTTCGAATAAGTTTAAAATTCGCGCCCATTTTCGTTTAGTACCATAAACAAAACTGCAACTTCATATCACACGAAGGGAGCCGCCATCTTTGCAGTGGTTGACAGTTTGTCAGTGACGTTGCAAATGATTCACGTTTTATAACCTCCTATTCACAAACTTGATGGTATTTTTTAAATAAAAACAAAGTGTATTGGATTTTTGTTTGTATACGAAGTGACGTTGACTTATGGGCACGCCTGAGAAGGTATGTAACATTTGTAGTCCTTGTTAATTTTGTTTTAAGAGAATTACTTCTTGCTATCGGGTAAAGTCCCTATATAGGCCCACTACGTGGATTCCCAAGATAGCCCGGGCCTTATTAGGACTATAGAATATCATAGTTTCATACGAACCAATAAGAGATAATGATTCATTTTGGTTAATTTAGTCGAATTTGTAATGTTTTTGATAAACTTAACCACTTCACGCGTAGCTACGTAAGAAACGGTTTGGTATACCATACAAAAATTGGTTTATTTTCAGATTTATCAAAATGGATACAACAAAATAAGAAACGTCGTGGTGAATGGACTGAGGAACAGCTAAAATCGGCTATGGAATCTATAAAAAAACAGTCGTATGTCATAGCGACAAGCAGCAGCTACTTTCGGTGTCCCCAGAAGGACACTAAGAAATCACCTAAAGTCTGGTAGTGAGAAAAAAATAACTGGTCGAGCTACAACTCTAACTACTGCCCAAGAAAAAGATTTAGCAAGACGAATAATACGACTGGCTCAAGTAGGCGTACCATTGACTCGCAAAATTGTGAGAAAACAATCCTACTTGTTTTATAACGCGCATTAAATACCAAATTCATTCAACGACCACAAGTGCATTGCTGGTCGGAAATGGCTGACAAATTTTTTGAAACGAAATCCTGAAATTTCGATTCGCAAAGCACAGTTTATGAACTCTGCGAGGGCTCAGAAATTGAATAAGTACATAGTGCAACAACATTTCACCGCAATAAATAATTGTATGACGAATTAGACATTCCTCGACATCCAGAACGTCTGTACAATATAGATGAAAAGGGCTGTCGTCTAACCTTGCACCACCAGCAGCAAATTCTTGCACAAAAAGGTACATTTTATCACTCAGGAACATGCTGAAAACGTAACGATTGCCATGTATGTCAATGCTTCAGGTAATTCAGTTCCACCTATGATAATTTTTAAAGGCAAAAGGCTAAGGCCGGAATTCAATGACAATTTACCTGATGGCACTTTAGTCAGAATGGCACCAAAAGGTAGCATGACAACTGAGCTATTTATTGATTTTATCTATCATCTTGGCAACTATAAATCACCCGGAAAATGTTTATTAGTTTTTGATGGAGCTGCTTCGCATTTGGATGCAAGGATTGTGGATGCCGCAGATGTAAACAACATCGTTTTATATTGTTTACCATCGAACACCACACATGAACTACAACCTTTAGATAAGTCCGTAAATAAGTCTTATGAACACCATTGGGACGAAGAAGTATTATTGTATGCCTATCGTCATCCAGAGCGCAAGCTCACGAAGGCAAGATTTAACAAAATTTTCTCTAAGGTCTAAGTGTGTAACTCAAGATAATATTAAAAACGGGTTTAGAGCTACTGGGCTCCATCCCTATAATCCAAATGCGATTCCTGAGGATGCTTTTGCACCTTCTATCCTCACTCAGCAGCCCAACCTGCATGAAACTGTTTCGAACACTGTTGCTTCAGCAGATGACTCTGACACAGATTGTGAAGATATTGCTTGCATGTCACCATCTTTATTAGCTGAAAATTATGATGTATCTCATTGCTGCCCTGAAACATGCACATTATGGCCTCTGACTAAACCTTTGCATGAATATTCACCTCCACCATTTTCTGCTCCTCAGCCACCAAATCCTTTCCCATTGTATGCATGCAACAAATTGGTTGACTATAGTTCCTCTTCTGAAGCTGCTACTGAAGATATTGTAGAACAAGCAACAGAAACAGACATGAATTTATGCGATAGAACATTCCAATTTCATTCTCCGATTCCTAGCACGTCTGGGTTAGGACAGAATGTACTACAAAGACCAGTGATAAATTCTTCTACATCAGGCTCACACGATGAAAATATTGATATAAATACAATGCAAAAATACTTTCAATATCCTGCTAGGAACAGTAACATTTATACATCATCAGAATCAGAATCAGAAGCAAAAAATCTGGATCCATCCGGTAAGATATCTGGTGATACAGATTAACAAACACGATTCCTACAAACACAGGATCATGATTCTGATGATTCTGACAATGTGCTATTATCAAATCTAAAACAAAATAATAAAACACAACCGAGGTCCCCGTTTCACGAACTTATACCAACGCCCAACTATGGAACTATAAAAAATAAACCAAGGCGAAAAGCGATTAATTACATTGGTCAAAGAGTGACCAAGGATTTATTTGATGCTGTTCATGAAAAAAAAACAAAAACTCCAAAACTGAAACCAAAAAAACACCTAGAAACCAAAAAAAACACGAACGAAAGAATAAAGATGATAAAGGAGTCGAAAAATCAGAGAAGAAAAAGTTAAAAGAAAAGAGGGTAAATGTAAAAAAACGCATAAGAACAGAAGAAAAGGAGGCTGAAAGATGGTATTGCCAAGCATGTAAAACTGAACGAGTCGCAGATATGCGAAAATGCATTAGTTGTTCTCTGTGGTACCATGAAGAATGTGTTGGGTTAACTCATAATGACTTAGAGGAATTCTTATGTCGAGAATGTAACTACGCCTCTCACAAAAATTTCTCATAAGTTCATCATCTTCATGGATATAAGTTTTCAGATTTTTGTTCAAGTTCCTATTGTTACAATTACGTAATTATTTTTTATACTCCTAATAAGGCCCACCGAAATTGTGGGGAAAAATATTTTATCAATAAGTAGAAAAAAAATCATTTTACTAAAAGTTATTGTAAGGATAATTCCACAAAAGTGTTTTTTGTTATTTTTTTTTAGAGGTTTTTGTTTTGTAGGTTGATTAAGTTTTGCTTGGCCTAAGATGGCCTACCGTGCAATTTAATACCAAAAAAATAATTGTAGTTGACTGATTACATAATAATCTCATACGTTAAGTAAAGTTTTACGTATTTATATGTTTTTTATTTACAAAGCGTTTATTAATTACGGAATTAATGTCGGGCCCAGTTAGGTACCTGTGTTTCTAAAAAGGCCCACTTTAAAGCTTTTTAAAAACAATTATATTTTTAAAGAAATGTTATCGTATACATTGATTTGTACGTTGATTTTATTCGCAAATAAATGAGTAGTATTTTAATAAAGTTTGTGTTAATAAACAATTTCAATATTTTTTTTTATTTAAATATTGCAAAAAATCCGATATTTCGTCGAGTCAAAGTGATAGCACATTGACTCAACGTTTAAGCCTTTTATGGGAGAAACTTGTTTATAGGTGATGCTCCCAAAAGAACTAAGTCTGTTTTAATTACATACAGGCACTTGTGATGTGATATTGTGTAAATTACAGTAAAGTATGTGTGTGCTTATAATAATAGGTCTATGAAATTTTCGTTATGCCGTACTGGCTATTTCAAGTCCAATTTTTTTCTTTTTTCGCTAAGAATTCTAAGCTCAATATATTTTTTTTTTTTAAATATGGAACACTTTTTCAAAATTAGTAATTTGTTTGATGGTTAGCGTTGTTTTCATCGGATTTGTACGTTTTTCGTCATCATGAATACGTAAAAAAATCGAGTGATTATGGAGTACGAGTACCGTCGTGGCAGCGAAACGGCAGAAGCGGCACGCAACATCAACGACGTGTACGGAACGAACACTACTAACGATCGCACCACTCGTTATTGGTTTGTCCCCTTCCGTTCTGGAAAGTTCGACCTAAGAAATGAACCCCGTGGTCGACCGAAAACTTTAGACGACAATGACGAATTAAAGATGATTGTGGCTGCTGATGATTCTCAATCTACAGCTGAATTAGCAGCAGCTTTTGTTGTTAGCATCGAAACAATATTGGTCAATTGCATTTAATTGGCAAGTTTAAAAAGCTCGGCAAATGGGTGCCCCACGAATTGAATGATCGCTAGCGCGAAGCACGCGTCGAGTTGAGCCTTGCACTGCTCAACAGGCACACAAACGAAGGCATATTGAATCGCATTGTTACTTGCGACGAAAAATGGATTCTGTTCGACAATCGCAAGCGCAAGTTCAGCACCTAAACAATGCCCCAAACGAAAACTGACCCCTAAACAAGTGATGGTCACTGTTTGATGGGATAGTGCTGGTGTCATTCATCACAGCTTCTTACCAAACGGGATGAGCATTACCGCAGATGTGTACTGTGAAGAACTTTTAGGGAAACTTCGTACAGTCTTGGAAATCGAATGAAGCTAGATATAGTGATACCATACGTAGTTATTTATTTCCTAAGATATATATCATATTAGCTTTTGTACATAGTCGTATGCGCGCTATAGCTAATTTATAATGGACCAATCAGAAAGGTCGTGCGCCTTTTGTATTTCGGTCCACGGCTCTTACGCGTCTCCATATATAAACACGCAGCGCCGCGAGCGCCGTCTTTACTCGACTTCTAAGAATGAGAGGTGTGCCATACCACACCTACAATCTCCCAGAAGAAAAACAGATCCGCGTTGTGATCAAACGGATCTCACGCGAAATCCTCCCCTCTGAGATCCTTACAGACCTTCAATCTCAAAAATTCCCGTCGATGAGGTTCATCGTATGCACCGCACTAGAGGCGGTGAGCAATACGACATGATACCCGTCATCTACCCACCCGTTGAGGGCCACCACCCGATCTTCCAAATTCGTTCCCTGTGCAATCTCACAGGGTTCGAAATTGAAAAACCCCACAAGAGTGGCATGATACCCGTCATCTACCCACCCGTTGAGGGCCACCACCCGATCTTCCAAATTCGTTCCCTGTGCAATCTCACAGGGTTTGAAATTGAAAAACACCACAAGAGTGGCATTGTAGGTCAATGCCACCGTTGTCAGCTCTACGGTCACTCACAGAGGAACTGCCATATTACACCCAGGTGCGTTAAGTGCCTGGACACTTCCGACTGTCCCCGTCCCAAGGACCGTACACTCTGTACCGACCTTCCCAGCTGCGTTTTATGCGGCAAACAAGGCCACCCAGCCAACTACCGCGGTTGCTCAAAAGCTCCTAAGGCATCTTCTCCCAAACTGGCCAAGCGTTTCGACGCTCGCCAGCTGTGGGAAGCTCCCTCCTCTTATAGGATTCCCTCTTCCCAATTGCCCCAACGACTAAGCCCTCAGAGGCCTAGTCCGTGGAGCTACCTCCACGGACTAGGCCTCCACGGACTCCTCCCACCAGCAGTCTTTTCCTGCCTTGGTGCCCTCTCATTTTACAAATTTCCCTCGGTCGGTCTATCTACCCCCCGGTAACGCCTGGGACAATTTCCAACTCCTTTCTGATGACCTCTCGATTCTACTCGCTATGAGTAACTCGCTCATTTTAGCGGGAGATTCCAATGCCAAACATCCCTCCTGGAATGGTTCGGTAACCACTACTAGAGGCCGACACTTGTTTGACCTCTCAAACTCCCTGACCTTTGACGTCATCGCTCCGATGACTCCCACTCACTTTCCGGTTCAAAATCCGAACCATACCCCCGATATCTTAGATGTGGCGCTCCTTAAGAACGTCAACCTAAGGCTAGACTCAATAGAATCAATGAATGAACTCGACTCTAACCACCGCCCGGTAGTCATGATATTAGACCCCCGCATAGGTCTCCTCTACCCTAACTCTATTCCTAT
Organism: Omphaloscelis lunosa; assembly: GCA_916610215.1. Taxonomy (NCBI): domain Eukaryota; kingdom Metazoa; phylum Arthropoda; class Insecta; order Lepidoptera; family Noctuidae; genus Omphaloscelis; species Omphaloscelis lunosa. The sequence goes on from OU744253.1 coordinate 22,603,058, forward strand.
CACAAAGAGGATCACGGACTGGAAGAAAGTAAGCACACAGCTGAAATCCAATTTCATTATCCATTTACAGAGATCTGTGAAGACACGTATATCGGAGCTGCGTGACGCGGGCTGGGACAAGATGCTCAGCGAACTAGAGCCCATCCATCAGGCATTCTGGAAACTTCAGAGGAAACTCAGGTCCCTTCAATCTTCCTCCATGCCCCCCCTGACCCGCCCCGATAAGACCATAGCTTTCGAGGACGTTGAAAAGGCTGAATGCCTGGCCGACAGCCTCGAGGCTCAATGCTCACCCGGTTTCCTGCCAGTAGACCAGGCTCACGTCCTAAAGGTCGACGCTGAAGTCGAACGTAGAGCCTCTCTGCCTCCCGTTGATGACCCTGATTGTCCGCTGCCTCCCGTCACTCCAGACGAAGTGCATGACATTATCAAAGGTCTTAAAGCCCGTGAAGCCCCCGGTTCAGATGGCTTCACCAATAGGGTGATCCAACTTTTCCCCGCCCACCTAATAATGCTTTTGACTACCATCTTCAATGGTACCTTAACAACTTCTTTCCCCAGTCGTGGAAAGAAGCTACAGTCATCGGTATCCCAAAGCCCGGTAAACCCAGTACAGAACCTTCTAGTTACCATCCCATCAGTTTGCTCAAGGTTCTCGGAAAAATCTATGAAATGCTTATTTATAAGCGTCTCAGAGACATCGCTGAGACCAAGGGCCTCATCCCCAACGAACAGTTCGGCTTTCGAACTGAGCACTCTAACGTGCATCAGGCCCACCGCATCATTGAATTTATAAGCGCTGGTTTCCAACGCGACTCTCTGACGGGTGCAGTATTCTTCAACATTGCGAAAACGTTCGATAAAGTCTGGCACAGCGGCTATTTATATAAGCTGTACCAACTCGGTGTGGCAGATCGTCTCGTACTCATCTTACGAGACTATCTATTGAACCGCGTATTACGCTATCGCATTGAAGGAGCACTTCCTCTCCCCACCCTATTCGCGCAGGAGTCCCTCAGGGCTCTGTGCTAGCTCCCCTCATTTTAACGCTATTTACTAGCGATATTCCCAATAACAGTAGAAGGGCGCAGTTGGCTCTGTTCGCAGAGGATAGAGCCATCTACTTTATATCCCCCGACATTATCGCCCACACTCTCCAAGGATCAGCCAATAGACTTGCTGCCTGGTTTAGAAAGTGGCGCATAGAAGTCAATCCTGAAAAAAGCCAAGCGGTTATCTTTTCGAAACGGCGCACAAGGCATAGATACCCCCTCCCCCGACCCCTCACTATGTTTGGCAAGCAGATCCCTTGGGAGAAGCGAGCCAAATTTCTAAGTGTTGTTCTTGATCATCACCTCACTTTCGCTGAGCACATAAAGACGGTTCGTTCGCGAGCCGTTTTCGCTCTCGGTAGACTCCATTCCGTCCTAAATGCACGTAGCAAGTTGTCACTCAAGTGCGAATTGCGAATCTACACAGCGTATATTCGTCCCAGCATGACATATGCGGCTACCGTCTTTGCTCATGCAAAACCCCACCATATCAATAAAATACAAACTTTCCAAAACAGATTCCTCCGTAGGGCCACCGGTTCCCCCAGGTATGTTAGGAACGAGAGTCTTCATCTCAACCTAAAAATTCCCACTATCTAGCAATTCCTAAAACGCCTTGCAAAGCGTTTCTTTGATTCCGCGGTCAAACATCGCAACCCTCTGGTTGTCGAGGCCGCCAGTTATGTCTCAAGTAGGATTAGTCGTACCCGCCGCCCTAAGCACATTCTCACAGACTCAGATAACCCCATAACCCTCCTCCAGGAGAGCAATAGGGCCACAAGTACAGTATACAGATACAGACAGCTCCCGACATTCCGACCTCGCCGCCGAGTAAATGATACTCCTCCCCGACCCTTGCTCGAAAACGAGATGCCAGCAGTTGTTGCAGCTTAGTTTGTATGCCCCTGGCTGGAGGCTTTGAGTTTAGCAGCTTAAAGCAACCACAGAATTGACTGGTTAAATAGTCAGAGGTCAGCTATGAGATGCCCTACAGAAAAATAAAAAAAGAGCGCCGTCTTCAGTCACTAACTCGACGCATAGTTGAAGCAACGTACTAACAGTCTGGCGGTCCTCAGTGCGCGGCCGGGTGCCGTTGTGGTCAGATGTTGATGCTGTATGTAGACCACTACAAACTGAACATAATGATGGAGAAGCCCGCACATCTCCAACCAGCTTTGGTCAATCGTTCGGCTCCGCTGCTCCTGCTCAACAACGCACGACCTCATACTGCACAGCAGACGGTCTCCTAGTTACAAGAGCTTGTTGGAAGTTCTCCGTTATCCACCGTACTCACCAGACCTTGCCCCTACAGACTTCTACTTTTTCCAGAATTTGGATAACTTCTTGGCGGGGAAAAAATTCAATACCCGAGAGGCAGTTCAAAATGCCTTTGAAGAATTTGTTGCCTCCCGTCCAGCAGACTTTTTCAAAAAGGGCATCAATAAGCTACCACTACGTTGACAAAAATGCATTGATTGCATGGGTAATTACTTTGATTAATAAAAATCAAATACATATATGGAGAAACAAGAGTGTTAACTTATTACATGAAAAACAGCAATTTCATAGGTAAAGACCTAATATAATCATATTAGATCAGTGCTAGAAGTGCTATCTCTGAGGTTTTCCAGTGAGGAAGACCAAACCCGAGTTGATTTTCAACTCTGATCAGGTTAGTTTTATCGTACGCCTCCAGTCTTTAACAAAATACGAACTTAAAGTCAACAATTGTATATTCTGTCACGCACTGTTAACATAGATGCGTTATTAACGGCTTACTACGGGCTAGTTGAATCTGTTCTCAGATACGGTGTTATCTTTTGGGGTAACTCAACTAATAAAGAATCTGCATTTAAAGCACAAAAGAGATGTCTCAGAGCCATGTTTAAGTTAAAAACCACCGATAGTTGTAAGCCCTATTTTATTCGTTATAAAATTTTGACATTGGCATCACTTTATATTCTGGAAACAGTAATGTTTGTTAGAGGTAATTTTAATTTATTTTCGCGAATGGCAAATAAGTTTCCAAGAAACAGGCGTGATCAAAGTCAGCTCTGTAGGCATAGGAGTAGGACGGCACTTATGCGCAAAAGTGTTTTTTGCATGGCTCCCATTATTTATAACAAGTTACCCAAAAGTTGGAGGGAGCTAAATAATTTACATTTGACGAATAAACTGAAATCATATCTAATGGACAAAGCTTACTACAATATTAACGAATTTCTGACAGAAGAATTTATATTGACATAAACTTTGATGCAACATTATCTTTTTTTTCTAATATTGATGTTTATAATTTATTTTGTTGTTTACTAATAATGTTTTTGACTTCAAATTAATCATTCATAATATTTGCACGCCATATTAGGTGGCAAACATGACTGATCCTTTCCTCTTTATGTTATCCTGCATGCATTTATATTATTGTATGTGTACACATGTTTGAGCAAATAAATATATCTTATCTTATCTTATCTTCTTATATCTTATCTTAACAAACACAAAATAACCTATAAATTATAAAACGTTCATAATTTATTGACTTTTCTACTAGAGCTGTTTTTTTACCAGTAAAAAAATTGCTTCCCCTGTCCTTACCTCGTCTATTAATAGTGCTATAATCCAAGTCTCATACATATTTATCTAGTTTACATATCGTCGACCGTAATCTAACTTGGCGTAAGGGACAAATTGCTACTTTTCAGGAGAGCCAAAAAACTTATTTTTTTGGAAATGTGATCAAAACTTTTTTATTTTTTAGGGTATATTGAAGTGGTTTATATGGTTCTGCCTAACTTTTTGGCCTCTAAAACTTGATATAATCTACTTGCCTAGTAAGGCATTAGTTACAAAGATAGCATGTCCCTTACGTCCAAAAAAATTTAAAAAATGTCCATTAAGCCCTAACTTTTTTTTTGCACACGAGTTTCTAATGACGTAAGACTATCAACGCTGTTAAATACAATCAAAATGGCGTAAGTGTTTTATCAGGTTATTAAAGTTTTATTATTAGTAAATAATATATAGACAAACAAAGGGTAATGAAGTAAAATATAAAAATATCAAAGTGTTTTTATTAATATTATAATATTTTTTAACTCGTTAACTCTTTGAATCAATACAAACATGAACACTTCCATAACTTTAATTTTAACAAAATTATTATGATTATTGAACCTTTTTTTTATTATTTATATTTACTTTTTATTATAAATACTTGCTTTTAAAAAAAATTTTGTCTCAGCTTAGCCATAATTTTTCAATAACTGTTGACATTACTCAAATAAACTAAACTAAATAATTAAAAATCTATTCTTCTTCATCATGAGTGCTTTCATCATTGTCACTTTGTAATAACTTGTCTTCAGTTGCTTTAGAATATGGAAATTTTAAATATTCATGGTGATAACATTTTGGAATAGTTCTATCAACACACAACTTTTTAGATCATTATACTTTTTCAAAAGATACTGGAAGTCTGTGTTGATAAAGTTGATTCATTGAAACCATATTGATTCCACTAGGCTTGCTTTCTATATTACTTGCTTTTTCTTTACCTACACTCATTTTTTCCTTTTCTTTTTCGTTTTCCCTTACCAATTAATGTATTTTTTTAATCAAATAAAATCTCAGTCGCATTAGCAGTTTCAATCATACTATATTTAACTTCCATTTTCTCAATGTTTTTCTTTTTAAAAGTGATAATTCTTAAATCTCTTAGTCTTAAGTTTTTATCTTTTGGTAAAAGACTCAGCTGTGACTGCTTCAAAATTTAGGAATTCACTGTGATCCATTACATGTACATTATAAGGTCCAGGCCTTTTCCTGGAACTCTCTATGAAAGATGGCCATTGTGAAGGGGCCCATACAATTATCTTCTGCACAGCCTTCTCAATTGTGGCATGCATTGAGTCTACTGGTATATATGTATGATCAGGTAAACGGTAATTAATTTGTATGGTTTCAAAAACGGATGTTTTAAAAAAATGGCGAAACATTGCAAGAATGGTTTTGTTTTTGTTTTGGCCAGTGCAGGGATCACAGTATAATAATAACTTGCAATACCCTCTTTTATCGACCTCCTATAAATATTTATAGAGACAAGTGCCTATCTCATTACTCCCACGTTTGTTTTTTCTATCTCAATGCTTTCACCCCATACGAAGCAATATCCCTTTTGAGTCCGATTCAGACTCAAACAAATAAGTTACTTAATGAGATAAGGGCCACCAAGAAACATATATTTTTTGACGTAAGAGACAGTTAATACAAAGTGTGTATTACCAATACATACGTCAGTCGCATTTTTACTTTTGTCCGATACATCATGTTTTTGTTTAAAAAATGATTTAGGAACGTCATTTTTCTGTGGTGTATCGGACATTTTTTTTCCAAGCTACAGCGATGTTATATATGCCATTCGAAAGAGCGCAAAAATCTGTATCGGACTGCATTCACAACTCATTTTGAGCAAAATGTCCCTTACGCCAAATTAGATTACAGCCGACCGATATAATTTGAGATCGACACAAAAGTAAACAAACACAATGGCGGTAGGTATATAAAAACCATAGACATTTAATAAGTATGGACTGGAAATACCTACAAAAAAAGGTGCATACCTACAACTCAAAATGTCTCTTAAAATGGCTGCCAATGCTAGGGTTGTGTCAATCAGGGAAACATAGTGTTACTATTTCGAGTATCGATACTAGTACGAATAGTATTACGAATCTTACTAGATATTACGGTTGAATCGTATTAAAAAATTATTAGCTAATAGTCCGTTGTAACAGAAAAAAACGAGTATTGACAATTTATCACTTCCCAAACAATTTTCCGCATAATTATAATCTCATTTATAGAATTATTACTTAGCAAATCAAGTTTTCACAAATAATTGTAACGCAAACCTAATGTTCGGCAAGTGAACGTTTAAACGAAGCCAAATATTTAGTATCCAGCGAGCATGCAAGTCTTATGCCTGTTTTCACCTTCACTAAGTGACACTTGAATGAATCGCTAATAAAAGTTCACTGTTGGTTTTTCAACGGTAGACTCAGCGCTGAGAGTTGAAAATCCAACAGTGCAGTTTTATTTAGGTATTCATTTAAGTGTCACTTAGCTGTCGGTGAAAACGGGCATTAGTGAATTAAATTTTTAACAATTTTATCATTAATGAACATTCGGAATAATACACATCCTTACATATTATAAAACAAAGTCCACCGCCCGCGCCGCGTCTGTCTGTTTTCTGTCTGTCTGAACGCGAAAAACTCAAAAACTACTAAACGGATTTTCAAACAATTTTCACTAATGGACGGAGTGATTCATGCGGAAGGTTTTAGTGTATAATTCATTAAGGTTTTATGAAAATTGGCTGAAATTTGACGATTATTGTTGAAGATGTCGGAAAAAAATATGCGGACTGGGAACTTTATTAGCGTGCGCTGCGGAAATCATAAAAGTTACATAAAATGTATGTTCTACAGTATTGTTCATCTTAAAAACTTCAACAAAAAATCGTATACACATCATAAAACTCTGTGGAACGGTCTCTCGGTGCTATGAACCAAAGAGTACAGTTTGCTGTAAACCACGGGCCGGACCTAGCAATATCATTTCAGCGCAGCGAAGGAACTAGTATCAGAAACTATTACGGCAACGGTACAACACTATTCCACCATGACATATCATTGTAAACAAACGAATGAAATTATGAAATAATAAAAAGGTCTGTTGGACGGAAATAAACCCATATATTAAAATTTAAGCCGTATTTAATGATCGCCTACCAATTTTTTCATCGAAAGTTTATCACTTTTTAGCGACAGTTTGAATAGAAATCAAACAATGTATTTAAGAAGGAAGGAAGGAATGAATTATTCTCATTTATTGATACCCTAACTATATACAAAATTACCTAGGTACAAGTAGTGGACATTACTTAAAAGATATTAATTTATTAACAACCAATCGGAACACAGTTAAAATATTACTACAATAATCAGCGCGCGTTGTGCGCCCTCTGCCAACAGTCCAATTAACCACTAAACGCTCGAAGTTATAAATATAGGTGGCCGGCACTTGCTCCTACAGCTCAGTGTAGTTGCGAGCGTGGTGCCATGTGGATGCGCGCTGCTACAGTGCTCCCCTTCAAGTGAAACGTACCGGCCGTCTTATGACACGACCCGAGCGCGATGTACGCTCTGTTGTGATGTTTACAGGAACAGTGTTCTTCGCAGCAGGGCTGGAGCTTAGGGGTGTTACGTCACATGCGTCGTCTGTGCATGGCATGGAGAACGCAGGCTTGAGGCGGTCAGCTGATATAACTGCTTGCCTTCCCGGTAGTTGAACAGTGAATGTTTTACTGCTTCGGCTGAGCACTGGATAGGGTCCGTTGTATGGTGGTTGCAGTGGTTTCTTGACTGCATCAGTTCGTACGAATACTTCCTTGCAGGTCTGTAAGTTTTGAGGTACGAATATGCCACTTCTGCTATTGGTGCGTGACTGTGTTGCTGCTTGGCGAAAAGTGCTAATTGCTGATCGTAGCTTTTCAACATAACTGTAGTCCATAGAATCTGGCTTCGACGGCACGAAAAAATCTCCTGGCAGTGTGAGAGCGTGACCGTAGGTAAGCTGTGCAGCACTGACTCCACTGTCACTTCTCGTTGCGGCTCGCAGTCCTAGCAACACTGTAGGCAGCTCCTCAATCCAACAACTCGTGCTCAGACGTGCTATTAACGCAGATTTCATGCAGCGGTGCCACCTTTCAAGCATTCCGTTGCTTTGTGGATGGTACGGTGTTGTGTGAATGCGCTTGGTCCCAAGTAGTCTTGTTAATGCGTTGAACAAATTGCTTTCAAACTGACGACCTTGGTCAGTCGTCATTCGAGCTGGACATTAAGTACTATTGAATTTGTACTATTGCATAAAAACCGGCTACTAACCTGTGCAAAGACAATTGAGGTTGATTTTCCTTCTTTCTTGCACCACACTTCACAGTACAACACACAGGCATGTTGAATTGGTGTTTTCCAAAGTATATATGTAGTTTTAAAGGAAAACTCCTCGTAATTTTCTCACAAATCTCAATAAAACAAAAAGTAAACAAACACTTGACAGCAGAACTACCATGAACTTGTCGCATATTATGGCGGATATGGCACTTACCTACAACTGTTACTACGTCTCAACAAAATGTTGCCATTACGAGGAACAACTGAAATATTGTTGTCTCTTTTATCAAATACGATTACCACATAAGAAAGAGTGAAATAACACGATATTTCACATTCTAGTTCGTATTTCACCCATATTTGTATATGCAAATTTATGTATAGAATATCGCGGCGCCTCCATGTTTTTTCTATCTCAATGATAAAACGTACAACTGTAATGCCATCTGCTATGAGCTTTCACTTTTTAACTTCATTGAATTATGAATTATATGAAGTTTTTGACGAATTTTCCACTGTGATTTTCTGGCCGACAAATGTTAAAAAAATTGACGATTTTCCAGTGATTTTATTTTGTTATTTTGACAATGGCCATAGATTTTAAAGCACTTTTCGATTTTAAATTATTTCTCGTTAAGTATTTAATTTGCGGTAGTTTGTTGGGTTTGTTGTATTAGGCTGGGAATACACGACCGATTTTTTCATCAAATAGTTGGATCCGACAATCTGATCAGGCTATCGGAAGGCCTTGGAGCCATTACTTTGTTTGAGCATTTAACTCACGTCCGATCCTATAGTCGGATAGTTTATTTCTTTATTTTATTATTTATGTACATACAATAAAATACATAGAGAAGTGACATAATTATCTATGGTTACCACTGTTAAAGTCTGTTTTTTAATCTTTTAGACTAAACTAACATTACGAGTGTTGTCAGTTTATTGCAATTCTTAAATAGTGATGTGGCACAACCGAAACTTAGCGTTAATAAAATCAAGTATCGTTTTTTTACAATAAGTTATCCTGAAATAATGTGTTTATTCTGAAATAATGTGTAGGTACTTATTTAAAACGTAATAATACAAATTAATAATGTAAAACATATATTTTTAATTACATAACTTAATTACAGGTATTCGCGTTAATCTGATTCAGATAATGACTCCATGTCTGAGGAATATTCTGAATCATCAGAATCGCCACCTACTTCTATGATAAACCTATCAGTAATGTCGTCGGTTATACGGCCCAGATGACACATTTCATCTCCAATTTTAATTACATGGACTACACAGTCTTTCCACCGCTGCGGGGTCACTTGACGAAGCCCTTCTTCAAAAAGGCTTCGTACTTAATTAATTTTGAATGTTTTATTATTTTTAGCGACATGGCCCTTTACTTGAGCCCAGACCAACTCAATCGGGCTTAGCTCGCAGTTGTAAGGGGGCAGTCGCAAAATAGTGACACCCCGTTCAGCAGCCATCTCGTCAACGACATACCTTTCATGGGCTTTTTTGTGCTTTCGGGCAATTTCATTTAATTCGGGCTTTAACATTGTCTCGTCATATGAAATATTTTTTGATTTTAGCCCATCTTGGATTTGCCCTTTTCGCCAACTAGAAGTAGGTAACGATTCCAGTTTCCTGGTGTGATATGGAGCATTAACTATTACAAGTACTGCGTTTTCTTTTAATTTCGGAAAAATATTTTTTAACCAGTTTTCGTATATATCAGAAGTCATCTCCTTGTGGTAATCATCTAGCCCCTTTTTCGCTTCGAATATTAATAGACCATCATCCACGAAACCCTCTTCACTTCCAACATGGGACCATTAGCATTACCATAGCATTACCTTGTTCAAGGATGGTGATTCGTTTCTATAAAAGAATTGGTGGACTTTTCGACGTATCTAGCCCAAAAGAGTGAAATCGTCCAATTTGTTTTTGAAATCTATTTTAGGGCCAGGTAGTTTCGCAGAGTTAAAATTTTCATTTTCTTTGTGCTCCTTCAGCACGTTGTAGCTTGAAGCTCTGGATTTGTTTAATATTTCGGCAGTTTTTAAAACACATTCGTTTTTTTTTCGGCGTCTCGGATGGAGATTCGGTTTTCTTTTCAGAATATACATATTTGTAAGCGTTCATGATCATTTCTTTTTCGGTTTGGCTAAATGATTTGAGCTTTCGTTTTTTTCTTGGCGATAGAGTTTCTTCATTACGCCTACGCGACGAAGTTGAAGGCTGAGCGTCCATCATAAATGATTCAGCGAAAACAAACGTAACGTAACAAACGTTTGGTAACGTAACAAAAACACAAAACTTAACAAAAAACAAACAAACAGAAACAAACTCAACGAAAATGTAACAAATAGCACTTGAAATTGTATCAAGAAACAATGGACGCATTCGAACACTTCAGAGGTTAAAGGTTACCTGTGAAATTTAGGGTTGCCGTATTCAAAATCTAACATTTTTAAAACTACCATATTATCATAATTATTTTAAAAATTGCAGTTGTTCGTATGGTGTCAAGTTCCATAATTGCCGTATTTTTTAAGTTTTGCCGTTTCGTAAGATAAAAGGGTTTAGATTGCCGTTTTAACGCGTACGGGAACAACACTGATAGCGTCTATAATTTTTTTTTTTTGTTTAATTTAAAAGCATCGAAACATGGGGCTGCAGTCTCGACAAAGATAGCGATTGTCGGTGGGTAACGAAAATCGTAACAAAATGTTGGTTGCTAAAAAAAATCTTTGTATTACAGGGAGAAATGGTGAACAAAATTTGGTCAATTCATTTTATTTCTTTTAAAATTATATAGAATATAGGTGAACCTTATCATATTGACAGTAGAACCATGTAAGTAGAATATACCGTTTTTAAGAAAACACGTAACAAAGATCATATAGTTTGCTTCCTTGCAACACAGACATTGAACATGGTAAACTGTCAATTTCAAGCATAGACATAGAACATGGACTAAATTCAAAGAGTTATCACTTTCGCACAATTTTCATGCAATTGGCCACAATATCATATCACATCCGTATTCTACGCTAAATTCGCTACAGCAATAATATTCCAATTTATTTATTGTATTTTTTATTTCAAACAATCTATAAAACCAATGCTAACGATCGTAGCGATGACCTAGCGGGCTGTCAAAAACGGTCGCAAGGAAATGTCATCTTAGCGAAAATAATCGTTAAGTTTGCGATGAAACTCGATAACTTTGACAGTAGAGACTACCAAAAATCATTAAATTGGGATCGTATAAACATTGAAGAACAATATAAAAAATATAAAATATATATCAAAATATAAGATGAAGCCTTGCATTTGTCGTTTTCATCGTTTTGGTAAGCAATTTTGTTCATTAATATTTAGCGACTGTCAGTTTGCGATCGAATCGCTATCTTACGTCGAGACTGCAGGCCAGATTACGCAAGGCGTTGCGTGGTCAGATTTCCCTGGCAGTTTGTAGCACGTCGTGCAGCCGTGTGTACGTACGTGAATTTTAAATATAAAACTTAGAATGAAAATTAAATTCGTCTATTATAGATAAAAAGTTACGATTCAACAAACCGGTATCGTAGGTACAACACTGCACAAAAGAGCTGGCAACATTATTTGTAAATTTGACATTTGCATGTGTCAATTTAGTCTACGAGATTAAAAAACAGACTTTAGATATAACCTGACAACACTAATTGGTCTAGAGCAGTTGGTCTATGGTTCAAGGAAAACCAGAGGATTTTGAATCTGAATGTAAAAACTCCGGCTACCTCAATATTATTACTAGACTCCATGTATCGTGTAACTAACAAGCTTATTATCCTGTGTTATGTGATATAAATACACACCTATTACAACTGAATCGAGTTTCATTGAAATAAACAGGGCGCTATGACGCGTCTAAACGACTATCTGATGAAAAAATCGAACGTGTATTCTCAGCCTTATACGTAGTACCTTTAAGTAGTCTGTGGTTGAATGAATGACATGACATCAATCATGACATCCAATCTCTACATTGATTTTGATTTGATGGAATACGTTAGAAGTTTTTATTGTGAAAATAGTGATTTTTACGCTGGACTTCTAAGATATTACTAGGTTACTTCGATAATTAATTAATTTCATAGAGAATATCGTGTTTATCGTCTAGTATTACTTTGTAATTCAGAATTGAAGCCATCGACAGAGCGTCCAAGTGTAGAGCTATGGTGACCGGGAAGTACTGTAAGATCTCGGCTTGAGCGTTCAGAGCAGCTCAGCTCAGCTATTGGCTCGCGGGGCGCTTGGCGTGGGTACGGCAGACGATCTGGGCAGCGGCGGCGGCGGCGGCATGTCCAACGTGGAGAACGTGTGCCCGCAGACGCTGCGCGGCGTGGCGCGCGAGCTGCGGCGTCTGGCGGCGAATCCGCCCGCTGGCATCAAGCTGCTGCTGCGCGACGACGACCTGACTGACGTAGTGGCGACCATGGAGGGCCCTGGTACGCACCACACACCACATACCCCTGTCCTGTGTAACTCTCACCTTGATCACAACATATCAACTCTCCTTTGTTGGTTCATGCTGGGTGTTTACCGAATTAGTCAGTGTTTGACTTACTTCAGTGAGCCTGATATGAAACATTGGTATTTTGAGGATACTTTGTTATTGTCTGTTTTGTGGCAGGCAATTGCAACTGACACATAACAAAGTAGTGTCCTTTTTTTATGTTGACTTGTTTGCCCAGTAAATAACCACACAGTTGAACTCACTGTAGTCCTAATGTCACCACATCAACTGCTATTGATCATCTTTTAGCTTCAGTGTTTATTGTATAAATTATCAAATACAGTAGGTATTTAAACAATAAGCCTCAATTCACACCGAACCAACAGTGATAAATAGTTGTTTGAATACTTACTTGTAGTGTCACTACATCAAACTGGTAATCATTCATCTCTTTAATTTTATCACAATACAACATTCATGTCTGAAATATGAGCTTGCTTGACGACTAAAACAAATTCAAAATGTAAGTGATGTCATTATGAAGGCAATACAGTTCTGTTTGAAGATGCTAATTGTAAAAAAAAATAAAAAAAATAAACAGAAATATCAAGTCGGACTCAACCCAGCAAGGGCTGTGCACCTATAAATAATTTTCCATTTTTAACCACCTTAAAAAAGGAGGAAGTACTATATATACAGGGTCATTGGTTATGTCGGCCATCCATTAAGGGAATGTAAGAGAGGTCATTTGCAACTAAATCACCCTTAAGCCTCATATTTTATATTTTAAAATTTATGAAATAAAACTACAAAATGTCAAATGATTCAATTTTTTTTCCTATAGTGCACATAGAGGTAGCCCAAAATCAAACATCTTTGGTTTTGGGCTACCTCTATGTACACTATAGGAAAAAAAAAACCATTTGAAGAAGAGTACAGGCGTATCAAAATGATTAATTGGGAAGATTTCTAATAAGGTAACCCAATTTTTACGGCAACTGTGACAGTTGTGTTTGACAGTTTCGTGACGTGACGCCTTTCTTTGAGTCGTTGATGCATGGTTTCTGTTTCGCCAGTGATTTGGTTTCCGTCGTGTTTTCTACAATATAGTTCATTTTCAAGTATGTCCCCTTTAACCCGTGCATTTACTTTTGTTCAAATGCTATTTCCATGTGATGTTTTCTTCCCTTAGACTCGGCCAACAGACGAGAACGGGAACTTCTCGCCTATCGGCCGGGCTCTAGGAGGCCGATGTTCAAAAGTGCACATCTGTCGCGACGCCTCCTAAAGGTGTGATGGGCTGAGACATACTTATTGAATGTATATTCTAACAGATTTTAACTCATTCTTATTGCACTTTATTGACAATGGTGTACCTACAGTGCAGCTCTGTAATAGATGAAAATGAAGAATTTTGGTCATCAAGCAGTATTTTGGCATCAGGTAAACACATTTTATTTATTTCTATACTGTAATGTCTATAAAAACTGTATAACCTCCTTTTTTGTTTTGTTTTAGGTTAATATTAATGGAGTAATGTGCTCACACTAAAAGTACACTTTGTAAACAAGCATATTGCAAATTAGAGGATTATACCCAAGATAAGAGTGCTTGGAAACATGCTGGTCCTGCTCCATAGGACAATTTAGAATCAAGACAAAATCAAACAGGGTGCTAATATAATTGTCAAATTTATAATTTTGTGTTATATGATATTGATTTTACATTCTGTGATTACTTCCTCACACACTAACTTATTAATTTTTAAAAAATTGGAAAATCGTCTACTTTTACAATGTTTGTAAATATGTGAGCACCATATATCTATCACATAATTAAATTATCTGTTGTTGCTTCATTTATAATTATTTTTACCTATTGTAGTAAGTATAGTAATTTTATTTTCGGTGCATCATCTTCACATATAATTATTTAACTAATGTATGTACTTAAGTATACAAACTATTGTAAAACATTTTAAAAGAGTAACGGTGGAGTTTCTTGCCCATTCTTCTCCATACGAAAACTACCTTTTGGAAGCGGCGACTAGAATCAATTATATTATTTTGTAAATTTTTGACATTCTAAAGTCCCATGGGCCTATTTTAAATAAATGATTTTTATCAAACCAACCCGAGTGACAGCTTCTGCCACTTGTATAGATAATATGTTTTTTAATTGTAATTACTTACATAAACAAATTGTATATAAACAATAATAATATAAATAAAAACATAATAATAATATATAAATATAATAATATATATATAATAATAATATAAATTGTATATAACAATAATATAAACAATAATATTTTGCTCCTACATGCCTTTACAAAAAATTCAAATAAGGTTTAGGCCAATTACATGTAAAAATGTAGAGAAATTAAAAAATCCTTTGGCCATCGACAAGTGAGTTTCTTGGTCAGCATTAGGATGGCTGGACCAAACGAGATATGTCCTTGAGACCATGTGCATTATTTAATTCCTATTTGCTACTATTTACTACCTATAGTTAAATATTTGCTACCTTTTCGTGAAGAAATTTATCAAAGAAATAAAGTGGTCAGCCAACCTGACGTCAGGTTGGCTGCCCGCTTTCAAGTTCTCATAGTTTTAGCGTAGTATTAACCGCGCTGTTAATGTAAATATTTACTACCTGATTGCTACCTTAACATAATGTTTTCCACAACTCTTAGAAGCTCCTATAAAAAGTTATTAATAAAAACCATTTAAACGCCTGTACATCAATTATTGACATGTTTTTTCTCAGAACAATTGCTAACAAAGTTTTTGTAGGCGCTTAGTGGCTTATGAACAACTTTTTTCTGGATAATTTTATAATTATTAACATATCGCATTTATGTTATAAGCGTGTATGTACCTACTTGGGGATTTATTAAATTGATCTTTATTAAATTACGATACAATATTTGATAATAATTAATTGACATCTTAGATTGTTTTTATTTAAAACTACCTACAATTTTCACAACTATGATGATAAATTATTCTGTTCAACTTTAGTTTTGTTGTATGTGACGTGCACACGTTAACAATAATTTTATTAAAAATCATATTAGATATAAGAGTGTTTTCACGATGAAGCGAGGAAGACAATTAAAAGTATCGTTAGAAGATCAAAAAAGTGTTTTTTCAATGTTCGAAAATATTTTTCTGAAAAAAAAAGATCTTCCGTCACCGTGTGATCCAGTGTTTCATAACCTTAGTGAACTTTTAGAACACAAAATGTCAGAAAAAGCTATATACCAATCAATTTAAAAAAAAAACTTTTTTTTTCTTTTTATATCTAATATGATTTTTAATAAATTATGGTCATATTAGATATAAAAAGAAAAAAAAGTTTTTTTTCAAGAAAATTGTAGGTAGTTTTAAATAAAAACAATCTAAGATGTCAATTAATTATTATCAAATATTGTATCGTAATTTAATAAAGATCAATTTAATAAATCCCCAAGTAGGTACATACACGCTTATAACATAAATGCGATATGTTAATAATTATAAAATTATCCAGAAACAAGTTGTTCATAAGCCACTAAGCGCCTACAAAAACTTTGTTAGCAATTGTTCTGAGAAAAAAACGTCAATAATTGATGTACAGGCGTTTAAATGGTTTTTATTAATAACTTTTTATAGGAGCTTCTTAGAGTTGTGGAAAACATATATGTTAAGGTAGCAATCAGGTAGTAAATATTTACATTAACAATGCGGTTAATACTACGCTAAAACTATGAGAACTTGAAAGTGGGCAGCCAACCTGACGTCAGGTTGGCTGACCACTTTATTTGTTTGATAAATTTCTTAACGAAAAGGTAGCAAATATTTAACTATAGGTAGTAAATAGTAGCGAATAGGTATTAAATAATGCACATGGTCTCAAGGACATATCTCGTTTGGTCCAGCCATCCTGACGCTGACGTTTCTTGCCGTATCACGAAATACGTGACGATCAAGTTAATCGAGCTAACTAATGAACGATGGTATTTAAAAATGATGCGAGTGTGGGTTGAAGAACGTCTAACTAACATCGGTGCGTAAAGTATGCCGAACGTTTTGTTATTTTCTTGATGCTGCCTATATTGAATTTAGAATGGTTTCGGTGAGATAATACGACTAAAATACAAATCTTATCGCAACCATGTTAATAAGCGTTATGCGTGCCCTACCTACGTAATTTAGATGAATAATATTGTTTATGAATGAGATATTCCTATTTCGATTTAACGTACGAGAGTAAGGGAGATATGAAATATGTGGCGTCAAATTCAAGTGAAGGTAAATAAAGGCACAGTACAATAAAGTAACAGTATTATGTCTCGGCAGTGACCTTGTAACAAGTACCTACAGCCGCTCCTTAGATAAACCTCGTCCGTGCGTTACTGCCACGCACTCAATACTATTACGTACTGTAATACACTGAGATTTTGAAGAACAAGAAGCGCGTCGGTTGTTTCGGCCATTTACTAAGAGTATGAAGATATAATACTGTTACTTATTTATACTGTGATAAAGGCTATCACTACTAAGTTTATAATAAAGAAGGTATGTTTATTGGGGCTTGTGGTAAGGTAATAACAGGGTCGATCGATCAGGTTATGCTACGCTTGCCACGGTTGGTCGCTTGTGGATGGGTGACCATCTTACGTATCAAGACCCCTCCGTGTCTCAGAAAGGACGTTAAGCCGTGGTCCCAGCTGCCATTTGAAGACCTTTGAAAGTTGTAACCGGCCGTCACAAGCCCGAATATCTGACAACCAGTCTTACCAAGAGGTGTCATGTTGCCCAGTAAGTGGGTTGTGGAGGTCAGCTAGGCAGTCGCTCCATGCCAAAATACTGGTATTCAGCTTCATCCCGTTAGACTAGAAGCCGACCCCAACATAGTTGGAAAAAGGCGAGGCAGATGATGATGATAATAATAAGTAATTCGTTATCGTAATGATTTAAAGTTAGTAAAAAGTAAAAAATGAAGAAATTACTGTTGTAATCGTCGGGCTATTTTGATTACGCAATGCTCTTCCTCGAATGAGATATCTCTCTTAATTAATTTTTGAACCTCGGATAATTCTTGTTCTTGAAAAAGAAAGGTTTCCTTTGACAAAGGATTTCTATTCCTTCCTAAATTCAGTATCGTTGAGATCATCCACTGGATTAATGAATAAACAAAACAGGCACGAAAATCGGCTCTTTTTTTCGTAGGCGTTTCCGTTCATCTTGACAATGAAGGCTCCATAATTTTTCATGCTGACATTATTAAATACAATTCACCACAAAATTACACGCAAATAATACGAACGTAACTAATATAAACAACAATTCACCTGGCACACACCAAGTGAGTGACTACTACAAAGTTTACGTTTACAAACGCTTAGAAACGTCAAATTGTAACTCACAGACGAGCGGTGTCTTTGCGTCGCATCGCGTGTCTCGCCTGTTTGAAAGAGCCTTTAGACGGTTCAAAAGACATCAACGCGTTGATTACCGAGGTGCCGATTTTTTTCAAGTTTTCACTTCTGTCGGCACTCCCGGAGTGCCACTGTTTTTTTTTTACACTCGCTGTTTCGGTTTACAATACTTTCCGCCAGGGGCGCTTTTTACGTTTTCATACATTTATTACTCGATACAGAAACGTGATAGTAGCGTTTTCTTTATGATAAAACTCACACTCGACGTACAGAGTTTTAATATAATATATTTGACCTAAATGAGTTTTACGCCGAGTTCTTTTCAAACAAGCAATTTATTTTCACGAAAGCTATTTACACAAAGTAGTATTGGGCAACTCCAGGTATTTGTAAAAGCTTTTTGAACTTTATAAGTAGCCTTTTTTTTTGGATGGGAAATTATCAAATAACTTCTCCCGCTCTAGGTGGAGCGGAGGGGCTTGTCAGACTCTTACTGACTAAACCCCACCCGTGATCCTTCAGTTGCCTATATTGCCAGGGGCCGCAGCCCCGACAGGCATCGACTCTATTGGACCCCGTTAGTTCTGCTGACATTTCTTTGAGGCGCACGGCCCTGTTGGACTCCGTCAATTCTGCTGACATCTCTTTGAGGCGCGCGTAGAATACAACGCGGCGTCGACCTGGGCCTGGTCCTTATCGGACGGCGAGCTACCCATTGCTCACCGTCCGCAAGCCCGCTCCTTCTGTGGCCGGGAATCAGCTTACTACTCCCGATGCCCAGGGCGTCTCCTGCGATGATTAGGGGCGTGAGGGCGCGAACTATGCCTCCCCCTCACGCGTTCCGCCTCCTCTTTCGGGAGCATTACTCCCGAAAGAGGAGGCCTCCCATGCCCTCTCGCTCCGTACCATGGCCTGGACCAGGGCCGGACGCGAGAAAACCTCGCCGCCGATCACCTCCATGAAGACATGGCGATGCTCTGCCCAAGTCGGGCAAACCTCCACCGCATGCTCCACCGTGTCCTCCGGGCGATCCACACAGTGGTGACACCCGGGCGTTTCCTCCCGTCTTACCCTGAACAGGAACCTCCTGAAATAGCTGTGTCCGGTGAGGACCTGCGTCAGGCGGAAGGTGAGGACGCCGTGGCGCCTCTCTAGGCACTCCTCAAAAGGGGGACTTTTCGCCGCAATTGTGGAACTTTATGGCCTAAAGTAATATATGAATAATACAAGCTTTCATCAGTATGTTGCAAAATATTCGAACACTTTTAAAAGTGTGTACAAAATAGCTAAAGCTAAAATCAGCTGATGATAAAATAAAAACTACCTGGCAAATAATAAATAATGAAACAGGTAGAAAGAAACAGCGTAATACCTACTGAATTAAATTTAGAGACTGCTCATGGCCCCATTCTATTCAATTTTATTTATGTTTTTATCTTGTATATTATAATAATGTGTGTTATAATTGTCTCTTTTATTTTTATAATTTTTGTTACTGTAATTGGTTGAAACACAACCGTTGTAGCTAAATAAATAAATAAACGCATGATGAAATTTGAAAACTTTTTGCTAATATAAAACTACTGAAAATTTAAATTCATCACCCGCGCTTTCTGCCGCCTTCCTTAGAAATAAAGGCATGCCCTTTAGAGTTTAGGTTTCAGCATACAAACCCCCAGGTTATTATAAAAGCTTTTAAAGGTCTTAAAATTAAATCAACAGAAGATCTATTGCGCCCTATTTAGCTTTCATATTTAACACCAGTGGAAACAAGGAGTCTTTCCGGATCTTATGAAACACAGTAAAGTAGTTCCTTTTTTCAAATCCGGTGGTAGTAAGGAACCCAACAATTATAATAAGCCTGTGTCAGTTCTGCCAGTTCCCAGTAAGGTGTTTGAAAAGTTGATGCTCAATCAAATGTTACGTCACTTTAATAAAAATTCCATCTATCATGAACAACAGTACGGTTTCACCAAAGGGCGTTGCGTTGTACCACTGACGCAGGTGTCACCCTAATAAAGAACATTTTTAATGCCTGGGAAGAAGCACAAGATGCCATTGTAATCTTTTGCGACCTCTCGAAGGCGTTCGATTGCGTAAACCCTGAAACACTTCTGCTGAAACTAGAAAACTATGGGATTTGAAATACCGCTCTTGATTTACTAAGATCATACCTGAAAGATAGAAAGATTAAAGTTCAAGTAAACGGCATAAACTCATTGGGGTCTGAAATGGCAATGGGCGTTCCTCAAAGTTGATATTGGTTCAATTCCTCTTTTTAGTTTGCATTAATGATTTACACCAATTACTTCAAAATCAACCGAAGTGTTATTTGCAGATGACACATAATTGATCTTTGAAATAGACAGACTGTCACAAAATCTTGACGACGTGAATAACTATTCTTCAGACCTCATGTAACATATCTTGCGGGGCGGTTAAGCTCGGCCGTTTATGCTGTTAGAAAGATAAGACAGTTAACTGATGTAGAAACCGCGCGTTTGGTATATTTTAGCTACTTCCACAGCATTATGTCGTATGGCATTTTACTGTGGGGTCGGGCTGCTGACATTGAATGCATCTTTATTTTACAAAAGAGAGCTGTCACAGCCATTTATAATCTACTAGTTTTTGCCCGCGGCTTCGCCCGCGTGGAAATCGATAAATATCCCACGGGAACGTACTACCGATACCGGAATTACATACTTAATAGCTGAGGAAAAGGACATTGACTCCAACCGCTGCGCCCGCGTTGCCGTCAGCCATAATTATTTTGTTACGCGTAATTTTTAATCTGTGATATCAGACCATTCATTTAAATTAAATGATGTCAAGGCATATTTTAATCTAAATGAAATGCTCAATTTAAGTAACATAGTTCATTGGATACGGATTGATATAATACCAATTAAAATAGCTGCGGAAATAACAGTGATATTTTTATCAAATTCTTAAAGATTAAAATGGTTATTGTGGGTCATCCTTAGAAGATCCATATGCCATCGCGGACTTTTTTGTTGAACTTTTTAAGATGAACAATACTGAACATAAATTTGATGTAACTTTTACGATTTCCGCGGCGCACGCCAATAAAGTTCCCAGTCGGCACGACTTTTTCCGACATCTACAACAATAATCAAATTTCAGCCAATTTACACTAAAACCTTCCGCATGAATCACTCCGTCCATTGGTGAAACCGTTTGAAAATCTGTTCGGCAGTTTTTGAGTTTATTGCGTTCAGACAGACAGACATACGCAGCGGTGGACTTTGTCTTATAATAAGGATGTCGTCGCGAATCTCTCACGGAACTATTTAAAAAGATTAATATTATGACGCTACCTTGCCAATTCATCTATGAAAATGTGTATGTAAGGACACATACATTCAATAAGCGCGCGCGGTACCGCCAGCAACCGCGGCTGACGACGACGACCCACATACCCGTCTGGCACGACTAGTTGCACCCTTTGCAATATATCCGCATTGTGTATCTTCCCTCTAATTATCTTAAAGATATAAGTAACAAGTGTCAGTTGCCTCCTGACCCTCAGTTCCTTATATCCGACCATACCTAAGATAAATAGTGTTGAATACATCAACGGATAAAATGGATACACGCCGTATTCCCTCATAATATTTATATCTAATAAATTTATTTTGTACGCGCTTCAACATGAGCCTATATTCAGTTTCATGTGGAGCCCAGATAACTGCATTACATTCTAATGGGATAAGAGAAATCAACCAAGATCAACAATTAAAGATAAAAAAAGATCACCCATTTTTCAGATTATCTAAAGTACATACATCTTTTATGGGGTACTGTGTTAAATGAATATTATGACGGTACCTTGCCAATTGATTTATGAAAATATTATGTACGTAAAGAAAAATCCACATCTTTATAATAAAATAAGTGATAGACATAATTTTAATACTAGAAATAAAGATAAACTAGATCAACCATTTTCAGATTATCTAAAGTTCATACATCTTTTATGGGGTACTGTGTTAAATGTTACAAGAAAATACCTTGTGACATATTACAATTAACTGAAAGATAATTTAAAAATCATATTAAGATTTTACATTCTGTGATTACTTGAACTTCCACACTGACTTATTAGTATTACTTGGATTTTTTTTAGGAATATCATATAGGTACCTACTTTTCTTTTTTTTTTTCTTTGCGGCCAGCCCACCGGTTGGACGCGTCCTAGAGGGTCATGGCCACCCGGCTGGCCCGAAGATACCGCACGGTCTCCTGTGAGGCGGCGAGCCTCCTTGCCGGATTACCGCCATGGGATCTGGAGGCAAAGGTCCGCGCGCACATTTGGGAGTGGCGCGAGGAGGCGAGGTGGTTGCGGCGATAAGACCCCTCTGAGGAGTGGCTAGAGAGGCGCCACGGCGTCCTCACCCTCCGCCTGACGCAGGTTCTCACCGGACACGGCTGTTTTGGGAGGTTCCTGTACAGGATAAGGCGGGAGAAAACGCCCGGGTGTCACCATTGTGTGGATCGCCCGGAGGACACGCTGGAGCATACGGTGGAGGTCTGCCCGGCTTGGGCGGAGCATCGGCGTGTCCTCGTGGAGGCGATCGGCGGCGGTGAAAATGGGAGGCCGTCACCTCCTTCTGCGAAGCGGTAATGCTCGCGAAGGAGGAGGCGGAACGCGTGAGGGAGAGGCAAATTTCGCGCCCTCACACCCCTAACCGCCGTAGGAAGAGACGCCCTGGGCGTCGGGAATTGTTGGCCGATTTTCGGCCACCGTAGGCACGGGCTTGCGGACGGTGAGCAATGGGTAGCTCGCCGTCCGATAAGGACCAGGCCGGGGTCGACGGCGCGATGTATTCCACGCACGCCTCAAAGAGATGTCAGCAGAATTGATGGGGTCCGTTAGGGCCGATGCCTGCCGGGGGTGCGAAGAAAACCGAAAGGGAGATCGTGGCCCCCGGGAACAGGGCAACCGAAGGAACACGGGTGGGCTTTAGTCAGTAAGAGTCTGACATGCCCTCCCGCTCCGCCCAGAGCGGGAGAAGCTATTTGATAATTTCCCACACAAAAAAAGGTGCATCGTCTGCACATATAATAATATAATTAATGTATACAAAATATTGTAAAACATTTTAAAAGAGTAACAACGGTGGAGTTACTTGCCCATTCTTCTGTATACAAAAACTACCTTTTGGAAGGGGCGACTAGAATCAATTCTATTTGTTGTAAATTTTGACATTCAAAAGTGCCTTTTATGTGTCAAATTGAAATAAATTATTTGACTTTAACGGCACGTGCACTTGGTAAACTCTAACCAGTGACTATTAGTCAATTGTAAATCTTAAACCTAAGCCTCACCTATCGGTGCCAATTTACTTTCTCACATATGTAACTATAACCTTTTCTGTTGCCCCTGTAAGTAAATTGTTTTCTTGTATTGTTTCCATAGCATGCACTTCTTTGTTCCAACTGCTGGACATACGCACAGGCAATTATAGAAATGGAGCAAGATGTTGTGCAACAACTTCATATCCTGGCTGGATATGAAGTTGTTGTATCAAGTGCATCATTAACACTTGATGATTTTAAGTGATCATTGTTTTGTGCTGGCTTGTAACAATATAGAGTGAAATAGAGTGCTGGAATACTTAAGGAAAAGT
Organism: Omphaloscelis lunosa; assembly: GCA_916610215.1. Classification (NCBI taxonomy): domain Eukaryota; kingdom Metazoa; phylum Arthropoda; class Insecta; order Lepidoptera; family Noctuidae; genus Omphaloscelis; species Omphaloscelis lunosa. The sequence continues at coordinate 22,626,652 of OU744253.1, forward strand.
GGGTTGCTGTGCTCTCATAATTACCATGTGGTATTTTGGTTGAGCTCGGTACCAAGAGAGCATAGAAGCAGCAGCGTCATTGCTGGATGAAAAATTGAATAAAATCATAAGTCACAACAAGCTGTTTTATTTACATACCTCTCATGATCCATCTCGTGCGGAGAACCCATGTGGAATGGAGACGTGCCAATATATTAACTAATAGAATCTAAACTCTGCTCTAGAGTTTCTATTGGTTAATATTGGCACAGGTGTCCGCTCCGTAGGGCTTCGCCACTCCAATGGACAGATAGCCTTAATTCACTAACACTAAATAACAAAGAACTTTTTAGAAAAAATGGTACTGCCTAGTTAGACTATACTAGTTGGTGTTTCTTCCCAGCTGTTACTGTGTAATATAAATGGTTCAATACTTTAAAAATAACTTGCAGTTGTCAGGTTTTGCACAGCTCACTGCTCTTCTATGAATTATCGAGATCCAGAGTATGTTAATAGGCACTATAGAATGAAGCACCAGGACAATTATACAAATAAAATAACGTTCAACCATTCGTTTTTTTGCTCGACACTGATGTAACCAATATCTAGCTGCTCAATAGGTAATATAAGGTGCTGCCACAATCGAGTAGAATATCTTGTAGTCCTATTTTATTATTAGTATACTTAACTATAGCGAAACTCGAGTATTTTCTGAAATCGCTTTTTATGGCTCAGTCATCATTACTTAAGATATGACACATCAATCAAATGTCATTGAAAAAAATTACATAATTCGCCTATTGCTGATTCACCATATTTACGTACCTAGTGTTTCCTCTCTCTTTGCCCGAGATAAAGTGTACTATAAAATGAAGTAACATTATAGAAAATGAACATCAGAAGACGGTTACTATATTTCTATAGGCATATTTACATATAGTGTAAATAGTGCTAGCCCAGGCTCCATACATTTCTGGAACATCTCCTTTTTTTGACATTTGCATAGGAGTCAAAAGGAATCATTTGGTTGTAAATTACCTCTTACATCCCCTTAATGGATTGCCGACATATAACCAATAACCCTGTATATTATTATCTAAATATTATCTAGTATCTATATAAATATATTTTTAGGGTTCCGTAGTATAGTTTCGCCATGTTCGTCTGTCTGTCTTGTCTGTCCGCGTTCTAGCTCCGAGACACTTAGTACGAGAAAGCTGTAATTTACCTACGGTGTGTGTCCCTGCAAGCTAAATGGTTGGTTTTGGATGGGTAAAAAATATCACGGCAGTAGTTTATATAACGAAATTAAAAGGAAAACTATCACAGCTAAGTAGGCTCTACAAGTTAACGAGTAATAATCGACCAACTTATATTTGCAGTTGCAAAAACATATTTTCCCATACATTTCGTATGGGAGAACATGTTTTTCAACTACAAAGTTTGTTTTTGGGATAAATTCGTCCCAACTAGGGAACCCTTCATTGTGCGTGGTCCGACACGCACTTGGCCGGTTTTTTTTATATTATGTTTATCAATATTTTTGTCAATTTTGGACCAAATTTGGAAACCCTTTTTTAGGGTTCTGTACCCAAAGGGTGCCAAACAGAACCCTATTACTAAGCCTGCTCTGTCTGTCCGTCCGTCCGTCTGTCCGTTCGTCTGTCCGTCTGTCTGCCAGCGGGCTGTATTTCTTGAGCCATAATAGGTAGACAGTTGAAATGTTCACTTAGTGTGTGTATTTCTATTGCCGCTAGAACAACACTTTTTTATAAAAATAAAAATTAAACGGGGATCCCCATAAAATAAATATTTGATAGGCGTAGTGTCATTGTCTAGAATTCATCGAGTAGAGTTCAAATAATTTAATTTTTCATCTTTTATTATGAAGAAATATGGCGCCATAAAACTTGTCAGTCTTAGACCATTTTTGTACGAGCTCTATCGCAACAACTAAACAAGTTAGGAATTTGAAACTTCTGTATATCATGTACAATTTAAGACGCGAATTCATTAGAATATTTTATTTATATATGGCATCGATCACTAATAAAGAACTAGATACACAATCAGTGACAAAAAATGTCCTTACCGAATGAGCACCCACTTGAACATTTGGGTGCGCTTTTCATTTAGTAGCATTCGAACGCTCCGACGGTAAATATGTCTCAGTGCTCGTTTATAAATTGTAAAAATCACACATCCAGGACGCTAAAAAAGGATGGAGTTTCATATTTTCGGTAAGTATTAACATTATTATTATATAACTGTTATCACTGTACCGTAAATGCTGATATTTTGTTAAGAAATCACTGTAAAAACTTTTTTTTTTAATTAAGGCATATTAAACAGCAGGAGTTATTAAGCATCTCAATGGTAAAGACCCTTACTAAACCTATTAATCATACTAACGCAAGCTCACTTAAATTATTCAGGTTATGTGCGTTGACACTGTTCCATTTGTTGGAGACGCTATTGTTTTTTATTTTTTATTATTAAAGAATGATTGTTTTGTTTAGTGAGGCTGCTTTGCTGTTTCTATAAATATTATAGTAATATTTTATAAATTTAATTTTGATTAAGTATATGTAATAAAATTAAAGATGTGAGTTTATTTTTTTAGCTTTCCTCGAGATCCAGTGAGGTGTGGAGAATGGATTTCAAATAGAGCACGTGAAAGATCCGAAGAATTTTTCAAGTCGACCCAAGGAAGCGTTGTATGTTCCAAGCATTACGCGGTAAAAAATTATGGAATATCAGATATATTTTTTAATAACCGACGAAAAATTTCAAATTCGGGAGTTCAGAATCGTGTACTGAATCCATAGTAACAGTTTTCGCGTCGATATCCCTGCCACCTGTATACACCACGGAATAGAATAAAATATGATTATCCATTAAACCTAACGAAATTTAAAAAAAAAGATCATTTATAATTACAGTATAAACAAAAAAATATTAGACAGTTCGACTCCACTCATTCCTTGTCTGAGCGGCGAGCCTGGGTCGTAAATTTTTATTGCTTTTTTTGGCACTTTGTAATGCTAAATTTAAGACATGCGTGTAAGCACGGTAATATTATTATACAGTAGTGTAACTCGGCCGCATGATACAAATAAATGCCTACAGCCGCGCGGTACGTAAACATGCGTTAGGGATGCCCGTCTCCAGCATTTTAATTACATTTGCCTACTTTCTGTTTATTTAGTTTTGTGATTGTAAATATCTTTTTTATATAAATAAAAAAAATACTTTGTATATTGAATAGGAAGTGTTCAATAAAAATGCGTGTTGTGTATTGATTGGTAGATTTAATAAAAAAAACATGTTTTTGTTTGAAAAACAAATCCAGCTTATAAATTTGCGACCGAAAAATATTTGCGCCTTGACTGAGTCGTACGAAATGCTTTATTGTTAAATTTTAAAGTATAATAAATCCGCATTCTTATATAAAGCTTAATTAAAAATTGTTTTGGGAAACATAGTATAGTATTATTCATACACACAGATAATAAACAAATATTATTAATAATAAAATACCACGTCTTTACTTTGAATTATGCAAACTAACAAAACACACATGCACCGAAGTTTTAACACAAGCGTAAGTAGGTAGGTACCTATCGTATCATGATTCATTCAGAACCGCATATAACTACCTATTTCACTCGTCTCAATACCTTTCCGTTACTCTATTCGCTTTATTTATTAATCCAAACACCTTTTTTTTCGTGAGATAAAAGGAAATACTTATCCATAAAGACACACATTATGTACCTACCTACTAGTAAGTAAAATTATTTTATAGTCTTACATTTCAGAGTTTCGAGGTAATTCACTTCACAAGGTTCAACTGCAGCCAACTTTCTACAACAATACTTAACAAGAAAGGAACAAAGCAGAAATCGGAGTGATCCTCTGTTGGATTTTTTCATCAATATGGCTAAAACAGTAAAGACTTTTCCTTTACGAGACCAAATTCAAATTAAATCTCAATTGTTTCTAATGGTTAACAACGTGGAGATGAGGCTTGCGACAACTCCAATCAATCCTGAATATCCTGATGCTAATCTTATGACATCTGATTCAAATGAAAGAGAGAGAGTGAGAATTGTAATGGCTCCGGCACCTACTCGTTCAAATACAACGATATTTACTTCGCTTGCTATGGAGAAAATCACAACCATCGCTTCGACACCATCTGTGAAATATATGATGTCTCCTCCTCCTCCTCCACCTGCCATGAACGCAACTCTGCACAATCTGTCTCCGATGATGTTTTCTCGTTTATCACGAAATGCCGCCTTCACCCATTGATGAAACTATGTCTTCACGTGCCAATAGCGAAACTCTGCACATGATGTCCTCCCAAGAAAATGTTAACTATACGGAACGTTTACATGCAGTGGATCAAAATACGCAGATTCTCGGCCAATATTTACATTTTAATAAGAAATAATGCATCCAATGTTTAATTTTAATAAATACCTTAAACACACAGCAAGCCTTTCTTCTGGCCCTATAGCCTCCCTGTATGTAGTATTCTGTCTCAGTAAATGTGGTTTCAGGATGTCAACAAGATAATTGAATTTATCTTGCGACATACGAAAATATTGGAAGAACTTTGTGTCATCGTTTAACAAATCAGGAAATAGGGTGTAATATTCTCCATGCTCCGATCTCTTCTTCACCCGTATGTTGTTGTAATATGTTGTGTATCCAGATACTATGTTTTCTTTTTTTAGCTTTTTTTCCAATTCTTCCTCTTCTGCTAACAAACGAGCTACAACGACTTGTTCTTCATCGCTTTCCTCCATTCTCAGAGTCACACACAGAGCCACACGTACGCTCACTACGAAAATCCAAATGAACTGGCATCGTCAATCCGTATGCTGGTACTCACCGTCGGTAATCCATACGCTGCCAATACAGTGGACGCACTGTGAAAAATTTATCCGTTTGATGCGATACGTCCGATGCGTGCGATACCGACAAGTGGACGCTTACCTTAAAACTGTCATCAAATTGTGTTTAGGTAATTCTAGTTGAAATAAATGTACATTAATGTAAATTCAACCTTAAATGTAATACTAAAAGTTGTTTTCACAAAGCTATGTACAAAAAACAATATTTTTTTACGACCGATTCACTGGTCAACATACATCAAATCAAATCAAATTCAACCTTACACCACGGTAATATTATAATACAGTACTCCAACTTCATACAAACGGACGAAACGCGAGCTATACCTACGCGCCTCGATCTCGTGGTGCGCTCGGGGCGCAGACAGTCACGGCTGTACCGCAGTGTCGAACGGACGGTGTGTTGTTTTTTTAACGATAACCGCACGATTTTTTCTCTAAAAATCAGTTAATATGACGAGTAGGAAATACTGTGCTGTTTTTGGTTGTATGAATTCGTCAATAACGCATCCAGACATAAGTTTTTTTTAAATTACCTCGAAACTCTGAAATGTAAGACTATAAAATAATTTTACTTACTAGTAGGTAGGTACATAATGTGTGTCTTTATGGATAAGTATTTCCTTTTATCTCACGAAAAAAAAAGGGGTTTGGATTAATAAATAAAGCGAATAGAGTAACGGAAAGTTATTGAGACGAGTGAAATAGGTAGTTATATGCGGTTCTGAATGAATCATGATACGATAGGTACCTACCTACTTACGCTTGTGTTAAAACTTCGGTGCATGTGTGTTTTGTTAGTTTGCATAATTCAAAGTAAAGACGTGGTATTTTATTATTAATAATATTTGTTTATTATCTGTGTGTATGAATTATACTATACTATGTTTCCCAAAACAATTTTTAATTAAGCTTTATATAAGAATGCGGATTTATTATACTTTAAAATTTAACAATAAAGCATTTCGTACGACTCAGTCAAGGCGCAAATATTTTTCGGTCGCAAATTTATAAGCCGGATTTGTTTTTCAAACAAAAACAAGTTTTTTTTATTAAATCTACCAATCAATACACAACACGCATTTTTATTGAACACTTCCTATTCAATATACAAAGTATTTTATTTATTTATATAAAAAAGATATTTACAATCACAAAACTAAATAAACAGAAAGTAGGCAAATGTAATTAAAATGCTGGAGACGGGCATCCCTAACGCATGTTTACGTACCGCGCGGCTGTAGACATTTATTTCTATCATGCGGCCGAGTTTCACTACTGTATAATAATATTACCGTGCTTACACGCATGTCTTAAATTTAGCATTACAAAGTGCCAAAAAAAAGCAATAAAAATTTACGACCCAGGCTCGCCGCTCAGACAAGGAATGAGTGGAGTCGAACTGTCTAATATTTTTTGTCCATTGCTCCTTGCATACATTGCCTGTAAAAATTAAAAAAAAAAAAAAAATTGTTTTAGGTACATAGCCACTGGGAATTCTTATAGATCACTGGCATTTTCCTTCAGGATTGGCGAATGTACAGTGCGAAGAATTGTGTATTCGACCTGCGAAGCCATTATTGAAATCCTACAGCCCATAGTGATGCCAAAACCTGAAGATACATGGATTGAATCAGAAAAAGGTTTTTACGAGAAATGGAATTTTCCCAACGCAATCGCTGCCATTGATGGAAAACACGTGCTTATTCAAGCACCACCGCACAGTGGTTCAAATTACTTTTGTTATAAAAAACACTTTAGTTAGGTACTGCTAGCCTTAGTCGACGCAGATAAAAAAATTATCGTCGTAGATGTCGGTGCTTTTGGTAAGAACTCTGATGCTAGTATTTTAAGAAATTCGAGTTTAGGCAAAGGTTTACAGGATGGCACTCTAAACATACCTCCACCAAAAATACCACCAGGAGGCACTGAAGCACTACCTCATGTCATCATCGGTGACGAAGCTTTTCCACTGCGCACGTATTTAATGCGACCATACTCTCGAGACGATGCCGAAAGAAATGAAGAAAAAAAACTGTTAAAAACTGAAAAAAAAAAACTATCTACTAAAACTGAAAAAAAAAACTATCGGCTCAGTCGTGCGAAGAAAATTTAGAATTTTCGAACGAAGATTGTCTATGCACGAAGAGCACATTGTAACTGTTGTAATGGCTACATGCTGTTTGCACAACTTTTTAAGAAATGACACATGCCACTGGACAGAAAATGATAACACATCTATGAGAGGACTGCAAAACCTAAGGAATTTAGGTGGTAATTCACGCACAGATGCTTTAGCAGTCAGGGATAGCTTCAAAAGTTATTTTAACTCAGAAGCAGGGTCGGTAGATTGGCAATTGAGGAGAATTCGGGCTGGAAGGCGCGTTGTATAAGTAATTAAATAAAAGTTTATAAACTTACCATTTTGATTTAACTTTTTCCCAATTTCCTCCCAGATATTGTCCCTTCTTTGCTGGTTAGAATAGTTAGGGTTTTTTAAATTATATATTTCTTCGTACTCTTGCACAATTGCAATTAGTCTTGACGCGTCCATGGTGCAAAAACAACGCGTATACACGACAAACGCCAAAATGCATATGGCCGACGATGCGGAGCGAGCGCGCGGGGTGCGTCCACTGATCGGCATTCCGTATGACGTCATCGGCACGCATCGCAAAAGTTGCCTCTCGGAGCAACGGTACCTGCATTGCCGATGTTCGATGCGTACGATGCGGACAGTATATGAGTTTCTATACCAAGAATACTACGATCCGTTGAGTGCGATGCGTCCGATGCGTACGATACCGACAAGTGGACGCTTACCTTAAAGAGAATTTTTACTTGGCATTGTGTATCTAGTTCTTAGGCAATTTTCTGGAAATGCAAAATATAACTTTTAATATTCTTAGTATATCATTATGAAATACAAATTTATCCATGCAATATTTAAAATGAAAAATATTCTTTTTTAAATTTTTGAAGTGAAAACTTCTGTAGGCGGGTTAGGCATTTTTGAGATAGGACTAAACCATTGATTTCGCGACACACTTCATTTTTGTAAACGTGATTGTGCTCTGTATTTATATTACGTTACCTATCAATGTTCTATGCAAGTATTTTTACTTTAAAGGTTTTGTAAACGCGATTATGCTCTTTATTTATATTACGTTACGGAGCAATGTTCTATACAAAAAAAAAAAAAAAAAATACTTTAAAGATTTCTGATTTTTTTTATTTTTATAATCTCGATTGTGCTCTTTATTTAGATAAAGTTACGGACCAATGTTCTATACAAGTATTTTTCTTCCAAGGCGATGTTGTTCAAGTTTTCACTTCTGTCGGCACTCCCGGAGTGCCACCACTTTATTCAATTCTTATCACTCGTAATACATACATATATACATAACACAATATATAAATGTAGGTATATACTTACATTTTTTTTTTTTAATTTAAACGGTTTAAAACAGCACTATTTTATTTTACCATTTTGGTGCAGTATTGGTTGTAGAAGTACATTTTCTCAAACATGCATGGAAATATTATCATTATTTTCGAAAAAAGGAAAGGCGAAGTATCGAATCAAAGAAAATCAAATCCATTGCAGGAGCGTTTTTTTTTATTATTTTGGAACATTACAACGCTCCTGCAAAGTTGTATGAAACTGCGTGCTGGGGTTATTAAATACTCTTTGATTGGATCTCTTTTATCATTCTTGGCATACCAAAGCAAGTCTCTTCGCTTAGTACAAATTGCGTTCACGTAGCTGTATAGCCATAAATGCGTTTGCCTTTCGGCACAGATGATAAATAGAAAATTGGCGGCAAAGCTGAAAACTCGTCTTGATTTGTTATTTACATAATAAATATAAATTTAATAATTAAAATGAGTTCCAACGGTTCAGAGAGTGAAATGGAGATTGATTGTACTACACCAGATTTTAGATCAGAAAGCCAAATTGGCAATGGAAAACCTGCTTCCAGCGAAGTCAAAATAAAAATACATGAAAGTTTATGAAAATTTTATGATTTGAGAACGAGAAAAAAATGAACATTTTCTCCGAAACAGTATTTTTGGCGTATTTTAATGAGATTGCTAGAACTAAAAAGCCATCTTCATTATGGGCAATTTATTCCATGCTGAAATGTTAATGTTAAAAACGGCATTTACTTGAAAAATTATGGAAATTTTAATGACTTTTCTTAAACGACAAAACAAAAGCAAAATCTCGATTTTTTATGGCGAAAACATAAAGCAATTTTTAATTAAAGCCCTAGATGATATATATTTAGCGACAAAGGTAAATATAATTAATCATTATTTATTTGAGACACAATTAAGCATCATGCAGAGATAGGAGCCTTTTTGGCCTCGCACAGGTCGTATTTTCCTTTTTTTTTTGTAGTCTAGAATGCTCCTTTTTTATTTTTGTTAATGTTTGTGCCTTTTTTTTTATTATGTTTTGTATTTCCTGTGCGTGTCCCAAATAAAATATTTTCTTTCTTTCTTTCTTTCTTTAAGCCAAAATGGCTGGATGGATTTGGATGAATTTTGATACACAGGATTTATGAGTCTTATTAAATATACTGTCCGTGGCTGTATTTTGATATTTAGTTTTGTTTGTTACAGGTTGTTATGATATTAGGCGTTAACGGAGCGTGTCCGAGTATCGAACTCTATAATATTACCACAAAAGATATATAATTTCTTGATGACAAAGCAATAATAACATTGCGCGTCACTAAAACAAAGATTGAACGGATATTTGTAATCCAAGGAGAGTTCCTAACATATGTAAAAAAATATAATCTTCGTCCAGCGAACACAACGTCAGATAGGTTTTTCTTAACTTTCAGAAAGTGAAGTGCACGAAGCAGGTCATTGGAAGACACAAAATAGCTAAAATACCCAAAGAAATAGCAAATTATTGAAACTTGACAAATCCTGAATGTTACACTGGACATTGTTTCCGTAGGTCTTCAGTCACTCTTCTGGCTGATTCTGGAGCGAATTTGACGACTCTAAAAAGACACGGAGGCTGGAAGTCCGATGAAGTGGCTGAAGGCTATATTGAGGACTCAATTGAAAACAAAACTGATAGAAATAATAAAATAAATCAAAACATCACATAAATGTATAATATAAAAAGTATATTTTATTTCCCTGCATTCTTTTGAGAATAGCACTATATATGCCTCGGCGGAAATGGCAATTGCCTGTCTCGTATTAGTGAAGTCCTCGCCTACGGCTCGGCCTTCAAACTCATACTCAACCTGCAATTGCCTTTTTCACGGCCTTTGCAATAATGTACTATTTTCTAAAATGCTTTGAAATTTGTTTAAATCATAATTCGTTTGAAGATGACGGAGACAGAATGATGTTTTTTGGTAAACGGGCCGGTGTAGCTGAGCAGATGACTGAGTAATAATGTATGTGTGTGTGTGCCTATCCCACAGCGGGCACGCCGTACTTCGGCGGCACGTTCCGCGTGCGGCTGGTGCTGGGCCGCGAGTTCCCGGCCGCGCCGCCGCGCGCCTTCTTCCTCACCAAGCTGTTCCACCCCAACGTGGCGGTGGACTCGGGCGAGGTGTGCGTCAATACGCTGAAGCGCGACTGGCGGCCCGAGCTGGGCCTGGAGCATGCGCTGCTGGCCGTCAAATGCCTACTCATTGCGCCCAACGCTGAGTCCGCGCTCAACGCCGAGGCGGCCGCACTGCTGCGGGACCGCTACGATGACTACTTCGCGCGCGCCAAGCTGCTCACCGACATCCACGCGCGCGCGTCCGCCGCCGCGCCCGCGCCGCACCGGCGCCGGGTGAGTCCCGCCACAGTCGCCGCGCACACTGCGTACGCGGCGCACACTAACTATCGCTATGTTTGCAGGACGGCGGCCCCGAGCCCGGCAGCGCGGCGGTGGAGCCGGGCGACAGCGGGCCCCAGGCCAAGCGCGAGCGGCGCGCGGTACCCGGAGGCGCGCCCGGCAAGGCGGCGCGGCGCGTGCTGAAGCGGTTATGATCGACACCGTGCGTCCCGCCGCCCCGCGCCTGTCTCGTCTGCGCCCGAGGCTGACTCGATTTGCATTGATTTTCTGGTAATATCATCTAGTTCTCCGATGTTCGGCGACCATTATTAATAAATGTAAATAAAGATATCTATTATTTTGTTCATAAACTATTTTGCGCCATCTAAGAACATAAATATGACACCCGCCGCGATATAATTACTTATGGCCCGTCTTTAAACAATTAAGTAGGTATAGTTGTAATAATTATATTTGTATTGCTGTAGACTAGACTAGATTAATTAATATAATACCTAGTTTCAAGACCTAGTTGTTTTATTAGTAAACTGTGCCGAAGCAAAACCGCCTCGCCGCTTCAGCGCGCGCGTGCCAAACCGACAATTATCACCTCGCCCCCAGCTCTGTTTTCTCTGACTAAGCTACAAAAGACCATCAAAGTAAGTTTTTACCGACTTTCAAAAAGGAGGAGGATCTATGTTCGACTCTGTTTTTTTTTTATTTTCATCGATATTTTAGTCAATTGTGGACAGATTTTGTGAAAAATAAAAACTTTTTAGATTCGATTAGATGAGATTTCGAAGCGCAACGTTTCGGCCGTTTTCTATGAAGATAGAATACTGTACTTATTTATACTGTGACAAAAAACTAAAATTCAAAACCAAAGACCCACTAGGTCGTCGCGCGCAATGTATGAATATTGGGCGCCTGTCGGTGTTGCGGCGGACGGCTTGCATCTTTTTCATTACGCTGGTTACAATACCGTCTTCCATTTGATATTGGTACTGGGGGCTTACTCTTCAAACTAATTCCAATTCCAATGTAAAGCCAATACAATTCCAATGTTAGTTTTGCAGTCACGTGATTCGGTACTCTTGAAACCAATACTGTCAACATTGGATAGAGATAGAGATACTGGGATTGCCCCGCGATTATTCTGTTACACGTGAAGTTAGCTATGTTTTGCCCTGCAAAAGTGTTGTACAACCCACTACGATAAAACGGTAATAGGGCTTTAAAATGATTTATCTTTAAATAACAAGGTTAATAAATAAATATGATATAAATCGTTGTTTAATTGATTAATTGTAACGTATTAAATTCATTTACGCGTAAGAAAATGATTAAAATCATAAAATTAAACACGACTTTGGCTGTATGCGGCAGAATCATTGCCTATAACTACAATACTACAAAAAAAAACACGGCGTAAAAATTCTGCAATTTCAAGAATAAAGTCAAGTCAAGTCAAGTAGTTTTAGAAATTAGAAGTGAATTCGAAATGCAAGTTTGTTTTGAACATTAACTTTTTGAAAATTGTTCGCGTGTTTCCTTTTCAGTAAGAATTGATTTTTCGATAAGTTACTTAACTAATATTAAAGTTTTATACAAATTGTAAGTAAATAATATATACAATCATACTTAAATATACAATTAATTAATTAGTGAAATATTTGTGTTTTCTATATACATGTACTTAGTTATTTTCTTGGTCTATTTTTTATACCATTATATTATGTTGTACACGTTGTACATAATAAAAGTTTCCATTTTCAGTTACAATGACAAATCGTCCTACTATAAATTCCATCAAACAAATCCTTGCTCACTCAATAATTTGCTTTAAATTCGTCTTCATTCTTAGAAAACGCTTTGTCCGTATATCGCATCATCCGACGCTCATCTCGTCTTTGTTTCAATTGTTTTTATGGGAATTATGTAAAATACTGTATCTAACCGCAAATCGTGCCATATTACATACTTATTATCATACCAAAAACGATTTAAAACACAAAACAATTTTAAAAAAGTTACACTTTTGCTATTGGAAAAATTCCAATCAACAAATAATCCCAACGCAATACTGGCGCAATACACAGCTGTCAAATAAAGTCAAGAGTAGCCAAACCAAGGCCGATCCCGATGCCAATTAGTTCCTAAAATGGACACCCAATTTGATAACTATTTGGCGCTAGTGTCGAACTCAAGAGTACGAAACGTCACAATTCCAATGTCGATATATCGGAATTGGAATCAAGAGTAAGCCCCCTGGTCCGACGATATCTATGTGTATGTGCGCTAGTCTATCTGCTGGTGGATACGCTTCCAGCGGCGATACTGTATGTCGCTGCACTTTGGTTCGTTGGCAGGTTATACAACATTTGGTCCACATACTGACGTCTTTGTTCATGCTCGGCCAGAAATAACGTTGTGTTATCATTTTCCTAGTGGCTCGAATGCCGGGGTGACTCAACTCGTGCATGGTGTCGAAAACTTGTCGTCGTAGTTCTAGTGGCATGTAAGGTCGTACGTGGCCACTTGACGTTTCGCACAGTATTGGGTTACTTGCGTTGAGTGGACGTAGCCGTTCGAATCGGAGCGAAGTGTTTTTCATGACGTCAGTCAGTTGTTTGTCGCTATGTTGAAGACGGGCCAGTTCGTCGTAGTTGATTGGTAATGGAGTAGATATTGCTTCGATTCTCGATAATGCATCGGCCACAATGTTGTCCTTTCCTTCGATATGGCATATCTTCATTGTGAATTGACTGCTATAGTGCAAGTACCTCGTGCGTAATGGTGTTTCAGTCTTGTTATTTAGCCACAGTAGTGCATGTGTTAATGGCTTGTGGTCCGTGTAAACCATTATTTCACTGCCCTCAAACATGCGTCGAAATTGCCGTATTGCCAGGTAGATCGCCAGTAACTCTCGGTCGTACGTGATGTATTTTTTTGCGCTTCATTTAGTTTTTTTGAATAAAAACCGAGTGGTCTCCAGCCGTTCCCTACACGTTGCTGTAGCGCGGCTCCGACACAGGTGTTTGAAGCGTCACACATCAGTGATAACGGAGCGTGAACTGAAGGGTGTGACAAGGTGACGGCATTCTTGATGCTATTCTTACAAGCTTAAAATGCTTCTTTATCTTCACTGGTGAAATTCACCTCGGTCTTGTCATTTTTCTTGCATGTTCGTAGATATTTATATAACTTTTCCTGTACGTGTGCAGCATGCGGTATATTTTCTTTATAGAAGTTCAATATACCGAGGAATCGTCTTAATTCTTGAATTGTGGTTGGTTCGGGATTATCAGATATTGTCTTCACACGGTCTTTTGTTGGTTGGATACCGGCTTCAGTCAGTATGTAGCCAAGGAATTCCAGTTTTTTGTACCCAAAAACGCATTTCGTCACGTTTATTTTTAAACCATGCTCTTTGAGGCTTTTGAAAAGTTCTTCTAGGTGTTCTCTGTGCGTTTCTTGGTCTGGTGAGGCTACGAGAATGTCGTCAACGAATGGGAAGACGTGGTCCATGTCACCGAGAACATTGTTGATGTGTCGTTGGAAGGTTTGCCCAGCGTTGCATAGACCGAAACACATCCGTGGGAATTCAAAAAGCCCAAACGGCGTAATGAGTGCCGTCTTTTCTATGTCTTCCTCCCGTATTCTCAATTGATTATATGCTTTCCTCAAATCAATCTTCGAGAAGATCTTCATCCCTTCGAGATTGTACGTGAAGTCGCGAAGTCGTGGTATTGGGTACCGATCCGGTTTGGTAACGGCATTTAGTCTTCGGTAATCCCCACATGATCTGTATTCGCCACTCTTCTTCTCCACGAGGTGGAGTGGACTCGCCCAAGGTGATTTTGATGGTTGGCATATTCCTTGTTCAAGCATAACTTGAAACTCCTTCTTCGCTGCTTGATATTTGTGAGGCGGCAACGGTCGTGCTTTATTATACACCGGCGGCCTGTGAGTGACTATATGATGTTCAACGATAAATTGCCATGATAAGGGGCGGCGCAGACCAAGGTTGAGTTCCAGCTTCCTCTCGCCTTATGTGTGTATCGGGGTTCCGTTCGCTGCATACACTTCTTCCGCCCGTTTCATTCCTTTCGTGTTAGGAATGACCGACACGTTGACTCCGGTGTCCACAAGGAATCTCAAGCGATGTTGGTAAACGCAAACGTGTAAACGGTATGGTGATATTTCGTTAACCTCGGGTCCCGTCACAGCCAAGGTCGCGACTAGTTTTCCTGACGCTTGAAGTTGCACGGAGATCTGCAGTTGCGTGCTTCTTTACCATAACGTGCGTGGTAAAAACAAATATCACCTGACGTATGCTGGTAAGTATTTGGTCGGCCTCGGGATAGTGAACGTGACCGTGTGCGGAATGATCTCTATGACGATCTTCTTGGTTTTGCTCGATCCGTTTTCATTTCTGCAATTTCCCATGTTAGTTGCATGATGGCTTCTCGAAGGTCTGGTTCCGGCTGTGAGTGACTGCTTTCGTGCCGTGACGTAGACGCTGACGGCTGTTGGCATGCACAAACCGAATGGACTTCCCGGGTTTGCTCGTGCATCTTATCGGCCATGGCTGCAAGCACGTCGAGTGTGGCCGCTTCGTTGACTGATAGAACGGCACGCGTGGAGGCAGGTAGGTCATCCACAGTATCTGCAGTGTGGTATTGGGCATCTTGTCACGGGCTGGCTCTCTCATGCTACGCAATAGCTGGGACGGCTTCTGGTCTCCCAACTCCATCTCAGTGAGCAGCTTTTGCAGTTGCTTCGTCTCTGACTCTTCATTAACAGACAACAGTCCCTTCTTAGCCTCTTCGTACCGGCCAACGCGTGTCTTGCTCATGATTATGTCGCTTATTTGCTCAACGTCCGTCTTCTCCAGGTGAGCTACTAGGAGGCTGAACTTGGCTTCATCGCTGGGCTTTTGCGGGTTGACAACCGTTTCAAATTGTGCAAACCAGAGAAGTGGTTTGTCGCGCCAAAACGTTGGTATGCGTGATTTTATGGAGACGGTCGCTACTTCGTCGTTGTTCGGCATTTTAATGTATCACGTAGGGGTCACACTTTACCAGATGTCAGGATTAAAATAAAACAATATTCAGATCGAATAACTTATATTTAAAAGGCTAGATTATATATACAATTTTGTTTTACAATAAGATTTAGGACAGCTATGAACAATATAAATTAACCAATCACCGATGAGCGGGTTGATTGGCGCGTCGCGACGCAGCACGTTCGAAAGTCCGGTTAAGCAGCCATGACCTCATAGGTCAGCTGTGAGATGCCATAATTTAAAAAAAAAACGCAGCACGTTAGTTGTATGCCCGCGCACACAGCGCGCGGACGTTTATTCTTGCTGCTACAACCCCGAATTCCGAAATAAAAGTTATTTTACATTTTGTAGTGTTTTTTTGTAAAAAATATTATACTGTCAAAATCTTGAAACCTATTGTTCTAAATACGCCCCTTGCCTTCGGCACAGTAGCAATAAGTACAGTATTCTATCTTCATAGAAAACGGCCGAAAATACTCTCTTTGAAATCTCAGTGTATCTCATTACGCAATAGTATTGAGCACGCGTTAGTTACGCACGGACTAGGAACGTTTATCTACCGAGCGGCCGAAGGTAATTATTTCAAGGTCTCTGCCGAGATATAATACTGCTACTTATTTATTCTGTGCCTTCGGTCTGCCAGCGACAATGGCTGTATGAGCGCCGAGCCGGCCGGATTATTTTCAGGGAGATGCAGCTTCAGCACCATATTTACCGACTTAGAGAATGGAGAGTGAGAGAATGGAGCGAGCTCGAATTTTTTTGCACTCCTTCTCTCATAGAATAATAACATAAAGGTATTTTCTAGAACTAAATAAAATGTTTATCTGTTGAAAAATCCTTAAAATTATTTCATCAAAATATTCAAGGTTTTTCTTCCAAACAATTTGAAATGGAATTGTTTTTTGAAAAAAAAACAATGTTTGAAAGAAAGAAAGATAATCTATTTGTCAAAATGGGTTTACATAAACTGAGTAATCAGACATGCAAGGTGTTAAATACTATGTTGTGATCGTCCATGCTTTGCCAATAACGGCGTACTAATTTTGTTGGTTTAAAAATTACATTTCATTACGCATAGTTATTTGAAATTTAATTACAAAATACATAAGAAATAAATAATAATTGATGTCAAGATATTATTGTATAAGTATATAATAGTCAAAAAATAAATTAAATTAAGTATGTCCAGTATATTCATTATTATGCATTCAAAAAGTATCAAAAGTCAATTTGCATTATTAAATTGTTATTCTTAACTATGTGTATTGGAAGTCGAAATAGAAAAGTCCTTTTCATTCAAAAAACTTAAAATATTGTAATACGCTTTATTAACTATAAAAAATTCTCAGCTTATTTTTGAAAAGTAACAAGGGCAGCTCTCTCCAACTTTTTGGTAATCTATTGTATATCGTAGGAGCCATACAGAAAATACTTTTACGCATAAGTGATGTTCTCGCAGTATGAGAGCATATCTTACTGGTAAAGATTTTCAGGCAGGACAACAAGCATTACACATTCGTTCCGAATTTCACTTTATGTGGTACAGCTCTAAGTTGAGCAATTTAAATATTTGGGCCACTGGGTCACTGAGGGCCTTAAGGACGGGGTGGATATTGAAAGGGAGCGCAGAGCGCTGTCTGTCCGATGCAACATGTTGGCTCGCAGGTTTTCGCGGTGCACGGGGACTGTCAAAGTTGCGCTTTTTAAAGCATACTGTCAGTCCTTTTACACTTGCAGCCTGTGGGTTAACTATACACGGTGGACATGCAGCGATCTGCGCGTTCAATACAATAACGCGTTCCGGGTGCTGATGGGGCTGCCGCGCTTC
The DNA here is from genome assembly GCA_916610215.1 of Omphaloscelis lunosa. Classification (NCBI taxonomy): domain Eukaryota; kingdom Metazoa; phylum Arthropoda; class Insecta; order Lepidoptera; family Noctuidae; genus Omphaloscelis; species Omphaloscelis lunosa. The sequence continues at coordinate 22,644,258 of OU744253.1, forward strand.
CGCGGTGTTCGTGGCGGCTGACACAGACGGCTTTGCGGCAATTATGCGCAAATGGTGCGCTTCTATCATGCACCGCACGTGGGACAGTCCCAACACCATCCTGCGCGCTTTGGTGGACCAGTGGGATTCCGATGCTGGCTCGCTTAATACGGCTGCACACAGTCGTATAGTGATTTATCACCACCATCGTGGAGTCCACCCGGACCTGCCACAACACACCACACTTTACTGTTTAATTAAATAAGATACAATAAAAATGCAATTATTATTATATATTATTTAATTAAATTATTATTATTCTATGTCAATCATTATTAATTATTACTAACACTAGTTTGTAAGCTCTTTCACGACACCATGACGACACCTCATTTTTGTAAACGCAATTGTGCTCTTTATTTATATCAATTTTTCTTCCACCAAGGCCATGTTCAAGTTTTCACTTCTGTCGGCACTCCCGGAGTGCCACCATTTTTTTTAATTTTTTCACTTGTAATATACCTACATTTATTTATTTATTTCCCTTAATTAAAACGGTTTAAAACAGCACTATTTTATTTTACCATTTCGGTGCAGTATTGATTGGTTGTAAGTACATTTTTGTAAAATGCTTTGAAATTAATCAGTTGATGGTTTCTAAGGCTCACTTGCTTAAATCATAATTCGGTTTCTGTCAATCGTTTGAAGATGACAGAGACAGAATGATGTTTTTCGGCAAGCGGGCCGGTGTAGCTACCACCACTTTTATTTTTCAGCGAGGTGCATTTTCGTCTTCTCAATAGGCTACACTGGTAAGCAGTAGTTTTGTTTTATAAAGTTTAATACCCGATTTTGTATGATTCTGCCACGCTGATTCCAAATCTGTTGTCAGTTTTTCACTAGCAGCTCTAGTTTTTGAAATATTAACATATTAAATTTTTTGAGAAAAATACTCGAAATACAAAATGAAAAAAAATGTTTCTCTAACCTAACATGAAAAAAACTTTAATTTTATCAGATTTTCTTGCATGAATCGAAACTTCAGCCTTGTTTTGAATGCTCCAGCAGTAATGAGCCATCATATTTGCATTCCAACGACCCTGGTATCGCTCTTCCATCGTGCGAATGTCCTGATGAAAGCATTCTCCTTGTTCTTCGCTTAAATCGCCAAAATTTTCTGGGAAGCAGTCTAAATGGCTGAAGAAGAAGTGCATCTTAACGCTCATGTTACCATGTTACATCCTAGTCTTTGAAAGTTCAACATGAGCTCCTCAATGTGTTGAATGTAGTCTGAAGACGTTTTATTTCTTAAGAAATTTCGTCAGTAAAATTTTGATCCTTTATTATTTACCTGATTTGAGGACCGTCAAAATTACCAGCTCTTATTTTTTTCTGTGCTCAATTTCGGGAATATTTTACTGATATATTTAAGGCGGGGTTACCCGGAAAAACGTCGTTTTCTATTATCTTTTAGTCGTAGATAATACAGAATAAATTTTTGAAAAAAAAATATTACATATTTGTGGGATAAGTATAGATGGAATAAAAGTAATGCATAAATTAGATCAATTTTATAATTATTATTAAAATAAAACACAGTAATTACACAGTTTGCATGACGCAGTTATGTAACAATATAACATTATAACAATATAGCGTAGCAATAATAATAATCTATTTATTAAGAAAAATAAAATAAAATATACTTGACCGTTCAGAACTGTCGAGCTTTTTTTTTTTTAACATGGCAACTCGCTGTCTTGACCACTAAGGTCTTGGCTGCTTAACCGGACTTTCCTGTGGGTGCCTTAAGCTGCTACACTTGAGCCTCCAGCCAGGAGCAAAAAACTAAACTAAATTAAAACTAGGCGAACGCTCGCTAAGGGCACCCCCTGTGGGGTACGAACCTCGGCTTAGGGCGTCGCTGAGGGGAGGACAGCAAGAAGGGACAGGCTGAATCAAAAATTGGTTTAAATCATGATTATTATGCGGGGTAGTTTAATAGTTTAAAGCTACGTGCTCAGCGGCAACAACTTGCTGGCACCTCGTTTTCGAGCAAGGGTCGGGGAGGAGTATCATATACTCAGGGACACTGTCGCGATCGCAAAGGACCTCGGCGGCGAGGTCGGAATGACGGGAGGCGTCTGTTTTTGTATATTGTACTGGTGGCCCTATTCTTCTCCTGGAGGAGTGTAATGGGATCATCAGGGTCGGAAAGAACATGCCTCGGACGGCGGATCTGACTAATTCTCGAAGGGACATAAAAGTACCCGTCACGAGAAGCTATAAATTATGTAAACAAACATCTTTTACTAAGTAAACATTTTATACTGCGAGATAATAATAAATTGACCATATTCAATCGACATGAAATATAGACGGGTTATATGAAAGTAACAACCTATTTAATTTAGTTGGATCATATTTTAACGACGCAAAGCGCTATCGTTTGTGTTTCTTGGTACCGGAACGCGTCCGTCGCAGGGATTGTAAACAAAATACAAATTTTAAATTTGACGAGGTAAAACAATTATTACAAGAGGGGGGACTGCAGCAGATTACTTCGGAAAATTGGAAGCGTTGTGTGGAGCATGTTATCAAGGAAGACGATAATTTTTATTCCAAAATCGATGAGATGATTGATAAAACTGTAGACAGCTTCGTGATACATGTCACTGATTCTGACACAGAAATGGAAACATCTGAATCTGACGAATAATTATTCTTAAATAATATATGTTAATTAATATTTGTTACTTAATAATTTATTAAATCTTAAACAAATTCATTTTTTTTTGTTGGTCCGAATGTTGTGAACTCCTGAACACTTGTTTACAAAATTTATAGCTTCTCATGACGGTTATTTTAGTTTGCTGCTTCGACAACCAAGGGGTTGCGATGTCTAGTAGCGGAGTCAACGTAACGCTTGGACATGCGTTTAAGGCACTGGTGAATCGTGGGGATTTTACAGACGAGATGGAGGATCTCGTTTCTGAGATAGAAGGGAGCTCCCGTGGCTTTACGGAGGAAACGGTTCTGCAAGGCCTGCAACCTATGGATGGAATGGGATTTGGCGTGGGCGAATACTGCACCCGCATAGGTCATAATGGGTCGGATACACGATGTGAAGATGCGCAGTTTGCACTTAAGTGACAATTTGCTGCGTGCATTTAAGACGAAATGGAGTCTACCTAGAGCGAAAGCGGCTCGCGAACGAACCGTCTTTATGTGCTCAGAAAAGGAGAGATGGTGATCTAGGATAACACCTAGGTATTTGGCGCGCCTCGCCCAAGGGATAGGTTTGCCGAACATGGTGATAGGTCGGGGGTAGGGGGGTAGGGAGGGGGGGTTCTAGTTCTCGGTTTCGAAAAGATAACCGCTTGACTTTTGTCGGGATTGACTTCTATTCGCCATTTTCTAAACCAGGCGCCAAGGTTGTTGACAGCCCTTTGGAGGTTTAGCAGCATAGTAGCTGAATTGCCCTTGCAGATGATCGCTGTATCGTCTGCGAACAAAGCCAACTGCGTCGATCTGTGTCTGGGGATGTCGCTGGTGAATAGCGTGAATGCGAGGGGGGCTAGTACTGAGCCCTGAGGGACTCCTGCCCTTATGGGGCGGGGGGAAGAAAGTGCTCCTTCGATACGGAAGCGAAAGGTGCGGTTCGACAAATAGTCTGGTAAGATGAGCACGAGACGATCCGGCAGTCCGAGTTTGTAGAGCTTATAAATTAAGCCGTTGTGCCAGACTGTCGAACGCCTTCGCTATGTCGAAGAAAACCACGCTCGTCTGCCGGCCTTGGGTGAGAGCACCGCTGACCAGCTCGACGATACGATGGACCTGATGCACGCTAGAGTGCTGAGTTCAAAAGCCGAACTGTTCGTTAGGGATGAGGCCCTTGGTCTCTGCATAGTCTCTGAGGCGCTTATAAATAAGCCTCTCATAGATTTTGCCGAGGACCTTTTGCAGACTGATGGGCCTATAACTAGATGGCTCGTTTCTGGGTTTTCCTGGTTTAGGGATACCTATGACAGTGGCCTCTTTCCATGTCTGGGGAAAAATGTTATTGCTTAGCGCACCATTGAAGATGGTGGTCAGAAGCATAATTAAGTGAGCTGGGAATAGTTTGACCACCCTATTGGTGAGTCCGTCTGAGCCGGGGGCTTTACGGTTTTTCAGACCTTTGATGATCTCATGTACCTCATCTGGTTCGATGGGGGGCAGAGGAAAATCAGGGTCGTCAATGGGAGGAATAGAGGCTCTACGTTCGACTTCGGCGTCGACCTCATCGAGGTGAGCTTTGTCTACTGTTAGGGTGCTGGGAGAGCATTGAGCTTCAAGACTGTCGGCTAGGCACTCGGCTTTGTCGATGTCGTCGAAAGCTATTGTTTTGTCCGGGCGGACTAAAGGGGGTGTATGGCCCGACTGGGGGACCTGAGTTTCCTCTGGAGTTCCCAGAAGGCTAGGTGGGTAGGCTCAAGGTTGCTCAGCATCCTGTCCCAGCCCGCTTCACGCAGCTCCGCCATACGTGTCCTTACAGATCTCTGTAAGTAGCGCATGTGGGCTTTGTTAGCGGCGCAGGGAATCATGCTGTAGGCACGGACAGTTGCGTTCTTCTCAGTCAGCAGGGCGCGCGCATCTTCCGGGAGTTTCAGGTAACAGGGATCTGTTCCCGGAACCTCCCTTGAGCAGTCGCTCAGGACGGTTTGTACGTGTTCTGTGAGTGAGTCGATAGCAGCTGTCGTGTTAGCGATTGAGTCAAACTGGTCGGGGATAGAGTCAAATAAGGGGGACATGTTGGATTTCAGCTGATCGCTTACTTTCTTCCAGTCCGTCACCTTTCTAGTGGAGAGAGGGTGGTTAGGTTCAGAGGGACCTATGCGGGAGACAAGATGAATGATTACTGGGCGATGGTCAGAGGTAAGCTCGTGCGCCCTTTCTATCGAGTCGAGTCGTAAGTTTACGTTCTTAAAGAGCGTTATGTCAAGGACGTCAGGGGTGTAGTACCATATGGGGATAATAAGTAGGATTCATTGTAGCGATGATGTCGAAGTTAAGAGTGGAAGAGAGGTCGCACAAGTGTCGACCCCTGGGGTTAGTAGTATGACTATTACAAGAAGGATGTTTGGCGTTGAAGTCGCCTGCCATAATGACAGAGTCGCTCATGCCGAAGAGTAGCTGTAGGTCAACAGAAATAAGTTGGTATTTTTCTGAGGCTAGAGCTGGGATGGGAGGGATGTAGACCGACACTAGAGTGATCGGTGGGTGACCAGTCATGCCTAGGCGACAGACTGATACTTCTAATCGAGAGAGAGGTGGAGGGTCCATAGGGATGCAATCCTTTTTGTAGTAAATGAGAGTGCCACCCGCGTGACAGCGCGTCCTATCATTTCGAATTAAACATTAGTTAGCTATAGAGGGGTTTCGTTTATGAGGCTTTAGGAAGGTTTCCTGTATGAGGAGAAGATCTAACTGATGATCGCGGAGGAATTCCGTGATTTCATCTTTCTGATTGAATAAGGAGGAGGGCGCTAGTGCGCTACGGAAACATCAGCTCCGCAATTAAAAATCTTTAAAATAAGTATAACCGACTTCTAAAACCTAAAAACTATGTTCAAATGAAGAAAAGTGTCTAACAGTGCCGTGATATAGTTATCCTACGGAAATATCAATGACTTAATCAATAACGAAAGAAATTCACAGAACTCACTAGTGAAAAACAAAATAAACATTACTCAGTGATTGAAAGAAATAAACAGTGCTTTCTAACTTAATTTGGAAAAAGTAAGTGCTCCAGGATTGTAAAAACCGCAGTAAGTGCTTAACAGAAGATTAAATAAAAAGTGATATAACAGTTATAAATTTAAAAATGGATATGTAAACAATGATTTGCATTAATATCGAACATACAACGCCATCTATCTATCCGTCGAAATAAACTGAGTACCATCGACTACTTAACAGCGCCATCTGTTGCCAAAAATAAACAAACAGGGATCTACTTACTAAGTCGGATAACAGAGGGCAGCACCAGCTTTTTTGTTACTAATGATGGAAAACCGAGACAAAAACAACGCACTGATATGCGAAGGATGTCACCAGGATATCTCTAATAAGAGCCACATAGCTTGCCACGTGTGTGGACAACATTACGACCTAGAATGTGCTAACATCTCTGAAAAGCGACTTTCTAAAAGCGCTCTTAGCAATACGTTGTGGAATTGTCCTGTTTGTACGGCGAAAAAACCAAGAAGGAACAACGAGAATATTCCAGCTTGCTCATCTACCATAGAAAATACTATAACCATCTCCCAAGATCCAAATGTCACTCTAAGAAAACCAGTCTCATCTGGAAAACAACCATCAACCGAACTGGAAAATAATGATGACTCCTCGATATACGAACTATCCGCTTTTGATGAGAGCCTCTTGGGAGACACGATACAAACCCATGCAGCGCCCCAAGAACGAGCGCTTGCACCCCAATTCACACTGGACCAACTTAGCCAACTATTGGATAAAAAACTTGAGAGAAACGAAAAGAAAATGCTATCGCTAATAAAAACAGAAATAAAATCTCTTATACAGGAGGAAATTAAAAATGTCATGGCGAATTGGATCACTGATATAACAAACAAACTTAATATTGTAAACACCACACAAAATGGACTAAACAATACTATACAAAGCCTAACAGAGAAAATAAATAATTTAGAAAAAGAATGTGATAGTTTAAAAAATGACATTAAATCAATTCAAAACCACTGCAACTATAAACCTAAACACAATAATAGCAACAATGCAAAGAAATCAGTCATATATGGGCTTGAAGAATCCAACTGGGAGACAGAAGACGAACTCTATGACCGCATTCTATATGTGTTTCATGACAATATGAACGTGTATCTGGAAGGCCAAATTGATGAACTAACACGGCTTGGGAAACACGGACACCGAAGACCCATAGTGATGGAATTAACTAGTAAACAAATGACCAAGTACGTGCTTCAAAACAGACACTTTCTAAAAGGATCTGGAATTATGATTGATGAATTTTTGGAAAGTGAGGCACTTCAAAAACGAAACAAGCTAAGGAAAATGTTATACGAAGCTAGAAAGGAGGGACACCATGCAGTAATAAGAAATAATCTGCTTATAGTCAACGGCCAAGTGCACATGATAGAAAATGAAAACAATGGAAATGACACAATAAATAAAACAAACGAGATCCTTACAGAAAAAAGCCATATTAGAAGACCCACTGACCAAGCAAGCATCACTGAGATAAACGACCACAACAACTCCTTCAGGAACAACGCCACTACCATTTCAGGAAAACGTTCCTTTCGAAACTAAACACAGTATCTTACTCCAAAATATACAAAGCATTAAAAACAAGACCCATTTACTGGAAAACCTACCACAAGAACAACAATACCAAGCCATATGTCTATCAGAAACGTGGGTCACCGAAATACAACAGCCTTATATGCAGATCGACGGCTACGAGATCGCCGCGTCCTACTGTCGACGACAGCGTCGCGGCGGAGGCGTCGCCATCCTGTTACCAACTGGAACTGTGTATACTGAGAGGTCAGACATTAGCGACTTAACTATAGAGTATATTATCGAATGTTGTGCGGTAGAATTGAAACCTAATATTCTTCTTATTACTTTGTATAGAGCAGACCGACAAATAGATCAATTTTTCACATTTATTGAACTATTACTAACCAAATTAAAATCACACCACTACAAAAAACACATAATAATAGGAGGTGACTTTAATATTAACGCTGTCCCAAGTTCCAATCACTACAAAAAACTAATGGCAATTATGCTTCAATATAATTTACATCAAATTGTCAACAAACCTACTAGAGAAACATCTACATCGTCCACTTGTATTGACCTAATTTTTACAAATAATAAAAAATTCTCAGTTTCTGTCGAGGATAAAGGAATCTCCGATCATAAAAGCGTAACCTACAGATTTGAACTGTTTTCTAGGTCACAAATTAAACCTATTTACAGAAAAATTCGACCTATAAATATCCCAAAATACTACATACCTTTTAAACTTAAACTCAGAGACATAGCGTGGGAAAATACTCTAATACCTACAAATAACATAAATCAAAACTACAACCTATTTGAAGACATTTTAAAAGAAGTTTTAAACTCCACCATCCCACTTAAACGTATAAAAGTGGTAAATTCTAGCAATAATAATAGATACATAACGAAAGGAATAAAAAAATCATGTAAACAAAAAAGACTTCTAAAGACACTAGTAAACCAATCAAAAGATGAAGTACTAAAGCATCACTACAAAACCTACTCTAAAATTCTCAAAAAATGTGTAAAAGCTTCTAAGAAACGGAACTATTCACAGGAAATGGAAAAATCTAAAAATAAAGTGAGGACAATGTGGCAGATAATAAAACGCATTACACAAAAATCTAATAATAATTACCGACAAAACTTAAAATCGTCTACTTTTACAATGTTTGTAAAAATGTGAGCACCACGTATCTATCACATAATTAAATTATCTGTCGTTGCTTCATTTTAAATTCTTTTTACCTATAGATAGTAGTATAGTAATTTTATTCTAGGTGCATCGTCTTCACAAATAATTATTTAACTAATGTACGTACTTATACAAACTATTGTAAAACATTTTAAAAGAGTAGCGGTGGAGTTTCTTGCCCATTCTTCTCCATACAAAAACTACCTTTTGGAAGGGGCGACTAGAATCAATTATATTATTTTGTAAATTTTGACGTTCAAAAGTGCAATACATGGGCCTATTTGAAATAAATGATTTGACTTTCACTTTGACATGAATTCATGAAATATATGAAAACGGGTATTTTATTCAACTTTCAACAAATCAAATATTTTAGCGGTTCGACGACTGCTTTGCAAACTTATGTTTGATTCCCGAAAATATATTTTTTTGTGCTTCTTTTTTTACATTTTGATATACTTTCCATAGTATTCACACTTATACTATCTACTTATTGCATTATGCACCTACTAATATTAACTTCTGTCTGTTTCTCTGCATTTTACCTTTTCATGGCTAGACCACTGAATGGATTTCGATAAAATTTGACAAGGATATAGATGGCATCCTGTAGAAGGGTACTTAAGGTACTTTTTGTCTCAAAAAGAATCCTAAAGGGGTGATATTATAGGGGATGAAAGTTTGTATAGGAAACCAAGCATGTCTTAAGTTAGGGATGTTAAATTTCAAATTTATGCTTTTGGTTAGAAATAAAGAATTACGCATTTCAGCGTTATTGTAAAATCATCCCCCAAAGGGGTTAAATAGGGGTGATTTTATAATTCACATTTTTTTGGCCTTCTTTAAGAGATATAAGGGATTGGAAGTCCATATCTTGAATTAACATTTAGTCTTTATAACATTAAAATCGACCCACTCTGCTAAAAGTTATTACATTTTAAAGTCATAAAGTAACCTTTCTAACATGTAAGTTCTATGTGGTCAGTGGCGGCACTAAAGTAGGTATTACAAATTAATGGTTATAATAATAGTAAAATGAATAAATACAAATTAGTATTTTAAGGCATTTATAATCATATTAAAAAAAAAAAAAAAAAAAAAAACCGATCAAGTGTGGGTAGGACTTGCGCCTTGAGTGTTCCGTCTCAAAGCGCACAGCTCCGGAGTGAAGGACAAACTTAAATTTTTAATTGAAAAATAGCTTTTAACGGACTGGATAGTACCGATTTCAATGAAATACAGACGAAATGTTACTTCTAGACGCAGTCTATGAAATTTTGATCCCAGAATGAAGAACAAACTTAACTTTGCAGTTCATATATAACTATTTTCGAATTTTGCTCTGTACTTGACGCCAAATTTGGCCTGCTGCTGGGCCAACGGGAAGTACTAAATGGGCTTTGGTTTATTTGCGAGTGTCAAAATATGTGGCATAAATGGCCGTATTTTTTTTATTGCGTTGGCTTTGGAGTTTGATTTTCGTTACAGTTCCAAGGGACCGTAGATCTAAGGCTGAGCGTGCACTACGAATTTTAATCGTTGCGGATAATATTCGCCAATCTGTGAACAATACCACTAACTAGAGTCCGCCTACTGCCAAAAGAAATCGTTTGCGAATGCGCGTAGGAATTATTTTCGTTTACGATTTTATTTCGCAGATTAATAATCGCAATAATTAAAATTCATAGCGCGCGCTTAGCCTTAGTTTTTGAAATCTATTTCAACTTGATATCTCCACGCGTTCCTGAGAAAATGGGTCTCGACAGACAACGAAGTCATCCTTTAAGGGTTTCCATTTTTCATTTTGAGGTACAGAACCCAAAAACAGATTTATTATCTGTCTGTTAGCTTTTCATGCCGTAACGGCTTAACAGATTTAGATGAATAGTGTACGGATAGGCCATGACCTGGGTTAGGATGTTATAATAAGTACTCTGAATTCCGGTAGTACGTTCCTGTGGTATACTTGCCGACCCTTACGCGTGGGAAGCCGCGGGCAAAAGCTAGTTTAATATAACACGTTTGGGTCTCGTTAGGGACATACCAACTGAATGGACTGAAGATGAGGTAGGTAATTGAGAATATCAAGGCTCCAGTTGGATGCGGCCCTGTTATAAAGGCAAGGAGAATGAACCGAAAGGTGATCTCTCTGGGTGTTTCAGAGTGGAAACCCACTCAAACTGTAGTTCTCACTTTCGAAGGGGAAATCTTACCTAAGCGGGTTTATTGTTTTTATTCTGCCCTTTCGGTCGAGACGGATATGTACCCGACTATTCAATGTTTTAACTGTTGTCGTTTCGGTCACCCACGCACAGTATGTCGCTCGCAACCCCGCTGTTATAAATGTGGTCAAGACCATCCAGGTTATGGATGCCAAGTTTGTACTGACTGTGCCATTTGTGTATCTTGTTCTGGCAATCATTATGCCAATGATAAGGCTTGTCCTGAATTGGGTCGGCAGAAAGTCATAAAAGCTCTAATGGCCGAGAAATCTGTTTCGTATGCGGAAGCAAGTCAGGTCTTTCCTCCAGTCTAACGATCATATGCCGAAGTGTCAAGAATATCACCAAAATCCAAACCAACAACCAGTTCGCCTCAATACCCCAGTCCAGCTCCCCAAACACCAAAATTATAATAATATAATATAATAATAATAAAACTTTATTCAGCTGAAAAGGTAAAACACTAAATACAAATTTGCTTAAATCTACGAAAAATTCGATTATGTTATGTGCCTGAACTAGGTCATCCTGTATTTCAGGCTAGGCAAGGTATAATAAATATTTCTAAATAATCACATTCGTTATAAAAATCTAGTCATCTAATAGGTATGTAAAAAGGTGTAAATAGTACAATAAATCCTACTTGCTAAAATCTTAGTACCTATCCTTACTTAGCTAAACTTAATTAGTACATTTTTTATTTTTATTTAAGTACGACTAATAGTTTCTCTGTATCTTCATAGGACATACTTTGAAGAGCTTCCTTAAGAGTTCTTTTACAATTATTATAATTTAGAGAATAAATGTTAGTTCTCGCATTTAGTCTATTATAAAGTAATGGTCCTAGGAAGACAAAAAATTTGGCTGCGAAGGCATGTTTTGTACTTTTTGTAGGGCAAACTATGTCTTTCCGTCTTTTTTTAGTAAATTCAGTGCTATATGGGAGGGCTGCGTGTTGTTTTAATACGATGCTCATTATGAATAACTGTCGAGCTGTTAGTACTTCACAGGATTTATAGAGTAGGTTAGTGGGAAAAAGGAAAGGGCGGCAAGTAGAAACCTTAAGAATTGCTCTTTGAGCTCTTTCAATCGGTAGTAGCAAACTTTTACCTGCTCCACCCCAAGAGGTAATGCAGTAAGTCAAAATTGACTGACAGAGAGCAAAGTAAACTTGCCTAATTAATTTTGGGTCTGCAATATAACGTAGTTTTTTGAAAACGAATATTAGTTTACGCATTCTGTTATTTAATGCTTCTATGTGTTGTTTAAAAGATAGGGTTTCATCTATTACAATTCCTAGATATTTTATTTTATTAGTTATATTAATATTAGGACACGTAAGCAGGCAATCCGCAGGGACCATACAAGAGTGAGCATACATCGTTGAGGGCAAAACAGATGTATGTTTGGACATTGAAAACTTAATATAATTTGTCTTAGTCGCATTTAGGGTTAGTGAGTTATGTTGAAGCCACTTATTTACCATATTAAAACCGTGTTGCGCAAACTTGTAGACTTCATGTTCCGATTCAGCAGAAAAAAGGAGGGCAGTGTCGTCAGCGTAAGATATTATAGTGCCGTGCTCTAGGTTTAGATTACAAAGGTCATTTATGTATATCAAAAAAAGAGTAGGCCCTAAAATACTTCCTTGGGGCACACCAAAGGGCGTGTTTTTTTCGTCTGCGCTGAGAACATTGCCAATCTTAACGCACTGGCTTCGGTCTTCTAAGTAACTTTTGAGAAGAAAGAAATTATACCGTAAAACGGTCTTTCTCAAACCTAAATCTCATGCCCCTCTTTCACCTAACTACGATAGGCAGGCTCATCAAGCCCTTACTCAGGATTACTCCTTCTCTCCTTCCAAAAACGGTTATGTCGTCCCTAGAGAAGGTGCTAGTACTCCCGATAAGCCCGAACATATACTAAATATTAAAGCAATTTGATGATCCCATGGAGGATGTTCTTTGTTCATCAATAACAAAGTGGGTATCATTCTCCCAGATCTCTCTACCCTTTGTTAGCGACAGCATAAATGTTGTTGCTGTTAACGTATGTTTTTTCTTTTTATATGTAGTGTTGCGATTACCAGAAAAAACACCGTACACTTTATAAACTATTTTATTTCGACTTTTCACATAAAATTCAAACTTCTTGCGATCGTGGTTCTGCGCCATCTCTTCAGTCATTCTTTCTCATTCACTCGTCATTCGTTCGGAAATTATCTTAGTAATAATAAATCCTACAACTCTGCCATCCTACAACTATTTCTGGCCTCAGAAATGATACAGCACTATCAAGAACATCATCTTTTAGCCTGTTTAACACAATACTAATACTAACAAGAATACAGTTCTACACATTGTTACAGTTTTAAAACTAAAATTATGTTGGATACACGGAATAAAAATAATAATCAAGCTTAAATGATAACTAACGGTTCAGTCAATGGGCCATTTCTTCATGAAGTCAACTACAGTGGATGTCTTACCTGGTCCTTCTGCAGTTGGGTCCACCTTCTGTACATCGTACCGGTCCCCTACCAGTTCCCTTTGACCTTAATGATGCTATATGGTCCAAGATATTTAGGCTTAAGCTTCATCCCAGAACCGAACTTAGTTCGCTTGATTGCTACTAAGTCACCTTCTTTATACTTAGTACTTTCTTTACGTTTTCTGTTAAAAGCTTGTATGTTTTCTTCCTGCACCTGCAAAATGTGCTCTTTCGCCTTTCGTCATTTTTCTTCTCTATCTTGTACAAAGATGTCTCTTCCCTCTTGCATTAGTAAGTCGTAAATTTCAATGTCTTCTTTAGTTTTCATAGTTGTTCCTATAAGTAGTTCAAATGGGGTACAATTGATGCTTCTCTGCCAAGTACTATTCAATGCTCTTTGCACATGACTGACATGCTTGTACCATTGGGTAGGGTCTTCAATACATAGCTTTGTTGGGATCGATATTATGGTTCTATGTATTCTTTCTATTTGCCCGTTTCCCCTTGGCACTCCTGTAGTTATCTTGGCATGTTTGATTCCCTCTTCTTCACAATATTGTTGAAATTCTTGACTAGTGAATGCTGTTCCCCTGTCGCTAATTATTCTGGTGGGATTTCCAAAGTGCGGCTGGTGGATTCTCAACTTCTCAATGGTTTCCTTGCTGGTAGTACTTTTTGTGGGAAATATTCACACAAACTTTGTAAATGCATCCACCATTGTGAGTAGATGATTGTACATCTTCTTTGTCTCTGTCATTGGCCCAAGGTGGTCAATGTGGACAGTATGTAGGGGTGTATCTTCCTTCTTTCAAAGGTGTAGAAATCCCTCTTGCTTGCCCTCTTTTCTGGTGCCAAGTATGCATGGGATACAGGTGATCATGAAATCTTCTAATTTCTTTGATAAATCTTTAATGAAATAATCTTTATTTATAAGTTCTGTCATCTTCTTTTTTCCAAAATGTCCATTTGAGTGCACTCTCTTTATGACTTCCATCTCCATATTCCTGGGTACTATCAGTTTTCTTTCCAAGCCTTTATACAACAGACCGCCTTCCAAGTAGTAATCAAGATGGGTTTCTCAGAGAGTACCTCCATGATAGCTTTTAATCCTTCATCTTGCTCTTGCGCCTTCTTTATTTGGTCATGTAGGCTATTAGTGGTCACTCCTATGTATGGGTTGCGGCTCAATGCATCTACATGTTTCATCCTTGTACCCGATCGGTGTTCAATCTGAAAATCAAATTCTTGTAATAACAATGCCCACCGGGCTACCCTAGTTGATAGAACTTTCTTTTGTAGCGTCATCTGAAAAGCCTGACAATCTGTTACAATTTTAAATGGAATGTCGTACAAATAGTGTCGAAGCTTCTTTACACCTTCTATGATAGCAAGCTTCCAGCTCGTAACTAGAATATTTCCTTTCTGCATCACTGGTCTTCCGGCTCATATAATATACAGGATGCAGGCCACTGTCTTCGCACCACTGCATTAATACTGCTGCATAGGCCACACATGAGGCATCTGTGTGTAGTTCTGTACGTCTTTTTGGGTTGAAAATCTTTAGTACTGGACCACTTCCTAATTTCTCTTAATGCATACCTGTGTTCATCTTCAAATGTAAAGCTTTGATCCTTCTTTAGCAGGTCAGTCAGTGGACTAGCTATTTTTGTAAAATGAGGTATATACTTCCTGAAATATGATGCTAGCCCCATAAAGCTTTGTAGTTGTTTCACCGTCTTGGGTGCCGGGAACTTGACAACTGCTTCTGTTTTTTCAGTGGAGGGTTTGATTTCACCATCTTGCACAATGTGACCCAAATACTCAACTTTAGTCGTCAATACTTCACTCTTCTTCCAGTTTATTTCAAGTCCATAATCTGATGCTACTTGTAGTGCCTCTTGTAACCTCTCAACTGCTTCTTTATAGTCATATGCTGGAATTATGGCATCGTCGATGAATATAAGAATGTGACCTTTGGCTATTAGGTCTCGGAAGAAAATTGTTATAAATCTTGTGAGATACTTAGGACAAATTGACAATTCAAATGGTGCCCTGAGGAATTCAAATTGACCGTGATGTGTAACAAAAGAAGTATATCTAACCGAACTTTCCTCAATCCTCAAATGAAAGAATGCATCTTTTAAGTCCAATTTACTGAATACCTTAGCCTCAGATAACTTATCGATATGATCTTCTATGACTGGAAGTGGAAATTCGTCCTTGACCATCTTTTTATTAATAATTCGATAATCAACACATACCCTTGTCGATCCATCTTTCTTCTTTACAAGCACTAATGGGCTCGCATATTCGGAAAAACTTGGCCTAACAATACCATCTCGTAACCATTCACTTACCTGTTTCTCTACTTCCTTCTGCTCAGCGAGTGACAGCCTTCGTGGACACTGAGCCACAGGAATATCATATTTCAATATAATCTTCATTTCTATCGGAGCCTCCTTTATCCTCTTAGGTTTATAGTTGTCAACCAGTTTCTGAGCCACCTCTCGTATCTGTGGATTAGAGACATAACATACCGGTTCTGAAACCTCGGTAAGCATACACTGCAGCAAAACATCATTATAGTGAGGCATAACAGTGACTGAACCTTTATCTATTACAGCAGTAACATTTACTAGAAATGGTTGGCCTAAAATACTTTGTAAGGCATTATTTCTTGTGGAACGATGTAAAAACACACATCAAAACAATATCCATCTATTTCTATGTTTACATTGTACTTTCCTAGCGAAGAAACACTTGCAGAACCGAGTCCTGACAATGTGACTCTTACCTTTTCGTGTGATGTTACATTCAACTCAAAAAACAAATTAGAAGCTATTAAATTCAAGTCACTACCAGAATCTACAAGATTATCAACGTTTATTCCACTAATCTTAATGTTTTTAACTGATTTATTACATGCTAAGTCTTTGTTTACACTTAACACCATTTCGCTTTGACACTTATGACACTGACGTGATTGGCAGAATTTTGACGTTAACACTGACTCGTTCACACTTATCATCCGTTCGTTCTTTCCTCGTTCATCTTCATCGTGGCCGCCATATTTTCCTTCCAGATCTGCAACGCCGCCGCCTTGTTCCGGCAAAACTTTCGTACACAAGGAACTATGACCGCCGCCGCCATCTTTATGCTTACTCTGCGAATCCGTATTTGAGATTGGCTCCTTGCACTCTCGTCCAATATGACCGAACGATTTGCATCGGAAGCATTTTACACCTTTCTTGCACGCATTGGCGACGTGATCTGTTTCACCACACTTAAAACATCTGCGACTAGACTTTTCCAAATGACCCTTCTTTTCCAGCTCCTGTTTCTGCTGATTCGTCGTACTATCCTGCTTTTCCTTATTCTTATTCTTCATAGTTTCGTAGATGATTATTCTTTCTTTTAACACTGAGTATGTGGACGCGCCGTACAGGATTGTTTTATTAGATTCGTAGTCTTGTATTCCGTCTATTATATACTTTATCGCCACGTAATCCGGGAACTTAGGACGTTTGCCCAACTCCTTCATTGTTAACATAAATATTCGTAGTAGGTTTCTGTGCTTTTCTTTCTACGGGCCGCCATTAGCTCGTGCATTTCTTTGCTGTTGACGGTTTCCGGGAACTCTTTCAGTAATGCCGTCCTTAATTCTTCGTAATTTTTTAAGGCTTTTTCCGATTTGAGCCATAATTCTGCTGTACCCGTTAGTGATCTTCTCGCCAGAATCAATTTTTGCTGCGCCGACGACCCGAATATCTCGGCGTTGTCTTCCACGTCCTGCGCCCATTTTGATGACGAGTACGTCTTGTCGACACCGTTTAATTTTGGGATTATATCGGCGTAGTTGAAAGGCGGAACAGCATTCTTGTTGTCGGACATCGTTGTTTTAAAGAAAACTTCGTAACTTCCTAGTTTGTCGTCGTTCGTCGTTAACTGCCGCCTGCCAGCACGTGGACGCACGCGGCTCACCTTACCGCGAAGCACGCACAAGGCAATCTTCAATCTTTATGCTTTTTTTCTGGTATCCCGGACGAGTCCCCAATTTATAGTGTTGGGTTTACCAGAAAAACCACCGTACACTTTATAAACTATTTTATTTCGACTTTTCACATAAAATTCAAACTTCTTGCGATCGTGGTTCTGCGCCATCTCTTCTGTCATTCTTTTTCATTCACTCGTCATTCGTTCGGAAACATCTAGCACTCGTCACTCGTTCAGAAATTATCGTAGTAATAATAAATCCTACATATATTGCACACCCACGTTTGGAAGATTTTGTTTTAATTAAAAATTTATTAAGTAATGTAAACGGTCCTTAACTTGTCATGGAAGATTTTAAGTGTCATCACTACCGGTAGGGATCGGATTCTTGCGATAGTACTGGAGTAGGCCTAGTGGACAAGTTAGATGATCTTGACCTGTGTATTATTAATGATGGCAGTGCCACACGTAGGTCTGGATTAGGGCAAAGTAATAGTTGTGACGATCTGACATTTTGCTCATCCCGGCATAGCCAGCCTTTTTATTTGGAATCGTTTGAATATGTCCTATGGGAATGACCACTATCCCATCACAATCGAAATTCCCTCTAAATCTCTACCTAATAAAACCTCCCCTCCCTTACTAAAGCAAAAGCTGCAAGAGCTGAGAATACCGGCTAGGATTATTCAGATCATCTGCACCATTCTTTCAAGCCGCACTCTTCAGCTGAGGATTCCAGGAGAAAACTCTGAGCAGAGGGTGACCTGGCGAGGCTTACCTCAGGGATCTGTAATTAGTCCCAAAATTTATAATATTTACACTTCAGATCTCCCTTCATGCTTAAATTACAATTGTAAAATCCTTCAATACGCTGACGATATTCCATTATTGGTCTCTGGCAGTCCCATAAAGGATGCCGCTCTATCTTTGAATGTCTCTTTTATCTTCATTAAACCAATGGCTACTCGATCATGGGTTGTCTTTGAGCTCACCTAAAAGCTCAGCAGTTATTTTTACTCGACGACGTCTTAGCCCTCAGGATGGATCCCGATCAAGGAAAAGGCCATTTGGGAGTTACCCTGGACTCCAAAATGTCGGGTGTGGATCACATCAACAATCTTGTTAAAAAATGTGAGCGCTCAGTACCAGTCCTAAAGGCTTTAGCTGGAGTCTGGTGGGAGCTCATCCATACACTCTAAAATTAGTGTACAATGCTCTGATCAGAAGTGTGATGGGCTATTGCTGCTTCTTACTTGAGCCCTGTAATAAAGAGGCGCTTCGTAAATTGGACGCCTTTCAAGCCAAATGCCTTAGGATTCTTGTAGGAGCAATGAAATCCTCACCTATAAATGCCCTACAGGTAGAATGTGCAAAGCCTCCCCTTAACCTTCGAAGACAATACTTAGCAAATCGCTTCCTGTCAAAAGTTTTCGCCCTTTCTCGTCCCACCCCTTACTTGCCATTTATGAACAAATTCACTTTATCTTTAGAAATATGCCCTTATTGGAAACGTAAGTCGTTTCCGCCGCTGGTGGATAGGTACAGAGAGCTTAAAAACCTCTCCTCATCTGTTTGTCTGTATCCCACCCTACCAGTATTTTCTTCCGCATACGAGGTGGTCTATTTAGGCCAAAAGTAGTTTTGGAGCTTGGTATTTCAAAGAGTTCTGAGAAAAGGTGACTTTGATCGGGTCATTGAGAGGTGCTGGAGGCGTTGAAATTTATTCTACACAGATGCGTCTAAATTTACCCCAACACACAGGAATTGCAACATACTTCCAGAATTGCCCTTCTCTTTCAGTGCCCTCCAGAGGTTTCGGTATTTATAGGGGAATCTATTGGCATTTTAGAAGCATTTAATTTCATTAAAACTCATAATATTCAAAATTCGGTATTTTTTTCAGGTTCTCGCAGTAGCATTCAGGCCAAAAATCAAACATAACATATAATAACATAAACATCACGCCTTGTTTCCCCGAAGGGTTGGGCAGAGGTGTCCCTGTAGCAGGTTCACCCACATTTCGCCAGTTATGTTTTAAGTCCCATGTAATAGGGGGCGAGCCTATTGCCATCAACCGGGCACAAATCCAGACTCCAGGCTGTTACTGAGAAATTTCAGATAGAAAAACCCAATAACACTTTGCCCGACCTGGGAATCGAACCCAGGACCTCATGCTCAGCAGTAGCGCTTGCGACCACTAGACCAACGAGGCAGCCAAAAATCAAAATCAATTAAAATCAAAGATTCATAGTAGAATCATTATATACGTACCAAATGACTTCTTTCGGCGTCACTTCGATCAATACTAACAAAGATGAAGTCGATTATGTTGTTTCCATCCAAGGACAAATCCATTACAAAATGGGATCATTACTACCACTACCCAACAAAGGCTATAAATTTCTGCAAATATATTTCATCGGAAATGAAGAAAGAGAAATCGATCAAAGATGCACAAACATCAGTGAGCTGAGACGAGAAATAATACAAAATGTTCAGAAGATCTTACACAAATACAATCAACTTATTCACATATTCAAAACAGCACTAGACCTCAAATACCCATTAATATTTCTGTGCAGAGGAGATGGATATCATTTTAATGTGAAACAAGTCCAACCTGAAATAGGGGTAGAAACAAACAAAAAAGTAACTTCCAAGGAGTTCTATGCTTACCGCATAATGATCAGAGATAATTAAACATACAATCACATTCTCAACACTCGCCGTTTATTCTTAACAATTCCTGGTAGATATTGTATGCAAAAATAGAGGAACGGATGCGGACGCACAGAAGAATACATACACTTTCGAGACGCGATCATAAATGACGAAAACACAAACCACATTTGGAACAATGGTAATCTTACCCTCATCTAACATAGGAAGTCCAAGACATATGCACTAATACACTCAAGATACCATGACCTACGTAAGAAAATATGGACGACTTGACCTCTTCATAACATTCACATGCAACTCATCGTGGACAGATCAAAGAACAACTAAGATACGGACAAGCCCCCATGGATCGACACGATATAATAGCCCGAGCTTTCAGACATAAACAAATGAAATTTATTGAAGCAATTACAAAATACCACATCTTTGGAACCGTTAGATGCTGGATGTACACAATTGAATGGCAAAAGCGAGGACTGCCTCACTCACACAATCTCATATGGCTACACGACATAATTCATCCCACGGATATTGACAAAATTATCCAAGCTAAATTTCCCAATCAACAAGAAGATCCGAAGCTATACGACATAGTTGTAAAAAACATAATTCACGGACCAAGCGGGCCATTAAACCCCAATTAGCCATGTATGAGTGATGGAAAATGTACAACAAAATACCCAAAACGATACTTGGACGACACACAAACCGGAAATGATGGTTATCACAAATACAGAAGACGAGGCAGAGACGAACTAGAAAAATATAATAAGTGGGTAGTACCATATAACCCACTACTTTCCAAAATGTTCCAAGCACACATAAACGTAGAATATTGCAATTCAATGCAATCCATTAAATATGTCTGTAAGTATGTGAACGAAGGCAGTGACATGGCTGTATTTCAAATATCCAAAGACACCAAGCAACAAAACAGAAACGACGAGATCCTCATGTCTCAAATGAAAAGATACATCATTAGTAACGAAGCAGCATGGCGGATTTTCGGTTATCCTATACAAGAACCCAACCAAGAACCAACTGTGCAACATCTAGCAGTACATTTAGAGAATGGATAGAGAGTTTACTTCACAAAAGACACCGCCAAGAAAATTGCAAGCGAACCACCTACGAACACAACATTAACAGCTTTTTTCCAACTGTGCCAAACGGATCCATTCGCGAAAACATTACTATAAGTCCCTACCTATTACGTAGAACACATAAAAAAAACTTTCAACGAAGAAAACAAAGAATTCCAGTAGATAATAATCCAGGAATCATGAAAACTAATGCACTAGGCCGAGTATACACCGTACATCCGAACAACACCGAATTTTTCAATCTCCGGATGTTGCTATACGAAATACGGGGACCAAAAGATTTCACAGATTTCAAGACTGTT
Organism: Omphaloscelis lunosa; assembly: GCA_916610215.1. Lineage (NCBI taxonomy): Eukaryota > Metazoa > Arthropoda > Insecta > Lepidoptera > Noctuidae > Omphaloscelis > Omphaloscelis lunosa. The sequence continues at coordinate 22,665,559 of OU744253.1, forward strand.
GACGGTTACCTATGCCAGACGTTCAGAGAAGCATACCAACGCTTAGGACTACTAGAAAATGATAACCACTCACAGCCTCAGCTGAGCAAATCAGAGACTTATTCGCCATAATTCTAACAAAATGTAACCAATCGAATCCAAAACAGCTATGGGACTCCTTCAAAGAGAGTATGAGTGATGACATGCTGTACCAAATCCAGAACTGGCCGTCGAATTCAACGACGACATCTTTAATCAAACACTTATTCGTCTAGAAGATAAATGATTAGCGATAAAAAACCAGACCTTAATACCAGCACCAAGACAATATGCTTTTATTGTGCTAAACTTCTAAATTACAAAGGAAAAAAGTTACAACACCAATTAACTACATCAATACATTGCTCAAGACAAACCACTTTTCAATGACACTCAAAAAAAAATTACAACGTTATCACGGACCGGATCAACAACAACATTGGCGGAATTATACTTGGACGCACCAGGCGGCACCGCGAAAACGTTTCTAATATATCTATTACTGGCAGAAATACGTGCTAAAAAACACATCGCACTTGCACTGGCATCATCTGGCATTGCCGTCACACTTATGGAAGGAGAACGAACTGCAAATTCCGCCCTACAACTACCGTTAAATATAGCTGAAGAACAATTCCCGGTATGTAAAATCTCAAGAGCATCTGGTGGAGGTGAACTTCTAAAACAAGCTAAAATTATCTTCTGGGACGAATGCACAATGGCACATAAAAAATCACTCGGATCAATTCGGACAGAACATTTCAAGACTTGCGAGGGAACTCTGAAGTGATGGGAGGAGCTCTACTCATACTCTCTGGAGATTTTCGACAAACACTTCCATTTACCCCGAAGTCAACACCAGCAGACGAAATCAATGCATGCTTAAAAAAATAATATCTCTAGCAACACATAAAAATAATGCGATTAACATAAGTTGAACTATCGAAAGACGAAACAACAGCACATTTTGCTCAACAACTTTTACAAATAGGCGAAGGCACATATCCTACTGACCAGACGACCGGCCTCATTGAACTCAACAGTAATTTCTACAACATGGCTATGTTGTACTGAAAACGAACTCGTCGAAAAAATTTATCCATAGATTATTCATAACTATACCAATCCGGAGTGGCTATTTCAGAGGGCAATTTTAGCATCTAAAAATAATATTGTCGACGATATCAACTTTAATATTTAAATGAAAATTCCCGGTGAAGAGAAAATATACAAATCGATCGACACGATGGTAAACGTTGAAGAAAGTGTCAACTTCCCTACAGAATTTTTAATTTCTTTTTAATGTACCAGGAATGCCATAACACTGCCTTCAACTGAAAATTAAATCTCCAATCATACTACTCAGAAATCTCAACTCACCAAAACTATGTAATGGATCAACGATGATCGTCAAACAACTATCGAATAACATCATCGAAGGCGAACTTATGATCCTTACCGAACCTGACGACCCCATTACCCTCCTCCAGGAGAGCATAGGGAAACCAGCATAGCGTACAAAAACAGACGCCTCCCGTCATTCCGACCTCGCCGCCGAGGTCCTTTACGATCGCGACCGCGTCCCCGAGTAAATGATACTCCCCCCGAACCTTGCTCGATAACGAGGGGCACAGCAGTTGTTGCAGCTGAGCACGTAGCTTTAAATTCCCCGACTAATAATCATGATCAAAACTTTGATCCAGCCCGTCCCATCCTTGATGTCCTCCCTCCGGTTGAAGCCAAGGTTCGTACCTCACAGGGGGTGCGGGGGTGCGTTCACCTAGTTTTAATTAGCATAGTTGAATAACTCCTTACTGGAGGTTTTAAGTGTAATAGCTTAAGGCACCCACAGGAAAGCCCGGTTAAGTAGTCATGATCTCAGAGGTCAACTACGAGACGCCCTAGCGCCCTATGACTGGGAAGGACAAAGGACATACAGTATTTATCCCCAGAATACCACTGATCTCTACTGAACTGCCATTCCAATTTAAAAGGCTGCAATTTCCAATCAAATTAGCCTATAGTTTTACAATTAACAAAGCGCAAAGACAAACTTTAAAATATTGCGGCATCAACCTCAAAAACTCCTGTTTTTCTCACGGTCAACTATATGTAGCTTGCTCTCGAGTAGGAAATTCTAAAAAATTAAAACATGTTTTAAACAAGTATTGTAAATAGAAGTATTGTAGTTAGAATATATTTTTAATAAAAAAATTGTATATCATATATTTTAAAGTTAATCCTTTTATTACAACTATCACACAATCTCATATCAACTCCCTGAGCGAAGCCGGGTAATCCGGCTAGTAAATAATAAAAATAAAATAACCTAACTAACAAAACTTTTCTTGTCCTTTCAGCTTATAACTAAATAACTACTATCAACTACCACGAAGTGCAAAGTTCGACGGCTCACCGGGCTCACCTTGCGTCATTGCCGTCACCCCATGACGCTGGTATAAATAATAGTCGACATCGGCTCAGTTGCCAAAGAGAAAAAAAAACCTCTTACGAAAATAAATTTGTGTATATTTTGTCGTATTTCAAGTAAAATAATGCCTTAAACTTTACGAAGCAGAGCGAGTGAAAGATAGTTAATTGATTCAGGCGTGACCTTGCGGAAATCCATTATAAAATACAATAGACGTGGATATATTTAGTAACTTTTCCGCTTAGCTATTTCTAAAGAGCCATAAAAAAACTCTGAAAGGAATCGACATGTATTTCACCTCTCAACGAGGCATCCTCAGGATGATGATTGACTTGTCCCGAACTCGAACACGGCGTGTTGCCACACCGACCGCTGAACACAGACCGAGTCTGAGTGAGGGATTTAATGAAAAAGTACAATTATCTACAATAATTTAGAAAATTACTGGTAAACTATTATATTCGTTTTGATACTAAGTAAACAGGATGTATATTTATTAGATCTGTACCTTAATTGCGTAACTTATTTTCGTAAACAATTTTGCCCAATTTGCTTCATTTTGACAGTTCAACAACATTCATTGCGTTATTTACGTTGTTGAGCAGATATTTTTACCAACTCATAAAGCAATGGATATTAATACTGTGGAGTGTGTGTTGGAGTCTGTGGAGTAATGGATATTATGGTGGTGTTGTATTACGCAATTAGGGTACTGGTCCATCAATGTAAGAGTTTTAAATGTGGAATCATAATTGAATATAGCGATGAGAAGTCGCGTGACATCAATATACAAATCTGTTATTATTTATGTAATCCAGTTTAACATTTTAGGTTTTCTGCTATGGAACCTAAATTACATAAATTGCTATATTGATTGAAGTGGACAGCAAAAATCCCAGACATGAATCCCATAGAACATGGGACATGCTTAAAAAACGAATCCGGAAAAGTCTCAACCCTCCTTAGACCCTCCATGATTTGAAAACCGCTCTGGTGGTTGCCTGGGACGAAATTCTCCAAGTAAACATTAAGAACATCATCCAGAGCATGCCTGATCGCATATAGGCGATGATCAGAGCCAGAGGTAGAAGTACACGTTTTTAGTTAAATGTCCTTATTTTGTGTTTTTTGTAACAAAGCCTTTATTTTAATATTATGCCATTTTTGTAATTTAATTAAGGTTAAGGAAATTTGTGATTTAAATTTAGGTATCAGACTATGCTCTAAGTTTTATAAAACAACAAACATGTCCTTCGTGTTTCATTTTGACAATAAACTACATAATAGGCTTGGGCGAAATTTCGTTCCGCGGAGTGTACAAAGAATCAGGATAACTAATCAAATATTTGAAGAAATATGACCTTCTTCCCATGGGTGTCGTAAAAGGCGACTAAGGGAGAGACTTACTAGAGAATGGGCAGCAACGTTCTCTATGCATTTTTAACACCATACTGCGATCGCCAACCCTCCTGCCAAGCGTGGCGATTATGGCATACCTCCCCAAAAATGACAAACACCAAAAAGAAATGGCCCCTAGTGCCCGGCGACCCAGCTACCCTTGGCTCCGGTAGCGGTTAAGGCCACGGTGAGGCAAGGGGCGCGAAGAATCCCCGGAAGAGATCCGGCTACCACAATCACTAGAAACTGGACCTGGTAACATACAACTCGCGTACACTCTGGACCGACGAGGAGATCATCAAACTCGAAGAAGAATTGAGCAGGTTATGATGGGGTATAGTAGGGTATAGTATTTAAAGTCCGAAGAGAGGGGGTGGAATCGGGGGGGGGGTGACCAGCAGTCCCAAGGTGGTAGGTATCGGGTTATCGTCCATAAGTCCCTTGTGCGTAACGTGGTGAAGATCGAGAGTGTTTCGACCAGGGTGGTGTACCTCATACTCAGAATATCCACAAGGTAGACCGATGACCTTGTTAAGGCCGCAGGAGTCCGCTGGATGCGGCAAGCACAGAAACAATCGAAGTGGCGGTGCTTGAGGGAGGCCTTTGTCCAGCAGTGGACGTCTTTCGGCTGACATGATGATGATAATGATGAGACTTACAACCTTATGATCAAAAAAGCTTATATACACAATTTTGCTTTATGCTTTCCTATTAATCTGTAAAAACAAAAATAAATATGCAAGTATCAAATACGTTTTTCCATAGTTGATCCGGGGATACCCAAGGTAATTTTTTTTTAAATTTGCCGCTCTTTTTCATTCCCAGCTGTCAATAGACAGACTCTATCAAGAAATTGTAAATTTGTAATTTAAAAAAAAAATGCTTTCAATGGATTTATAATAATAAAAAAAACAAAGGAGTAATAAAACCCGCGTTCTGTTTCGGAAATGAAGTAAATTTAAAACATAACCAGAAAACTGCGGTTCAGCTTCCCAAGCTGGTATGTATAGTCTTGATTTTGATATGATTTAATAAATACTATGTAAAGCTGAAGGGCTTGCTACACGGCTGCCAACCGCGTCCCAACAAAGGTGACCAAATTTCAAACAGCTCTGCCTGTCGCCAACCAAAGTCACCTCTGCCAACAAATACCAAGCCCAACAAATGAGTTATGAACCTTACGAAGCCGGTGAAACGGAGCTCGTAGTTTGTCTTTATTTCTAGTGTTAACATTGTGTATATCACTGTTTTTTGAGTATAAGTGTATATCTTGCCTAATATATGTATAAGATGTTGGCGAAGATGAATTGCGATGCCACTGTGAGGATACCAATATCTTTGAAAAAATCTCTCAGAGAAACTCTGGCACCTAGCTGGTAAATTGCTCGAACAGCTCATTTTTGAAGGACAAATATATTTTGAATATCAGCAGCTTTGCCCCACAGCAGAATACTGTAGGACATAACGCTATGAAAATAACTAAAATAGACTAACCGAGCTGTATCAACATCAGTGTATTTGTCTTACTTTCCTGACGGCGTAGGCGGCCGAACTGAGCCTTCCCGCTAGGCTCGATATATGTGAGCCCCACTGAAGTTTGGCATCTACTGTTATGCCCAGAAAAACTGCCGAGTTCACAGTTTCAAGCGCCTCTTTATCTAAGACGATGTTGGGTCCTAGATTTCTAACCGCCGCAGGAGATGCCCAGGGCGTCGGGAGTCGCAAGCCGATTTCCGGCCACCATAGGCGCAGGCTTGCGGACTGTGAGCAATGGGTAGCTCACCGTCCGATAAGGACCAGGCCCGGGTCGACGGCGCGTTGTGTTCCACGCGCGCCTCAAAGAGATGTCAGCAGAATTGACGGGGTCCGCTAGGGCCGATGCCTGCCGGGGTTGCGAAGAAAACAGAAAGGGAGATCGTGGCCCCCGGCAACAGGGCAACCGAAGGAACACGGGTGGGTTTTAGTCAGTAAGAGTCTGACACACCCTCCCGCTCCGCCCAGAGCGGGAGAAGTTATTTGATGATTTCCCAGCAAAAAAAAAAAAAAAAATGGGTCCTAGATTTCTAACATTTGGTAGGGCGAACTTTACACATTTCGTTTTCTTGGCATTGAGAAATAGGTTATTTGTCGTAAACCAATCCGTAACCATTGAGAGTGCACTGTTTACATCGTCAAAATCTTGTCTATTCCGGTCTACTTTAAAAATAAGAGATATATCTGCAAACAGTACAACTTCACAGATACCCTTTAAATAGAATGGTAAGTCATCATTCATATACACTAAGAACAAGAATGGACCCAGTACTGAACCTTGAGGTACACCATTATATTATATTATTTTAATTATTATGAATGTGAAAACTATATGAACCTATTATGTAAATAAGAATTTATAACGTTTAGAGCTTCGTTTTGCACACCGTAATGACGTAGTTTACGCAAAAGCGTATCATGGTGCACGCAATCAAAGGCTTTGGAGAGATCACAGAAAACTCCAATAGTATTTTGCGAATTTTTCCATGCATTAAATATGTCTTTCAGCAGAGCAGCACCCGCATCTGTAGTCGAACGACCTTTTGTAAAGCCATATTGTTCATTATGAAGAAAGCTATGTAAATTAAAATGTCTTAGCAACTGCTTGAGTATTAACTTTTCAAATATTTTGCTAAATGCAGGTAAGATGGAAATAGGCCTGAAATTGCCAACGTCATTTTTATTACCTTATTTAAATAATAGTATGACTTTACTACTCTTCATGAGGTCAGGAAAAGTTTCTAAATCAACACATTTATGAAAAGTAACAGCTAGATAGAGGGCTACGATGTCTATTATATTACTTAAAAGTTTAATGGAGATGCCCCAGTAATCACTAGTGTTTTTGGACTTGAGTGTGTTAAAAACATTAACTACATCACGAGGCGTTACATGTTCGAAGCTAAATAGGCGAACACTTTTAGACACACTACTAAGCAAAAGGTTTTCAGCTTTAGATGGGGACGAATTTACGGCGACGGGGATGAATTTTGATTAAAACTTTTACTGATATACAAAATAGTGCCATCTGTTGGCGAGTCGTGACATAAATAGAATAAAATAGATAGAGTCCTTGTAGCTGTCGCCCCTCGTTGCTAGAGGACGTCAGCATTTATGAATAAATAAATAGTAAATACTGCTTGCGCCACTCTCCGCCAGAGGTACGATTTGTGAATGGGCTATTATGAACCAATGAATATTATAGTTGTCGCTCCTCGACGCTAAGAGAAGCACTGTAAGTCATGTGAGAACAATCTTGAAGTTTCTAGAAACCGGAAGTTAATTCAAATGTAAGCCCTTTCCGCCCACTTTCAATTTTGATGAATGTGGTTCGCTTCCAGACGTTACAAAGTTCACACGTTTCGTATTTTTTGCCATAACCGCGTAATGTATAAGTTAGTCTATAATTGAAGCCCTGTTTGCCTGCCTGAATTAGTGTATTTTACAGTTCATAGGTTATACCTGTGGAAAAATACAACAATAAATCTGGTTGTAGTGTACACCTCGTGTTTGATTACAGACAGAAGTCTTCTATCCTCCACAAACTTGATTTCTTGCTTCATGACCGAAACCGCGATCCCCGCGGGTATCTACGCTCGCACTCATAGACATTTGTGCAGAGCCGCACTCTATAGCACAAGCCTAAAAAAGTTATTCTTGTGCTCTATAGGCCAAAGAGCCGCATGCGGCTCGTGAACCGCGGTTTGACGACCACTGAACTATGCGATATAAACATTTTTTCCAAAACTACGCAGAATTATTGTAGTGCAAGTTTTACTGACTGATGTGCGGTTGTTCTTAATAATAAAGATTCCAGAAACGATAAAATAAGAATTTGGGATAAGTAAAAAAACTATAAGTACTTAATTAGAATGCTTTATTTGAAATTTAATTAGATCGTCATGTGAGTTCCTAGGCTTGGTCGTATTTGTCGTTGAGCGGTATGTCTACATCCCCGGCCTCGCGCTTTGTGGGGCGCGGCGTTAGCACGTAGCGGTGCAGCAGCGCGCCCAGCGCCGCGCCGCCCAGCGGGCCCGCCCAGTACACCTGCACACACACACACACACTAACACTGTGCCAATACCACGCCTCGGGGTTGGGTCTCACTCGAAACAACAATCCCTCGGGGCTTAGCATACTCAATATTCCCACTGCTTTGGCATAGACCTCTTCTCTGTAAGAAGGAATGGGCCGTAATATTCACCACGTGGGCCCAGTGTTGGTCATATGTCTTAAAATTTTTGGTTCTAGGTCATGCCAATTTTCTCACTATGTTTTCATGCGACGTTTTAAGAACAGTGCTGATGTAATAAACTTAACAAACACGGATTCGAGTAACCCACATTTCATCAGAGTTACAGATGCCTATGCAGTATAATCTGTTCCAAAAGTTTCTGATAAACGGACCCTGTTCAGATTATGCAATCACTCACTAAAGGGAATTATTTAAAAATCTGTATTATGAAGGTTTCAACTTTATATTTCACTCAAAATTCACACCAAAATATTTTTTTAAATAACATTATTAAATTGTTTTTGAAAAATCATCGATGATTTACAGTAATTATACAATTAAACTCAATTATCAAATGAAAAACATATTTTAAGTTTCAAATAATCAAATCAGAGCAGTCAATTTGTAAGTGGCACTACAGATTCACATCCACAGCTTCCTACCTTCCATTTGTTTACATTTTCATCAGATACTTTTAGAACAAACTATAGGTGTCTGGAATCTAGACCAACCTCCGGGAAATCTTAGTAGCATACTAAGATTTTCCTAATGAATACTGCCTGACCCGGGATTCAAACCCATGTCCCCACACGCAGCAGTTGCGTGTGCGATGTTTCTCCCTGCATGGTCTAGCGATCATCATGAGAAAGCATTACTATTTAAAAATATAATAAATAGGGAATACTAAATAGGCCGGTATCTCTACTTATTAACAAGAATCCCTGACGGATCACTGAGTGGTACTTTTCTACAAGCCCTTGGGCCAACTGCCCAACGAGAGCCTTTTCAGGTAATGGTTTAATCAAGCTATTGGACCATATTGGCCATATGGTCCAATAGCTTGACTCAGAATAATATACCATCAGTCAGAATGATCTGGACTAAGGTTTTACGGCATTTTATCATGCAGGTCTAATGTATCAATAATAAATCTACTTGATCCTACGTCCTACCTACTAGATAGATTTCTTATAGGTAACCGTTTTAGGTTTATTTTACTTTGGCGAATGAATACTTGGTAAATACACCGTTTTCTGTTACCTAATAGTAGGTACTAATTTATGTACAAGGTTGGTTTTTGTTTAGGTACTCTACACCTCGGGTAGTACGCGTGAAATGTACTCATCATGAGAAAAAAATGTATTTGTAACCCTAGCGATTATTTTCTCTGTCACTGTCCTGTAGCTAATCCGTTAACAGCGTTGTGGGCTGCAATACTGTCTGTAATTTTTTATGTATATCTTGTTCCTATGTTTTATATTGTTGCTGTTTGTTGTTTCTTTTGAATAAAATAAAATAAAATCATTATGAGCAACTTTTACAATAGGACCAAAACTTGAATCACGAAAATATAACAGTTTTCCCATTCATTTTGTGTTTAAGTACATAGAATAGAATAGAATATTTATTTATTTGCACAGAATGTAGGTTTTAACAATAAGATGGATGAATGGTTTACAGAATCCTTGTACATTCTGCCATATTGGCATGCATGATTGGTTTACAAACGATTGAGCTAACAAATATGGATGTAATCATAAGATGAATCTGAAATAAATGATTATTTATTTATTTTATTTTACGTAATTTCAGGGTTGGTCCCTTACCTCTAATTATTAAAGTTGTTGATGAATAGGTACCTACAATGACCGCCATGAGGTTTAGGGTAAACAAAAACTAAGGTTGTTTATTAGTGTTGTGAGTTGACTCACCCACTGATAGTCCCAGTATCCGTGTAGGAGCGCGGGCGCGAAGCTGCGCGCCGGGTTGATGCTGGCACCCGTCGCGTGCCCCTGCAACCAAACGCCGCTCAGCTACAAGCACGTGTGCAATATCTTAAGGCACATTGTAAATATGGACAGTACGGAAACTAGGCCTATTTGTTGTAATAATTACATACGCTCCATTATTAAAAAGATCGCGGCGTCTACTCGACAATCGCTTTGGAGTCTCGACAATCATCTGTGTGAGTGAGCCGTTTCGAACGTTTACTACGAAGTTTCTGTACTGTCTATTATACTGTCCTTAAGGTGTGGGGCACATTTACCACCTCAGTGCCCCCTACTGAATAACAAACGAGGCTCTGACAAACGACAAATGGCGGTATAACCATTCTAAATAAAAACTGCAGTTAAATGTCGCAGACTAGTCACGGGCAGCAGCGTCACTAGTGCGAAAAGATGCGATCTGCGATCGTCAACTCACATGGCCAGTGTGGCGATTATGGGCAAACCCTCCAAATGACAGAGCAAATTCAACCACGGCCCCAGTTCCGTCAGTCTTACTATTCCGGATTTTGCCGGCGTTCACAGTAATGGCAAGGTAGGGGGAGCAAAGAATCCCGAGGTTACCAATGAACCCCAAACCAAACTCACCTTGGTGACGTATAACGGACGCAAGTTACGGCTTGCCGAAAACCTAGTGCACTTAGAAGAAGAGCTGGGAAAAAGAAAGTGGCACATACTTGGGTTGAGTGAAGTCCGAAGAGGGAACACAATAACTCTTGAATCGGGCCACCTTATGTATTTTCGAGAGGAAGACCAGCTATCTGAAGGGGGAGTCGGGTTCCTGGTAAAGAAATCCCTTTGTGACAACGTTGTGGAAGTCTCCGGTGTCTCGAACAGGGTAGCGTACCTACATCGTAGTGAAACTAACCGAGAGGTATAGCCTCAAGGTTGTTCAGGTTTACGCACCCACCTTGGCGCATTCGGATGACGAAGTAGAGGAAATGTTCGAAGTCATCTCCAAAGCCTTTCATTTATTTTGCATATTGCACTACTAAAGCCCAATTCAACGTTCTCATCGGATTTTACATTTTTAACGCTAAAGTGGGATTTCAGAATTGCAACGAATCGTTAGTAGGATCATATTACCAATTCGTTGCAACTCTGAAATCACAGGTTTCTGAATCCAGGGTTTGGCAGCAGAAATCATAGGGGTCGAATAGTTGTCAACTTTTTAGATAAGGAGGAGCTTTTCTCGATGAACTCCTTTTTTAAGAAACAGCCCCAAAGAAAGTAGACATGGTGGAGCCCCGATACTATAACGAAAGATGAGGCATACTTCAAAATAACGGATAAAAAGCATCAGGCATGTAGCGTTCAGGGATGTCTCGATGATCAACAAGTTTAACACCAGCAGTGATCGCAGACTTAAATTGTCCGAGGCTCTCTGAATATCAAATTCAAGCTCGAGTGAACTCATTTGATGAAGTCTAGGCTCCGTCCACACATCCTCCAAAACTATGTTAGGATCTGAAGCGTTCTAGTCAGACCTGGAGAACCGATTTTTTGCCGTGGAAACCGAAAGTAACGTTGACCGGGAGCTCAGCCAAATGGCGGAAATCCTCAGGGAGGAAGGCACGCAAATTTGTAAAAAATGTGGCGTACGGGCAAGAGATCCAAACTTTTGAAAGAGAATTTGGAACTTATGATGACGGAACGACGCGACGTGAAAATCTACCTATCACTTCGTCAGAACAACGGGCACTCAACAAAAATATTAGAACACTTGGTACGACGCTACCTCCGACGCTCCAATTGATACTCGCTCTATAGAAAAAGTGATTGAGCTAAATCGGGGTCAAAAATGTTCGTCCAGTCACTTGGGAGGAGCCACTTGACGAAGTTGACCAAATCCAGTAGGGACATCGACGTTTCGAAGCCGCAGATCCTTTCGGAAGTAGAAAACTTTTACGGCCAATTATAGCATCGCACGCATCTTGACTTGATCCCGAAAATGAGTATTTTCAGAGCCACCATTTCACGGAAGACCTGCCAGAAGTTATCCAAAACAAAGTCGAGGTGGCTCTTAAACAGCTTAAAAATGGAAAAGCCCCTGGTGAGATTAATAAGACCCTTACAAAGAATTACAGCCCCATTTTATTCCTTAGGCACGTATATGTTTTTTTCAAGAGTCTTTGCGAATTATCTAGCGCGAAGACTCGACGAGTTTCAGCCACCGGAGCAGGCCGGGTTTCGAGGAGGATACAGTACCATAGATTATCCACTAATGCGAAAAATTATAGAGAAGTCCGAAGAGTATAATCTATGTCCCTATGTCTTGCGTTTGTGGACTATGAAAAGGCTTTTGACTGTATCGAAACCTGCACGCGTAGCATGACGCTTTCTATTTCTACGAAGAATAGACATAGCTCTTTCTATACAAATTGACATTTCGTCTCTCCATTTTTGACATCGCACCGTAGAAATCATTCTACAATCTGTCATTTTGTCTTCCGCTTCTAACGATCTTTGTCTAGGTCCTTTTACATGTAGACTATTTCAGAAGAAACTTTTCTATCCAAACTGTCAAAATCACTAAGGTAGTGAAGACAATTTGATTTTGTAATCGCCATACTAAAGACGGTAGAAAACTTTTTACTCGACGGCCACAAAGTATATACGGTTATCTACAAAATCATGAAAAGCGTTTTGAACGCAAAACTGTGATAAGTAATAATTATCATAATTAAAATTCACGCCAACACCTCGAATTCATATGTGCAAAAATAGTGTTGTATCTTTTTTTCTTTTGCTTATATCTCGAAAATGGTGTGTCTAATCGCATAAATAATGAAAATTTCGACCCCCTTTATAAAACCCCCAAACCCCTAAGACTGAACATGTAGGTAATGATTTTTCTTATTTTCCATACAAAAAGTGAAAAATTCCATATAAAATACCTCGAGCCTTCGCGCCTCCGGCTCTAAAAAAAATCACGGGGTAGGACAAAAAAGTACCACGTAGACTCGCGATTGTCAAATACGATTTAAGTTGTGTCAAAATTATATTTGAATTTAGGGATTTTTTGCAGAATAGTTTTAAGATTTACATAGCCAAAAATAAAGGGGTTTTAGTGATAGTTTAGTTCGGTGTACAAGAGAATCGGAACCATTAACAAGGAAATGGTTAAGTCCAATATTACTGTAATATTGTTTTCTTCCAAAATACGATACTTCGATACTCTTAATATCAATAAAAATTGAGAATCAAACAAAGAAAATAAAAACCCTATGACAAAACAAACAATTCTGAGTCGAATTATGAAAAGAGTGAATTGCGTAAAAAGTGCAGTTGTGTCTTTCTACTTTACTGCCGTCCTGTCTACACGGAACGTCATTTTTGTCTATTCTTCTGTCGACACAACTCGTTTCTACGGTGGTCATGCTACGCGTGCAGGTCTGTTTTGTCGACTTGGCATCGCTGCAGACCCTCCTGCAGCGATGCCAAATCGACTCGTCATCGTCGAGTCGTCCAAGTGCTGAAATGTCTTTATGAAAACACGACAATGACCGTCCAAACTAAGGATCAGCAAACTGAACATATCCGCGTCGAGGGATGAGACAAGGCGATGTATCCTTTTGTGTGTGTGTCCTTTTTGGCGCAGCCGCGCGCACTATTGTTTGTAAAACATTATTTTTCATTTTCACTTTGTTATTTGTGTCTTGTGTTTCACGAACTGTGTCCAAATAAATGTTTTCTTTCTATCTTTATGTAATTAAAACCGAAATTGTTCTCTTACGCATTGGAGGATGTGTTTAAGACGCTGAACTGGGAAGAACGTGGCATTAACATCAACAGCGAGTACATCTTACACCTTAGATTTGCAGATGACATCGTCATACTGGCTGAATAGAAAGAAAGAAATAAAGAAAGAAAGAAAATGTTTTATTTGGGACACGCACAGGAAATTCAAAACATAATACAAAAAAAGGAACAAACATTAACAAAAATAAAAAAGGAGCATTCTAGACTAACAAAAAAAGGCTCCTATTTCAGCATGATGCTGCGAGATTAAAAAATAAATAAATACCGCAGCGCTGGTATTCTAATAGGGCCCGCTGTGCTGCCACGGACATACCTACGGACCTATAAATCCCACTAGGGGATTACTAGGCGATTGAATCGCTGCATGACTTGCAGCAAATGCTGGACTGTAGTTCATTCTTCTATACGCATTAGTCTCTGGATGAACTTGAACAAAACCCAGCCCAAGTAGCAAAATCTGTTCCTGTAAGTATCCTAGGAACATGTATTTTTTTAGTCCTATAGAAATCATATTAACGTTTATAAAACCGTATTTGGGCGCAGTTTATAGGAATATTAAGCCCTATAATCGTTTTGTTACAGTCCGGTAAAATGCAGTTCGATTTTATAATTATCTTATGAGGTACTTTTACTGGTGTAATTGATCCAACAGGTGTCAGCGTGATGCCATTACTAGAGCATTCGTTCTCCATGCTTTTTGTAACGGTGTCGTACTGGTGTCTTAAGAAATAAATTATTTTCAAAGGGAAAGTAATCCACATTATAATATCTATTAGCATAACATATAACTTTTGTATTTTAACTGTTGTATAAAGAATGCCTATTCAACATGCGAAATTAATTTTATTGATAAAGTGTTCGATGATATTAATTAAACATATATCATGCCCCTTCAAAACTAAACATATTTAATATTTGCTTATTCGATAATCATAACAAAAACTTAAGCCACTATAATATTGCATTATCAAAACTTTTATAATACTTCGCACATATTTAAGTTTTAGGATTCTAGGCCGATTACTCTGTCAAAAGAAAATGTAGGACACTTATAAGTAGAATCTTACCTATAAAAATCGGAGGGCATGTTAGTTTGGTGCTACAGATATTCTATTTCACGAAGTCCGTTCGGCTTTGATTGTAGTAGTGACGTATCCCGACAAGCGCGCTTGTGTGTGTAAAAGTAGGTAACGTTAGCAAAAAAATCTGATATATATTCAAGTCGAGATTTAATAATCTAAATAAAATTTTGGTTTTAAAAGTATATACATTTTGTAAATAAATTAGATTAGGTTGCAATAAATACAAAAATATTAAGAATATGTAGGCATTTAATTAAGCATTGGTGTTACAGAATGGAAACGAAACAAGTAGGACTATTCAGTATTTTCAATCAATATCAGATAAATTTTCGATTTCCGATTCCGTTTTGCTGTCGTCAGAATCATCTTGTACATGGATTATAAATTCAAAATCGAGATCAAAATATTTCAAGTAGTCTTTTTAAATTTTTTCAACATGAGCACAAGTTTTTTGCCACGTTTCACTGCTAACTTGGCCCAAACTTTCATTGATCAGTCTTTCCGTATTCGTCATGTTTTGCTCGATATTTTCAGATGCGACATAATTTTTAACGATCCCCCAAATATTTTCAATCGCATTTAATTCTGGGTGATAAGGGGGAAGGCGTAAGACATCAAAACCCTTGCTTTTTATAAAATCGTCAATCTTGTAGATTACGTGTTGGGCTTTGTACTTCTTTATTGTATCGTACAATTCCAATTTAAGAAGAGATTCATCAAATGCTATACCCTTATCCCTGAGCCATTGCTGCATATCGGCTTTCTTTGTAGATTGCGTCGGTAGTCGTTCAGCCCGTGTGTTGTGATAAGATATATTGTCTAAGACAATGACAGAGCGCGGAAGTAAATTGGGTAGCAACTTTTCATTTAGCCATTTCACATAGTTATCATAGCTCATATTTGAATGATAATCACCAGCTGTTGAGTTGGCCTTATAAACCAAGGAAGCATTTTCAATAAAACCATCCTTGGTTCCCGCGTGCACTAAAATAAAGCGAGTGCCTGTGCTAATTTTTTTTTAAACGGAGTTCTTTCCTTTTTTTTTGCCCAGGTGTTGTTTCGCACGTGTGTCGAAAGGACGTAGCTCTCATCGGTGTAGACAATGGGCCGACTTTGAGAGCGGTACTCTGTTATTTTTTTTTAATATTTTAAACGCCACATTTGTATATCATGACGCTCCGTCAAGACTTTACGGTTGTTCTCTGTTTTGCGCCACTTGTAACCTAATTTCAACAGTAACTTGCGAACAGTTTCTAAACAACCTTCGAATCCGATTTTTTCATTCAATGCTGTTCTTAACTTAGCTAATGTTGGAATTTCTTTATGGACAATATGGAAATCTTGTACAGTACTGCGAACCACATCGGCTGTAAAATTATCTATATCCACTTTATTATCTCGCTTTCTCCTTTTCTTCATAGGTGAAGTGAATTTTGATGAAGTGGATGGCAATTCCTTCTCTTCTTTTAATATTCTTTGAACTGTTTTTTGGCTCACACCCGTAGCTTCAGCTGTACGGCGTGTAATGTCTCGTAAATGAGACAAATTACAGTTGAGTTCCATTAATGATTTTGTAAATTCATATTCTTCTCGCAGAAAATGATAAACACTAGCTATCATGTTTCGACCCTAAAACAAAATGTAATCAAAATAATTAAGTAATATAAACATTTTATAACACAAAAAACATTCATTTTATAAATACTTCTATTGCTATATTAAGTATCTTTGTATAACATTTTAATTGAAAACGTATAAATAAATATTACCTTACTATGGACAACTCTTCTTCGTTTTGTTGCCATGCTGACCTTACTCCGTGAAACAATTTGGCGCGAACTAAAAACCACTACTGATCCGGACCGTGTCCCGATCGACACTGAGCGCTCTCGAAGTTACGCACACAAAAACAATGTGCATGTGCACGCTTGACAACATTCATAGCCAAAAGGACTTCGTGACATAGAACATCTGTAACAATCCGTTAGAAGACACGACTAAAATAAATCAATCCTATAATATCCTTGACCTATAGCAGGTATATCTAAGACTTTTATAGAAGTGCATGTCTTAAAGAAGAATGAAATCAGACGTTAACAAGAGTAAACAATCTTATTAAATGCGTTTATACTTAGTATCAAAAGCGCAGCCGTCTTATAAAATGCTGTTGTAAGATCAGTAATCTTAGCCAAAGCGTCTATTAGATTCCTATAAGACGTTTAGTCTTATAAGTCTATGACTATAGAAGAATTTTGCTACTTGGGAGTTTATTTAAACGAACATGTCACTCCGGAACCGATTGCTGTCAATGATGGTGCTCTCGAGGTTATTGGAGAATACGTTTACGTCGGCCAAACTCTGCAGTGTGGTAAGAACAACTTTGAGAGGGAGGTTAACAGAAGAATTCAGCTGGACTGGGCCGCGTTTGGAAAGCTTCTTCGCGTATCCCACAGAGTCTAAAGACGAAGGTCGTCGATCAGCGCGTCCTGACTACTGCCTGTTATGACTAACAGAGCTTAAATGTGGAAACTCACGGAACGGCTGGTCCATAAATTCAAGATCGCTCAGCGAGCTATGAAACGGGCTATTCTTGGAGTCTCTCTGACGGATCGAATCCGGAATAAGGTAATTTGGTAGAGAACCGAAGTTGTCGACATAACTCACAGAATAAGCAAGCTGAAGTGGGAATTGGCCGGCCATATTAGGCGTAGAACCGATGACCGTTAAGGTAGACGTGTTCTTGAGTAGAGACCGCGAATCGGCAAACGTAAGTTAGGAAGCCCTCAGGCTAGGTGGAGCGACGATCTTTGCAGGATGGCTGGTAGCGGCTTTATGAGGGTTGGCGAGAATCGAGCTGAATAGCACGCAATTGGAGAGGCCTTTAACCAGCAGTGGACTGCTATAGGTTGATGATGATGATTATGTACAGTACCGTATCATGTCGATGGATATAACTGGCGAAATGTGCATAACCCTTCAGAGAGAACGGGCGTGTGTTATGTAATATTAAGATTCAGATAGTCGGTGGGTTACCCCCGCGTAGACGAGCCCGGCAACCACCAGCCCCAGCTTAATGGGCGCCGCGGGGTCCGGGCGTGCGGCGTCGTGCGCGCTCCACAGGCCGCAGCACGCCAGCGCCAGCACCGCTGTCAGCGCCGCCTCCAGCAGCGCCGCGCTCAGCGCCGACACGTGCGGCGCCGGCAGCGTGCAGCCCGCCGGCGCCAGTGCCACCTCGGCCGGCGTCGTACTCAGCAGCGCGCCGAAGCCGAGCAGCGCGCCCAGCAGCTGAGCTAGCAGGTAGCCCAGCGCCGGCAGCGCGCCCAGGCGCCCGTACAGCACCGCCGCCAGCGTCACGGCCGGGTTCATGTGCGCGCCGGACGCCGGCCCGAACGCGCACGCGTTACCGATCACCACGAAGCCGAACGCCATGGCGGGGTGCGCCAGCATGACGGAGCCTGGCCCGCGCACCGGCATCATAGCGGCCACACCCAGCCACACCAGCAACGCCGTGGCTAGCAGCTCGGCCAGCAGCGCACGCCACCAGCCCCGCAGCCACGCGGCTGCGCCCGTGCCTTCTACTGTCTCTGGAACGTCAGCACCAATTTATGAACATATAACACAATACCTACTCAAACACGGCTGTCATTCGTGGATCTTTGACAGTCGTTACGGGTCGTCAGAAGCCCGAAAGTCTGACAATCTGTCTTACCAAGGGGTATCGTTACTACCCAGTTAAAGAGTCGAGCCATAACTAGCTAGTACCTAGGTAGGTAGGTAGTACATATAGGTATACACACCATCTTTTTTCCCTGTGGCAACACTACAGCTAACAGCTGATTTGAATTTGTTCTTGTAATTTTAATCTTAATTATTAAATTAATTTTTTTATAAGGCCTATTTTCAATTAATAATTAAGTAAATAGGATAGTAGTGTGTATTTTGTATTAGATTCACACTCTCTAAAGTAGTGCATTGGTTTAATGTAAATAATCTTCTACTGAACGAAAAAAAGACTAAACTCATTAAATTTTCAATGCCAAATGTCAGGCAGCTATCTACCAATGTTCAAGTTAATAGAACAGAGTTGGACCCTGTTGGGTCGACAGTTTTTCTTGGAATCACTATTGACAGTAAATTACAATGGGGCCCACACATAGAAAAATTGTCCGGAAGACTAAGTTCGGCCGCCTATGCTGTTAAAAAAAATAGACAGATAACTGATGTGGATACAGCCAGAATTGTTTATTTTAGTTATTTTCATAGTCTTATGTCATATGAGATTCTTCTCTGGGGAACCTGTGCGGACATTGATACTATCTTTCTTCTACAGAAAAGGGCTGTTCGAGCCATTTACAACCTAGGTCCAAGAGATTCCCTTAGAGAAACATTCAAAGAAATACATATTCTGACTGTAGCCTCACAATATATTTTTGAAAACCTATTGTACACACAAATATATCAAATTTTAAGAAAATGTCCGATATTCATAATTTAAATACCAGGAATAAACACAATCTTGCTGTACATCGCACACGTCTCCACAAAGTAGGCAACTCGTTCATGGGTCAATGTATACGCTTTTACAACAAACTTCCCATTGACATTCGAAACTTACCCATTAATAGATTTAAAATCTGTATTAAAACCAAACTTTGTAAAAAAAGGGTTATAATACCCTTTTTTTACAAAATTTCAGATTATTTAGAAGATAAAAAAGCATGGGATAGAACTGCTCGCTCTGCTAAGCCTTGTGATAAAACTTAACATTTTAATTATTTTGTAAAATCATCAAAATATACCAGTTTTATATACACATTGACATTGTTGAAAATTATATTCAAAATGACATGATTACTTTGTAAAGTATTATATTATTTTAATTAATTATTGTGAATGTGAGGACTATGTGGATATCATTATTATTTTCATTTTTCAGTTAGTTTTAATTATGGTCTGGCAGTTTGAGTAATTTATGCGGCCTACCCAAATGTCCTTTCTTTGGTATTGTTCGTCGAGTTGAGCTCCACGATTACTGACAAATGCTTGCACTGACTGGACTGGTCGACTCAAATCTGTGTGGTTCTTTCCTCAAAAGACCATTTCAGACACTGATCTACATGGTCCTCATATGGCCTGACCAAGATTATGTCTGGACTTTAAAAGAGACTGTGACCTCTGAGTTTGTTTCGGCCTTTCTTCTCAGAGTAGTCAGATAGGAAACGCCGAACTCAACTAGTTTACTTTTATTTTTTATTTTTTTAATATGACCTGTAAAAGTGATTCCGATATCCTATTTACAGAATTAACAATTTCATTTCATTTTATTTCATTTCATTTCTATTATACACACATTGGCGCCGATTCTCTTGTCACAAATGCGTCTAAACTAGCCTAAAAATTACCAAAATTTTGTTAATTCCTGTCAAACGACGATTTCCCATTCTGAAATAGAATAAAGTGACACAACTATATTTTACTTTGTAAGATGGCACTAAGATATTAATTTAGTGAAAATAGAAATTTTGCTATTCTGAATTTGACGTTTTTCACCTAAATTTTTTATTGTCTAACTAAATCTATTTCTAGTCGCGATTAGGAACGTGTGGAATAAAATTGGTTGTCATGAACTTTAAATTCACATAAACACCTCGACATCAGGTGCAAAAACAGTACTGTGTCTTTTTTTCATTGCTTATATCTCGAAAATGGTACGTCCTATCGCAAAAATAGTGACAATTTCGACCCCCTTTATGAAACCCATACACCCCTATAACTCAACATGTAGATATATATATATATATTATTTTTCTATACAAAACGAAAAATCATATAAAACACTTCGTGGCTGCCCCCCCCCCCCTGCGCGACGCCGCCGGCTCGAAAAAATATTCACTGGGTAGGGCAAACAAATACCATGTGTGGAGTCGTGATTGTCAAATTCGATTTAGTTGTGTCAACATTATTTTTGAATTTAGAGAATTTATTTTGCAGAATAGCTATATGATTCTCATAGCCAAAAGTATTTTAGTAATAGTTTAGTTCGGTGTACAAGAGAATCGGCACCATTATATCAAACGTGTTAATGCTAGTTACATAAAAACTGTTTTTTTTTTTATCAACTTCAAAAAGGAGGAAGTTCTCTTATTTTTTTGTATGTTTACGTAAAAAAAAATAACTTCCTCCTTCGCGATTACTCCGCCAATTATGAATTGATTTTCATCATCATCTGCCTAGCCTTGTCCCAACTATGTTGGGGTCGGCTTCCAGTCTAACCGGATGCAGCTGAATACGAGTATTTTACATGGAGCGGCTGCCTATCTGACCTCCACAACCCAGATAGGTACTGGGTAACACGATACCCCTTGATAAGACTGGTTGTCAGACTTTCGGGCCTCTGACGACCCGTATCAATTGTCAAAGATCTACAAAAGACAGCCGGGATCAACGTTTTAACGTGCTTTCCGAGGCAAGAGGGAGTCTCGATATGTAAAGATGGTCACCCATCCACAGACTAACCCCGGCAAGCGTAGCTTAAACTGTTGGATCGACCCGTGCGGCTGTTATTACTTAGCCACGAGTTCCTCCAATTATGAATTGATTTTGAGGATCCTTTTTAGTTGGGAAGGTCATAACTTCAAAGGTTAGGTTTTTTTGTTGGGAAGGTCATAATTTTATAGGTTTTGAGTTAGCTTCAATAATACGTATTATAACATCATCCACATGGATGATGTTATAATAAGTTCCTGTCACTGTTATTTACCCGACTGCGGCTAAACAAAAAGGAGGGTTATGATTTTGACCGGTATGTATGTATGCTCATCTGTTACCTCATAACTTCTAAACTACCATAATTGGACAAATGAGGTATTATTGGAAGCGTCTTAATCGTCCGCTGGTTATAGGCTATGTGACGTCACATTATAATTCAAATTTTCCATAAGTGTTAGTACAATTTTGGTCTTGAAATAATAACTATACAGATCCATAACATGACATGCAAACATTTGGGTCGCTCTCTGGAGAAAGAAAGAAAGAAAGAAAGAAAAATGTTTATTTGCGGTAAACATGACGCAAAAAAAAAAGTTTTAAATACATAAAAAAGTTAAAAAAGTTGGGGAAGCATGCGTCACATCCACGCAAATCGGCTATCGCTCAGCATTATGCTGCAACCCTATGCAAGACAGAGCCCCAGCGCTGGTTTTCAGCGACAGCCGCGGCGCCGACGTAATGACTTCGACCGGTGCAGCAAACAAATATTTAGACGCTGTACCAGTACAGCGTACTTAAAGAAAAATAATTTATTAAAATTAAATTGTGATTCAATATATTAAATAGATGTAAAAAACAAAAAGAAATAGACATACATTATTTTAAGTTATGAGAATAATATCATCCTCAAAAAAGTTTTACGTTTCATATATTGGCAACATTTCGTCGCGTCTTATTTGGCGTGCACCCAACATGTACTAAATTGTGATGTAAGAAATTACAAAATGGCCAATGATGTAATATCACGTAATATGTTGTGTTATTATTATGCAAAAGTTACGTGTCAGTGTTTTTGTTAAATGCGTTTGTGAGGGATTGTGAAATGAGTTGGATCCAATAAAAGACAAAACCTTGGTAAACTGGAGGGTGACCCGATATGCCAAACACTTTTTAAAGAGATATGGAGCTTCGAAAACAGGAAGGCATGAAAAATGGAAGTCGTGTCACGAATAGAAATACAAGATAGAACAGCACAGAGTATGTGAATAATATGATTATTAGAAATTAATTTGAAATTAGATTGTAAATTGATGATTTTATAAATAAATAATAAGCAATAACATGGACAAGTAATAAGATCAAAATATAATTCAATAAATAGGTTGTCAACATAGGATGAGAGTGGACAGGGGAAACGCTACCAGCAGACCCAGCAAACAGGGGACCGAAAGCCATGCTGCAGCGCTGCTGGAGATCCAAAACCAAATACTGCAGGCCATGACCCTTGAGGTAAGCAACGAAAGAAAAAAAAATAAAGCTATGTTAAAAACTTATTGTTCAGAGAGTTGTACATGCAACAATAACTTCTTAAGTTGAAATTTAAAAGACTGTACTGTTTTTATGCCTCGCATTGGCGGTGGAAGATCGTTCCAGCAGCGCGTGGCTGCAAACCTGAAGCTACCTCTGAATGCTGCAGTTTTATGTCGCTGCATGTTTAGTGGGCCAACTACCGAACGAAGACCATATTTGTAACGAGCTTGTCGCCAAGTGAGTTTTTCAAATAAATAGTGCGGCTTATAGGTTGTTACAATGCCAAACATTAAACTCGCTAAATGAAGCTTTCGCCTGGCAGCCATTTTTAGTGTCTTGAGTTGGTTTATGTATGGCGTCACATGATGCCTGCGAGGGACATGAATGCAGAAACGAACACAGGCATTCTGAATTCGCTGAATTAACCTATCTGTCCTAGCAAGCAGACAGGGCCCATAAACAGTGTCACAGTAATTCAGCTTAGATAGGATCAGACTATCAATCAGTTGTTTTCTGAGTGGTATGCTAAGAAAATTTCGTATACTATATAATACCTTAAGCCTATAAAAGCAGTTTCTGAGTACGTTTTTTAAATGAGCCTCAAAACGCAGCTCTGGATCTAGGATTAGACCCAGGCTACATGCCTGTTGTACTCGCTCAATTCTCTCCCCTTTAATTAGAATCTCTGGTTTGGCAGACAGTATTGCAGTAACTTGTTTTCTTGTACCCAGCACCATGAACTTGGACTTCAGTGGGTTCAGGACCAAAGAGTTTTCCTCAGACCAGGTCACCACCCTATACAGGTCCTCATTCACCTTTTGCACTGCCAACGCTGTATCACCTTTGAAAGAAATGTACAACTGGATGTCATCAGCATACATGTGATACTTGCAGTTTTGAAAAGATCCAGCAATATCGGCACTGTAGAGGATGTACAGCAAAGCGCCTAGAATCGATCCCTGCGGGACTCCCCTAGACACCTGGAGTGGAGGGGAAGACACAGTCGATCCGTCTTCCTTGTGGATCTGCACATACTGTGACCTACCAGTTAGATAGCTATTAAACCAATCCACAACGTCACAATCAAAGCCATAATAATTATGTTAGCTTGGACAGCAGTAGATTGGTATTAATAGCGTCGAAAGCCCGGGAGAAATCCAGCAGGACCAGGATCGACCCCTCCCCCCATCACGTGCCTCCAGGATATTGCCCACCACATCTATCAGAGCCGTCGCAGTGCCTCTTCCCTTACGGAAACCTGACTGAAATTCAGGGAGAATATTATTCGCCTCCAAGTATTCAATTACTTGTAGATACACTACACGCTCCAGAATCTTTGATAGGCAGGGCAGTATACTAATTGGCCTGAGGTCTTTCAAATTGGCTGGATCACTAATTTTAGGGATAGGCCGAACGATTGCGCGACGCCATAGGCTAGGGAAAGTGCGCGTTTCTATTGACCTGTTGATGATATCAGTGATGACTCGCAGGGTGGTTGGCATTGTGAGTTTTAACATTTCCAAACTGATACCATCAACACCCTGAGCATTTGATCGTAGGCTCCTGACTATCTTCAGAATTGTCTCCTGGTTGGTTGTAGTGAGCGAGAACCTGGCTGGACTGTGATTGTGAGAGCAGAAGTAGGACATTTGCGAGACGTTATCATCACAATTTCCTGGAACATCCAAAAATGCCGCATTGATACTACCTGGGTTGTCGAAATGACTTGGCAGTAGCCTTTCTTTATGGTCTGGAAGCACATCTGACTTCAAATTACGCCACAGTAGTTTGGGATCCTTACTTTGGTCATTGATGTTTTTTGTGAAATATGCTGTCTTTTCCCTCACTAATGCGGCGGCGGCCTCATGCTTAAGATCCAGGTAGTACTGCTTGTGATGTGGTTCTCTAGTTTTGCGACATCTGTCCCTAGCCTCATCCCGCAGCTTGAACATTAGACGAATTATGTCAGTGATCCAAGGTGTAGGCCGCTTATAGAAGGTCTTTTTCTTGATAGGAGCGTGGAGATCAAAAAGCTGGAGCATGTATGAGCCAAAAGTATGTACCATGGCATCGACATCACTCATATCTCCTATAGTAGACCATGGTATCATGTTCAAATCACTATGGAACTGATCCAGCATGATGTCTGAAAAGGAGCGAAACTCAACCACCCTAGGTTTAACCTTGGGCTTCTTAAAAACAGTTTCGCATGTAATAAAGAGTGGTGGCCGAGCTCGCTGATATGGCTCACCTCAACATTTCGCGTTGTAGCATCAGTGCACACGATGTCGATGAGCGAACTACTGTCACCCACAAAGTGTGTCGCTGATTGAACTAATTGAGCAACGTTCAAGTAATTAAAAAAGTCATTAACTAAAAAAAACGGAGGACATAAAGTCATTAACTAAAAAAAAAGTAAAGCTGTTGACGCATGCCAACACCTACAAAATTATAACGGCATGCGACCGCGGCTTTACCTTGACTGTTTTTGTACCTATGTCTTGATTTCTGTCTGAAATATTTTCATGTTTAATACTTTTTAGAGCGTGATTTTTCAGTAGTCGGGTTTTCGTTACCTACTGGCTTTAATTTTTTTTAGAATTCGGTTGTTTTTTTTTTGTAAAATTTTTTTGTAACTCCTATGGATACTTTTTAGTAGGTACCTAAGTTTCGTCATTTCAAAAAGGAATACATAGTTTTTGAATGTCGGTCAAAAGTGGAAAATCTTCTGTAAAGTCGTATTCCTGTAAAATCGGTAAAATTTCTGCCATACTACTGAGTAGAATCAATACAGAACGTTATTAAGGAGAGATGATGTAATTTGAGCCGAGAAGAAATGATCAGCCGTGGGAATGTTGGAAGCTCAGGCCAAACAAAAAACCAAGAAATAGCGCTGCGAACAATACAGTTAAGGATGCCAAAACTACACCTCCGCTCTGTGCATTCACACTCACATGCACACATGTATAACCATTTACAATCCAACTACACCTCACTAACCGCATACACGTTTACGAAACCGGCCTCACGTCACTGTTGATAGCACTGTGTCTTGGTTTTTTATTTGGTCTGAGGTTGGAAGCTGGTTCTCAGTAACTTGCTGTGGCAATCGCTTTGGGCACTACGCAGAGTGTTATAAGTTGATTTTGAAATGTCATATGCCCGATGGCTAATTCCCCAAAGTCATCAGATCGAACGTCCGAATTGTCGAAATTCCATAGCAACGATGTGCTACAATTTCGAATAGCCATTAGATCGACCATCCGTTTCGCCGAAAAGCCATTGCAACGATGGTCCTGTCAATCGAATGTATATTAGCTCGACGTGCCAGTAAGTCGAAAGCTATTTTACATAAAATATTGAAGAACAAGGAACGTAAAATGGGATAAAAAACAAACCAGCAGAGTTTATCACCAGTATATGTATACTCAAGCTATTTTATAAACTCATCTTAGTATCATCATCTGCCTAGCCTTGTCCAAACTATGCTCGGGTTGGTTTCCAGTTTAACCGGATGCAGCTGAATACCCGTATTTAACATAGAGCGACTGCCTATCTGACCTCCACAACGTAGTTACTACTTACTAAATAACACGATACCCATTGGTAAGACTGGTTGTCAGACTTTTTAACTACCCGTAACGACTATCAAAAATCTACAAATGACAGCCGGGACCAACGGCTTAAAGGCTCTTTCAAACAGGCGCGACACGCGACGCGACACAGACACCGCTCGTCGCGCAACGAGCGGTGACTTTATGTCGCGTTGCGTGTCGCGCCTGTTTGAAAGAGCCTTAACATGCTTTCCGATGCACGGAAGGGTCTTGATAAGTTTGTAAAGATGGTTACCCATCCACGGCGCAACCACGGCAAGCGTAGCTTAATCTGATCGATCGACCCATGTGGCTGTTATTACTTAGCCACAAGCCCCTCAAACTCATCTTAGTATCTACCTATGTTTAAACCTCTCCATCACTTTCACTTCTAAACCGCATACAAAAAGTTATTACGTAAGTACTTATTTAGCTAAGTAGATGAAAAACAATATTCGGAAGTTTTCAAAATCGTTTATTACTCAGTTTTATGAATGAACGCATAATGATATAAAGTCACTGGCATTAAAACCATCTAGTAGTCAATAGTCGAACTTTAATAGATAATCCAATAAGTACAGTACGTCACAAGTTAGATGTAGCATAAATTTAAAATTTTTCATTAATTCATTTCAACTAGAATTCACAAGTTATTGCGTAATAGTAGATTATTAACCAAGGGGATAAAGCAGTGTCTTCTGTCGCGGGTGACGATTTAAATCGCGAGCGTAACGAAGGACCCGAGGTTTACTCCCGAGCGTAGCGAGGGTGTTAAAAACTTAAATCACGAGCGAAGCGAGGGATTTAAGACGAGTCCTGAGTGTAGCGAGGGATTTAAGTTCACCCAAGACTAAGACAGCTTTATCACCGAGGAAAATACTCTACTTTTCGTACCATTTGCGAAAAAATAACACAATAATAATATGAGATAAGCATTTATTAAAAATAATGACATATAAAGTAAAAATTAACATTCCAAACATTGGTCCAATTATTGATAGAGAGATTTACATTTTTGTTTGGTACATTTATTGTTGACTAGCTGCGCCCTGCGGTTTCACCCGCAAAAGTATCTATTCCGTGGGAATATCAGGATAAAAAGTACCCTATGTCCTTCTCCGGGTCCTGGTCTACCCATATGCCAAATTTCATCCAAATCCGTTCAGAAGTTTTAGCGTGATGCCGTGACCAAGGAAATCGGGATTCATTTTTATATATATAGATGAGTTGATTTGAGTATTTCTCTGTTCTTGCGTCTGAGGAACTTGCGTTTCATTGTAGATAGTATACGTCGGAGATAGTGGTGGTGGTGCATCGTGAGTTACGGACGAAGATAAGATGCCGGAAGTTGATGGTTGTGGCTATGATGGATTAAGTTTTATATTTTTGTTAATTTGACTGCTTAATATGGTTTTATTCGCCATTGAGCTTTCGATATAACCCTCAGCTACTCCATCAGAGCTCCAACAACCGTGTCTTTTTATTGACGTAATATCCGCCCCTGAATCCGCCAAGAAAGTCGCCGAAGTTCTTCTAAAGCAGTGACCGGTGTAGAGTTTAACATCTTTAAGTTTCAAATATTTAGCAATTTCCTTTGGCATATTGCTAATTTTATTTTTGCCGATGGCTTGTCGAGTACATTTCGCATTCCAATAGTTTATAAAAAATCTATTGTTTTCCATGTATGAATGATTTTAGTATATTGTCGTTGTACAATGAATGACCGATTTTTCTTTGTCTTAGTTTCCTTTACATTAATCAGCAGCAACTCATTGGAATGATTTTCAACGTCCTCCACCTTTAAGTTTACAAGTTCACATCCGCGGCAAGCACCATTGAGTAAAAATTAAGGCCACCTATAACAAAGATAAAAAACAGGTAAATATATAGAATAATTACCTTTACTAAGATACGAAATATTCATAGTTAAATCATGTATACCTACTTAGTTTTGGGGCCAGAAAAATTTCGTCAGGAGCTTCATTAATAATTTTTCCACATTTTGAGTCTTAAAAATTTTAGACTTCTTTGCGCAATGCCCTTCTGATTTTCTTTTTAAAAAAGCCAGTAATTTCGTGAATCTATTTATTTCAATGCTGTGTTTGCTTATGCTTATTGTAGCTTTCAGTTTTGAGTACCTATATTTACCAAAGTGTATTCGGATTCTTTGTCTTGGATAAATAATCAAAATAGACAAGAAGTACTGATTCTGAAATTGATAGGCCTTTCGCACTTCTCCACGTTGAAAATTCTTCATAAGTTTTTAAATAATTTTCCTTGGATTTTGTTGGAAGCAAATTATTTATAATTGCGGCAGCATTTGCACTGATGGAATCCGACAATTCACTGTCGCTTTGATTTAACATCGTAACGTGTTTTTAGAACATTAACTTATTTATAAAAATAAATTAAAATAAACTTAACGTTTATGTATTTGAAGAAAACAAAAACGCGGCAAATTCCTAGACTAATATTGTTTTGTCGGAAAAGCAAAGGCGTCAAGCTCATACGGCCTCGTCAGTTTTCGTAATTTTATTTAATAATCATAACTGCATAATAAATGCGTATTCCTTTTTCAAAAAGATGTATAATGCTTTATATACAAACTCAATGGTGTAAACACAGATTTAGTTCAGTATAAATTTCGGTAAGTATTCCAAATTTAAATCACAATCTCCCCCTAGAAGATGAATAAAATTCAGTACAATTTTCTTTCTCTGTTTTTAACAGATTAAAAATGACTATTGTTATGTTCGCTTTTTGTGGCATAGAATGTCACTTTTTTGAGCAAGTGGTACGAAAAAATAATTTTGACACAACTAAATCGAATTTGACAATCGCGACTCCACGTAGTAGGTACTTGTTTGACCTAGCCCGTAATTTAGGGTCGACGTGTTTTTTTAAGGAATTTTTCACTTTTTGTATGGAAAATATGAAATATTATTACCTACATGTTGAGTTTTAGGGGTTTATGTGTTGTATAAAGGGGGTCGAAATTTTCATTATTATTAAGGTTCCATACTTCAAAAGGAAAAAAACGGAACCTTGATAGGATCACTCGTGTGTCTGTCTATCTGTCCGTCAGTCACAGCCAATTGGCTCCGAATCGAATGGACCGATTAAGTTGAAATTTAATACATATATGTATTTCTGACTGTGATATAATTTAATTGTAACATTTAATTGTCCAAAACATGAGTATACACACACATATCATGCAAATGCCTTGTGTGTGTATACTCATGTTTTGGACAAATAAATGATCTTTATCTTCTGTGACCCAAACACGAACGTGCAACGTAAATAAATGAATTTTGAATATAGGGGTCACTTTTGGGGGGCAAACTTGAAAATTTAAAAAAGTTTTGCTAACGGTACCGTGTGACATATCAAATGAAAGGGTTTGTGGCAAAGATCTTAAACATATTTATATCAATTTAAAATAAATACTTTTAAAGATATTTAATAAATTCGATGAAAATTGACCATTCCCCCCTTATCTACTATACTGTTACACCCATGGTATAATAATATGCTTCGCCTGGTATTCTCTTCCCACGATGGCCTAAGACTACGTCACGATAAGTGTTGCCATTGATTGTCCTTTTCAGTAAATTTAGGAAAATTCTCATTTAGTTAATGAAAATAAAGTAAATTACTAACTAGCTTAACTATTTAGTAACTCGTGTGATTCATCTATTTAGTTTTAAATTAATGAACATATTGAATTATTAGTTCATAATTGCTTTGTTAAGTTACAAATGTATTTTGCACGGGTAATTCAATTACACAAAGTGGCCACACATAGAATTGACAAGTGTCATACTGACGGTTCGCCATTTCATCGATATTGTCGTGTCGCTCAATCTATAGCGTTGTTTCGCTCGGTGAGCAAAATACTGTGGTTCCCAAACATTGGTTATTGTGAAAAGGAAAATTGTGTAAAGTGTGAAAGATACACAATAAAAATGGTTAATTGTTCCATACTAAACTGTAAAAACAGAAGTAAAAAAGGCGGTGTAATAAGGTTTTTTTCTTTTCCCAAAGAAGAGATGCTAGCAAACGCGTGACTGTCCTTCAGTATTGTAGACCGAAAACAACAATAAGAACTGGTATGCACCTTACTATATATTATTTCATTTATCTACGCGTTGTAAATTCTATAGAAGGCATAATTGTGCCAATCCGGCTGTACGCCCGAACATAACCTAACTGTTAAACTTTTATTGTATTCTTAAAGCTTATAAGGTAAACGCTCCTAATACGGCGGTAGTCAAAATCGCTTCCTATTACGGTGGTATTTCTATTTTCGTGTTTTATTCCCGTTTTATTCAGTGTAGGTACACCAAAACCGAAACTATTTATTCTAAATCTATTACTTTATGACTTAACTGACGTTTGCAAGTATAGCACATAGACAACACAACAAGATCAATCAGTCTGTGTAACGTCATCGACGTGAGAGGTGTTTCCATACAAACGCGGAACAACAAAAGTAAGTACACAAATATTTAGAAACTAAGTTTTTCGTATTAAGATGCCGTTCGAGTTTGTTCATTTGTTATTTATAGCATTTTCTTATTATTACACTCACTATTTAAATAGCTTTTTTTATATTTGTAATCCATTTTTTACCAAAAAAACAAAAAATAAAATACCGCCGTAATACGATACAAATTTTGTAGATTAATCCTAATACGGGGGTATGACTCCGAAATAGGAAAAGTACTGGACATGTTTAATTGTTTATAACTTTCAATTGATTAACTCATTGAATTAGTTTCAAGTTTAGTTGAAATAATTATTAATCACATAACTTAGAAACCATATTCTGTGGTATGTGTTCTTAATTAGAAATCTAGTTAAATATGAAAACTGTCGAGTACAAAATGTTAGTTTCTTAGAAGAGGCAAAAATGGGAAGGTGTATTTTAATTTATCACAAAACATTTATTTTGTATAAATTTTGACTTAAGTTTTACAAATCTGAGCCAAAAAACTGTTAATGTTTGATTAGGCATTTTTACTCTTTTGTTTATCGAAATATTTATGGGTCAGAATTAGGATTATCGAAAACATGAGTAGTTTTTCTATTACGGCGGTAATTATTTCCAGGTAACTCCGTGTAGGGTTCTAACATCTCCTATTACGGCTCTATTCATACAACATAAAATTACAAGTTTTTAGGGTTCCGTAAAAGTTTTGTATCTTTTTTTGTGGATTCTTATTTGACATGCATGTTTTTTTTTTTTGATAAAATCAAAAGCGTTGAAAACTTTTAAATTTATGTAATTGTTTTATTTAAATTTATGCAATCTACATAATTTTTATTTTTGTTTTTAAAATGATGTTATAGAACATCATTTTAAATCTCAATCTTTCAATACGTTTTTAATTTTATAACCTTTTGTTCCTCAACGAACTGTTGATTTTTGAAAGATTTTGTTTAGATTTTATTGTTATTAGTTGTCATTATTTTTTAAATAATATAACTAGTTAATTCCTTAATAATTGTATTTTTAATTCTATAAAACTTTAAGAATAAATAAGGAATTTAAGAATAAATAAGGAGGTATGTTCATACCTCCTTATTTATTCTTAAATTCCTTCGGAATCCGTTGGAAATAAAAATGATTTTATTTTAACATGAGAGAATCCTAGGGGATTCTCATGTGAATTAATTTAATAATACAATACAGAAAAAATGAGCGAAGCGATTTCGGTCTGTACGGAAAGATTTTTCTATACAGACCGACTTCTTTCGATTTTTTAAATTTTACTTTTTGTTTTTCACAACGTAAAGTTTTTTTTAAATTTTATTGAAGTTTCTTACAAATAATATTTATTAAATAATATAAATGTGATTAAAGTAATTCTAAAAATAATTCATTCACCATTAATTTGATTACGTAATGTAATAAAATCAATGGTCAATAAATGAAAAACTTACGAATTACGTTACTAACACATTAATATTATTTAATAAATATTATTTGTACGGAACTTTAATGAATATAATTTCTGACCCTCCGTATTAGGAGCCGTCTACCGCAGTAATAGGATCAGACCAAAATTGTACCTCCGTATTAGGGAAAATCGACCAGACTATTTAAATATTTCTTTAAAATAAGAAATATCATCAACAGAAACATAGTCTCAACAGCAATACAAAATATAAATTCCACTTTTAACGATAGAATTTTATTCCACCTTTAGAAATACCTACAAATGCTTATTTTTGTTTCTTACTTTCAAATGATGCGAAATACCTCCGTAATAGGTGCTTTTACCTTAATTGTTTAGTTGCCGTAGATGCAGAAATAAACGTTTTAATAAAACTTTTTTTTTTTTTTCTCTCTGGGCAAGTCGCTATTTGCGCATTTGCCACTAACAAAAACGGGGGAACTTATAATAATTAAAAAAATGGTATCTGAACGGAATTTGGAAATATAAATTGGTCAGGATCGGAAAAGGAATAAATTTTCAAATAAAATATATAATAAACTAAATACGGATTGAGTTAGAATTAATAAAAATAGATAAACAGTTGTATATTATAGGATCATTAGATGCTAAAAGAGTAAGAATGGAAGTAGGAAGAGGAACTTCATGACGATTTAAGGAGTCCATAAAAGGAGAATGATTATAAAGAGAACACGAGAAGAAAATGTGGTTCAGATCCCCCACACTTTCGCCACACTCACAAATATCGTTATCTATGATATGAAGCCGTGCAAGGTGAACTGGAATACAAACATGTCCCAGTCTCATACGGATAATACAACTGGTGGAAGTTTTATTTAACTTTAATTTAAAAAACCAAGGTTTTTTTGGAATACACGTTTGTATGGTGGCATAAAATTTACCTTTTAATACTGAACTGTCTGACCATAAGTCTCCCCAAGACTCCCGAAGGAACGTCATGGGGAGACCTGCAAGATCATGACAATAATTATTAATGTACGGAAAACGATCTCCACAATCAACAGCCTCATTGGCAAGCTGGTCAGCCCTAGTGTTGCCCAAAATGTTGCTATGTCCCGGAATCCATGCAAAGCTGATTACAAGCCCTTGCTGATGACATTTGTACAATAAATTTCTTATAGATATTACCAAGGGATAAACTGTTTTACATTTTAATGGAAATTTGCTTGCAAAACACTCAAAGCGTCTGAAAATATGACCGTCTTTTTTAATTTCATAATGTGAATATATTCTACAGCTTTGAATAAACCAAAGCATTCTCCTGTGAACACTGATGATTCAGGCGGAAGTTTAACCTTTTGAACTATATTGTATTGAGAATGAAAAACTCCGACTCCTACACAACCAGAATTATCGTGTTTGAACGCATCAGTGTAAATATGATGCCAATCTTTCCAATAATTATATTTGATTGAATTAAATAAGAAACTCGTAAAATCATCCCCTTTATTTAAACCCAAGGAAAAATGTATGTCAGGAATAGAAACTATAGATTCATAATTACTGCAAAAAAGAGGATATAAATTTGAGCTGTAGCTTGGAGCCTGTAAGGCAATAAACTTTTTGTAACTCTGAATAAGACATGGTGGATTTTTATGAGACCAATAATTAGACGAATTTATTTGATTTCAAAGTAATGGAAGTTTTGTATGTAGAGGATGGTTAGCAAATTGCAATGAACGAAATAAAAATTTATCGCAAAGGAACTGACGGCGAAGTGAAAGAGGAGGATCCACACATTCAAGTTGAAGGGCATTAATTGGACTAGATTTCATAGCTCCCGTGATTATTCTTAGTGCTTTTGACTGTATATTGTTAAGTTTTTTAAAAGCAACAATACTTCCTGGTTCTAACAAAAAAGACCCATAATCTAATACGCTTCTAACTATAGCATTATATAGTAGTTTTAAACAATAAGGATGGGCACCCCACCATACTCCAGCCAGGCATCTTAACATATTTAACCTTTTTTCGCATTTAGAAAAAATATATTCACAGTGGGGAATACCAGTAAGCCTGGAGTCTAAAATAACTCCTAAAAATTTGACCCAAGATTTTTCTGGAATCGGTTGACCATCAAAATATATAGAAAAAGGAGGAGGAAGCCGCTTTCGTGAAAATAAAACAGTAGAGCTTTTCGAAGATGATAACTCTAGTTCATTACGATCAAACCATGCTTAAAAAATTAAGAGAAGAAGACAGTGAAGAGCAAGCCGTTTCAATAGAGCGATGAGAACAGTATAAAACCAGGTCATCAGCATATTGGAAAACTTTTACTTTACTGTCCAGGGAAGATTCGAGGTCATATGTATATATATTATACAATATAGGGCTTAAAACAGACCCTTGAGGAAGCCCTTTCCACACTAATCTAGATTCATAAGTAGAATCCTCTAATAAAACATTAATACGTCGCTCAGATAAAATATTCATAATGAAATTAAAAAGAATTGTAGGCACATTTAACTTTTGTAATTTATTTCTTAAAATCAGAATAACTACATTGTCATAGGCGGAAGTAATATCTAAAAACGAAGCTATAAGGTGGCTATTTACAGAAAAACTTAACCTAATATCCGTGACAAAAATACTTAAGCTATCTAATGTACTTTTGCCCCGCCTAAAACCGAACTGTCACTCAATAAATCATTGCTCTCAATAAACCATTCTAAACGGTTCTTTACCAAATGCTCGGTAACTTTTAATAAAACTGAAGAAAGTGCAATGGGACAATAGGCATTACTATCTGACGGGCTTTAATCAGGTTTCAAAATTGGTAAAACTATTTGGGATTTCCAGGATGTGGGAATGTTGCCAGTGACCATAATAGAGTTTA
This sequence comes from Omphaloscelis lunosa, assembly GCA_916610215.1. Classification (NCBI taxonomy): domain Eukaryota; kingdom Metazoa; phylum Arthropoda; class Insecta; order Lepidoptera; family Noctuidae; genus Omphaloscelis; species Omphaloscelis lunosa. Next base: position 22,700,736 of record OU744253.1, read on the forward strand.
TAAGATTTAAAAAAGTGACGTTTCGCTTAAATTTGACATAAAGGAATATGGAATACCATCAACTCCAGGAGCAGAATCTTTTAGGTGGGTCAAAATACCTTTGAGTTCAGCAAGAGAAAATGGACTATTGAGTTCTGCAAGATTGACATAATCGGAAAGAGGTATAGAATAAATAGTTATTTCCTCAGGGACATACGAAGGTGATAGCTTATCTAAAAATTGGTCTTTCATTGAAGAAGGAAGCAAAGATGAGGGAGACTCCGTAAATGCAGATCTAAACCTACGAATGTTTCGCCACACAACTGATGGATGAATATTGGGTGATATGTTCTGACAAAAACGTCTCCAACTTTCGAACTTCTTTTGTTTGAATAATTTACGAGTATCAGTAATGGCAGAACATACAACATCAAAGTTTTCATCTGTAGTGTTGGCATAATATTGAATCTCTGCTTGTTTCCTCTTTTTAACTGCAATTGAACAATCCCTATCCCACCATGGAGGGGATGGGATATAACCTAGAGCTGTATTTTTTATAGGAAAATGACTATCAGCAGTTCTTATTATTAATTTTGCTAAAGCTTCAGCACATAAGTGTTCATCACCAAATTTAATTTCAGGAAGTTCCGAAATGTAGAAATCCAACTGCTCCTTAAACAATGACCAATTGGCATCTGCAAGTCTATACTTTAACCGTGGAGGAGGTTTAGAATAATGCTTATTATAAAAAGGAAATGAAAGTAATATTGGAAAATGGTCACTACCATGAGTAGAAGTTAAGACTTCCCAAGATAAATAAGGTGTAAGACTGGGAGAGCATATTGACAAGTCAGGAACACTTATTTCCTCGTTGGGAGCAGTGCGTCGTGTTGGAGAACCATTATTAAGAATGCAAAGATTATGAGTGTCAATCAGATCCAAAAGATTAACCCCATAGCTATTGGTCAAGGAACTACCCCAACATTGATGCTGAGAATTAAAATCACCTAATAGTATAAAAGGTTTTGGCAGAATAGAAAGAATATTTACAATTTCATCGAAAATCAGAGTAGATGGACGAGGAATATTATATAGAAACATAACAAACTTTATTTACAACTGCTGCAATAATAGAAAATCACTATTATGAGCAGGAATGGAAAAATGAGTAAAAGACTGAGGATGTTTGATGAGTAAGGCTACTCCACCATACTTATCAAATCGATCCTCTGTGAGACATGCATAACCCGGAATCCTAAACAAAGAGTCCGGACTAAGCCATGTCTCCTGTAAAGAAAAAATAAATGGATTATATTTATTTATAAGATAAATTATTTCAGTTTTTTTAGAAATTGCACTTCGGCAATTCCATTGGATTACCTTGGCTGGACTGTCCATTATTATTATTAGAAGTGCAAGTAACTGCTTTGAGTGCAGAGGCAACGTGAGACGGTGAAATTAAGTTAGACTGTGACAAAGACTTAATTAATGCTATGATTAAATCTCTTGTAGTTTCAGATAGATTGTCCTTAGGAATCAGAGCAGTGCCATTATTTAGTGAAGAAGTGTTATTATAGTCCTTAATAAGGTCATGATGAGATTGACGATCATAACCTATAGAGGATTTTGTAGGTGAACGAGGTTTAGTATAAACGGTTTTTTTATATGAATATGACTGATTAGATGTAGGATTAACCCGCGGAGCTGAAGGAGTAAAGCTATCTGACACATGAGTGGTAGTTAAGGCGTCAATATATGACTTCTTAGAAACAAAAGGATGTAGTTTTGATGCTTCTGCATAAGAAATGCAACTTTTGGACATTGTTTCTTTTATAGATTTCTGTCTCTCAAATTCAAGGCACTTCTTACTAGTAGCTTCATGAGACCCCCTGCACAAACAGCAAGAGACATCATCATCTTGAACTGAACAGGACTCGCCTGAATGTCCATCACCACACTTAAAACATCTAGGCTTAGACCTACAAAGACTTTTTACATGACCATACCTACAACAATTATAACACTGAATAGTTGGGTAAATGTATAATTCAACACTCAAGGCTGTGTAACACATAAACACCCGCTTTGGTAGAACTTGCCCATCAAATGTAATTATAATTGTTTCCGTGTTCTTGAATACATTATTACCATCAACCATTACTTTCCTTCTAATCCTCCTAATTTTTAAAATTTCTCCACAGCCTATGGGAACAGAAATAGCCTCCTGAACCTCCTCATCGGACCAATCGGCAGGAACGCCTCTTACAACACCCATACGGGTTATGGAGAAAGCAGGGATAAAAACTTTATAATTTTCTTCAGCTAATTTAGTATTATTTAAAAACAGATTCGCATCTTCATAGTGAGAAAATGCCAATGAAATTCGATTTCTGCCGATTTTTTTCAGACTACCATTTATCACATTTTTAAAATTATTTCTTTTCAAAAAACGGCCAAAAGAAATGGGATGTAAAAATGTTTTTTCAGTGACTTGTTCACGTTGCACATGAACGACATATGGAGCAGCATCTGATGACTTAAAAGTCAACCTAGCCAACTGAGTTGCAGACCGTGGAGATGTTTTATTTTGTACAATGATTGATTCATTAGATACCTGAGTAATAATTTTTTGTGAGGGGTCTGAACCATTCTCGAAATGAGAAATTTCCATCTCCTGATTCTCTAGTTCACAATTGCAATCCTTTTTGCCGCCATTTTTACGCCTTTTTTTGTTGCAATGTTTGCAAATTTTGGGCCGAGCTGAAACCCTCTTCCTTCTACTATTATTTAATGTTGATACTGAACAATCAGTATCAACACTGGTTTCATTATTTGAAATTGTCACGTAGTGAGCTATGACCGGAGATATCGACCCCCCAGGATCCCCTGGAGGGTCCATAATAGAAGATTTATAAAAAACTTACCAACTATTAATACACACTAAAAAAAAAAAAAACTAACTACTAGAAATATATGTATAAACAAAAAACAAATTATTTACACAAAAAGATCCCAACAAACTTATTTTAGGAAATTAAAATTCACTTAGAAAAAACACGACCGCCGTATTCAAGGTTTCCCGCGCTTTTTTCAAACTTTGTTTTATTATGTAGAAAGCATATTTTTATTTTTTTATAATGAGTGACAAGACAAAATGTAACAAACATTGCTAAGCATTAAACCATCGATAATATATAAAGGTTGTATATCTTCACACTAACCCAACTAATTTTTGACTTATTTTAGTCGAGTTATTTGCGTTTTAATTGGGTATTCGTCGTGAACTACCCAAATGAAGTTGGTCCATTTTATCATGTTCAGAGAGACAGACAGACGCGGCGGGTGACTTTGTTTTACATTTGTTTTGTAGTGATTTTTATTTTTTGTTTTTTAAGTCCTAACTTAGGACAGGCAAAGAGATCTTAGCCCATACAGCCAAGTCAGATGTATTTTTTTTTTCAAGTGTTGTTGCCATAGCTCGCTAGATAGTTTTTTTTTTCAAATAAATATATTTTAACGGCTCTGGCTTCCAAGGCCTTTTGGGCTCATGTAAAATATTAATCAGTGTTTTTCGAGTACCTGCGGACACATAATACATAACAATAGCGTAATTTTGAACTCTTTCGTTTCTGTATCGACTGACTATCTATAGTATAGATAGTCAGTCAATACAGAGTATATACAGTATACACGATTCAGTCTACACGTATAGACTGTGTATCGTGTTAACAGTATACACGATACAGTCATAGTAAAGTCACTATACTATGACTTCAAAATCGATATCGAAGGCTCAGGTTAGTAATTGTGGTTATATATAACCAGGTGATCATATAAAAAATATCATGTATTTATTCACGATGAACCCTTTACTTTCCTACTTTCTAATGTAATAAGATGGTTGAGAGATGATGATTATTTCTCAACTTTCAGGTAGCGTTTGTTCAGTTCATTTTTTATCATCTGACTATCATAAGCCATTGAGGCATATTTTGATGAACGAATCGCCAAGAAAATGTAGGAAGTTAAAACCGGATGCCGTACCTTCTTTGCACATAAATTCAATCGCTCAACCTTCGTCATGCACTAAACCAATAATAGACAGAAGGTAAATATACTAAAATTGATTATGCTTTTTGTGTTTTCATAGCTAGAAGATACAATGACTTTTAAACTAGTTCGTTCATATCAAGTATAACGTGACTGTGACTTATTTGATTCAAATCTATTTGAATGTTGCCAAATGTTTATTTTATTTTTTTCAGTTCGGATACCTAATGTGTCAAAATATATACAACCTGACCAACCTATTACTGATTGTAAAGAGCTATCTAATCATTTTGAAACCGCATGCTCTGTACAAACACAAACAATCCAAATAGAAACCCGCTGTATAGAGCCACAAACAATAGAAATAAGGTAATTTTTTTAACAATATTTGCATAAATTATGTATGTACAATAAGATATATATGTTAATTTTTCTGTTTCAGTTCAAACACCGTAACCATTCTTGCTTCAGAATATAAAGATTTAATAACAGTAAAAAATAAGAACCATTAAACGAAAAGTTGCAACAAATTTTCACTGCAGGTCAAATTCGTACCTTAACTTGCTCCGATAAGTGTCGTATTCGATGCTTCGCTGAAGATATTGCAGCCGCAATCACAGTCAGAAGTATAAGTCCTAAGGGCTATAGGTACATGAGGAATGTTGTCGGGATTCCACTGCCAGGATTCTCAACGATATATAAGTGGGCATCAAAATTCGAGATTGAGGAGGGTGTATTAGAAAATGTAATCACTTTAATGCAATTCAAGGCCAAGGATTTCACGGAAAGTCAAAGAAATCGACAGAAAAAATGAGCAAAAAGTTGGACCGCATAATACTTGCCAATGCGTCATGGCTCGTGGCTTATGCGGAAAATGGGAGCAACCCATTTTTTATAAATTTGATAAAAATATGACAACTGATATACTAATGGATTTGATAAAAATATTACATAACTCTAATTTAATTGTCGTTTCAATAACGTGTGATATGGGTCCCGGAAATCAGGGGCTACTAAGAGATCTTAACATTGGCGTTGAAAAAGACCAAAAAACTTGGTTCAAATATCCATCAGACGATAATTTAAAAGTTCACGCGTTTATTGATGTACCGCACCTATTGAAATTAGCCAGAAATCATTTTATAGATTTTGGTTTTCAGTATGAAAACAAGTTATTGGTCAAAGATACAATAGAAAAAGTATTGTCGTTGTCTCAACACGACCTTAAATTAGCACACAAACTGACACCAAATTACCTGAATTTACAAGGTTCACAAAGACAAAAGGTACGGCCTGCTGCTCAACTTTTCTCGAACACAACTGCTTTAGCCGTAGAATGTTGTGGTCAAAAAGGTTTTTGCCAGATGAAAATTGGTTTCAGCTATCACAAGTTTTAAAAACATTCAATAAATGGTTTGACGTTTTTAATGCCAGGCTAAAATTCGAGAAGCATAAAAAAGCATATGGGATAAACCTATCAATGCAAAATGAAGCAATAGAAATAATGAATGATTTAATCAAGAATTTAAAAACCGGTAAAAAGAAAACAAACAAGCTCCCCTTTCAAAGAGGAATTTTAATTTCGAATAAATCGCTTCCGAATTTATTAGCTGATCTTCAGGAAAGGCGGGGTTCAAATTTTGAGTATATTTTAACCTCCCGATTGAATCAGGACATTTTGGAGAATTTTTTCTCATACATAAGAGGCATAGGTGCTACTAACGACCACCCAACTGGACTTTCGTTTAAACACCGACTAAAACTATACATTCTCGGAAAACATTCTGCAGATGTATTCAAATATACAAGCAACACTCGAGATGATCCTACCATATCCTGATTAGTAACTCCACTGGAAGATCGTGAAGATGATTTTATTATAACGAAAGTGTTAAATCGATACTTAAAATCTAACAATGACGACACTGAATCCGAAGACAATAATTTGATCTCATCAATCGAAAATGATCTCAGCACGTATAAACCGACTGTAGATGAAGAGCAGTTACTAAAAGATATAGAAATGCTAATGGATATCGCCGAAGTGAGCGAAGATGCTGTAGACTTTAATCACGATCTTAGTTCATATATTCCGACTAATGAAGAAAACCTATTACTTGAAAATATCGAAACGCAAATAGCTGCTGAAGAAATCAGAGATCAAGGTCTAAAATATATAAAATATATAACGAAAATATCCACATCTTGGAGACGAGACACGAAAGATTGATCCAAGTAGCGTAGCCTCGCCTCCTGCCGGAGGCTTTACGCGGGGGTCGTGCGGTCCATGGCCCTTTACGGAGCGCCGGTGTGGGGGCGTTCACTAAGGCTGCGGCCAGCCCGCCGGTTGAACGCGTCCCAGAGGGTCATGGCCATCCGGCTGGCCCGAGGATACCGCGCGGTCTCCTGCGAGGCGGCGTGCCTCCTTGCCGGATTACCGCCATGGGATCTGGAGGCAAAGGTCCTCGCGCACCTGTGGGAGTTGCGCGAGGAGGCGAAACGCCGGGGCTTAACTCCGCTGCCGCGAGAAATCACGGCACAGCGGACAGAGCTCCGGCGGGATCTCATGGCGTTATGGAGAATGCGATTGTCGCAACCCAGCGCTGGGCACGCCACAATTGCGGCGATAAGACCCCTCTTTGAGGAGTGGCTAGAGAGGCGCTACGGCGTCCTCACCTTCCGCCTGACGCAGGTCCTCACCGGACACGGCTGTTTCGGGAGGTTCCTGCACAGGATAAGGCGGGAGGAAACGCCCGGGTGTCATCATTGTGTGGATCGCCCGGAGGACACGGTAGAGCATACGGTGGAGGTCTGCCCAGCTTGGGCGGAGCATCGCCGTGTCCTCGTGGAGGCGATCGGCGGCGGTGATCTCTCGCGTCCGGCCCTGGTTCAGGCCATGGTACGGAGCGTGAGGAAATGGGAGGCCGTCACCTCCTTCTGCGAAGCAGTAATGCTCGCGAAGGAGGAGGCGGAACGCGTGAGCGAGAGGCAAATTTCGCGCCCTCACGCTCCAGGAAAGAGAAGACAGTGAAGTGGAAGTGGAAAACATTAATTTAAAGAACACCTCCCTCAAAAATGAACTGTCTCAGCTACACATACAACACATGGACTTAACCGACCGACAACTACAACATCTAGTGTCAACGTTTCAAGAGTGCAGTGACACCCACGAACTTGCTTTAAATAGAATTACAGGACTTGAACAAAAATTGTGTGAAGCCCAAAAGGCTCTATCTCTCTCAGAGTGTATCAAGGTCAGCAAACAGGTTGCTAGCACCAGTAATCTGTTTAGTGAGTTAGTGGGTAGTAAGTTAAAATCAGTGTGTGAGCCAGCTGTAACAATAGATTTGACTGGTGATCATACCATATCATTATGTCCTATTATTATGAGTCATAAAAAATTAAAGAAATACATTAAAATCAAGAAATTAATTAAACGGTCACAGAGAGCAATCAAAAAGAAAAACCTCTTAAAATTAAATCTTTCACTTAGAAAGGACCGTGTTGTCTTATCAAAAAGTTTAAATACTTGTACTATTGAGTTAGATAAATGTAGGGAAAAATATGATACTGATATCCAGCTCCTCTATAATGATATACTACACAAGGAGCACTTGATGAAGGATATTTTTGAAAAATATGAGACTTCACAACAGCAAGTAAGTGACCGCTTGCTTGAGGCTGGGGAACTACTGGATTTGGTGAAGTGCAATGCTGAGATGTATGAGTCCCTGACTAATAACCTCTCGTGCAGCTGTGCAAACCAACAACTGCCTCCTCAGCCTCAGCCTAACTTGCCCCCTCCGGTTTTGGCTCTTCCAGCAGAGACTTGTGTTAAGTCACAGAAAAATAAATCAATATTTTTTTGTGACGAATTAGGTTCAGGCTTTGGGAAAATTTTACTCAATTACCTTAGCCATAGTTTTACCAATCATAGTTATCATAACATAAGTTTTAAACAAATGATTAAAAGAATTGTAAACACAAACCTAGATCATTATTCTACAATGGTTTTATTATTAGGTAATAGTACTGGTATTACCAGAAAGGACATAGTGGATGGTGTGGACACCTTATTAAAATTAAATGTAGGAAAGCTCATGTTGTGTGCTTTTCCTTATTCTGATACTTTATCCTATGATGAAAATAACTACATTTATAAGTTGAATAATACTATTCACAGGCTGACATGTTGTCATAGTGACAAATTATTGTATTTTGACACTAACCAGTTCGTTAGTGGTTTTAAGTTAACTCAGAGAACTTTATCTCTGTCTTGGGAATGTAGAAATTTGATTGCTATGTTGATAGCATATAATATTAATGAGATTATAGATATAACAAAGTGTAGTATTAGTGACGAATCTATGTTGTCTAGTTATACTAACAGCATAGTGAATAATTATGTTTTACCATGTACGAAGGAGGATCCACCTACAATAACAACATACTTGGAGGCCACTACCAGTCAGATAGGGTATTCCATTCCTGCTGGAACTCATACGGGCATTTTAGATTCTTCTGTTGTAGTTGTGAAGGTCACTCCGGATAATTCTTTAAACTAGGCAGTAAGACAACAGAAGTTACCCCTTCAATTAACCAATTATTATTAGAGAATAATAAAATGGTATCTTCTGGCAATATAACTCATAATAATAAACCAAAGGGAGTGCAACATACTTTAAAATTATTTAATCAAAATATCCAAGGTTGCTCTTCCAAATTACTGGAAATAGAATTGTTTTTAGAAAATACCAAGTTTGATGTAATTTGTTTAACAGAGCATTGGTTAAAAGATCATCAAGTGATGTCAATTAATTATGAAAATTATTGTGTAGTTAGCCATTTCAGTCGAAAATGTATGATACATGGCGGATCATTAATATTGATTAAAAATTCTATAAAATCGAAAGAAAGAAAAGACATCATCGGACTGTCTGTTGAACACAACATTGAATTGTCCTGTGTTGAGCTCGATAAGCATGTTATAGTATGCGTATACAGACCTCCAAGTTACCAGAATCTATCTGTGTTTTATTCTGTGATGGAAGATGTATTAAAAAAACTTAGTACTAGTAGTAAGTCAATAATCATATGTGGTGATTTTAATATTAACTTATTAGAAAATAACTCGAACTCTGTCAGATTATTAAGTCTTTTTAGGTCATTTGATTTGTCAAATGTTTTTATTGAACCAACCCGAGTGACAGCTTCTTCTGCCACTTGTATAGATAATATTTTTTGTAACTGTGATTACCTACACAAACAAATTGTAAATAAGTTGCCATCAGATCACAGTGGACAAACAATAACATTTTGCTCCTACATACCTTTACAAAAAATTCAAATAAGGTATAGGCCAATTACATGTAAAAGTTTAGATAAATTAAATAATTCTTTGGCCAATAAATTATGTGTTCAGAGTTTTAATAATATAGATGACCCAAATGAGTTTTACGCCGAGTTCTTTTCACTATTAATGACACGCAATTTAATGACACTTTTCCACAAAAGACTAAAAGTATTTACACAAAGTTCTTATTTAGTGATTGGCGACTCCAGGTATTCGTAAAAGCAGGGAAAAACTATTTGAACTTTATGGCCAACATGGCAACATATGAATAATACAAGCTTTCATAAGTATGTTGCAAAATATTCAAAAACTTTTAAAAGTGTGTGCATAATAGCCAAAGCTCTTTATATTAGCAATAAAATAAAATCAGCTGATGATAAAATAAAAACTACCTGGCAAATAATAAATAATGAAACAGGTAGGAAAAAACAGCGAAATACTGAATTTAATTTAGAGACTGCACATGGCCCCATTAACTCAGATATAGAAATAGCTCAAGAATTTGAATCCTTTTTTGCTAATATTCCCCTTAAAACTACTCAAGCTTTAAATTCCTCACCCGCGCTTTCTGCTGCCTTACTTAGACAGAATGTGAAGGCTTGCCCTTTGGAGTTTAGGTTTCAGCATACAAACCCCCAGGCTGTTATAAAAGCTTTTAAAGATCTTAAAATTAAATCAACAGAAGATCTCTGGGGAATGTCTGTAAAAGTCTGTAGATCTATAATCGAAACCATTGCGCCCTATTTAGCTTACATATTTAACACCAGTATAGACCAAGGAGTCTTTCCGGATCTCATGAAACACAGTAAAGTAGTTCCATTGTTCAAATCTGGTGATAGTAAAGAACCCAACAATTATAGGCCTGTATCAATTCTACCAGTGCTCAGTAAGGTGTTTGAAAAGTTGATGCTCAATGAAATGTTACCTCACTTTAATAAAAATTCCATCTTTCATGAACAACAGTACGGTTTCACCAAAGGGCGTTGTACCACTGACGCCGGTGTCACCCTAATAAAGAACATTTTTAATGCCTGGGAAGAAGCACAAGATGCCATTGGAATCTTTTGCGACCTCTCGAAGGCGTTCGATTGTGTAGACCATGAGACACTTCTTAGGAATACAGCTCTTGATTTACTTAGATCATACCTGAAAGATAGAAAGGTTAAAGTTCAGGTAAACGGCGTAAACTCATTAGGGTCTGAAATGGCAATGGGCGTTCCCCAAGGTTCGATATTGGGTCCGTTCCTCTTTTTAGTTTACATTAATGATTTACCCCAATTATTTCAAAATCAACCGAAGATGGTGTTATTTGCAGATGACACATCATTAATCTTTAAAATAAACCGACGGTCACAAAATCTTGAAGACGTTAAAAGCTCTATTCTACAAGTCCAAGATTGGTTTACGGTAAACAATTTGGTACTAAATAAAACAAAAACCAAATGCATTAGATTTAAATTACCTAATGTTAGAAGTAGCGAATGTGACATCATATTGAATGGGGAAAAACTGGAATTTATTAATCAAACGGTTTTCCTAGGAATCACGCTAGACGAGAAATTACAATGGGGACCTCATATAACATCTCTTGCGGGGCGGCTAAGCTCGGCCGCTTATGCTGTTAGAAAGATAAGACAGTTAACAGATGTAGAAACCGCGCGATTGGTCTATTTTAGCTACTTCCACAGCATTATGTCGTATGGCATTTTACTGTGGGGTCGGGCTGCTGACATTGAATCCATCTTTATTTTACAAAAGAGAGCTGTCAGAGCCATTTATAATCTACGTCGCCGCGAATCTCTCAGGAAACTATTTAAAAGGATTACTATTATGACAGTACCTTGCCAATTCATTTATGAAAATATTATGTATGTAAGGAAAAATCCACATCTTTTTAATAAAATAAGTGATAGACATAATTTTAATACTAGAAATAAAGATAAACTAGATCAACCATTTTTCAGATTATCTAAAGTACATACATCTTTTATGGGGTACTACTGTGTTAAATGTTACAACAAAATACCTTGTGACATATTGCAATTAAATGAAAGAAAATTTAAAACTCAGATTAAAAGTACTCTTTGTAAACAAGCATATTACAAATTAGAGGATTATATCCAAGATAAGAGTTCTTGGAAACATGCTGGTCCTGCTCCATAGGACAATTTAGAATCAAGACAAAATCAAACAGGTTGCTAATTTAATTGTTAAATTTATAATTTTGTATTGTATGACATTGATTTTACATTCTGTGATTACTTCCTCACACACTGACTTATTAATTTTAAAAACATTAGGAAAATCGTCTAGTTTTACTATGTTTGTAAATATGTGAGCACCATGTATCTATCATATAATTAAATTATCTGTCGTTGCTTCATTTTTAATTCTTTTTACCTATTGTGGTATAGTAATTTTATTCTAGGTGCATCGTCTTCACATATAATTATTTAACTAATGTACGTACTAATACAAACTATTGTAAAACATTTTAAAAGAGTAACGGTGGAGTTTCTTGCCCATTCTTCTCCATACGAAAACTACCTTTTGGAAGGGGCGACTAGAATCAATTATATTATTCTGTAAATTTTGACGTTCAAAAGTGCCATACATGGGCCTATTTGAAATAAATGTTTTGACTTTGACACGCCCCTAACCGCCGCAGGAGGAGACGCCCAGGGCGTCGGGAGTCGCAAGCCGATTTCCGGCCAACGTAGGCGCGGGCTTGCGGACTGTGAGCAATGGGTAGCTCACCGTCCGATAAGGACCAGGCCCGGGTCGACGGCGCGTTGTGTTCCACGCGCGCCTCAAAGAGATGTCAGCAGAATTGACGGGGTCCGCTAGGGCCGATGCCTGCCGGGGTTGCGAAGAAAACCGAAAGGGAGATCGTGGCCCCCGGCAACAGGGCAACCGAAGGAACACGGGTGGGTTTTAGTCAGTAAGAGTCTGACACACCCTCCCGCTCCGCCCAGAGCGGGAGAAGTTATTTGATGATTTCCCACCCAAAAAAAAAAAAGGTAGCGTAGTCTGTGATTGGATTTTTTTTGTGTCTAGAGGACAACTAATATACCCTTGCAAAGAATTGATCAAGGTTGCTGATATAATGGAGACAGAATTTAATAAATACCACGGTGAATCGTTGCACGATGAAAAATTCATTTTCACAAAGACTCGGATTGTTCATGATGCCACAAATGACTTGTATCCTCAAATTCATTATGAAGTCTGTTTAGTTCGAACGAGGACCTATCTACGAGTGAGGGAACTAAATAAAACCATAATATGCAATCAATTAAAAAAGAGGCAAAGTAAAAAAATACAAAAATTATCAAATATGTCGATTTATTAAAAATGATAAAAATTGAGTACCAGTTGTATTATTTTTATCATTTTCCCCCACTAAAAAAGTTTGAGAGCCGCATCGCAACTGATGACGTATTCTTAGGCCAATCACGTGACCCAGCTGTCACGGGAAGAGAATACCATATAATTATTATTATACCATGGTTACACCTAACATTTTGAAAAAAATACATAGTATGGCTTTTAACTCATAGATTATAGAAAAATCAATAAGAGTGCATAGTGTATAATTCTATGGTCTTAAAATAACATGGTTAATCTCTCAATATTGTGCGTACAAACTTACATTTGCAGTTGGAATGTATGGAAGAACATGTATTTCAACTACAATTTTAAGTTTGTATTTGGGATAAATCATCCCAACTACGGAACTCTTCATTGTGCGTAGTCCGACATGCACTTGGCCAGTTTTTGTTGCGATAGGACACACCATTTTCGAGATATAAGCAAAAGAAAAAAGTACAATACTGTTTCTGCCTTGTTTTTACCCTGAAGTCGAGGTGTTGGTGTGAATTTAAAGTTCATGACAACCAATTTTATTCCACGCGTTTTTAATCGCGATTAGAAATAGTTAGATTTAGTTAACAATAAAAATTTTAGGTGAATTACGTCAACTTCACTGGCAATTTGGCTATTCTGAAAATAGCAAAATTGCCATTTTCACGAAATTAATATCGCAGTGCCATCTTAATGCTGTCAAACTAAAATATAGTTAAGTTGTGTCACTTTAGCCTATTTCAGAATTGGAAATCGTTGTTTGGCAGGAATAAACTAAATTTTGATGATTTTTAGTCGAGTTTAGAAGCATTTGTGACAAGAGAATTGGCACCAGTTCTTACTTATAAAAAAAATTGAAGTAGGTACATAATATAATAGTTACTGTTGTATTAGGTACCTCGGTACATATTAATATATAAGTAATATAAATACATCTTAGTACCTATGTAAAACCTCTCTAAGTACATTATTCTCGCAAAATTACACTTGCGCACCGCAAATAAAAACTTATTACGTAACTAGATAGCTAGGTAGATGAAAGTAATATTCGGAAGTTTTCAAATAGTATTATTCTCAGTTTTATGAATGAACGCCTACTAGTAATAATATGTCACAGGTCTGAGAACCATCGAGCAGGTAAAGGCTGTAACTGTACAACTTCCGTGGGTAGTGCTCGCCTGCATGCGCTTTCTGCTGCTCCAGTGACCAAGGTTTGCTGATAGGGATAATTAAGAATGGTGGAAGATTCGTGGGTATGAATACACAATTACCACACGCAACATTTATGATTGTAAAGGCTCTTTCAAACAGGCGCGATACGCGACGCGACACAAAGACACCGCTCGTCGCGCGACGCGACTTACCTTTGTGTCGCGTCACGTGTCGCGCCTGTTTGTAGGAGCCTTAATTTGTAATGGTAATTGTGTCGCCATCTAGCGGTGAATAGTCGAACTCTTGGCGAATAATTCCGAATATTACTCAATATTTCCGAATGCTGTCTGTCACAGCTGGATATCTCAAGAACGATTAGTAGTTCTATGTTATGCTGTCAACTTGAAATTTGGAATAGTTTTAAATGACGTTTGCCGAACTATTTTTCAAATAAGAAAGAAAGATTTTTTTTGCAACAGTGACTGAACGGGGTTCCTAAAAATTCGAAGAGTGGCTACTAGGGCATGTGGGGTATCATATGAAAGAGCACTATTTGTACATTCTCAAACATTTTTCAATTTTTTTTAGGCTGTAAAGTTTTCGACATTTGATGAAAAATGTAAAAAAAAATACCGTTCCCGCTTATCTCCGAAGTTTGCAAAGAGAAAAATCTGAATTTTTTTCTATGTGATAGAAGTTCACAACCAAAATGTCCTCCTTTCTACCTACTCGCATGTTGCTTTGGGTGAAACATGGTCAAAAATGTAAGAGGTCCTAAATGGACCTTGGTCCATGGATGGTCCTTTAGGACATCTTTCATTTTTGACCATAGTGTGGGTTGAGTGCTTCACCCAAAGCAACTTGCGTGTGTGGGTTGAGTCCTTTCTGTTAATCTACGTCCAGTTGTAGTTTTTTTTCTGGGCACAGGTTACTAAATTAATAAATATAATATAAAAATAATATAATAAATAAATATGGTACTGATAGAACGCGTTCAGCTGCTTTCATGGGCGATAGTCTGGTTTATACAGGATGGGTATTAATGAATCCTCAAGAATTCAACCAGGGGTTGAGTAATATATATAATAATAAAAAAAACATCCTACATTCATTGCCTCTGCTGGTTTGTGGCGATATTGACTGGGCTATATGGTTTTAAAATAACATGGCAAATCTCTCAATAGTGTGCGTACAAACGTACATTAGCAGTTGGAATGTATGGGAGAACATGTTTTTAGGGTTCCGTACCCAAGGGTAAAACGGGACCCTATTACTAAGACTCCTCTGTCCGTCCGTCTGTCTGTCCGTCTGTCACCAGGCTGTATCTCATGAACCGTGATAGTTAGACAGTTGAAATTTTCACATAACATCAAACATAAACATAAAATCACGCCTGTATTCCCCGAAGGGTTAGGCAGAGGTATACCTATAGTACACCCACATTTCGCCAGTTATGTTTAAGTCCCATGTAATAGGGGGCGAGCCTATTGCCATCAACCGGGCACAAATCCAGACTCCGGGCTGCTACTGAGGAATTTTCACAGATTATGTATAAATAAATAAATATCACTGTTGCCGCTATAACAACAAATACTAAAAAAAAAAACAGAATAAAATAAATATTTAAGGGGGATCCCATACAACGAACGTGATTTTTTTTGCTCGTTTTTATAGATAATAGCACGGAACCCTTCGTGCGCGAGTTCGACTCGCGCTTGGCCGGTTTTTTAACTGCAATGTTAAGCTTGTTCTTGAAATAAATTCATCCCAACTACACAACGCTTCACTGTTCATTGGTCCGACACGCACCCGGCCGGTTTTTTTTTTTTTACTTGCATGAGAAAAGTGCTAAACTTTGTAAAGATGTTGTAAAACGTAAGAAATAAACATTTTATGAAATAAACAGAAATGTACAGTCCCGACTCCTGTGTCAAACAGCGTTGTCAGATTATTTTTTTTGCCAAGTCGGGATTCTTTCGTCGAAAGCGGGAAATAGTAAAAAACGTATATAATCAAAAGTTTTTAAATACCTATAAATCTTTTTATTTGAGTCTTAAGTTACGTTTACGTGACAACAGATAGCATAATTTTCTATGGCTATTTAATAGCCATAGAAAATGTATTTTTAATAAAAATATGATATTTTAAGTCAGATTTACCCGTTGGTTAGGTAGTTGAGTCTTCTGAGTCTTCTGAATAAAAAAATAAATTAAAAGGAAAAAAAGCGGGGCCGAGCCTGTCCCGTGCGGGACATTTAATTTTGATTAAAAAAAAGTCGGGACGTCCCGCCAAAATCGGGACGTCTGGCAACGCTGGTGTCAATGTACTTTCCTTTGCAGAGTGCAAAAATAATTGAAATGAATAAGATGTTTTGTGACTTTGCAATATTTTCGGTTACAACCGCAGAAATTATTTTGATTTTATCGTTTTTCGAAAAAAAAAAAAGAAATTACAAACTTATATGTATGTTAACGTTTTTTCGATGCATTGTTTTATAATCGCTTTTGTTAGACAATGTTTTTAAACCGAATCCATAAAGAATAAGTCCACTTAAATTAAAAGTGTTAAACACACTGTCGTGGTTTCACATTCAAACCAGTTTCTGAATATAAATAGATAATTGAATAAGACGTTTAACTAGTATTAATATTCACACGGAAGCGACATAGTATGTATATACATAGCAGTTGCCGCATGCTAATGTAGTAGAGCGGTGCGGCCGTGTCACATGGCGCGGGCGGGGACCGCGAGGCGGCGATATCGAATAACATTACCGCGGACACGAGTGCCGAGCTTCAGCAGTCCAGACCTCGGCAGTCGGACCTTACCAACCACTGTGCGCACTGTGCACTGCTCGCCAGGCCCAGAGCGGACCGACGCGATGCACGCCGCCGCCGCCGTGGTTTGTAGTTTTTCTATGAGAACGTGTGTAAGAAATACGTTGAAAGGTGGATGAAATCTTTTTTTATACAATATTAGTTAGTATACAATATTAAAAAATCTTATTCTTTTGTTTTGTAAACTTGACACTTGGCATGATTACTAATTAATTGAACAAAAAGTGCTTTACATGGCGCATGGTGGGCTTACATGGATTGGTAAACGACGTATAGACGCGACGGTTGCGTCGTAAAAATGTGTGAGGGTCCAGTGACTAAACTGACCGTAAAATAAAGTTTGTATTTCATAATAATATTGTGAACCGTGAAATACGAAGTTAATTGTGCATCTTGTGCCGCTGCGCTTCGATCGCGTTGTGTATTTCGTGGTAAGATAAACGCGCCCAAAGTTGTTTTATTAGGTACCTACTTACTTAAAAATTTATTTTAAAAAGTCAAAAGTATTCGTCAAAGGGGAATGGGAATCCTAGCTGGTGGTCAATGAAATTTTTACGGGAAAACCTTAATACACGAAAGCAGAATTGTACGTACGGTGTAGCTCGTATAGTGTCAGTGTGACCGTGCAGCAGGAGGAGGCAGGAGGCGGGCATGCGCTGCCCTGCACTCAGTCTGCAGTCAGGAGGTGCTTGTCGACAACACTGCTCCATAGTCTCAGAGCGAGCGATGTTTGATGTTTGCCAGGGATACTACTGCTCCTACCGAGATGGACCGCGATGAACGCGCGCGAGTTCACTGCACCAACCAACCACTAGTCCAAGCAACCATGTATCTACACGGTGACACGCTCAGGTACTGTACTAGGGACTTCGCAATTGGCATACATTAAGAAAGAAAGAAAAAGTATTGCTTGACGCTAATAAGAGTTATGTATGCCAAGTCCCTGGATGGACGGAAAGTAAAAAATCACGACACTTAAAAGTTAATTAGCCAAATATACCTACTTAAAGTTAATCAAGACGAACAATCTGACAATGCAGTGTGCATTGTCAGATTGTTCTATACATACCTACTTACGCATGAAAATTATGTGCTCATTTATGACGTTCCAAATAACCTACTCTGGATATCCCTCAAATACTGTTTTTATAATAAGTTTTTGACGATAGGCGTCAATAATACAGCATAAAGACATATTATACTTGCTTTCATTCTGCAAAAATCGTTTATGTACCGAGATTTGTTCTCCTATAGAGAATGTATGGAGAAGTCCCACTATGTAATCGCCCTCCAAATGATGGAAGTGAGTAAACTACGTGTACCTATTGGTCAAACGCCCAAGTCACGGTAATATGTGCCCCAGTGTTGGTGTTGAGTCCGGCGCGGCATCGTAGCCGCCACCGCGCGCCGGCGCCGTAGCGTTCGTCAACTAAATAGTCGTATACCTATACTTATTACGATATTCATTATTTGACTCCTACTTACGGATGTATCGTTTTACAGAATATGTTGTGTAAGTATTTCATTAAGAATTCTATGATCAGACTATAGAGGACAACAAAAGAAGGCGCGCGGCGGCCTGCGCCGTCATGTAGGTACAACGTGTGTGTACAACTGTACAAGAGACTTGAACACAAATCGTTATCATTCATGCTCAGCTCCGTATCTACGAGAATGTTAGATACTCGCTAATTTTATCCGTACCAATTCCAAGCGACGAATTAGTAAGTACGATCCTCATTCTTGCAGTGCAGTATCCGTTGGCACAAAATGTAGTAAGTACCTACATTCAAAACTAAGTGCGAAAAAAAAGAACTCGTTCATTAAACGTATTATTGTGAACAATATTATCTTCCTTCCTATTATCGACAGTTGACGTCGAGCGCGTGCAGGGTCAGGCACACAGCGTCTGTGCGCGCCTCGCGCCAGCAAGAGTTGTATGCGTGCTCTACCTCGGGGCGAGTGCAGCCACTACAGTTACAGCGTCTGCTCAAGTGAGGACTTGGCATCAGCGATGAGCGATGACAAACAAGAGCTCGGCGGTCGACATCGCCGTCAAAAGACGCCGCGCCGCGACCGCGTGGCGCGCGGCGTGTGGCGTCGCTCGGGGGATATTTTTAAATTCATAATAGACAAAATTTTCGGCTCGTCACCGCGGTTACTGACCGTCTATCGGCATGAGGCGTGGGACGCTGTGTGTCCCCGGGCAGACGTGCAGCGCGAAGCGACGTCGCGAACTGACTGCGGCGCCGGCGCAACGCGGCCGTCTGCTGACCGCGGTGTGCCCGGCCCGCCCGCCACTCCACGGCCTGAAGCGCTCAACACTCCAACAGCGCTGTGCCCGCGCAGCCCCTCATTGAATCCAACTTCTTGGTAAACATCTCATTTGTACCAACTTACGTGTAGGTATCACTTAAACTCAATTTCACTAAGTATAAAAAATTAGTCAAGTGCGTGTCGGACTACGTACTGTGAAGGGTTCCGTTTTCCGGATGACTATGTACGCATGCACAATAATAATTTAATCAGCAGCAAAACAAAATTTGTATTTCATATTTTTTCTACGGTTGTAACCGAAGGCCATATCTTAAAAACTCGACGCGACGTATCCTCTTAGAAATCACTGTAATTTGTATTTAGTCTAAGCCTTCGAGTAATACAGAAACCTCGAGCACTGTCGTACACAGGTGTCCTAGTTCAGAGATCGAAACCACATTGATGTAACGTTTATTGAAGTTTTATAAACAAAAAATGAATTCCTTTATTCAATACCTAAATATTCATACTAACATACATTTTTTTTTTTCAAATATAAAAGTACTAGCTGCGCCCCGCGGTTTCACCCGCATAAATCTCGATACTCTCGACCCCGTGGGAATATCGGGACAAAAATGATCCTAATGCAACGGGTCCTACGTATACTAGTGCTAGTGCAAAAACACAACTTTACAGGAGAGCGATTAAAAGATTCTAAAGATTTTAGAAAATTCTATTCTATTTGTCAAAAAAATCGTGGGGTGCATGGTGTCAATAGTTATAAATATTTTATTGACAGATATGACAATATCATTTCGATAATATCTTAAAAAGCACCCCACGCTTTTTTTTTTTAAATAAAACATTTTTTTCTTATTTACACTTTTATTCATTTATATTTACTGGAATTTTTTACACTGTTGTTAATTCAAATTTTATAAATTTATTTTCTCTTTTTAGTTTGGTTTTCCATAAAAAGCGTGTTTTTTAGTTTTTTAAACTATAATTTATTTTCTACTTTTTAGTCTGGTTTATTTATAAAAGCGTGTGAAGAACTACGGTAATAAATAATTTCAATATCCTGCTATGAAAATCAATGATTTTCAATAAATCCAGGAAGTCACTGATGTTTATTCTAAGTCAGTAACTTATCCGAGAAATGAGGGTTTTGGGCACCTGCTGCCTTCCTTAGATAAGATAGCCGTTTCTCAGGTTCCCTCTCCGAAAATTTAATCTTAATCAGAGTCGGTAACTTATCCGAGAAATAGGTGATCGGTGCGCTTGATAATTTCCCTTCTTGGTCTTGACGTAAACAAGTTAAGGGTCTTTCAAACAGGCGCGACACGCGACGCGACACAAAGACACCGCTCGTCGCGCGACGAGCGGTGTCTTTGTGTCGCGTCGCGTGTCGCGCCTGTTTGAAAGAGCCTTTACACTGCCGTGCCAACTTCTTAGCGGTTATTTTGTTGAATTGAAAATTCTCTTTGGTATTCGGGAATTGGTTAATATTAGAGAAATCGGCTAAAGAAAATGGTTGGAAATTAATTTTAACATCAATTCCTGCCTAATCGACTATAGATAAAAATTATATAAACCGACAAAAATGTTTCTTTGCAAATTGAATAATAGAATAATCTTATCAAATTAGTGTTTAGTCATAGGTCCTCGATAAATCTACAAAGTTTAAATGAAATCTGGCCGTTTGAAGTGGGTCAAAATCGCGCCCTAAGGAGTCAGTAACAAACATACAAACAAACATACAAGTGAAGCTAATATAAAGCGTGTAAAAAATGTTAAATCAAAACTTAATCCAAATTTAATACATTTTATTTTCTATTTTTTATTTGAATTTTCTATAAAAGCGTGTTTTTTAGTTGTTTAAACTATAATTTATTAAGTCAGTAACTTATCTGGGAAGTGGGGAAATCGGGCGCCAGCTGCTTTCCTCAGATGAGGCAGCCGTTTTTCAGGTTCCCTCTCCGAAAGGTTTATCTTATGACTTTATCGACTGTAGATTCTAGGGTATGCTAATTATTACTAAATGTTATTCCGCAAAATAAATAATTTGAGATTTCTGTCCTGAATATTTTGTTTTGTTGTATATAAGAAACATTTTTGTAAATCACGGCTATCATTATATTATGGATATTATGAAATGATAATAGTATGCGTATTAGATATGTCGGTACATTTATGTATGTATACGGAACAAGACGCAACTACCATAAGAGTCCCTACGCGGTTGTGCTAAACTTTTTTTTTTGTTGGGGTGGGAAATTATCAAATAACTTCTCCCGCTCTGGGTGGACCGGGAGGGCGTGTCAGACTCTTACTTGACTAAAACCCACCCGTGTTCCTTCAGTTGCCCTGTTGCCGGGGGCCACCATCTCCCTTTCGGTTTTCTTCGCAACCTACAGTGTGTCGTCCATTATTACCCCGATATATTTTATGTTGCTCGTTTTGAGGATAAAAGGGCAATTACACATGTTGACTGACCAAAACCAAAACCAGTAATTTCATAATAGCTAAATGTTAGAAAGGTTATATAGTTTATGAGTTTAAAATAACTTTTGGCAGACTGGGCCGATTTTAATGAAATAAAGACTAAAAGTTAATTCAAGGTACGTACTATGACTATATTTTCAATCCCTTAAATCTCTTGAAAAGAAAACACAAACAAATCAATATTACTTGTGAATTTTAAAATCATTCCCTATTTTACCCCTTTGGGGCATAATTTTACAAAAACGCTGAAATGCGTAATTCTATACTTCTTAACAAAAGTATAAATTTGAATTTTCATATCCCTAACTTAAGAAATGCTGGATTTGCCATACAAACTCTCATCCCTTAGGATTATTTTTGAGACACAAAGTAACCAAGTATGTCCTTCTCCAGGTTACCATCTATCTCTTTACCAAATTTTATCGAAATCCGTTCAGTGGTTTAGCCGTGAAAAGGTAACATACAGACAGACAGACATACTTTCGAATTTATTATATTAAGTATGGAAGTATGGATTAAGTATGGATAAATTCATGATAGACTGCTGAGCTCCATAAAAGTATAGCGGGATGATAACCATTTAAAAGGTTAAATCAGTAACTATCTGCTACATTCGTTCCTTATTCACCTCAGTGAAGTATTGGAATAATTCAACTGTTGTATAGTGGTATAAATTGTGTTCATTTAAATAATAGTAAGTTATTAAGTTTTTTCATCATAAAAAGGTATCTTATCTATATATGTATTATCATACAAAGGTATCTTATCTATATATGTATTGTGTTCTATCTTCTCTCATTTCCTACGAAATATATGGGACGTTTTTTGCAATTTCTGACTTTTCTCGTACTTAAACCTCAGTTGGACCGATATAGCTTTTTGATCCTAGTAATAAGAAATAGGATCGACTAGCATCAAAAAAGTTTTTTTGTGAAAATTTGCCATTTTCTTGCTGACTGTACATTTTTTCGAAATCTGTGACTGGAGATCAAAATGTTTCAAAAAGTTAAGGATAGTCTCCTACGACCGTTTTCTTGCAGCGACAATGGTTAAGGTACCCGCCCTTATTACCCCATCTCAAAATCCAACCTGTATATGTTTTGATTCAAAGTCAAAGTCAAATCATTTATTTCAAATGGGCCTATCTATGGTACTTTTGAACGTCAAAATGTACAAATTTACAATTGATTCTAGTCGCCCCTTCCAAAAGGTAGTTTTCGTATGGAGAAGAATGGCCAAGAAACTCCACCGTTACTCTTTTAAAATGTCTTACAATAGTTGGTATAAGTACGTACATTAGTCAAATAATTATAAGTATGTGAAGACGAGGCACCTACAATAAAATTACTATACCACAATAGGTAAAAATAATTCAAAATGAAGCAACGATAGATAATTTAATTATGTGATAGATACATGGTGCTCACATATTGACGAACATTGTAAAAGTAGACGATTTTGCTAATTTTTTAAATTAATAAGTCAGAGAAAGTATGAGGAAGTAATCACAGAATGTAATATCATATAACACAAAATTATAAATTTTACAATAAAATTAGCAACCTGTTTGATTTTGTCTTGATTCTAAAATGTCCTATTGAGCAGGACCAGCATGTTTCCAAGCACTCTTATCTTGAATATAATCCTCTAATTTGTAATATGCTTGTGGAAAGTGTACTTTTAATATGAGTTTTAAATTTTCTTTCATTTAATTGCAATATGACACAAGGTATTTCGTTGTAATAAGTACCCCATAAAAGATGTGTACTTTAGATAATCTGAAAAATGGTTGATCTAGTTTATCTTTATTTTTAGTATTAAAATTATGTCTATCACTTATTTTATTAAAAAGATGTGGATTTTTCTTTACATACATAATATTTTCATAAATGAATTGGCAAGGTACCTTCATAATATTAATCCTTTTATTTATTTATTTAACCATTTATGCATACACATATAAACAGACAAGAAGAAAGAAAATACGTACAAAGGCAATGCTTATTTCTAAAAAAAATCTCTTCCAACATACCTGCGACAGGAAAGTATAAAAAAGTAGCGAATAAGAGAGAGAGTAGTAAGTAGTAAATAAGATGTAGACAACGTGTGTAACCGTAGATAAGAAAACAAAAACATAAATCAAAGAAGAAAAAAAAAAAACAACAATTCACTATTTCAATAGAAACGTACAATATAAGAATATACTTACATACATACTTCTAAAATAAATATCACTACAATATATATAATTATAATGTGATTTAAAATAACTATGCAACGATGAGGAAGTGGAAAGATATTGTTCTTTCACTCTTCGTTTAAATGTTTCAACAGTATGACTGTCCCTAATGTCAGGCGGAAGTGAATTCCACAACCGAACACAGTGAAGGAGTAGGAATAGAAGTCGGTTGAGTGGGGAGGGGATTTAAGGAGGTTTTTAAGATGCGACCTGCAAGGTGCATCAAAAGGACGGTCGTAGGAAAAGCGTTCCCGTAGATAGGAAGGGGTTTTAGGGTTGTGAATGATGTTGAATAGCAGACACAATATCCAATAGTTCCTGCGAGGTCAAATAGGGAGCCACTTGAGTATCTTGGGAAAGTTAGAAACGTGATCATACTTTTTAAGGATAAAAACAAAACAAATACAGATATTTTGCAAACGCTCAAGTTTATTTAAAAGTTCCTTGGTAGCATCCAAATAACAGTCATCAGCGTAGTCTATGATGGGTTGTATGAGAGTTTGAGCAAGGGAGATTTTGGTCTTTAAGGGTAAGAAGCTCTGGAGGCACTTCAACGAATGGAACATGTAGTGCACTTTGCGAGTGACTTAAGCAACATGGGCAGTCCACGATAAGTGAGAGTCCATGGTCACCCCCAGGTTTTTAACCGTATTTGTGTATTCAATCTGAACGCCATTCAGACAGAGAAGACACAGCGACGCAACATCGAGCCTAGTCCGCACATACCTGCCGCCGTTAATTATGGCCTGGGATTTCTTAGGGTTGATTTGCAATCCAAAGGACCGCGACCACTCGCTTATACAATCCAGGTTTCTGTTGATGGCAGACACGGCGTCTTCCGCATCTTGTCTTAAGAAATTATTGTAAAACTGCAGAGCATCGCCATAGAGATGGAAGTGGGAAGAGATGACTCTGGTGACAGAGTTAATGAAAATAGAAAAGAGAAGAGGTGAGAGAACACCACCCTGAGGTACACCCGCGGTAAGAGAGCACCAGTCAGAAGAAGAATCTTCGAGACGAACCCGCTGTAAGCGGCCTTTAAGATAGGAGCGAACCAACCGATAGTAGAAAAAGAGAAATTGAAAGATTTAAGGATCCCTAGAAAGATATCGAAATCGACAGAGTTAAAGGCACTACTAAAGTCTAGAAGTACAAGTAAGGTGAAAGATTTATGGTCCATAGCCAAGCGGATATCATTAGTAACCTTTAAAAAAGCCGTTACTGTGCTATGGCCAGGTCGAAAACCTAATTGGAAAGGACTAAGAAGGTCATTAGAAGATAGAAAAGCAGAAATTTGCTGATGAATAATGAGCTCAAGAACTTTAGAGAGATGTGGGAGGATAGAAATGGTTCGATAATCGGTCGGCGAGACCGGGTTAGGAATTTTTGGTAAGAGGATGATATGAGCTTGTTTCCAGGCCTCAAGAACAGTACAAGAAAACAATGAGAAATTAAAAATGTGAGTCAAGATGGGAAGTATTGTGGGGAGGATAGGGGAAATCATTCTTAAGCAAAGATTATCATTACCAAATGCAGAGGAGGAGATAGCGCAAATAGATTTTTTGACCTCACTTTCACTTACAGGACTTAGCTCGAAGGACACTGCGGCCCTGGCAAACAGGAAAGTTTATTTAAAGTAGCTGATTTGACGTGCGGATTCAACGTAACAGGGCGATAAGAGAAATGTTTGTTAAAAGCACACACGGCAGTGTCATTACTGGAAGCAACTGGACACTTACCAATACCGACAGTTTTTAGAAATTTCCAGACTTCTGCAGAGTTGCGGTTGTCGAGAGAATTATGGAAGTAGCGTCTTTTTTGCATCTCTACACATATGACTGCAGCGATTACGCAGTACCTTAAACGCATTCAAGTTGCGCTCGGAAGGACAGCGTTTTAACCTCCTTTTGGCTCTGTCCCTCCTTGCCTTTTAAATAATTCCCTGAGAGATTCGCGGTGGCGAAGATTTATAAATGGCTCTAACAGCTCTCTTTTGCAAAATAAAGATGTATTCAATGTCAGCAGCCTGACCCCACAGTAAAATGCCATACGGCATAATGCTGTGGAAGTAGCTAAAATAAACCAAATGCGCGGTTTTTACTTATGTTAATTGTCTTATATTTCTAACAGCATAAGCGGTCGAGCTAAATCGTCCCGCAAGAGATGTTATATGAGGTCCCCATTGTAATTTTTCATCTAGCGTGATACCTAGGAAAACCTTTTGATTAATTAATATTGGTCCTGAAACACACCGTCAAATACTATACCGATCGCAAAACGCCGGTGTATGCTGCCTTTCTGGACCTCTCAAAGGCATTTGACCGTGTAGAATATGATACACTATGGGATAAGTTGCGATTGAATGGAGTTTCTGACGGAATCATAAACATATTTAAATATTGGTATAACCATCAAACCAATTATGTGAAATGGTCGGGCTCACCTTCTGACCCATACCAATTGAAATGTGGGGTGAGGCAGGGGGGGTTGAGCTCCCCTTCACTTTTTAACATTTATGTAAATGGGCTGATCCGTGAGCTCAACAGCACCGGAGTAGGTTGCTCAATAGACGGTAAAATAGTTAATAACATTAGTTACGCGGACGACATGGTGCTGTTGAGCCCATCGATCAGTGCTTTGAGAAAACTAGTTAGCGTGTGTGAGGTATTTGCGGAGACTCATGGCCTGGCATACAATGTCAAGAAGAGTGAGCTGCTGGTGTTTCGGGCTGGGCGTAGGAGTCCCTCTCACGTTCCGCCCGTGACACTAGCGGGGGTGGCACTAAAAAGAGTTACGCAATTTGTGTACCTAGGTCATGTTGTAAATGAGGACCTGACCGACGAAGCAGATATAGAGAGGGAACGTAGGGCGCTGACGATTCGTTGTAATATGCTGGCACGCAGATTTTCCCGATGTTCCTATGCGGTAAAGAAGACATTGTTTAGGGCATACTGCCAGTCTTTTTATACGTGTAGTCTGTGGACTAGCTACACGCAGCGAACCGTCAGTGCCCTGCGGGTCCAATATAACAATGCTTTCAGGTTGCTGATGGGATTGCCTCGCTACTGCAGTGCGTCAGCGATGTTTGCTGAAGCTCAAGTGAATGGCTTTCACGCCATTATACGTAAAAGAGCAGCCTCGCTGATGCGAAGGGTGAGGGGCAGTCCCAACAGCTACCTGAGGGTAATTGCAGACTACGTCCATAGTCCTGTTTGGAGGCATTGGATTGGGCTGCACATATTGTAGGCTGACTGGTTCTATTATTTGTTGTACTTGTGTCGTACTAACATAGTTTTAAGTCATCTTGATGTACTACTAACACTCTATGGACCGAAGAGTCTGAAATAAATGTTTTGAATTTGAATTAATAAATTCCAGTTTTTCTCCATTCAATATGATGTCACATTCGCTACTTCTAACATTAGGTAATTTAAATCAAATGCATTTGGTTATTTCTTTATTCAGTACCAAATTATTTACCGTAAACCAATCTTGGACTCGCAGAATAGAGCTATTCACGTCTTCAAGATTTTGTAACCGTCGGTTTATTTTCAAGATTAATTATCTGTCATCTGCAAATAACACCATCTTCTGTTGATTTTGAAGTAATTGGGGTAAATCATTAATGTAAACTAAAAAGAGGAATGGACCCAATATCGAACGCCCAATGCGATTTCAGACCCTAATGAGTTTACGCTGTTTACCTGAATTTTTAACCTTTCTATATTCAGGTATGATCAAAGTTAATCAAGAGCTGTATTCCTAATCCCATAGGATTGCTCTAGTTCCAGCAAAAGTGTCTTCGGTCTACACAATCGAACGCCTTCGAGATATCGCAAAAGATTCCAATGGTATCTTGTGCTTCTTCCCAGGCATTAAAAATTTTCTTTATTAGGGTGACACCGGAGTCAGTGGTACAACGCCCTTTGGTGAAACCGTACTGTTGTTCATGAAAGATGGAATTTTTATTAAAGTGACGTAACATTTGATTGAGCATCAACTTTTCAAACACCTTACTGAGAATTGGCAGACTTGACACAGGCTATAATTGTTGGGTTCTTTACTATCACCGGATTTGAACAATGGAACTACTTTACTGTGTTTCATGAGATCCGGAAAACCTCCTTGGTCTATACTAATGTTAAATATTAAGCTAAATAGGGCGCAATGCTTTCGATTATAGATCTACAGCCATTTACAGGCATTCCGCAGAGATCTTCTGTTAATTTAATTTTAAGATCTTTAAAAGATTTTATAACAGCTAGGGGATTTGTATGCTGAAACCTAAACTCCAAAAGGCATGTTTGAGTGAAAGTTTCCTCAATGCTCGATAGATGGCGTTGTACCATTTTCTAAATCACGCTATTATGATTTTCCACAAAGGTGTTGTAGAGAATCGTTTTATTAATACATATTGTACTCGCTGAAGCATTGTTTTATTTTATTTAATTGGGCAGTTGCCGGGCCGACTAACATTTATGGTCCTTTTCGAGCCGCATATTTTGTTTTTTTGAGTGTGTGGCACGGAAAACAGGGTCGATTACCCTGAAGTGCCCGGTGCCTAGTTCATCACCAGTGATCGGATAATCGGATGCATTTTACCAAAAGTGTAAAGTCTGTTTTATAATCTCGTAGACTAATTTGACATTTCAAGTGATTGTCCTTTGCTTTTTAAATTTGGAGTTTGACATTTGCACCTGTCAAATTAGTCTACGAGATTAAAAAACAGACTTTAGATGTTGGTTATTAATTTATTATGGAATGCGCTTTTATATCGAAAAAATCCCGGGAATTCGGAATCGACAAATTTAGTTTTTTTACTATAGAATCAAATTGGGTGTAGGAATATTTACTTAGTTTAAGGTGTTGGATAATATTATGGAATGCACTTTTGTGTCGAAAAAATCCCGAGATTTCGGATTGAACAAATTTACTGTTTTTATTATAAAATCAAATAATAAAGATATTTTAATTTATATAATTTTAACGTTAGGGGTATGACAAAACTAAAAAAAAATAATATCCTAACCTAACTAAAACTATTAGACTAAAACTAAACTAAAATATGGCGTCGAAAAATTCCTCCGCGTCGCTGTCGACTGGTAATGTACCCAAGAGACTGGCCGCATTGCCACGTTGTATGGCAATGCTTAGCCGCTGGCCAAGGTAAAAACCAGCCCTTGGGTCACGGGAAATGTCAACCAGTCGTTTGGAGATTTCATTGAACAGACCGTGAGCACTCGGACCCCACGGCCCTAGGGTTTCAACCCCAAACGGCTCGAAAATATAGTGACCTATAAGGTTATTATACTTTCGCCGCTTGAGGTTTTCCGCAGCCGCAGCGGCAGAGCCAGCACAGCACGCTGAGCCAGGAAGATGGGATGGCGCTAGAGTATCGACACACGTTGCGTCCCACACTAAAGGCCTACCCACCTTCCATGGAAATAAAGACATGCCGTCCGGTCTCTTGCCATCGTCGCGTGCCAAGCCGTTGGGCACAGCTGGAACGCCGACGGTGACAAGAGCTCGTCGGATGATGTCATTAATGTTTGCATGCCGCGCTAAGCGACCCGCACTTCGGCTGCAAGACAGGCCGTGGTGTCCGAGGCTGTTGACAACTTCACCACAGTGACAGTGATGAGGAGAACAACAAGGAGCTCCTAGACGCAGGGAAGCAGCAATGCGGAAGGTAGTGTCGTCGAACAAAGTGCCTAAGTTCGACGACGGTAGTGCATGAAGCCACAGGCCCGACTCCCACTTACCTACAGCCAGCAGGCGCGCACGCTCCGCAGTAGTAGCAGACGTGTCAAGTAAATTGTTCTGTACTACTCTGCAGAGCGGCTCATCCCACCGTCTCTGGGAGAATGGATTGTCGGGCGGATCTGAATTCGGGCAAGCGAGTCTCCAGGCATCCATAGCCTCGGTGAGGCACGGCACATCAAAATTAATCAGTGTGGAAGCTAGGATTTTCCTGATTAATTTCTCAGTACCGTGAACCGAGGATATGAAAGCCGGTAAACTAATACTAGAAATTTTGCGGACGCCGAGGCCTCCCATACGGATAGGAAGAGTAGCTTGTGCCCAAGCTCGGTCGTCCAAGGCCACATTTAAGATCGAGGTTAATGTATGCCGGATAATTTGGTCCATTTTGTCTAAAAGATGAGTGTGTTTCCATAAATGGGAGGCGCGGAGGAAATATGTCAATTTAGGACCGAAACAGCAATAACGGATTAAGGTTATGGCCGAATGCATGTTAATTTGGAACAATCTTTCCGAAACGTCATTGAAATTTTGAATTTTTTCCTCAATAAAACCGGGGAAGGAGTCCTCAAAGATAGGTGACCCAAGGAGACGAAGAGAGCTTTTTTCAATAATTTTGATTTCTGGGGCTATTGTGTTGAATTTGGAAAGTGTATCATGTCTGTCAGTACTGTCCGCTAAGTATAGTTCACACTTCGAAAGGTTGAGTTCAAGGCCAATGGAATGTAGTTCATTTTTTAGGAAATGAAGGTCATTTAGAACAGTTTCTACATCGCCTCCCAGGGTTCCATCGTCGAGGTACCAAACGTTAAATTTGGAATTTAGCTGTCGAATAATTGGATGAATGGCTAAACTAAAAATCACTGGCCCGAGGGGGTCACCTTGTTGACAACCAACAGCAGATTCCAGAAGGTTGTCCCGAAACAGTAATTTAGATGGGTGTCTGTAACATTGCCAAAGGACACTATAGATTTGGGGTATTTCTTTTTTAGTTTCTGCCAGCAAGGTGTCCCTATTCACTGAATTGAAGGCATTCTTTATGTCAACCTTCAGGATGACCATCTAAATGATGATCAGGATTTATTATATGCATAGTATAAAATAAAGACGGTTTTCATGAAAAAAAAAAAAAAAAAAAACAAATCGGGTGTAGGTATATTTACTTATTTTAACTTTTATATTAGAAAATAACTTCCTCTTAATTTTTCTTAAATTTTCAAATCATTTATCTCAAACGAATAATAAATAATAATAAAAAATTACAAAGAAAAACCATTAAATCTCTCATTAACGTACCACAACATCATCAACAAAATACCGCGCTCAACTGAGTCTGACTGACAGTATAGTATTAAACGATTAAGTTGAAAGTTTAGGATACAAAGTATTTATGTAACTTCACTGCCTCCTACAGCCGGGTCCAGACTAGTGTTACGTGTAATGCAATCCACCGTGTAATGTAACGCGAATTCTAGGTGTGGACGGCACTACGAGCATTACACGTAACGCTCGTGTGCCGTCCACACATAAACCACCACTTATACCACGAACGGTCGTGTTACATAACTTGACTAATTTGAGCGGTTGTCAGCTATCGGTAAGTAGGCTATCTCTTGTTGTTTTCAATGATATTCTTTTTTAGAATATCATTGAATACGAAATTGAAATTCTTTAAAAAAGAATTTAAGAATATCATTGGTCGTATTTTCATTGGCGCTGTCAATAAAAATGGACGGCTCACGCGCAACGTTGTCAGATCTCCGTAGCACGGCTTGTATAATAGAGAAGGGTATGGTATTTCATAATGAGTGCCAGTGAGACGGCAAATTATATTCCTGGTTTTGTGCAGGTACCCGAAGGAAGTTCCTATTGTTCATTTTATGACATTCGTCTCTGTGCCTGGCATGTGTTCGGATGTCTTTTTGCGTTTCTCTCCATTTTCGTACGACTTGGCTATTCTACAACGGTTTTTGGTGTGCATTGTGATACGGATTTTGGTTTTACTTGGAACAACGACTGTGCTGCGAATTTTGGACCCTGATATACTCTGCCCTACGACTTGGACCTCGTATCTCTTTTACTTACAAGGTAAGGATTATTTATTATTGCAAAATAATTAAAATGTCATTGTACCGTGACTTTCATTCGCTTATTGTGTCACTATAAAGCTCGATTTACACTTCAGTATGTAGCGAGTTAACTTGCGTCATTGGCGTTCGCTTTTGACATTTGAACGGCGAAAGCGAGTTAAGTAGTAAGTTGATTAAGTTAAGTCGAATAGATCGTGATCCTATTTATCGCGAGTCTAGAGCAAAGAGGTGAGTCTCTCGCGTCTCCTGTACCCCGTTAACTTAACAAACCGGCATGTAGATAGGCGATTTTAGTACAGTCCATAAATTTTCGACTGCGCCTGCAGACACGTGTTATTTTTTTAGTGTAAAAATGAACTCACTCGCCTACGTTTAGACGTTACTTACTACTTATTACTTAACTGTCTCGCTACTGTACTTATTAAAGTGTAAATCGGGCTTTACCTCTAGTAGCCCGCATTGACCATTGACCTGCGAGTATTTTGCTTCCTAATGAGTTTATCTCGTGGGTCGAAAATAAGTGCTATATTTTGTAAATAGTTATTTAGGCGAATATAAGCTACCTCTACATTCAGCCATGGTGCCAATTTTACCTGTTTAATTGAGACGCAACGACACAAATACTTATTAAAGCTTCTCATCTATGCCCCTACTAGGCCATCTACTGCCGCGGAAATTGATTAACTATACAAATGGAATGAAATTTATGACTTCTTTTAAATCAAAATGAACCAACGAATGATCTTTTTCACTTCACAAACATGGCGGATTCAACTCAAAGAAAAGACAGAGCCCAGTCATGGATAAGAAATGACCCTGAGATGTTTTACGACCCAGCAAGTGGAATTATAGTTTGCACGAAATGTGAAACACATTTAAACGCGAAGAAAACCATTTTGAATTTGCATCTGAAATCACAAAAACATCGCGGCATTCAAGCAAGAGCACCAAATGATTTTTATTGTGATTTGATTGATTTTTTAATTATGTGTAACATACCATGGTCAAAAGTTGAAAACCATAGTTTTCGTAATTTTTTTTGAAAAATACATTTGCAAGTGTAACAATCAAGATAGGGCTATTCTAAGTGAAAGTTTGTTGAGACGAAAATACTTGAGTCAAGTTTATGAAAACAAATTAAAAAGTATTCATAGTAATGTACAAAACAATAAGCTGTGGATATCACTAGACGAAACTACTGACTTTCTGGGCCGATATGTGGTACATTTTTTAGTAAAACCATTAAGTGAAAAGGAAAACGTATCAAAGCGAGTTTACATGTTAGCTTGCAAAACTTTAGATGTAGTTACAATCATTCTGTGTCTGAGTTTGTAATCCAATGTTTAAAAAACTTATGGGGAGATCAATTCGACAGTAAGGAGCAGGATGTCTTAATATTATGTACCGATAGCGTAGCGTATATGTTACTGACTGGAAGAATATTAAAAAAAAACATTTCCCAATATGAAACATTTTACGTGTTTAGCGCACGCCCTGCATAGATTATCTGAGACAATACGATAAAGTTTTGGGGATGTCGACACAATTTCTTTAATTAACAATGTTAAGAAAATATTTTTAAGGTCTCCGAATAGAGTATGAATTTTTAAGAAGTTAAATCCAGATTTACCCTTGCCTCCACAGCCAGTTAAAGCACAGTGATTTCGCCCAATCAGGATATCAGTCAGTCAGCAGGCTGGTTTGAAGATATCTCTTACTCAACTTTGGACACTTCATTATTGAATATTTATAGTACTTAATACGTTTTGTATCGTGTACTTATGTGCAATAAAGTATAATTGTATTCATTTTTTAAAAATTAATTCCTACCTACTTACCTACTATTCCTCTTACAGTCAACATAGAGTCATAAATTGATGGGGAGCTTAAAATTTACTTCAAGTAAATATGCATTAATAATTATAAAACCCCTGTTTTTTTTTTTAATAAACATCGTCTTTAGCATGTGGCATACAATCATGCTAAAGACGATGATTCTTCACCATGTTACAGAATAGTTTCGCATTCCCAATTTTTCTGGAATCCCGGGATTTATATTTTAAAAATATATTTTAAGAAGCCGCTTCCATAATTTCCTAACCAAAAATGTACTTTAGGTAAATATGCATCCGATTATCCGATCAGTATTCATCACGGATGTGGTGATCAGCAGTGGACGAGGTTCGATGTAAACAGGCACCACCAGTGTCGTGCAGACTTCGGTGTGGGCCTCAGATGTGACATCTCAGCATCGAGTGTAACGTCAAGGACGGTGACGTTACATTTGCAGCGATGTCATCAGTGACGTAATTTGAGAAGTTTGGTTGAAGCAAAACTGTGAGTTACCATTTTTCGCAAAGAGTTTTTAGTCTAAACTTGTAATTTTCTCAGTGAAGTGAAATTTAATTAAGAAGTGTTTCGGACTTGTAGAATTTTAGCATTAGTTTCAGACTTAGAATAATCACGAAAAAATTGCTGTGACGGGGAACCTATGTCCGATTTTTTCTAAGGTTAAAAGGTACACTTGTATTTTTTTTTCAGTTATTTTTCATTGAAACGTAATGTTATTTGTGTTAAATTATTACCGGTTGCATTTAATTACTGAGTTAGTTATTGAATGATTAAAAGGTTTATAGCTTATTACACAATGGAATCCTTACGTAAACTACAGTTCAATGATAGAAAAAAGTAGTTTTTTTTTTTTTTAATAGCCTAAAGATCGTATCACACAGAAACTCATAGGCGCATTGTAGAGAAAGCAACTGACGAAGACTTAGTTAAAAACGTTTATTTTACATTAGAAGTTTACGATTTAACTGAAGATTTGTACATAAACTATAAGTCTGAATTAAAAGAGCACTTACTTCAACTAAGTCCGTGCAAAAGTGCTAATCTCAGTACTAATAAACATTCTAATCAAAATAGTTCAAATGTAAAATTGCCACTTTGTTTGCCTAAGTTTCCGGGTCTCTATTCTGAATTGTTTACCTTCCGTGATTCATTTACATCACTGATCCATAAAAATGATGCACTGGATGACGTTCAAAAACTTCACTATTTAAAGAGTCACCTCACAGGCGAAGCAGAACAGTTGCTTCGACATATCCCTGTGACTGCGTCTAATTATGATGAGTGTTGGTCGATTCGAAACAAACGATTTGGCAATAAAAGGTTTTTAGCTAACTGTATGCTCAAACGGCTTGTCCATCAATCGTCGATTACTAAAGAATCATCAACAAACGTTAAAACGCTGTTAGACACGACTGTTGATTGTTTGCACGGTTTACGCAGTCTAGGTATTGATGTCAGCTCCTGTGATGCAATTGTTTTATACTTAAGTTCCGAAAAGTTAGATACCGAGTCTCGCAAATTGTGGGAATTAAAAATTAGTTCTAATCCTAATGAGTATTTAAATCCTAAAGCTAATAAACAGAATAGCGCTCGTGATAGTCATGCTAAATCTTTTCACGTCGCTACTCCAATTTGTGTATTATGTTCTGGAGATCATAAATTGTGTCATTGCAAAGAATTTTCAAGGAAAGACTGTGACGAACGTCGTGAATTTGCCCGAGACACTAAGCTTTGTTGTAACTGTCTTGGAACCAACCATTCTGTATATTCTTGTCGTCAGTCTACCAGATGTCACCTTTGCAAAAAGAAGCACCACACACTACTTCACCCAAAAACAACTGCCAATTCTGCTGAAAATGTTAATATCTCAGGTTCAGCACACAGGAATGTTGCAGCTGCTAACGCAGCTACTTCTTCACACCAAAGCGAGATTACCAAACTCATTTGTTGTTTTGCAGATGTTCACAACCAAGATCTGTTAGCCACAGCTTTGGTCAATGTTGAGTCAAGAACTGGGACTGCTCTTATTTTAAGAGCTCTGATGGATCAGGGCTCTCAGGTCTCTTTTATTACAGAGGCTGCAGTACAGTTGCTTGGGTTGAAGAAAACACCTGCTCACACCGACATACTTCGACTAGGCGATGATGAGGGAAATACAATGCCCTCTAAGTGGATAGTTCGATTCAAATTGCAGTCACGCCTAGATCCCACTTTTGTTTTATATGTCGATGCTTTTGTTTTGAATAGACTCACATCACATCTTCCTGAGAGAAAAATCGTTCAGGTATTGCCTTTATTTTCATCTTTAGAATTATCAGATCCTTCCTTTGATATGCCTGGGAAAATTGATTTGCTGTTGAGTACGCGTGTGGTCAGAGAAGTTTTATTGGGTGGTCTAGTCAAGGGTCCGCCTGGAACACCAGTTGCTCAAAAGACTAAACTAGGATGGATTCTGTCTGGTGAAATCCACACATGGTCAATCTCTAGACCAGTTTGTTATAACGCTATAGTAAAGTCAGATATAAACACTCTATTGAAGAAATTTAGTCAGAGCCGTCAACGCATAAGGCTATGTTGACAGAAGAAGAGCAGAAATGTGAACATTTTTTCTCCAACACAACCAAAAGAGATGAAACAGGGCGATATATTGTCAAATCACCTTTTAAGTCATAGTAGTACATTCAGTTAAGGCATGCTGAATTTGTTCCTCAGGAGGATTTAGGAAAAGATGCTGTTTATTTGCCGCATCATGCTGTAGTACGCGATGATAGAAGTACTACTAAGGTTCGGGTCGTCTTCGACGCTTCTTGTTCAGGATGCAGTGGAGTTTCGTTGAATGATGATTTAATGGTTGGCCCGAGATTACAATCAGATTTGCGTCAGATTATTATGCGGTGGCGCCACCACCCCATAAGTATAGTAGCTGACATTGTGAAGATGTACCGCCAGATAAAGGTAAATGAAGAGGATATTGATTTTCAGCGCATTTTGTGGCGCGACAACCCTGATTCGGAGTTGCAACATTTGCGGTTGTTGCGTGTCACTTTTGGTACATCCTCTGCTCCTTACCTGGCAGTACGTTCTTTGCAGCAAGTTGCTCGTGATGAAGGAACCTGATTTCCTTTAGTGTTAGATCGTGTTCTTAAGGATTTTTACGTCGATGATTTCTTGTCTGGTTGTGAGTCTGGTGATGATGGTGAGCAAATTTATCAGCAGATGAATGAGTTGTTAAATCGTGGAGGTTTCCAGCTTCAGAAATGGTTCAGTAATAGTGAAGAGTTATTTAATAAAATCAAAGATGGTTCATCAAATGAAAACTTGGAATTTAAAATAGATACAATTATGAAAATTTTGGGTTTAACCTGGGATCAGTATCAGTATCTCTAGATACTGATCACTTTAAATACACTGTCCATCTTCCTTCACTTGAAGATCCAGTGACCAAACGAAAGGTGATTTCTGACATTGCCCGTTTGTTTGATCCTCTTGGTTGGCTTGCTCCAATTATTATTACAGATAAGATATTCATCCAACGTCTATAGCTTGCAGGCATCGATTGGGACGATGAACTTCCAGATCACCTTTTGAAAGATTGGCTTCATTATAGAAATAACCTTCACAACCTCAGTAATTTTCAATTACCTCGATGGATTCACACAAGTCGACACGATACCTTTCGAGAACAGCAAAGGATTTTGCGATGCATCTAACAACGCCTACGCGGCTGTTGTCTATATTCGATCCATCGATTCCAACGGTCATGTTCATAACAGTCTAGTAGCATCCAAAACTAAGGTGGCCCCTGTCAAACAGGTTTCCATACTTCGTTTGGAATTATGTGGTGCTGTACTTCTCTCAAAACTTCTTTGTGAAATCTCGGACACCTTAGAAATTGCGAAAGAAAATGTACATGCCTGGACTGACTCTTCAGTGGTACTCGCTTGGTTGAGTAGCCACCCAAATCGATGGAAGACATTGGTCGGAAATAAAGTTTCTGAAATACTTACCTTCATGGACAGTTATCAATGGTCGCACGTTCAGTCTAAGGAGAAACCTGCAGATTGTGCGTCGCGAGGAGAAAACCCTTCCGAATACGCAGAGCTTGAATTATGGGTGCAGGGACCTAGTTGGTTGACATGGTAAGCGTGGACCGCATGGGCGGCAGGCAAGTGAATGCTGCAAACGCTGCGGGCCCAGTGGAGACCCGCCCGCGTACCGTGGTCGTGCGTTTCGTGCGCCGCGACTTGCGTGACGTGCGGCGCGGGGCGAGCACCGCAGATCTCGAGATGTCCGGGCCACCAAGTAGGTACTACTTAAATGAACGCCTAATCAAAACGAACCGTCAGTTATTTCGGCAAGCACGGGAGGCAGGCCAACGTTTCGGCTGGCAATTTGTGTGGACGAAGCATGGCCGTATTCTTGTACGGCGTAAGCCCGGAGACAAAGCTAAGCTCATACGCAATGAGACGGACCTACTGGAAGTCTTTGGACCAGACGCTGATAAACTTCCTCAAAACTAGTTCAGTTAATATTCAGATAAGTTTCGTTTTTATTCAGTTTAGTTTCGTTTTTATGTTATTTTTTTTTATTTTGATAAGGATTTCAAGTCAGTTTGTCATTACTTTAAAAGGTACCACATTTGGCACTGTGTATTCAGAAGTGTATTCAAAAGGTACCACATTGGCTGTGGGGGTAACGGCTATGAATTTATTGTTAGTGTAGCGTACCGATATTATCACTATAATATTATTATATCATTTTTTATACCTTCTTTAGTATCAATTCACTGTTGTATTACATCACTGCACACCTTTTTTACTCTGTTGTTTCTTAATTTTGTATACTATTATGTTTCGTTGCTTCACGTTTTGTCTCGCTCAACTCTAGTTCTGACTGTGTTTAACCATATTTCATGCACAAATGCCGCGTAATAAACATATTAAGTTTGGACTTCTGAACGCGGGCTCACTATCAACAAGTCATGATGAGTTTCTTGTTGCTATGAGCCATCATTCCGTCGATGTCATGGCAATAAATGAGACGTGGCTGAGGGAGGGGGAGGAGGGCCGGGCGCCAGCGGTTCCAGGATATCAATTGCGTCATAGACCACGCCCGGAGACAATTCGTGGGGGGCGCGGGGGAGGAGTTGCTTTCTATATTAAAACTGGAACCAGTGCTCGAATTAGAGCTCTCCCGCATCATCCACAGGTGGAACAACTGTTGCTGAATATAACCGCAAAAAAAAGAAATTGCTTATAGGAACGTCATACCGGCCCCCTTAGTTAGACTTAATCATATACCTGGACGCGATCACGGATAGTATCTGTGCACTGGCTCCATACGAAAACATTATTTTATTAGGCGATCTCAATGTTAATATGCTTGATATAAGCAATTCAAAAACAAGAAGCTCACGGAATTTCTTAAATACTGCAACATGAATCAGATTTTACTCACTCCTACGCACTTCGTAGGAGACAGTGCTATTTTTTTTTTTTTTTTTCTTTTGGGCATCTCGTAGCTGACCTCTGAGGTCATGACTACTTAACCGGTCAATACTGCGGTTGCCTTAAGCTGCTACACTCAAAGCCTCCAGCCAGGGGCATACAAAACTAAGCTAAAAAGCTAGGTGAACGCTCGCTAAGGGCACCCCCTGTGGGGTACGAGCCTCGGCTTAGGGCGTCACCGGAGGGAGGACATCAAAGATGGGACGGGCTGGATCAAGGTTTTGATCATTATTATTAATCGGGGAATTTAAAGCTACGTGCACAGCCGAAACCACTGCTGGCACCTCGTTATCGAGCAAGGGTCGGGGAGGAGTATCATTTACTCGGGGGCGCGGACGCGATCGCAAAGGACCTCGACGGCGAGGTCGGAATGACGTGAGGCGTCTGTATTTGTGTAGAGTGCTAGTGGCCCTATTGCTCTCCTGGAGGAGGGTTATGGGGTCATCTGGGTCGGTGAGAATGTGCCTAGGACGGCGGGTACGGCTAATCCTACTTGGGACATAACTGGCGGCCTCGACAACCAGAGGGTTGCGATGTTTGACCGCGGAATCGAAGTAACGCTTTGCAAGGCGTTTTAGAAATTGGTGGATCGTGGGAATTCTAAGGTCGAGATGGAGACTCTCGTTCCTAACATACCAAGGGGAGCCTGTGGCCCTACGGAGGAATCGGTTTTGGAGCGTTTGCAACCTATGGATATGTTGGGGTTTTGCATGAGCAAAGACGGCACCCGCATAAGTCATGATGGGACGAATACATGCTGTGTAGATTCGCAATTTGCACTTAAGTGACATCTTGCTGCGTGCGTTTAGGACGGAATGGAGCCTACCGAGAGCGAAAGCGGCTCGCGAACGAACCTTCTTTATGTGCTCAGCGAAAGTGAGATGGTGGTCGAGGAAAACACCTAGGTATTTGGGTCGCTTCTCCCAAGGGATCTGCTTACCGAACATAGTGAGAGGTCGGGGGAGGGGGTCTCTAAGCCTTGTGCGCGGTTTCGAGAAGAGAACCGCTTGGCTTTTTTCGGGATTGACTTCTATGCGCCACTTTCGAAACCAGGCAGCGAGTCGATTGACTGCGCCTTGGAGAGTGTGGGCGATATTGTCGGGGTATCTAGACCTAAAGTAGATGGCCGTATCGTCTGCGAACAGAGCGAAGTGCGCCCTTCTACCTGGGTTTGGAATATCGCTAGTAAATAGCGTGAACATGAGGGGAGCTAGCACGGAGCCCTGAGGGACTCCTGCACGAATGGGGAGGGGAGAGGAAAGTGCTCCTTCAATGCGATAGCGGAATACGCGGTTCGATAAATAGTCCCGTAAGATGAGTACGAGACGATCCGGCACACCGAGTTGGTACAGCTTGTATAATAAGCCGTTGTGCCAGACTTTATCGAATGCTTTCGCAATGTCGAAGAATACTGCACCCGTCAGAGAGCCGCGTTGGAAACCATCGCTTATGAACTCAATGATGCGGTGGGCCTGATGCACGCTAGAGTGCTCAGTTCGAAAGCCGAACTGTTCGTTGGGGATGAGGCCCTTGGTCTCGGCGAAGTCTCTGAGACGCTTGTAAATAAGCCTCTCATAGATTTTTCCGAGAACCTTGAGCAAACTGATGGGACGGTAGCTAGAGGGCTCGGTACTGGGTTTACCAGGCTTTCTGATACCTATGACGGTGGCTTCTTTCCACGACTGGGGAAAGAAGTTGTTGCTTAAGGCACCATTGAAGATGGTAGTCAAAAGCATTATCAGGTGGGCAGGGAATAATTGGATCACCCTATTGGTGAGTCCATCTGAACCGGGAGCTTTACGAGCTTTAAGACCTTTGATAATGTCATGCACTTCGTCTGGAGCGACGGGAGGCAGTGGACAATCAGGGTCGTCGACGGGAGGGAGAGAGGCTCTACGTTCGACTTCAGCGTCGAACTTTAGGAGGTGAGCTTGGTCTACTGGCAGGGAGCTGGGTGAGCATTGGGCCTCGAGGGTGTCGGCCAGGCATTCTGCCTTTTCAACGTCCTCGAAGGCTATGGTCTTATCGGGGCGGGTCAGGGGGGCATGGAGGAAGTTTGAGGGGATTTGAGTTTCCTCTGAAGTTCCCAAAATGCCTGATGGTTGGGCTCTAGTTCGCCGAGCATCTTGTCCCAGCCCGCGTCACGCAGCTCCTGTATGCGTGTCTGTACAGATCTCTGTAAATAGCGCATATGGGCTTTGTTTGCGGGGCAGGGGAAGCTGCTGTAGGCACGGACGGCCGCGTTCTTCTCAGTCAGTAATGCACGCACATCGTCCGGCAAGCTCCAGTGACGGTCGTCCGTCGCTGGAACTTCCCTTGAACATTCGTTCAGGACGGTTTGTACGTGATTAGTGAGTGAGTCGATCGCGGACGTCGTGTCTGCGATAGAGTTGAATAGGTCGGGAATAGAGTCTAACTGAGGGGACGTGTTGGATTTCAGCTGGGTGCTTACTTTCTTCCAGTCCGTGATCCTCTTAGTGATAGGGGGAGCGTTGGGGTCGCGGAGACCTATGCGGGGGTCTAATCTCATAACTACCGGACGGTGATCAGAGTCGAGCTCATTTACAGTTTCTATTGAGTCTAGTCTTAGGTTGACGTTCTTAAGGAGCGCCACATCTAAAATATCAGGGGCGTGATTTACGTTAACCGGAAAGTGAGTGGGAGTCATCGGAGCGATGACGTCAAAGGTCAGGGAGTGGGAGAGGTCGAACAAGTGTCGGCCTCTTGTGGTGGTTACCGAACTATTCCAGGAGGGATGTTTGGCATTGAAATCGCCCGCTAAAATGAGCGAGTTACTCATAGTGAGTAGAATCGAGAGGTCGTCAGAGAGGAATTGGAAATTCTCCGAAGTATTAGCGGGGGGGAGATAGACCGACACGAGAGTGATCGGCTCGTGGCCTGACATGCCTAGGCGGCAGGCCGAAACTTCTAATCGTGAGAGGGGAGGAGGGTCAATTGGGATGCAGTGAAGCTGCTTTTTGTAGTAAATCAGGGTACCTCCTCTATGGCATCGTGACCTATCGTTGCGAACTATCCGGTAGTTAGCTATTGATGGGTTACGATTGCAAGGTTTTAGAAAAGTCTCTTGGACTAAGAGAACATCTATTTGATGATCGCGGAGGAACGCCGCTATCTCTTCGCGTTGATTTTTAATGCCGTTTGCATTGAAGTAGCCTATTATTAGGGATCGCGGTTCGAACCTAGCTAAGCCCGTATTATCCATAATGGGGTTTAGTAGCGAGGGAGGTTAGGGCTTGCGTAATATCGGGGTACGCATTGTAGATGGCCTGGATCTGGAGGAGATTACCATGAGCCGCAAGGATTTCGTTGGCCATTGTCTTTGCGCGAGGGGAGACGAAGGCCAAGAAGGTTGATGTGATGACGTTGAACGAGTCAACGGAGGCGTTGGGGCTAACCACAGGAGTGGTTTGAGGGGGGCGCGTAGCTTTAGGAGCGGGCGTGGGTTTCGGGGGGGGCGCGGCGGGCGCCGGGGGCGCAGAGGGCGCAGGGGGCGCAGGGGGCGCGGGTGGCGCGGCGGCGCGAATACGGGGAT
Source organism: Omphaloscelis lunosa (assembly GCA_916610215.1). NCBI lineage: Eukaryota > Metazoa > Arthropoda > Insecta > Lepidoptera > Noctuidae > Omphaloscelis > Omphaloscelis lunosa. Next base: position 22,743,231 of record OU744253.1, read on the forward strand.
CCATAAGGCGGGGGAGGGGAGCGGGGGGAGGGGGAGGGAAATTTGAAAATTGAGAGGGCACCATGGCAGGAAAAGACTGCTGGTGGTAGAGGTAACTCCACGGACTAGGCCTCTGAGGGCTTAGACGTTGGGGCAAATGGGATGAGGGAATCCTATAAGAGGAGGGAGCTTCCCTTTGCTGGCGGGCGTCGAAACGTTTGGCCAGTTTGGGAGAAGAGACCTTAGGGGCTTTGGGGCAACCACGGTAGTTGGCCGGGTGGCCTTGTTTGCCGCATAGAACGCAGCTGGGAAGGTCAGTGCAAAGGGTACGATCCTTTGGACGGGGACAGTCTGAAGTGTCATGCTCACCCAGGCACTTGACGCATCTGGGTGTGGCATGGCAGTTCCTCTGAGAGTGACCGTATAGTTGGCAGCGGTGGCATTGACCGACAATGCCACTCTTATGGGGTTTCTCAATTTCGAACCCTGTGAGATTGCACAGGGAACGAATTTGAAATATCGGGTGGTGGCCCTCGACGGGCGGGCAGATTACGAGTATCATGTCGTAAGATTCACCGCCTCTAGAGCGGTGCATACGATGGACCTCGTCAACGGGGACTTTTTGCGACTGAAGGTCGCTGAGGATCTCGGCGGGGAGGATTTCGCGTGGGATTCGCTTAATCACGACGCGGATTTGCTTTTCCTCTGGGAGTGAGTAGGTGTGGTATGACACACCTCTCATTCTCAGAAGACGGGTTAGGTCCCTAAAGTCGCGCGACGTAGGGACGGAGACTTTGATACCCTGCTGGGTATTTCGGGCGCTAGAGAAATTGATTTTGTGTTCGGCACACCATTTCGAGATGTCCGTCCACTTTCCCTTGTCCTGAATGAACAAGGGTGGCGGGAGAGGGATCTTTTTAGCGTTAGGCGCGGGGGTATCCTTCGCGGAGGATGACGCAATCGGGCGGGTAGTGGAGGGGGAAGCTACTGTAGCGCAGCTTACGGATGACGTAATCGGACGGGAGGTGGTGGGGGAAGCTACTATAGCGCAAGTCGCGGGGGTAGCGGGAGAGATTTTACAGGACGGTACTAATGGTGCGGGCGACGAGGGAGCAAAGTCTAAGTCCTCAAGCGCAACGACCTTGCTGGCCTGGGACTAGCTCTGCTTCTTGTTCTTCCTCTTCTTGCCCTTTCCTTGGACGGTTGTGAAACCGTCGTCGGATTGGGAGGAGGATGAGGAAGAAAAAGAAGCAGCGGACTCCGCTTCGTCGTCGTCCGAACCATAGGGGTACGGGGTAGTGGGCCGCTTTGAGGAAGCGGCGCTGATGGGAGCGTCAGTGTCCATAGACTCTGACGGACTGGGGGGTCTAGATGGCTCTGTAGCCGGGGGGGTTTCTAGTGCATCGCTAAAGTTAGCGATGCTATTGTCAGAGGGACAGGACTGAGATTCAGACTCAGCTTGGAGCCTGGCGAACCGAGCTCCATACTTCGTCTTCAGGGCGGGCTCTTCTTCGAGTACACCCTGGAAGAACTTAATTAAGAGCGCTAGGCACTTTACCGGGTCCTTCATATTGACGGGGGAAAAGAGAGACTACGCGTGAATATTTCCTAACTTCCTATAATCCTAACTCCCCGGTGGGTATGCCGGGGATGTGTAATCCCTCCCTGTCGGGTGTAGACAGGGAGGATGTGTGCCTATGGGTGAGCCCTAAGCTTGCTTTGGCCCGTTGCCTATCTTATTGTGCAACGGGGTCCTATCCAGTCTAGTGTGAAGGGTATCGATATACCCGACCACGCTAGGTGAGTCGCTGTGGAGGCAAAACTGTCACCAGTGCCGACTAGGAGACCCCCCAAGGCCGAACACTGGGACCCGGCCAATTGACTGCCTAACCCTGAAGGGGATCGGCGGGTGTGATTGGGTCAACACTCCCTCGGTTTCGTTGGCACCGTAAGGTATCCACCGAGGACCACGAAACTGTGGTTTTGCCCGGAAGGGGCCAAAATTGCCTCGACGAACGTTTTGAACGACAATCTTAAAGAAAGTCGATATTAATTGTGTCTTGAAAAAGACCCCAATTAATAGTAGTGATGGTAGTCGGGTGACTACGGAGACGACTCGGGAACCACCAAGGAACGCTTGAGCCGGAAAATCGGGAACTCTTGTACACAGCAGCGCAGCGCAACACGACCGTCCGCCACCGGTGCCGGGCGCAGAGTGAGACAGTGCTACTCTGATCGACGTGATATGTACGGATGCACGGTATCGGGACGTTGTTGTGGACCACATAGCAGAACTCGGTCATCACTCGTTCGTATCTTGTGAAATCGTTTTTAAAAAAGAGAAACCGTTACGTAAAAAGGTAACATTTCGTCCGCTTAGAAATATATCAGCTGATGATTTCCGAAGAGATTTGGAGGTAATCCCGTGGGACTCAATCTGCGACCTACAGGATGTAAATGACATGGTAAATTCCTTTAATTCTCATGTTATCAGGCTTTTCGATGCCCACGCACCGTGCAAAACTCGAGTTTTCAGAACGCAACCTACACCTTGGATAACAGACATTATAAAATTAATGTTTAAATTGAGAAACGATGCCCGCTATCGATATCGTCAAACCAAACTGGAAACACACAAACACTACTACTTAGGGCGACTTGCAGCTTTTACTTAAATCTCGATTTAAACTCGACTTAGGCTTAAACTTAATTTAACGGTTTGCATGTCATCGATTTAGCTTAAATCTTGATTTAAATAAACGTCAAAGTTAAACTGGCATCTGGGTCGGTTTAAGTTTGTTAAATCTCGATTTTGCATACAGACGTCATTACAGTTTTATTTATTTATTTAACCATTTATGCACACACATATAAACAGACAAGAAGAAAGGATCAGAAAAATACGTACAAAGGCAAGAAATTTAAATTTGATTTTGATTTGAATTTTATTTTAAATTTCTCTGTTTATTTGCAAAAATGAATTTCTTTTCATTTGACCATCATGATTTGTTATCGGATGATGACCAGGAGATCGTACAATATTTAGAGACTCCGTTTTTCTCTAGTAGAGTGTACATTAGAAGCAATTTGTTTAGTATATTACGAGATGACGAATTTTTGAAACGGTTCCGGATAAGTAAACATAGTACAAAGCTCCTTTATGATAAAGTTATTATTATTTAAACACGACTCACGAGAACACAGTTACAAATATTTTAACCAACACTGACTAAACTGACTTTTGCAGTTTTGACATTGACATTATTGATAAATCAAATTCTTTTTTCTCTATACGCAGAACTGAGTTGCTATCACTTTTTATTTGGAAACGGAACGCAAAGAATGAATGGCGAATGAAATATAGACCTAATCTCAGTTTAGTTAAATCGAATGTGAAATGTGACTGTGCAAGACATGCTTAATGAGATTTAAGTTAAGTCGAGCTTAGGGCAAAATCGAGATTTAATTAAACCGAGCTTTGTTTCATTTTAAAATGATGATGTGGATATATTTAGTAACCTTTTCCGTTTAGCTAGCACATCATCATTTTATAATGGATTTCCGCAAGGTCACGCCTGAATCAATTAACTATCTTGTTTCATTTTGCTGCAAGTCGCCCTTTAGACCTTAAGCACCAAGCAATAGTTAGTTTATTAAATGAAAAAAAAAGAGTTCCTTACTAAGTTTATAAATGACAATATTTACGATTCAAAATCATTATGGCTCAATATAAAAAAGCATGTGCTTCCAGTGAGTAAGGACGACAGTATGCTCTTAGAGCAATTTAAAGACCCAGACGGGATAAATTCAGCGTTCCTAGATGTCCCGGGCGACCCTAATGTGAACACTGTTCAACAAATTTTCTTTCAATCAAACCGGTACGGGACCGCAAATTTCGCAATGACGCCAACAGACCCGAAAACAGTTTTAAATATTTTAAAAACCATTTTTTAACAAATGCGGAAGGGATTGACGGTATATCGATGGAAATGCTAAGTCTTACACTCCCGCAATCATTAACTGCAATAACGGAGATAGTGAATAGATCCATCACCTCTAATGTATTTCCTGATCTGTGGCGTAATACAATTGTGCGGCCAATTCCAAAAAATAATAACCCACAAAGTTACAAAGATCTTCGCCCCATAAGAATATTGCCGTGCTTGTTCAAGGTGTTGGAAAGAGTGGTCTATTTGCAGGTTTCTGATATTCTCGAGACGCATGGTATATAGCCCGAACTGCAGTCGGGTTTCAGAAAGGGACGCGGTACCACAACTGCCTTGGCAGACGTCTTGGTTAATATTCTTGAAGCACGGGATCGTGGGGAGGGATCTATTCTGGTACTGCACGACTATTCACGGGCTTTCGATTCAATTAATATTTCTTTTTTGTTGACCAAACTGGCGTACTATGGTTTTGATAGCTGAACAACAGACTGGTTTGAGAGTTACCTAACGGGCAGAACGCAGAGAGTGGAGATTCGCATGACAGATGGTTCCACGGTATCTTCCTCCCCACAATTAATAATAAGGGGATTTCCCCAAGGATCACTGCTCGGCCCGCTTCTCTATATACTGTATAGTGCCGACATAACCACGTGCATTAAGAACTGCCAATATCATATGTACGCCGATGACACTCAGTCGTATGTCTCTTTTAACGCCAACAACACAGCATCCGCCGTACGTACCCTAAATGAGGAACTTGATAGAATTGCTTCGTGGTCTATGGGCAACTCACTAGTACTGAACCCTCAAAAATCTAAGTTTATGGTCATGGGGAGCAGAAATCAAATAAAATCAATTCTATTTGCGAAACCAGACGTCAAAATCATGGGAGATAGTATACAAAGAGTAGAAGTCGCACGTAACCTGGGTCTAATCACTGATCCGGAACTTCGTTTTGAGGAGCACATTAATTATGTGGTAAAAAACTGCTTTTACAGATTAAAGGTTCAGTACAGGGTGAGAGACTTCCTTAGTATTGGAATGAGGAAGAGATTGGTGGATAGCCTGGTATTATCTAAACTTAATTATTGTGACGCTGTTTACGGGCCGTGTCTCCTTTCCCATACAGAACGTCTAATACAGCGTGTACAAAATGCGTGTGCTCGTTATTGCTTTGGCATACCCCGGAGGCATCATATCACACCGTATTTAAATGAACACAATATATTAAAAATGGCTGCCCGACGGAAACAACATTTAGCCGTTTTAATGTTCGGTATCATAAAAACACACAAACCGGAATACCTGTGTAAAAAAATTTGCTGGAGGCATGAGTACTACAGCTACTCTGCTCGTTCCACGTCCGTCCCGATCTCGATGCCTCGACATAGGACTACAGCCTTCAGAGGATGTTTCAAGTTTGCCGCTTCTCGCTGCTGGAATGATTTACCACCTCCCATAAGATCCCTAAAAACCAAGCAAAATTTTAAGTCTATTAGAAAAAAATCTATTAGAAAAACAAACGTATGAGCAGCTGTTGAATCGAACCAAATCGATTATGTAGCACATCCCTAATGTAAGTGCGTGTGAACAACCTATGGTTGCCATGGTGTGTTGATTCCTAATTCAGAAATTAATTAACGCCACTGCCTCATACCGTATTGAAGCTCTCTCCAAAGAAAATTATGATACGTGGAGCGTGCAGACTGAAGCAGTTCTAATTAAAAATGGACTGTGGGGATACGCCAGTGGATCAATCACCGAGCCAAAAGAGGAAACAGCAAAAACTAAGTTCCATGAAAATTATTTGCTTGCTCGATCAGAATTATTACTGATCATCTCACCGTCAGAACTTAAACAAGTGCGGGGATGCAAGACATCCAACGAGCTATGGCTTAAGCTAAAAGGAATTTACCAAAGCAAAGGTCCTGCTCGGAAAGCAACTTTGCTAAAACAGCTGATATTAAAAAAGGCTGATAAAGATGATGTCCGTGAACATTTAAATAATTTTATTGACATCGTGGACAAGCTAACGGATATGGGCGTTAGCTTGCATCCCGATCTACTAAGCATAATGATGCTTTACAGCCTTCCAGCTGCTTACGAGAATTTCCGTATAGCAGTGGAAACTCGTGACACCTTACCGTCTCCCGAAGAACTGAAAATAAAAATCGTTGAAGAGGCACGAAAAAATATTGACTGTAGTAAAGAAAATGAAGAAGCCTTTTTCACGAAGAAAGGAAAATATTGCCAAAAGTGTAAAAAGAAAGGCCATACCACTCAGGCCTGCTGGAGTCAAAAGAATAATTCTCCAAAGAAAAAATATGAGAAAATACCTGAGAAAAATTTCAATGTTTGCCTAAACACAGGAAAAGAGGTTACTAATTAAAACACGTGGTGTCTTGATAGCGGTTGTACATCGCACATTTGTGGTAAAAGCCTCTTATTTAACAGCATGGAGTCAGCGTCAGGAAATTTGAAGCTGGCCTCGAATAAATATTACGCAACGATTGAAGGAAAAGGAAAAGTGACAGTGTTCAAAGAAAAAGAAAAATTTAATTTGAATGACACATTGTTTATTCCTGATTTGACAACCAACCTATTGTCAGTAAGTAAAATAACTGAAAAAGGAAATAAAGTCATTTTTGAAAAAGAAAAGGCATATATAATGGAAAATGATGGAACAATAATACTGACAGCAAAGAAGAATAACGATTTATACTACCTCGAATTTGATGAATCAAATGAGACCGCAAAATATACACGCACAACTGGAAATGATAGCAAAATCATGCAGTGGCATCGAAAACTAGGCCATATCAATGAAAGAGATTTGGTTAGGATGGCAAAAGAAGAATTGATGTATGGACTTGATGTAGGTGAAGGAAAACTTGATAATTGTGAAACTTGTATAAAAGGAAAACTGCCAAGATTGCCATTCCCGCGTCATGAGAAAATATACGCTACTGAACCATTGCAAATAATCCATAGTGATGTGTGCGGTCCATTGGAATATGAGTCTATAGCTGGATCAAAGTATTACGTAACGTTCATTGATGATTATACCAGGTACTGTTGCATATATTTTATCGCACAGAAAAGCGAAGTATTTGAAAAATTTAAGGAATTTAAAAGTAAGGTGGAAAATTTTACTGACTTAAAGATAAAGAATTTGCAATCAGATAACGGAAGGGAATACGTAAATAAAATATTTGACGATTATTTGAAACTGCATGGAATTCAAAGAAGGTTAAGTACACCTTATACTCCGCAACAAAACGGAATCAGCGAGCGCAAAAAACAGGTCCCTGAAGGATAAAGCCAGATGCTTAATGATAGAAGCAAATACACCAAAGCAATTGTGGGCAGAAGCATTATATACTGCCAACTATTTAATAAATAGAAGTCCATCCAAAGCACTGAAAGGAGAAACACCATTCAAGAACTGGGTTGGACGAACTCCATCAGGAAATCACCTTCATATTTTCGGAAGCAAAGTTTTTGTACTTCAGAAAAGAAGAAAGGAAAAACTATTGGCTAAAGCTACACCCGGTGTGTTTATGGGTTATGCTAAAAACGCAAAAGGATTCCGAATTTACGTTCCTGAAAAGAATTCTGTAATAATCAGCAGGGTAGTTAAAATCATAAACAAAATGTTTTATGAAACAGAAGAAAACTACGACAATTTTGTTGAAGAATCGGGACAAATACCTGAGAAAGAAAAACAAACTAAACAAATAAAACAAAAGAAAAATCTAAGCACTGAAGTAAACATAGAAATAAACAACAATAAAGAAAAAGTCTCAGATAAATCGGAGACATCTAAAGAAAACACAAGTACAGAGTCTACACCAAATATCATACCAGACACCGATATTAATGAAGCATCGTCAGATGAAGAACAAGAAGCTTATGTTGACGCACCTGAAACAATGACTAGAGAACTATACTACAAGATGATCTTAAGAAAAGTGAGCCCAAAAAACAAAATAACAAACAAAGCACGACTAGTGGCTAAAGGTTTCACGCAGCGTGCGGGCGTTGTTAATAACGAAACTTATGCACCCGTTGCAAAACTAAGTTCTATAAGAAGTATATTTAGTATTGCTGTTGAAGAAGGCCTGCATTTGAACCAAATGGATGTAGTCACAGCATACTTAAATGGAAATATTGAAGAAAAAATGTATATGAAATTGCCTAATTACATAGAGAGATATGTAAGAGAGATACTAGTTGCTGATTTTGAGTCTGATGATCTAACCGTCTACAATAAAGCAAAAGAGGTTTTAACAGATCTAAAAAGCATAGAAGGAGAAAAAGTCTTTTCATTATTAAAGGCTCTTTATGGACTTAAACAGGCAGGGAGACAATGGTATATCAAACTGGACACAGAATTAAAAAATATTGGCTTTCAGGCAACAAAAGCAGAGCCCTGTGTATACACGTACACAGAAGGAGGAGTGCGTGCCATTATTGGAATATATGTTGATGATATATTACTTGCCTGCCCATGTCAAAAGAAGTTGAAAGAAATAAAAGAAATGCTAAGTCAAAAGTTTGAAATGAAAGATCTGGGAAAACAAAAATGCATACTTGGCATAGAAGTATCATACAAAAACAAGAAAAGATACTTATATTGAATGATAATCAAGCAGCAATAAAGCTGTGTCAAAATCCAATAGTATCTTCGAAGTCGAAGCATATAGACCTTAAAATGCATTATATCAGAGACTGCATCAAAGAAGGAGTCGTGGAAGTCCAATATCAACCTACAGAAGATATGGAGGCGGATCTATTGACGAAAGGATTAACAGGTCCAAGACTTGCACGTTTAAGAACCAGTATGGGTATACATTAGGTGTGAGAAGGAGTGTTGAATCGAACCAAATCGATTAGGTAGCACGTCCCTAATGTAAGTGCGTGTGAGCACCCTATGGTTGCCATGGTGTGTTGATTCCTAATTCACAAATTAATTAAAAGCAAATGTTGATTTAATATTCTAATATATAGCTGAAGAGTATTTGGTATTTTCTCACATTCCCTGCTTGCCGCTCCCAACTCCAACAGCAGCAAATATTTTATAAATAAATACTCACATAAGGTTTATCATCTATGGGCAAGGTATATCAACATCCAAGCGGCTCGAGGCGGCATGCATAGCCATGCGTGGGACGCGTCTCGTCATCTTCCCTCATGCTAATAGCGATGTACAGGTATGTAGTGTCGCTAAGCACCTCACGTTAGACACGTTTGATCAAGCGTCGTCTAAGACGTAAGCGCAAGCCGGTTGCCCTCCGACAGTGTGATGTTTGGCGGTAGTAAAACAAGTCGCGTGGCGCGACACGTGACCCCGCAGATCTCGTGAGCCGCTCGTGCCGCTGCGTTGCGGCCGGGGCGGCCGGGCGCCCGGCTCGACGGCTCGATGGCTCACAAACAGCACAGTACGTCATGCTCATAGACGTAATAGGGAAATGCAACGATACTTTTTAGATTGTGAGCGCGCGCGCAGGTGACGCGAAGGTGACGGTGGGAGCGAGACAAAACACTTGTATATCCTTGTGTTGTAATAATGTGTTATAGTTAGATATATATATTATTTATGCACGGTGATGCCTGCGGATTATTTTTTATGATTTTTAATAATATTTATTCTTATATCTCGTTGTGTATTTGTCTTTCATTCTAGCACTGTTTATTTTATTTTGCTACCTGCCTATGTAATAAACAAATCACTGTACCTGACTTGATTTCCGCAGGTCTTTTCTTTTTTTCGGGTGACCACTGAAAATCAGCACTGTGCTGTGGGTTCCCCATAGCACTGCATCATGCTGAGTGGAAGCCTTCTTGTCACAGTCATGTCGTGCAGCTGCCGACTAATTTCTGTTTTACGCTCGTGATTTATTATGTACTTTTTGTTGTTTTCGTTTACTCTTGTCTTTTATGTACGCACGTGTCTTTGTGACAAATAAACCTATTTTTCTTTCTTTTTATGTAATTGGCCTAAACCTTAAGGCTCCTACAAACAGGCGCGACACGCGACGCGACACAAAGACACCGCTCGTCGCGCGACGCGACGTACCTTCGTGTCGCGTTGCGTGTCGCGCCTGTTTGTAGGAGTCTTTATTTGAATTTTTTGTAAAGGTACGCCGGGGACGCCCTAGGAGGACATATACTGACCTTATTGGTTATGTTCTTCAGAAAGGCCAAGTGCGTAGTACTCGCAATCGGCGGGAGTGTATGACCAGATGTATGAACGTAAACGAGGCAAAAGGAGTATGTAAGGATCGTAGCAGGTGGCGTTCTGTAGTTTCGGCCTACCCCCATGGGAAGAAGGCGTGAGTTTATGTATGTATGTATGTGTATGTAGGAGCAAAATGTTATTGTTTGTCCACTGTGATCTGATAGCAACTTATTTACAATTTGTTTGTTTAAATAATCACAATTACAAAAAATATTATCTATACAAGTGGTAGAAGAAGCTGTTACTCGGGTTGGTTCAATAAAAACATTTAACTAATCAAATAACCTAAAAAGAATTAATAATCTGACAGTATTCGAGTTATTTTCTAATAAGTTACTATTAAAATCACCACATATGACTATTGGCTTACTACTAGTACTAAGTTTCTTTAATACATCTACCATTGCAGAATAGAACACGGATAGATTCTGGTAACTTGGAGGTCTGTATACGCATACTATAGCATGATTATCAAACTCAAAACAGGACAATTCAATGTTGTGTTCAACAGACAGTCCGATGATGTCTTTTCTTTCTTTCGATTTAGAATTTTTAATTAATATTAATGACCCGCCATGTATCATACGTTTTCGGCTGATATGGCTAACTACACAATAATTTTCATAATTCATTGACATCACTTGATGATCTTTTAACCAATGCTCTGATAAATACAACAAATTACATCAAACTTGCTATTTTCTAAAAACAATTCTATTTCCAGTAATTTGGAAGAGCAACCTTGGATATTTTGATTAAATCATTTTAAAGTATGTTGCACTCCCTTTGGTTTAATATTATGAGTTATATTGCCAGAAGATACCTTTTTATTATTCTCTAATAATAATTGGTTAATTGAAGGGGTAACTTCTGTTGCCTTACTGAGAAGTTAAAAAAAATATCCAGAGTAACCTCCACAACTACAACTGAAGAATCAAAAGCCCGTATGAGTTCCAGCCGGAAGGTAATTCCCTATCTGATTGGTAGTGGCCAAGTATGTTGGTATTGGTATTGTAGGTGGATCCTTCTTCGTACATGGTAATTCATAATTATTCACTAAGTTGTTAGTACAACTAGAAAACACAGATTCGTCACTAATAATAAACTTTGTTATATTAGCTATAAACTCATTATTATTATATGCTTTCAACATAGCAAAACCACTAACAAACTTGTCAGTGTCAAAATACAACAATTTGTCACTATGACAACACGTCAGCCTGTGAATAGTATAATTTAACACTTTGAAGGACACTATACGCCTATAGGCGTCATAACAATAAAACTTCTATTGTGTCTCTTGTACTGTCCTTCAAAGTGTTAATTTTAATATATAGTTATTTTCATAATAAGATAAAGTATCAGAATAAGGGAAAGCACACAACATCAGCTTTCCTACATTTAATTTTAATAAGGTGTCCACACCATCCACTATGTCCTTTCTGGTTATACCAGTACTATTATTACCTAATAATAAAACCATTGTAGAATAATGATCTAGGTTTGTGTTTACAATTCTTTTAATCATTTGTTTAAAACCTATGTTATGATAGCTATGTCAGCTAGGTGTACCTCAAGGCTCAATACTGCGTCCATTCTTGTTTTTAGTGTATATTAATGACTTACCATTCTATTTAAAGGGTATCTGTGAAGCAGTACTGTTTGCAGATGATACCTCTCTTATCTTTAAAGTAGACCGGAATAGACAAGATTTTGACGATGTAAACAGTGCACTCTCAATGGTTACGGATTGGTTTACGTAAAATAACCTAGTTCTCAATGCCAAGAAAACGAAATGTGTAAAGGTAAAGTTCGCCCTACCAAATGTTAGAAATCTAGGACATCGTCTTAGATAACGAGGTGCTTGAAACTCTGAACTCGGTAGTTTTTCTGGGCATAACAGTAGATGCCAAACTTCAGTGGGGCTCACATATATCGAGCCTAGCGGGAAGGCTCCGTTCAGCCGCCTACGCCGTCAGGAAAATACGACAATACACTGACGTTGATACAGCTCGGTTAGTCTATTTTAGTTATTTTCATAGCGTTATGTCGAACGGTATTCTGCTGTGGGGCAAAGCTGCTGATATTCAAAATATATTTGTCCTTGAAAAACGAGCTGTTTGAGCAATTTACCGGCTAGGTGCCAGAGTTTCTCCGGGAGATTTTTTAAAAGATATTGGTATCCTCACAGTGGCATCGCAATTCATCTTCGCCAACATCTTATATATTAGGCAAAATATACACTTATTATTTGTATATAAATTTATATATCAATAAATTTAGATATCATATTATTATTATAAATATTATACTAGCTTTTGCCCGCGGCTTTGTCCGCGTGGATGTCGAAAAATATATCACAGGAACGTGCTACCGGGTTTCAGAGTATAATATGTCCTAACCCAGGTCATGGCCTATCTGTATGCCGTTCATCTAAATCCGTTCAGCCGTTACGGCATGAAAAGGTACTGTTACCTTTTAAACAGATTTACTATCAACACAGGCTGATAGTAAATCTGTTTAAGGGTTGCATACATCAAAATGAAACATTGAAACCCTTAAAGAATGACTTCATTGCCTTTCATTGGAACGCCTGGAGGCATCAACTTTAAATAGATATCAAAAACTTAGATCTACGGTCTGTTGGTAGTGTAACGAAAATCAAACTTCTAAGTCAACGCAATAATGGACACACCACAATTGTGGCGATAAGTCCCCCTCTTTGAGGAGTGGCTAGAGAGGCGCCATGGCATCCTCGCCGTCCGCCTGACACAGTTTCTCACCGGACACGATTGCTTCGGGAAGTTCCTGGTCCGGATAAGGCGGGAGAAAACGCCCGGTAGTCACCATTGTGTGGATCGCCTGGAGGACACGGCGGAGCATACGGTGGAGGTTTGCCCGGTTTGAGCGCGGCATTGCCATGTCCTCGTGGAGGCGATCGGCGGCGGTGATTTCTTACGTCCGGGTGATTTCTTAAACCATCATTAATGCTTGCGAAGGAGGAAACGGAACACGTAAGGGAGACGAAAATTTCGCGCCCTCACGCACCCTAGTCGCCGCAGGAGACGCCCTGGGCGTCGGGAATCCCAGGCCGATTCCCGGCCACCTTAGTCGCGAGCTTTCGAACGGTGAGCAGTGGGTAGCTCACCGTCCAACAAGGACTAGGCCCGGGTCGACGGCGAATTTTGTTCTACGCACGCCTCAAAGAGATATCGACGGGGTCCGCTAGGGCCGATGCCTGCCGGGGTTGCGAAGAAAATCGAGAGGGAGATCGTGGCCTCCGGCAACAGGGCAACCGAAGGAACACGGGTGGGTTTTAGTCAGTAAGAGTCTGACACGCCCTCCCGCTCCGCCCAGAGCGGGAGAAGTTATTTGATGATTTCCCACCCAAAAAAAAAAAGGCACAAAAAGCTCTTGCAAAAATAAAATATTAATAAAAATACTAACAACTGAAACAAACAATCCGATATTACTAATCAATCGAATTATTTTTCTTTAAGTACGCTGTACTGGTACAGCGTCTTAATATTTATTTGCTGCAATGGTCGACGTCATTACGTCGGCACCGGCTGTCGCTGAAAATCAGCGCTGGAAGCTTTGTCTTGCATAGGGTCGCAGCATAATGCTGAGCGATAGCCGATTTGCCTGGATGTGACGCATGCTTCCCCCAACCTTTTCTCATTTTTGTATTTTAAACTAAGGCTCGGATACCGGTTCAATTTTCAAACTGTTATTATGAACTTGACGCAAAAACCTTTACATTCGGTTTCGCACGTAGAAACCGTTTTTTTTACCGGTTATGGGGGAGTCTGTACATAAAGGTTTTTTTCGGATTAAACGGTTTAGAGCAATATTAACCGGTTTTTTGTTAAGTTTTTATTCAGCGCGGCATCCTCCCAAGTAGTCACAAGTTGCGACGCGTTTATCGACATACCGCTCGTCGTATAAACCGGTTAATTTAAGTTAAAATAAAGTTCTTAAAACGTTCACGTTCTTAAGAAAAGTTCTGAGTAAAACCCAAATAAACGGGTTTTCACGGGTATTTTTTAAACTGGTTCCGAGCCTTGTTTTAAAGTTTTTTGCGTCATGTTTACCGCAAATAAACGTTTTTTCTTTCTTTCTTTCTTTTCTATATTAACTCAATATTACAAAAAGTATGAAAAAAATTCATAACGACTGCAAGAAAACTATACTACAAAATAAAATAATTAATAGGTGTTATATAGCATTACTCATAAATGGTTCAAGTCATACCTCGAAAACCGTTCACAATATGTAGAAATAAAGCACCACAACCATAGTACTGAAGAAATCACGAACGTTAAATCTGAAACAACGAATATAAATAAATCAATTCCACAAGGTAGTGTACTCGGATGCATATTATTTCATAACTACATCAGCGACCTCCCGAAAACAATAGATGCTGTAAGCGTCTTATTCGCAGATGACATTTCAGTTGTCTATCTGCACAAATAAACTGACCATTAACAATGACATCCATCGATTTCTATCTGACATATCTACTTGGTTAAACGAACATAACCTTGAATTAAATTTCGCTAAAACTAAAATAATGCAATTTAGACTTTATCAAAAACGACCTCTCGAAATAAATTTTACCTATAACAAAACTAAATTAGACTGCATTGATAATTTTAAATTATTGGACCGTAATATTGACACAAACTTAAATTGGAAATATCACATATCACACATAAGTAGCAAAATCTCTAGACTCTCTTATGCTTTATCGGAATTGAAAAGATCTACAGATTTCAAATCTGCTAAATCAGCCTAAAACGCATACGCGCACTCTTGACTCCATTACGGTGTAATACTTTGGGGTAATAGTGCGAACGTAGATAAGCTATTAAAGGTCCAAAAAAGATGCATACGTATCTTGACGAATATAGGAGGTATGGACACCTGTAGACCACATTTTACAGAACACAATATCCTTACACTCACATCTCTGTATATCTTTCAAATATGTTTATTTGTCAGGAAAAATAAACATATTTCAAAGATACACCCAGCCACGAAAATTGCGACACTAAAATGATCTCGAATTGCCGGTTTCAAAACTATCAATTTTCTATTCAGGCCTGTAATGTGTCTTTAAAAGAAATATTTTTTTTTTTTAAACAAAATTGTTTTTGAACCAGAAATGCTACTACGCATTGCAAGAGTTTTTTTTTATGATTTTTTATTTAATTTTATTTAATTTTCTATTTTTTTAAGTAAAATAAAAGTAGGTAGTAGGTAGACAACAAAATAGATGGGAATCGACAAGTGGCAGGCGTCACATGGAACAGAGTGGCTCAAGAAAGGCATGAGTGGAAAAGGTTGGAGGAGGACTTTGTCGACTGGCAAACAGATCAACAGAAAATAAGTAAAACTCAAATAAGAGACTAGATTAAAGTTTAAATTAAACTTAAGTTTTCTATGTATTTTGTCATTAATTGTAATATGGATCTGAATAAAAGGCTATATTATTATTTTATTATTCCTTTATTCCATTTAAATACTCATTAATTACATTTTTAAATATTAAAAACATTTAAAAATATAAAAAATAGAATTCCGCCGGTGTCGGGAGCAGGGTCCAAGCTACCGGTGGTTAGGGCTGCAGAGACAGGAACCTCCTCACAATGCGGGCCGTATCGAGGAGTACTGCTTTCTGAATCAGGCGTTTGATCCAACCGCCTATTATTTTATTATATTATTATTATTATGTATTTGTCTTTGACACATCTCGCGACCCTTTTTTATTTGGGTGGGAAATTATCAAAAAACTTCTCCTGCTCTGGGTGAAGCGAGAGGGTGTTTCAGACTCTTACTGACTAAAAACCACCCGTGTTCCTTCAGGTGCCCTGTTGCCGGGGGCCACGATCTCCCTTTCGGTTTTATTCGCAACCACGCAATTATTAAGTCACTTATTGTAAATGTGCACATTTTTATAAATAAACGATTTATTATTATTTTTTTATCCATTTTATATTTTATTTATTTACATTTTTAAATATTTCTTAAAATAAAAAGTATAAAAAAAACATTTAAAAATATAAAAAATAGAGTTCCGCCGATTTCGGGAGCAGGGTCCAAGCTACCGGTGGTTAGGGCTGCAGAGACAGGAACCTCCTCACAATGCGGGCCGTATCGAGGAGTACTGCTTTCTGAATCAGGCGTTTGATCCAACCGCCTAACGAGAGCCTCGAGAGATGTTGATCGAGGCTTTCGGCCATCAGGCCATTAGCCGTTACGACGATCGGCACAGTGATAGCTGAACTCACATTCCACATGTCAACAACCTCGTGTGCTAAGTATTTTATTTGTTTCTCTTTCTCAGCTTTCACGAGGTTCTGGTCATGTGGAATGGTAACATCGACTATCATTGCGTGGCGCGCTAATCGGTCTATCACCACTATATCAGGCTTATTGGCAACAATAGTCCTGTCAGTAATGATAGACCGATCCCAGTACAACGTGACATGTTCATTTTCGAGAACTGGGTCGGGCACATACTTGTAATACGGTACCTCAGAGTCTACAAGTTTATATTTCAAAGCAAGTTGCTGGTGAATAATCCTGGCCACTTGGTTATGTCTGTGCAAGTACTCGCCGTTAGCTAGACGCGAACAACCAGAGATAATATGTCTGATGGACTCATCCGGACGATGGCATGCCCGACACACGTCAACCGTACCGTCCTTCATAATATGTCACCGGTAGTTATTCGTCAAGATAACTTCATCCATAATTGCACAGATGAAACCTTCGGTTTCCCCGAAAAGGTCACCGAAACGTAGCCAGGATACGGACGCTAAGAAATCTACACCGGGCTCGTGAAGAGCCCGATAGAAGCGTCCGTGAAGCGCCTTGCTTTGCCATAACTCCTTGCGGTCATCTGTAGTAAGTACTACAGGTTTGCGCCAGTTCTCTTTAGCCATGGAGAGCGGGGTGAGCCCGTTGTCCACTGCGAGCACATCACGGTGCATACCCACATCGGCTTTAAAAAATTATTCCCTGAGGCTGCACACCTCGCGGTTGTGGAGGGTCTTTGCATTTAAAAAGCCCCGACCTCCGCATTTCCGCGGGATGTACAGTCTCATCACTGATGAACGTGGGTGATGCATCCGGTTTGCGGTCAGGAGTGTACGTACCCTCCTGTCCAGGGCGTCAAGTTCGGTCTGAGTCCATTTGAGTATGCCGAAAGAGTACATCAAGACCGGCATGACCCAACCGTTGTAGGCGCGCACCTTGTTTCCACCTGAAAGAAAACTAATCAATGCCTTCTTCAGGCGACCACAGAAGCGCTCCTTCACGATTGCTTCATGTCAGCAACGTTGATGCCTAACGATTCCGACATACCCAAATACTTATAGTTTTCGGCTGAGGAGAGGGATCTAAGGTGTATGGAGTCCGAGAGTTGGATTACCTCGGATTCCATAATTTCCCCTCGCTTTACATGCATGACTGCACATTTGTCAACACCAAATTCCATCCTGATGGCGCTACTGAATGTTTCAGTTACCTTCAGTAGCTCCATCAGTCGGAATTTGTTATTATTATAGGGTCTATGACATTTCTCGGGACCTTGGGGTCCCGGACCTTTGGAAGGCGTACGAGGGGCCGAAGCCAACTCGCAGAGGTCCGTTAGACGTTTTGAATGAAATGAAGCACCAACCGACGATTATCCCTGTTCGCGCTATGCAAGTGCACCCAAGGACAACCCCCGGTTGGTGCAAGACTATTGTAGGATATAGAAACAAAGATATTTGATTATAGGTTTGAGTGGCTAAGTGAACTGGTTACCTAGAACTGTGGAAAGACTATGGCCCCTGCCTGACCAATATTTTATATAAAATACACAGTTAAAATGGCAGGGGGTGACTGGCAAACTCAATAATGGGCCCCCGGAAACAGTCGCTAGCACATAGTGACGTAGCGACGAGTGGGCAACATGTCCTGAGGTGCTTGAGGAGTGGAGAGGTATTCCACGGCTTTCAGAACAATCCCAGAGCCCGGAAGATGGTCAAGATCCCTACGAGCACTTACTGGAATACTTCCTTCCTCCGAGCACGTTTGCTCTAGCGAATCTCCACTCAAGCCGGCCAATTAAGGCAAGAATGAGGTGGGAGCTCCGTTCCTCGTCAGTGTTCACTCCAGCCGGCCAATAAAGGCAAGCCAGAGATGAGGAACAAGACTTCTCCCGGGAGATAGGGTCCGTGGGGTCGCTACTGCCCAACAGCTCGCCACATGCTGCCCTGCGAGTTTTTGTATCTCTCTTGGTCTGGCTCCTCATCCCAGACCCGTTCCGGCAAAGTAAACTCTACCGGCACAGGCCTAGAGTTCGGAGCGCGCAAGCCCCACCACAACGTCAACGTAGAGATACGGCGGTGGGGTTATTATTATTATTCAAATTTCTCTGACACATCTCGGAACCTGGGGTCCCGGATCTTTGGATGGCGTACGAGGGGCCGAGGCCAACTCGCAGAGGCCCGTTAGACGTTTTGAATTAAATGAGGCACCAACCGACGATTATCGCTGTTCGCGCCTACATCCTGGGCAGCGAAGGACCATCCTCCATTGCCTTATACATGACAGCAGGAAGGTGCGCAGAGTTGCATCTATCTTGTACAACTCCAGCACCCTCATGAGCCTTGTATGTGGCACCGAGTCATAGGCCTTCTTATAGTCTATCCAGCATGTCGACAGATCCTTGCGGGATTGACGAACCTGTTGGCTTATGGCCATGTCGATGAGGAAAAGCTCCTTAGTACCGCGGGATCCGTTCCTACATCCATTTTGAGAGGCTAACATAATTGAATTAATGTCAATGTGTGTGTTAATTTTCGTTCTTAAAATGGATGTAAGAAGTTTATAGACCGTCAATAAACATGTGATCGGTCTATAATTCTTGGGTTCCGCCGGATTATCTGACTTATGGAGCAGGTGGGTAACGCCTGTTGTTAGAAACTGAGGTAGCGACCCAGACTCTAGGGATGACTGGAATTGGGATGCAAAGCGAGTGTGCGAACTACTCAGCCATTTTAACCAAAAGTTGTGCAGTCCGTCCGGTCCCGGTGATTTCCAATTCGGTAATGGACAGAGCAATCCGTCAGTGGCGTGCCTAGGGGTCAAAATTAGGGCAAGCCGCCAGACTTTTTACGATAAAAAAAAACAGCCAAGTGAGGGATTAACTGATTTTCATATGTTGCTCATGGTACAACATTATTATAATTTTGGTTAGAAAACCTTTAAAATTCGAAGAGGTCTGGCATTAGTATGTAATTGTCATAAGCGCCATCTACATTAATGAATGCGCGTAATCACACCGCTTAGCCGAACCTTTTTACCATAATTCATATTCGCTTGTCACATGCAAAATTTTTCAATCAGAAGCCACTAGATGGCTCCCACATTATCGATTTGTTGTTCTATATCCGTACGCATAATTTTAAGAGTTTAAAATTTAATGTCGATTGAAAACGTTAACATGAGATATTACCTACTTAAATATTTTTTTATAATTTATTTTAATGACAATAGCCAACTCTAATATTTATTTCAAAACACCTATGAAGAATCTCTTCGATGCGAACATTATTGTGTTTTTGTAGTACATAAGATGGTTTATTTTTCAGTGGTTTACTAAAACTACGAATTCCATAAAAACAACCCTAGTCATGTGCTTTCATGGTACCAGCTATTCACGTACATAAATTTGTATAATAGACAATCGAATGCCTACGAGTATTTCAATATATTCTTCGACTAACAAAGATACTGTTTTTATTTCCGAGAAATAGTTACAGTAATTTGAGGTTGGTTACGGTGAAGTAAAGAGTTACTTATTGTCAGAAAACTCAATATGCCCTAACTCAAAATACCTTTACAAACACAGTCTCCGAATTTGATGATAAAAATAACACTATAATCACTTACTGTAGTAAAGAATATACCCGTATTTTAGGTTTTATTTAACAAAATTCAACATAATGTTATAATGGCACATTAATCCTGACAATTCAGTTTCTTCTTTATTTAAGACGTTCAATGTTGACCGCGGAGTTTATAATATAAGGTGCTATAAAAATATCTGCCACGGCTTTAATGGGAGGTAGTATTGTGTTTATAGATTACAATAGTGAAGAACTTTCGTGCCCAGGAACCTTTATTTCAATTTGAGAAAATAAAGTAGTTAAATAAACATTGACTCTACTCTGCATAATGTGGTTCACAAATTACGCGCGATGTGTCGCTTTTTCAATGAAAACAACTGCTATCTCTTTCCATCTGTTCTGTGAATGAAAATTGATATCAGCTGACTAGTTCGTCACTACCCAATCTACTAGGTACGCAATAATACGCCAAGTGTTTTAAAAAAGCAATTACTTACCAGCTACCGCATTCTTCCAAAAAACTGACGTAAATAAGATGATAAACTTCCCATCACACTTAAAACAGGCTTTGGACTGTCAAGTTAGTGTAAGAATCGCAACTTTTTTCTTATTATTTTTAAACAATAGGGTACTTCCTTACTTAGATTAATATCAAATAACGATAAATTACAGTAACTTGGCGTGTTTAAAAGTTTAATCATCTTATTTACAACAATTGCACCGTATTTACAGTTATTTACACACTCCCTACCTACTTATCTACAAAACTGTTGCACTAGTCCGCCTTCGCGTTGCACACAAATGTAGGCACGCTTACGCACATGTCTCTTCACTTTATTTAATGTGTCCGTTTCACTTTTCACTTGCCTAAATGCGCGTTTGATGCGCCTTTTTAGTTCTTCCACACTTCTAATGTCATGACCGGTTTGGCCGTACACAAGGTCCTTTACACGACCCCACAAAAAAAAGTCTAGAGGCGTCAAATCCGGCGAGCGTGGACACCACGGTACTGGCCCTCCTCAGCCTATCCACCTATCACCGCCGTACCACACACCGTTTAAAAATTCCCTTACGGTGATGGCGAAATGAGGTGGTGCTCCATCATGTTGAAAGTGCAGCCCTCTTATCTCTTCAAGAGGAATACGTTCCAACATTCTTCTCACACGGGTTCGTAGTAAGCGCAGATACGTGTCTCCGTTCAGTCTGTCCAAGAACACTGGACCTAGAATTCTGTTGCCGAGTATCCCGGCCCACACATTAAGGCTAAACCGAGTCTGAAAGTGGTCAGGCCGCACAACACGAGGATTCGCCTCAGTCCAATAATGCGCATTGTGTATGTTGAACATACCAACCCGTGTGAATGTGGACTCGTCAGTCCACAGAATGTTGCGGCGTTCTTCTCGAAGCCAATTACAAAACGCGAGGCGAGCCGCGTAGTCATGTGGATGCAATTCTTGCACTCTTGTGAAGTGGTAAGGATGGAGCCCTTCCCGATTTAAAAGTCGCCACACGTAGTTGTCGCTCACGTCGAAGACTCGAGCAGCATCCCTGGTGCTCGCAAGAGGATGACGCCGGAAGAAGTCTAACACTTCCTCTTCGAGTTCGGCAGAGTATGGAGGCCTGCCTGCGTCAACCGGAGGCGGGTCAAAGCGGCCGTGTCGTCTAAATCTGTACACGGCGTCCAGAATGGTGTGATGGCTCACTCGCACACCAAACCTCTGCTGGTACAAGTTTACTGCATGCGCAGTTACAGAGTTACACTCGCGGTAGCACAATACCATTTCAAGATAGTCTTGATTGGAATACCGTCGTCTGGGAGGCATTTTTAATGAAACGCGCGCGATATTCCCGTCGCTACGAGCGGGCGGGGGCCGACTGGCGACTGGCGAGCGGGAGCGGGCGCGGGCGGTCGGCTGGCGCGTGCGACGAACGGGGTAGTGCGGGTGAGGGTGGGGGCGCGCGG
The DNA here is from genome assembly GCA_916610215.1 of Omphaloscelis lunosa. Classification (NCBI taxonomy): domain Eukaryota; kingdom Metazoa; phylum Arthropoda; class Insecta; order Lepidoptera; family Noctuidae; genus Omphaloscelis; species Omphaloscelis lunosa. The sequence continues at coordinate 22,765,269 of OU744253.1, forward strand.
GGCTGCGCGACCGAAGACAGAGCGGCCGCCGTGCACGGCGGCATTTGTTTGATAAGAATGGCAACAGTGTATGAACGTCGCCGGCGTTTATGAATTGAATTCGGTGCGGTACGGCAACAGCTTACTACGGGATGGTTTTATACTAATAAATCAATTCAAATTTATACGTACTTTTTTTTTGTATGAAAAAAAAATATGAAAAATAATCAATAATTTATCTTTACTATTGTAATCTATAAACACAATACTATCTCCCATTGCAGCCGTGGCAGATATTTTTATAGCACCTTATATATTACTACATTCTCCTAGGCTTATTTATTGTGCCACGTAGTCAGCTAGATGAGCAGGCGGACGTCGTACTCTTTCAGAACGACGCAGAGTCTCTGGCGTGATGTTCTGTGGCTGGACCAATTCGTTCTGGGAATCTCGCTGGCCATCTGTGTTATGATCATCGCCATCGACTGCATCGATGAATTCGTCGTCATCATTGGAATCAGCTTCATCCGTTTCTAAAGATACTCCAGCAGGAGCTAGGTGTCGATTAGATACGACAACTTCTCTACCACTGCTCAAACGCACACGAGAATGTTGAGGGCTACTTTCCAGAGTCTCTACTTCTTCAACCAGTGGATCATATTTGCTGGTTCGATTATGGTTTCGCATTAATACTTTTCCTAGGACGTTTAGCCATGTAGGCATCGACTGACCACTTGAGGATCTCCTGGCGTGAGAGAACATCCACTCATGGGGCGTGCTGTTTGTAGCCGTGCAAAGAAGTGACCTTACAGAATGCAGAGCCTGAGTTAAAACTGACTCCCATTTAGTTATAGGCAGATCTCGGCTTTTCAGAGCCAACTGTACTGTTCGCCAAATAATTCCGTTGTATCTCTCCGTTTGTCCATTACCCTGAGGATTGTAAGGTGTAGTGTAGCTCGTAGCAATGCCCTTCTGGTGAAGAAAGTCTTTCATCTCTTTTGAAAGAAAAGATGTACCACGATCTGAGTGTACGTAAGTTGGCATTCCAAATATAGAAAATAAATCAGTCAGTTTATTAATAACCGTGTTAGTACTCAAGTCTGGGCAGGGATATGCAAATGGGAATCGAGAATATTCGTCCACAATCGTAAGGATATATCGATTGTTCCCAGTGCCATCTGAGGGAAGTGGACCTTTAAAATCTATCGATATTCTTTCGAATGGGGCCATCGCTTTTATTAGTTTTCCCATGTTTCGTTGAAATCGAGGCTTTACTTCAGCACATATAGAACAATTCGCAGTAATACGTTTTATCTCTTCAGTGGAGTAAGCTAAATTTTTGCTTCGAACCCAATGAAGCATTCTTGTTACTCCAGGATGACACAAGGTTTTATGCAGTTCTTTGAGTGCATTTTCTGAACTGTAAACAGAGGCTACTAATGGTGCATTGGCTCTTGATAAAGCATCAGCCGCTATATTTTCCTTTCCAGGGCGATAAACTATATCAAAATTGTATTCTGAAAGTTCTAATCGCCAACGTTGTATTTGTCATTTTTAATTCTAGACGAATGCTGCTGATTGAACATAAATGCGACCGATTTTTGGTCAGTTATCAGTTTAAACTCTCGTCCGATGAGGAATTGTCTCCATTTCCGAAGACATTCGACTATAGCTGCGGCCTCCTTCTCGATGGCTGGGTGATTCCGCTCACTACTGTGAAGGCTTCTCGAGAAAAACGCAACTGGTCTGCCTTCTTGTGACAGAGTTCCCGCGATAGCATAGTCTGAAGCGTCTGTTTCAACAATAAATTGTATGTTATCATCAATTGCGTTTACTGCTGATCTGGCTATCTCTTGCTTTAGAGCATTAAAAGCATTTACTGCCTCAGAATCGAGAGGGAATGTACCTTGCGAAACGAGGGACTGAATTTTATGAGAGAATCTTGGCACATATTTAGAATAGTGAGCAAATAATCCCAATGGTCGCCGGAGCGATGCCGAGTCTGAAGGCAGAGGCAGCTCTAATAGTGGACGTAGACGATCCGGGTCGGGTTTAATAACTCCATTGTTTATAGTATATCCTAGAATACTTATCTCTTTCAATGCAAATTCGCTCTTGTCAAGATTCAGTGTAAGGTTATACCGTTTGGTAATATCAAGAAATCGCTGCAGTTTTTGATCGTGGTCAGCTTGAGTTGTTCCACAGACTGTTATGTCATCCAAATATGCGTATACTCCTTTAAGTTCCTCTTTTGCAATTATATTATTGACAGTTCTTTGAAAAACCGCTACTCCGTTGGTAACCCCGAAAGGTATTCTACGAAATTGATATAAATTACCTTCTGCTTGAAATGTTGTATAAGGTTTTTCTGTTTCGAGAATCGGAATCTGATGGTACGCACTTTTTAAGTCAATTTTGCTGTAGATTCTATGTTTGGCTACCTTAGAAACTATTTCTTCAATACTTGGTAAAGGATAAGCGTCTAGTTGCGTGTATCTATTTATTGTCTGAGAGTAAGTTATACACATCCTTTTTTATGACTTTCATTTGTAGTTACAAGCACTTGTGCTCTCCATGGTGACGAACTAGTTTCTATAATTCCTTCAGCTAGTAATTTTCTTATTTCAGTACGAATAAACTGCATATCACCATCTGAGTATCTTCGTGACTTAACAGCTATTGGTTTGCAGTCTGGTAAGAGATTCGGGAATAAGCAGATTGGATCGATATTGGCTTGAGTTAGTGCACATAATTTCAATGGAGCTCCAGATCCGCCGAAATGCATTTCTAATGTATTATATCTCTTAAGAATATCATGACCAATTATGATATCCGTACATAAGTTCTCCATTATTAATAGGTCCACTTGAAAACTATGAACTTGCATATCGATATTGACAGAGCACATTGCGTCTACCTTTGTTTTTAGATTTGATGCTGCCATGCTGACATTTTGGTAGCATGAGCTCTTTTGTATATTATATTGACAAACTAGTCGACTGTCTATAAAACTAGCAGTACTCCCTGTATCAATCAATGCTCTGGCTGCAAATAATCCGTTTATTTTTATCGGTATCATAGCTTTATCGAGATCAGTTGTAGCGGCCACGATACATGATAACAATTTCTGCGACTCTGCATTTTCCATAAGTTTATTCGGTTCCTCTATAGCATTTGTAAAAGCACTCCGTTGTGGTGGCGCAGTCACTGCACTTTTGCATACTTTTGCAAAATGCCCCCTTTTTCCACATTTAAGGCAGGTTGTACTAGCAGCCGGACAGTTTTGCCTCGTGTCTCTTGTTTCCACAGAAATAGCATAGTTCTTGGATGTGTGTTCTCTGATTGTTAATGGGTACCGCATTAACAAAGGTACTAGTATTAGGTTGCTGGTAATCATCACTGTATATTCGCGCCATCTCTAGAGCGCGGGCCTGCTTGAATGCATCGTCTAATGTGAGAGTGCTATTTTCCAACAGTCTTTGACGAACTATGGACGACGAAAGACCTGATATGAAAGCATCTCTAATAAAATCACTCTCATTTTGTTCAGCGGTCACTTGTTTAAAATTGCATTCTTTTGAAAGCAGTTTCAAGGCTTGTAGATACTGGTCGATGGACTCACCTGGTTGTTGTGCTCGTTTTGCTAATCTGTGCCTGGAATATATTTCGTTAGGTGGCTTCAGAAATAATGCATCAAGTCACTTTAGAGCAATATCGTAATCAGTGCAATCCTGTATGCGCATAAAAGTCGTAGGGGACAGATGATTCGTTAGTAATTGGAATTTAGTTTCTTTTGCAACAGTTTTCTCATTCGTAGTTATAGATGTCAGAAAATTTTCTAATGTGCTTTTCCAATGTGTCCACTGAGGGGACAGATCTTGGCTTGAGGACGGGTCTCCGTCGAAACGTTCTGGTCGTAGATATTTTTCCATTTTGTTAAATAAATTGAAGTAAAGAATATACCCGTATTTTAGGTTTTATTTAACAAAATTCAACATAATGTTATAATGGCACATTAATCCTGACAATTCAGTTTCTTCTTTATTTAAGACGTTCAATGTTGACCGAGGAGTTTATAATATATTACTACAAAGCGCGGAATGACATCGCCGCAATAACTATCACATCATTTTAAACAATAAAACTAATTCATTACTTGCACGTGGAAAATAAAATTCTAGTCTCAAAATATTAATTTCAAAACATAATACAATAACAAATTCGTCGTCGCGTCGCACGGACTTGCAATTCACTTAACGCGGGTCAACAAAGCGGATACCTAGTGAATTTGCGCCGTTTGCACCAACTTAAGACCTTTCAAAATAAAAAGTACTCTGTGCACTCAAAAGCCGGGCTTTTCATTTCATAGAAATCTGCGTATATGTACTTACCAATATATCAACTAATGTAAATGTTTCTATAGCAATTTGTAGGCGAAAACTGCGAGACAAAGAAAGGTAAGGCAAGCCAGATAAGAAGCCCACGAGTGTGAGCGAGAAGGCGCAATTGAATGCATTGTATTGGCGCGCAACAAAGCGCGCGGAATTTAAATTTTATTCATATGATTACTAAATGAATGATTCGAGTTCAATGAGTGCGTAGATCTGGCAACCTAGCTAAGTGCGCGCGGCAGAAAAAACGGGGATTTCGAAATTTGGCTATTCCTATGACATGCATGATTGAGTTCGAGTTCACAGACTGTTTCTTTTTTTATTTCTTTTTATTGGTAGGCCTAGGTTTGTTCTTGAGAATTATGATTTTATTAGGGCAAGCCGGGCTTTTTGGCTTCTATGAAGGTACCGCCACTGCAATCCGTCCATTTCCGAATTGGAAATCACCGGGACCTGGGCTACGTCTAATGGCGTGATTAACACAGCATCCATTTTTGGTATAGTTTCACACACTCGCTCGACATCCTGCATCCAGCCAGCCTCAGTGTGACAGACGGGCACCGACCAGATGCTGCGCCAGAATGCACTCGTGGCGGCTTCATCCGAGCGGCACACGTCTGTCACATTTTGTTCAGGACGCTCCCAAGCTCTATATACCCACCTCTCATCGCTCTGGAACATGCGATTCTGCGTGTATCGGTCAATCGCTTATACCGCCAAATACGGCTCGCCCATGCACAAACTGTGAGAACCCTGACCCCATCGATTTGTCACTCGATCCTGCACTGCCAGGCTAGTACGACTGGTTTGGGTCGAGTAGCTCCGTCGCAGTTTGGAAACTTGACGTTAGCTAAACGACGTGCCGCAATAGCCGCGCAATGTAGAATCGAGTGTGTATCAATGAGATCCTCGCTGCTGTCGAAAAAAATCGTAAGCTGCGAGTCCAAGGCACACACTGTAACGTTACATTTGCACACGGCAGTTGGATCTGTAACGATTTTAATTACAAGGATAAATAGAATTTATTTAGAGCCAAAAAATAAATAAAAGAGAAGTATAAAAAACACAGTTCAACACTACACTGATCAGCACTACACACTCAGAAGGTTAGGCCTCAGAAGTGGCCTACAGCAGGAAGTGGTCTTCAGCAGATAGGGGCTCCAGCAGGAAGTGGTCTTCAGCAGTAAGAGGCTCCAGCAGAAAGTAGTTCACAGCTGGTAGTGGCCTCGGCAGGTCGATGCCTCCGCAGGAAAGAAGAATTTCACCCGTAGAAGACAGATGCAGACTGTCTTTAGGTTTTGGAACTAGGTGAACCCCAAGATGGCCAAGGCAGACCAAGATAGACTAGAAGAGAGTCAGACCTTTTACTATAGAAAAGTCGGAGATAGACTAGAATCGTTACTTCTGACGGCCTCTGCTTTTATAACCTTCAGCTCGTTTTCAAAATCAATCTTCTTTTCCATTTTCAAACAATGGTTTCTTCCTTGGAGTGCGTAAATTTCATAAATAAAATTTAGAACAATAGTTAATAATTTGTAGTTATTTCGTACAATCATAATATAAAAAATCAATTATAACTAATACAATGTTTTAGCGATATCAATAAAAATAATTAAAACTATATAAACCAAAAAGTAACATCATAGACTAAGCCAAACAGAAAAATAAAAAGAAACTGACAGTTTAACATTTGACATAGGTAAGTGTCACAAAAAGAAAATCTACAGAAAATATCAATAACAATGAAATACAGAGCCTCAGGAATATTTAACACACCGGCAATGGTCATACATTTACCTAGAGAGAACGTATGATAAAAGGCCAACATTTTAACAAGCAAACCGTAAGTAAAAACATGCAACATTACATTTCCCCGACAACCCCGGAAAATTTTTGAATCCCATGAAAAAAATTTTAGGGCATTACCTAGCAAATCTAGTAATGAACTAACCTGTATGACTATTTACAGTGGTACTGAAAATTAAAAAGAAAGAAAACACTAACATCTGGTGTGTAGTATCTTACAATAATGATTCCCCATAACCCAAAGAATGAAATTGAATTGTATCATGAAAAAACATATAACTATGATGAAACTTTTAAAGAATTTGTTAAGAAATATTCAAAAAAATTTAAAAGAGCCTGTTCCTCAGCAAAAGCCATACACATTAAAAATAAAATAAAATCTTCTGGAAATAAAATTAAAACAACTTGAAATATTATTAATTCAGAAACGGGAAGAACGACAGTACGGAATCGTGACTTCCATCTAAAAATTAATGATGTAGATATAAAGGCAGACGTGGAGGTGGCAACTGAGTTTGAAATTTTTTTCACTAATATTCCTATTTTAACAACCAAAACTCTGTCATCGTCGTCCTCTACTTCTGCTTACTCAATACTTAAAGAATGTGTACCAGAATGTGACAAACTTTTTGAATTCACAGTTATTACTGCTAAAGACATTATAGAATCTTTTAAAAATCTTGATGTAAAAAAAACTGCTGACCTTTGGGGATTATCAGTACATACCGTGTCCTCAATAATTGATGTAATTTCACCCTTTTTAGCAGTCGTTTTTAACTCTTGTATTGCATCTGGAGTATTTCCTGATCTGATGAAACTTAGCAAAGTGATGCCACTGTTCAAATCTGGCAGCACAACTGATCCCACAAATTTTCGCCCTATTTCAATATTACCTACTTTGAGCAAAATCTTTGAAAAAATAATTTTAAAACAAATGTTAGGACATTTCAATGCATATAATCTACTTCATCTGAAACAGTTTGGTTTTACAAAGGGTCGTTCAACTACAGACGCGGGCGTGGAATTACTGAAGAGCATATTCGAGGCCTGGGAGGAGTCGCAAGATGCTCTTGGCATTTTCTGTGACTTGTCTAAGGCTTTCGATTGCGTACATCATGATACACTCACCAGGAAACTGTACCACTATGGTATGAGGGACAAGGCTCTTGACCTTCTGACTTCTTATCTGAACAACGGAATCCAGAGGGTCGATGTTAATGGCAAGAAATCTACAGGATCTGCGGTCACCATGGGCGTTCCGCAGGGTTCAATTCTTGGGCCTTTCTTATTTCTAATTTATATAAATGATTTACCTTATCACATAAGGGATAATCACAAGATAGTATTATTCGCAGATGACACTTCGCTCATTTTTAAAATCAAACGTCAGTTAGTCAACTTTGAACAAGTTAACGATGCACTCTCTAAAGTAGTGCATTGGTTTAATGTAAATAATCTTCTACTGAACGAAAAAAAGACTAAACTCATTAAATTTTCAATGCCAAATGTCAGGCAGCTATCTACCAATGTTCAAGTAAATGGAACAGAGTTGGACCCTGTTGAGTCGACAGTTTTTCTTGGAATCACTATTGACAGTAAAAATTGTCAGGAAGACTAAGTTCGGCCGCCTATGCTGTTAAAAAAATTAGACAGATAACTGATGTGGATACAGCCAGAATTGTTTATTTTAGTTATTTTCATAGTCTTATGTCATTATGGGATTCTTCTCTGTGGAACCTGTGCGGACATTGATACTATCTTTGTTCTACAGAAAAGGGCTGTTCGAGCCATATACAACCTAGATCCAAGAGATTCCCTTAGAGAAAAATTCAAAGAAATAAATATTCTGACTGTAGCCTCACAATATATTTTTGAAAACCTATTGTATGTACACAAAAATATATCAAATTTTAAGAAAATGTCCTATATTCATAGTTTAAATACCAGGAATAAACACAATCTTGCTGTGCATCGCACACGTCTCCACAAAGTAGGCAACTCGTTTATGGGTCAATGTATACGCTTTTACAACAAACTTCCCATTGACATTCGAAACTTACCCATTAATAGATTTAAAATATGTATTAAAACCAAACTTTGTAAAAAAGGGTATTATAAAATTTCAGATTATTTAGAAGATAAAAAAGCATGGGATTGAACTGCTCGCTCTGCTAAGCCTTGTGATAAAACTTAACATTTTAATTATTTTGTAAAATCATGAAAATATACCAGTTTTATATACACATTGACATTGTTGAAAATTATATTCAAAATGACATGATTACTTTGTAAAGTATTATATTATTTTAATTAATTATTGTGAATGTGAGGACTATGTGGATATCATTATTATTTTCATTTTTCAGTTAGTTTTAATTATGGTCTGGCAGTTTGAGTAGTTTATGCGGCCTACCCAAATGTCTTTTCTTTGGTATTGTTCGTCGAGTTGAGCTCCTTAAGTTCTGAGTTGAGCTCCACGATTACTGACAAATGCTTGCACTGACTGGACAGGTTCATTCAAATCTGTGCGGTTCTTTCCTCAAAAGACCATTTCAGACACTAATCTACATGGTCCTCATATGGCCTGACCAAGATTATGTCTGGACTTTAAAAGAGACTGTGACCTCTGAGTTTGTTTCGGCCTTTCTTCTCAGAGTAATCAGATAGGAAACGCCGAACTCAACTAGCTTATTTTTATTTTTTTTAAATATGACGTGTAAATATAAATATACGTCTACTGCGGAGCGTGCGCGCCTGTTGGCTGTGGGTAAGTGGGAGTCGGGCCTGTGGCTTCATGCACTACCGTCGTCGAACTTAGGCACTTTGTTCGACGACACTACCTTCCGCATTGCTGCTTCCCTGCGTCTAGGAGCTCCTTGTTGTTCTCCTCATCGCTGTCACTGTGGTGAAGTTGTCAACAGCCTCGGACACCACGGCCTGTTCTGCAGCCGAAGTGCGGGTCGCTTAGCGCGGCATGCAAACATTAATGACATCATCCGACGAGCTCTTGTCACCGTCGGCGTTCCAGCTGTATTAGAACCCAACGGTTTGGCACGCGACGATGGCAAGAGACCGGACGGCATGTCTTTATTTCCATGGAAGGTGGGTAGGCCTTTAGTGTGGGACGCAACGTGTGTCGATACTCTAGCGCCATCCCATCTTCCTGGCTCGGCGTGCTGTGCTGGCGCTGCCGCTGCGGCTGCGGAAAACCTCAAGCGGCGAAAGTATAATAACCTTATAGGTCACTATATTTTCGAGCCGTTTGGGGTTGAAACCCTAGGGCCGTGGGGTCCGAGTGCTCACGGTCTGTTCAATGAAATCTCCAAACGACTGGTTGACACTTCCCGTGACCCAAGGGCTGGTTTTTACCTTGGCCAGCGGCTAAGCATTGCCATACAACGTGGCAATGCGGCCAGTCTCTTGGGTACATTACCAGTCGACAGCGACGCGGAGGAATTTTTCGACGCCATATTTTAGTTTAATTTTAGTTTAGTTTTAGTCTAATAGTTTTAGTTAGGTTAGGATATTATATTTTTTTAGTTTTGTCATACTCTTGTACTTATTAATAAAAGAAAAGATTACTTTCACAAAGCCCTGTAACATTGAGATACTTATTAAATGTCATTGTCATAATTGTCAGTCAACAACATTCAATATCATTTTTGACACATGGCTGTCATGGGTTTCGATCTGTTATTACTAAAAAAATAATAAATATTCATTAATATAAAAATGGAGTAATGATTAAAGTAAATTAATGTTCAGTATTGTACAAACGTCCACAGGATATTGTCCTGCAGGCGTCGTGGAGTGTCCCAGTCCCCAACTTGCCAGTGACAAGTTAACACTCACAAGCGAAAAACTGGGTACGGTTACCGATGAATGGTAACCGCAGTGGTGTGCAAGTGTGTGGGATGCAGTGTAGTGAGGTAAAGAAAAGAGTAAAGAGTAGGTGGTAACGTCTATAGGATATTCTCCTATAGAACGTCGTAAAGTAAGCCAAACCCCAACTTGCAAATGACCAACGAACGAACGATGGTTTTAACACTTACAAGCGAAGAATGGATGACAATTACGATGGTAATCGTAGTGTGTGTGGGGGTGTAGTATTAGAGTATGTTCAGTATAAGAAGTGTTGAGTAAAGGTTGTAATGGATGAGGTGATGAATAAAGGTTCGCCAAAATATAAATGAAAAACTTGTGAAACTTTAGTTTTAGAATTTAGAGAGGGAAGAGGGGGTGGGTAAGCTGAATTGGGCGCCAAATTGTAACGTTACATTTTCCCAGAAGGGGAAAATGTAAGGTCGGAAGAAAAACTACCTCTTACCTAGGAGGGGCAGTTGGATCTGTAACGATTTTAATTACAAGGAAAAATAGAATTTATTTAGAGCCAAAAATAAAATAAAAGAAAAGTATAAAAAACACAGTTCAACACTACACTGATCAGCACTACACACTCAGGTTGCCTACAGTGGCCTACAGCAGGAAGTGGTCTTCAGCAGATAGGGGCTCCAGCAGGAAGTGGTCTTCAGTAGTAAGAGGCTCCAGCAGAAAGTAGTTCACAGCTGGTAGTGGCTTCGGCAGGTCGATGCCTCCGCAGGAAAGAAGAATTTCACCCGTAGAAGACAGACGCAGACTGTCTTTAGGTTTTGGAATTAGGTGAACCCCAAGATGGCCAAGGCAGACCAAGATAGACTAGAAGAGAGTCAGACCTTTTACTATAGAAAAGTCGGAGATAGACTAGAATCGTTACTTCTGACGGCCTCTGCTTTTATAACCTTCAGCTCGTTTTCAAAATCAATCTTCTTTTCCATTTTCAAACAATGGTTTCTTCCTTGGAGTGCGTAAATTTCATAAATAAAATTTAGAACAATAGTTAATAATTTGTAGTTATTTCGTACAATCATAATATAAAAAATCAATTATAACTAATACAATGTTTTAGCGATATCAATAAAAATAATTAAAACTATATAAACCAAAAAGTAACATCATAGACTAAGCCAAACAGAAAAATAAAAAGAAACTGACAGTTTAACATTTGACATAGGTAAGTGTCACAACAAGAAAATCTAATCAATAACAATGAAATACAGAGCCTCAGGAATATTTAACACACCGGCAATGGTCATGCATTTACTTAGAGAGAACGTATGATAAAAGACCAACATTTTAACAACCAAACCGTAAGTAAAAACATGCAACATTACAACACCAGCGCCCTATTTCTTTTTTTGTGCACGGGTAGGCTAGGTAATCGTGGTCTAAGTTCGGTCGGTGTATCTATACTCGCAAAACGCATCCTCCAGTGCGCTCCTCAATCGGTCGTTACACTGGCTACTTACTGTGGCAACCCTATCATCCTCCTCTTCAACACCATGATTGAACCGCGGCGGGGTTGCATCAATATTTGACGCTTGTGCCGCGGTTTGTGCCCGAGTTGAGACAATATGGTTACTCAGTACCTCTGAGCGCAGCCTATCAAGTGCGGTATTGTCCAACTTATGATTGTGTTGGATGACACGCACCTGATCCGACAGTCGTTGGGCCGACACGTTGACGGTTGGCTCTAGTTCCTGGAACAGAGACCGCATCTTAACACGGTACGCAGTGAGGTTAGTTCCTCCCTCTGTAGACCCGTAATATGCGCGCATGACGTTCTCGTTCATCAACTGAGTCCATCTCATGCGCTGCACACAACCACCGGCAGCAGGGACCCGGCTCGGGGCCGGTTGGCCCCTAAGTCCCAGGCTTCTCGGTGGCCAGCCTCTCCCCTGCCGGCGTACAGGTGTTGGCGACGTCGGCGGGGAGAAATACTCGTCACTGGAGCTCGGCGCAACTACCGCGGCCGGTGTCGATACAGCGCTCACGATGGGGGTGGGTACCGGTGGTGGCGAGGCGGAGCTGAGCGGCGAGTCCGGGGGTGGTAGGCGTGCACTACGAGCTGCTGATCTTGTCAACATATTACGTTTTCATATCTTGCATGGGGTCCGTATTTGACAGCGTCATTTTTGATTAATTATAGTATTTTTTTTTTCGTAGATAAGAGTTTATTGTTTATTATTTATTGTTTATTCCAATGTGTTTTACAGAGCTCTTTGTATGTATACGATATATGTAAATAATTAAATATGCGAATTATGAGATAAGAAAACTATTTTCGTTGTTGACGTTTCAATGTTGCAAATGTTATTATTAAATTAAAAGTAATGAGATAAATAGCCGACTATTGACCATTGTTTGTATACATAGCGACATATTTAATTTATTTGTATTAACTAATTTTATTTTTGATTTAATTTATTCATTATTACTCATAAAATACTCATACTTACTCATAAATAATATAATATAATTCGATAGCTACAGTAACAATTAACAATAATTATTCTATTCTATTGATTTGAAGCATGTTTTGTAATGTATCTATTCCAACCTCTGTACAACATGTTTGCAATTAACTGTTTTTTTTTTAAATCTAATAATAAAGTTAAGTCAATGTGGAGCATAATAAATCAGCGTAAAAACAAAAAAAAAAAAATAGCAAGTGAGAAATGTAATATAACCCAAACGAATAAAGGCTCGTGCAGACCAGCGCGATATCGCGCGCGCTACAGGCAGCGCGACCCTTGTAGCACCCGCGATATTGCGCTGGTCTGCACGAGCCTTAATAGCGTAACTTCTGAACCCAAAGAGGTAGTAAACATATTTAATTATTTTTTGCTTCTATCTATCTGGGAGGCTACTCAACCGGAAAACCGAAAGTTGTATGCCCTACAAATGATTCAATGTTCCTCAGTCCAACTGATGCTTACGAGGTGAACAGTTGAACACATTAAAAAAAAAAGTCACGGCGTTAATGAACTTCCACCTACCTTTTTAAGACAATGTGCAGATGAATTAAACAATGTACAGATGAATTAACCTTACCATTTTATACATTATTAAACCAATCATTTGAAGAAGGAGCTTTCCCCAATGTCTAAAAAAAGTTTTAAAAAGCCTATTCACAAAAAGAATTTTAAAAGCGATCCGATTAATTACCACCCCATTGCCCTCTTACCGAAAGTTTCTAAAATATTCGAAAAAGCCATGTGTAATCGAGTATGTATATGCGTTTTGTGAAAAATATAATTTATCGAATGCCTGCCCAAAAGGTTTCCGAAAAAATCGTTCCACTATCTTGGCCATTTACAAATATATTTAAAAAGCCCTTGATATAGAAAGAAGAAAAGAAAGAAAGAAAGAAAATACGTTTATTTGCGGTAAACATGACACAACGTATGATTAAAAAAAACACGTAAATAACAAATTGGGGGAAAATATGCGTCTCATCCACACAAAACGGCCATCGCTCAGCATAAATGCTGTGACCCCATGCGAGACAGAGCCCCAACGCTGATTTTCAACGACAGCCGGCGCTGACGTGATAACGTCAACCGGTGCAGCATATAGTGAAATGACAAATCAAAAATCACAAATATAATATTTAAAATGGCAACATTTCGTTCCATATAATTAATGTTGATTAATTATATGGAACGAAATGTTGATCTTGATATGGCTAAAGCATATGCAAAAAAGCATATAACTTTAAATATTATTAAATTAACTATATACTTAGTATAGGACTCCGCGGCAAATGTTATGGCTGGTTTGTATTTTATTTGAAACACAGGGAACAAATAGTTGAAATCGAATCCTAATCTTAATATAAATGAGCCATGTGTCCTGTTTGCGCATGACATAGATCTATACTATACTCATGCGAACAACAATTTAATTGATATGGGTCTAGCGTGAAGTTGGTTTTCTTAGAAATTATTTTATTGCCCAAGAAAAAGAATGGGAGAATTTCTCAATGCGGCGCGTATATTTTTTTTATGTATGACCACGCATAGCTTCTTACAGAGTAGTCCGATTTGAATTATTCTTGTTTTATTAGGGAGGGTATACCTCGAAGTTAGACCCATGTAAAATTGAAAACTAAAATCCACCCAAGGGCAGAAAAATTCATCCACACTAAGGGTAGAAAAAATGGCGATGATTTATTTCTCACCTACTGACTTTTCAACTATGAACCGATTGTTGAAATTTCGCACACATAATGTTGTTCTGATGACACAACCATATAATAAAGACCAGTACCCTAATTGCGTAACTTGTTTTTGTAAACAATTATGCCTAATTTGTTTCATTATGACAATTCAACAACATTTATTGCGTTATTTACGTTGTTGAGCAGATTTTTTTTCCAACTTATGAAGCAATCTGTTTCAAGCCGAAACAGATTGTGATTATGTTGTATTACGCAATTAGGATAAATCAAATCAAATCAAATCGTTTATTGCAAACCATAATGTACAATTACAGGTGGTAAATAAAAATATAATAGAAACAATTATGGACCCTGTCGGGCACAGCAAATTTTTAAATAGGTAGAGAGAGGGAGAGCGCTTTATCAATTTTCCTTATTATTAAATTAAGAACTATTAATATCCTATTACCTATGTATTTATATTTTCATTCATTCATTTATTCTATTAATATTTTATATGCAGTACTATCCATTCTATATTATTTATTTATTTAATTATATTTAATATTGCTTATTTGTTTACTCGCTTAAAATTTGTTTATTATTATTATTAATGTAGTAAAATTATTTAGTATTATGGTATCATTTATTTTTATTATTTCACTTATTAAATATATCTGTTATTCATAATTATGTATTATTATTATTGAATTCATCCGTCAAAATTATTCTACATCCTTTTATCTATATATTTCCATTCGTTTACTTATTCTATTAATATTTTATATGAAGGCCTATCGTTCATTTATTATTTATTTAATTATATTTATTAATGTCATAAAATTATTTAATATTATAGTACAACTTATTATTTGCTATTTGAGTTATTAAAATATATCTGTTATTCATAGTTGTGTATCATAAATTAATCGAAATTATCCGTAAGATATTCTTGTATTGTGTAATAGCTTTTTTTAACTAAGTATTGTTTTAGTTTATTTAAAAATATACTGGTTTTATTTTGTTGTTTTATGTCTTCTGGTAATTTATTGTATATTCTTATTGACATTGAATATGGACTAGATGAGTGTAATTTAAGGCGGGAGGGGTGCAGATTTAGTCTATTTTTATGGCGCAACGAATAATTTGTTTGGATGTCTCCCCGTGTGCTGTAAGAATCTGGATATTTACGGACCAGTTTACATAATTCCAAGACATAAATACCAACCAAGGTGAGAATCTTGTGTTTTTGAAAGTAAGGCTTGCAACTATCTGTTGGTTCTATATTGATAATTATTCGTATTAGCTTTTTTTGGAGGGTAAATAGGGAGGGAGCGTCTGTGCTGTTTCCCCATAAAATGATGCCATAGTTAAACCAAGCGTGGGCATACGCGTAGTATGTGACTAGTGCGGTTTGTAGGTTTGTAGTCTTCTTTATTTCGCGGAGGGCATATGAAACTTTGAAATTTTTTATTTTACTGACTGTATATGTGATTTCCAGTTTAAATGAGTGTCTATTGTTAAACCTAGGAGAGTGAAATTGTTTACTGTTTCTAATTTATGTTGATAAAAAGTAAAATCTATATTTATTTGCTTTTTCTGCCTAGGGTGAAACGCTATTAGTTTGGTTTTGGTAAAATTTATTTCAAGATTATGGTCACTCATCCAGTTTACAGTTTTTCCAAGAATAGTCGTAAGTTTTTCATTTAAATTATCATTTGTTTGGCATGAAGTCAAGATCGAGATATCATCCGCAAAAAGTACACATGGCCCATCTATGGTTTTGGCGAGGTCATTTATATATATGATGAAAAGGAGACAACCTATAACACTTCCCTGGGGAATTGAAGCGTGTATTGATTTAACATCAGATCTAATGATCTGTGCTTCTTTTGTTTTTTGGTTGTAATATTTAATCTCGACTAATTGCTCTCTATCCCTTAAATATGATACGAACCATTCATGGGCTTTCCCGCGTACTCCTATTCCGTATAGTTTATTTAATTATATTTAAAATAGTACTTTGTCGTAGGCCTTGGTCATGTCGAGTAATATCCCTATTGCATATTGTTTATTATTTATAATATTTAATGCTTCTTGGATATATTTATAAACAGCTAGCGTTGTAGATCTGTTTTTGCGGAATCCATTTTGGCAGTCATCGAAATTTAGTATATTTTTCACAAAAGGAATATACACGATCACACATTGCTCTTTCGAAGACTTTGGATGCTGTAGGAAGAAGGGAAATTGGCCTATAGTTACTTGGGTCTGTTTTCGCTTTCTTTTTATGGATAGGTTTTATTAAAGCTTTTTTTAGTTGATTGGGGAAAGTGCCCTCTTCGAAAGATTGGTTTATTAATTTATAGAACGGTAAGGTAAGTTCATCAGCGCACTTCCGAACAGAGTCGGTGGGAGTTCGTCTATGCCGTGACTATTTTTATTTTTAAGGTTTTTTAAGATCTGGTTTACTTCGTATCCGTCGACTGGGGTAAGAAACATGGTATTTTCAGTAGGGTTAATCACTGATGTTTCTCTCTGTGGGCTGCCGGATTTGTGGGTGGTATTTTCCCCAATGGACGCGAAAAAGTTATTGAAAACGTTAGCTAGTTGTTTAGGTTCACTTACTAGGTTTATTGTTTGTAGTGTTATATTTTGTTTTTCTTTTTTGGTTTTTTTATTTGTTCGTTCCTTTACAATATTCCACATGGTTTTAACTTTATTCGATGATTTATTCATTTTATTTATGTAATTTATTTTTTTTGCCGCTGTTACAGATCTTCTTAAGATTTTTTCATATTTTTTATAGTATTTTGTAAATATTGGATTATTAATTTTAGACGAAAAAACTCTTAGTAGTCTTTTATTTTTACAAGATTGTTTAATACCAACAGATAACCAGAAATTATTAAGTTTTGGTTTTAGTTTAAGTCTACGTTTAGGGATACATGCATCTAAGATATCTGTCAGAGCTTTATGGAACAACTGATAGTTCTCATCGACATTTTTATTCGGCTGTACCTATAATATCGTTCCAGTTTAGTGTCTTTAGTTTGGATTTGAATTTTTGAATGTTACTACTATGATACTGGAGTTGATGATAATGATTTCAAAATCATCCGAAGATGGTGCTTTTTGAAAATGACATTATTGTTCTTTAAAGTAAACCGACGGTCACAAAATCTTGACGACGTGAATAACTCTCTTCTGGACCAAGATTGGTTTACGGTAAATAATGTGGTACTAAATGATAAAAAAACCAAATACATTAGATATAAATTACCGAATGTTAGAAGAAGCGAATGTGACATTATATTGAATGGAGTAAAACTGGAATTTATTTATCAAAAAAAAATCCTAGGAATCACGTTAGTCGAGAAATTACAATGGGGACCTCATATTTAACATCCCTTGCGGGGCGGCTAAGCTCAGCCACTTATGCTAAAGGCAGATGTAGCGTAAATTAAATTGTTAAGGTGCAATACTTTCATGTGGTATATTGTTGATACATTAAAGAGGTTCAGACACCTCTTATGCCATACCAAATACTGTATTATTCTTTACTGTATTTTGATAATAATTTTAAAAAAATATGTTAAAAGAAAATCATAGCAAGATTATCTAGGCCAAGATTCATACTGTTAAGTAAGTATTTATAATAAGATCCAGGCTCTCTAAAGAATCCCCTCTTTGAGGAGTGGCTAGAGAGGCGCCACGGCGTCCTCACCTTCCGCCTGACGCAGGTCCTCACCGGACATCGCTGTTTCGGGAGGTTCCTGCACAAGATAAGGCGGGAGGAAACGCCCGGGTGTCACCATTGTGTGGATCGCCCGGAGGTCACGGTGGAGCATACGGTGGAGGTCTGCCCAGCTTGGGCGGAGCATCACCGTGTCCTCGTGGAGGCGATCGGCGGCGGTGATCTCTCGCGTCCGGCCCTGGTTCAGGCCATGGTACGGAGCGATAGGAAATGGGAGGCCAACACCTCCTTCTGCGAAGCGGTAATGCTCGCGAAGGAGGAGGCGAAACGCGTGAGGGAGAGGCAAATTTCGCGCCCTCACGCCCCTAACCGCCGCAGGAGGAGACGCCCAGAGCGTCGGGAATCGCGAGGCGATTTCCGGCCATCGTAGCCGCCGGCTTGCGGACGGTGAGCAATGGGTAGCTCACCGTCCGATAAGGACCAGGCCCGGGTCGACGGCGCGTTGTGTTCCACGCGCGCCTCAAAGAGATGAAGAGTAGCATGAAGGGGTCCGCTAGGGCCGATGCCTGCCGGGGTTGCGAAGAAAACCGAAAGGGAGATCGTGGCCCCCGGCAACAGGGCAACCGAAGGAACACGGGTGGGTTTTAGTCAGTAAGAGTCTGACACACCCTACCGCTCCGCCCAGAGCGGATAAATGATAAATGATAAATGATTTTATTTCTGTAAATAGGTTTGTACAGTAAGCGTTCAAAAGTGCATAAGCACGTTAAGAATCATATTGCTGTGAACACGCGGTATAGTCCGTATATCTGTATGTGTAAACAACACGGCACACACACCACAGAGAACGCAGTATTGCGCTTTACACACTGTCGTATCGTCGCGTACTTGCGCCTCACTACCGAAACAAATATATATTTCCGTCGCTTTTGTTAGACAACACGCATCATGCGCTTGACCTTGGCCAGTTTATGGCAATGCTAAAATTCAATCTAAACTTACGTGTGCAGATAGCAGAACGCGTTAAGCATTGGTCTGAGATGCAAACTGGCTTAGGTTCCAACCTCGTCAAGCACAATGCAGTTTTTGCAAATATTAATATTTTTGTTTGCACTATATCTTAACTATTGCTGCCTTTTTTATTAATGCTGTTATTGCAATAAAGGGTTTAGAATTAAAAATGCGTAATATGTGATAGCAAAATTAAAAAATTGTATTCGTTATATTTATTTTACTTATAGATAATATATTGCTACAACTATTTGTCATTACGTCAGCTCAATAAGATGTGAAATAGATGTCAAAAAACTTAGAAGTAATTTATATTATTTTGACATATTTGTATTATGAAATGTTTTAAATTTTAAATTGATTTTTTCACCATAAATATTAGCTAGCTTATTATTAGTTAGCTTTGATCATGGTCGAAGTAATTTAGCAATAAATAAGAATATAAGACTAATCAAAATGTAAAAAAAAACTACTTACAAAATAGGTGATTTTAAGGTAAAGTATGGGCAGTTTGTTTACATTATTTATTTTACATTTTATTTGGCTTTAGTAAATATTGGTTGGTATTGAGGTTATAGCTTAAGTATTCATTTTCTTTACGAAAAGAAGATTGAAACTTAACCTCAAATTGTAATCCTAAAATAATATTACTAAAATAATCTTAAACATTTTCGGTCTATCTGCGAGAAATACGACAAACAACATATTGTAACTTGCTTAAAAAATCGTTACCACAAATTCATGCAATAACGAATCTGTTGTTTATTAAGTTGGTACGGTAAATATTTTAAGGTTAAAATATAGCAGTGTCCCACTTGAAGTCTTAATATTATCGTGCGAAACTTAAACGTTCTTGTTTATGCCTTTCTGTCGGAAACGGCTTCCTAGCTGGTCTTCAGTGATACAAGTCTTCAGAGTGCACAGCGAACGGTTCATAATAACGACGTGTTTAATAATTCAGCAAAATATCTCGTTGGTATGAAACCATTTGTTTCATATTCCTCCATCATTTGACGTCGCTACTGCTCGATAATAAGCCTCTTCCTCATTCCTCTTAACCCTCACAGTATTTCTCTAGAACAAAGAATAACATTGTATTTATTACACATAATAATTATTTATCATTCACTAATCGAATTAAACCTCATAATGAATTTAAAATTTTAAAGGCATCTTCTGTCTCAACAATACCTCTGTTCTATCAACAATACCTTTGATTAAGATTTATGTTTAGTAAAATATGAAATATTTAAATGATAACACTCACACTTAGTCCGGTCTCATTAGATATTTGTGTAAATTACATTCACTTTTACGCAGCGCAATAATATTTGATCTCCCTTTTAATATTTATATTTGACTGCATTTTGAAAACAATAACCACAACACCGCTAATACTTAAATACTCGTCACCAACAATAACCACGAACCAACAAAGTTTTGAGATTGGCTGGGAACAGACCGTAGCAATCGCGAATACGCGTAACGAACTGCGTCTGTCTACCCCACAGAAATCGAAATGATTTACTTAGTTTTCTGTTGTCTACCTGCTAAACCTTAATATTTATGTGAACAAGACGACCGAAACAAAAAACGAATGATTATTGAACTAGTCATTATTAAAAAATAACAAAAACTATGAATAATAATTATTAAAAAATAACAAAAACTATGAATGTAATTATTAAAAATTACAAGCAAACCACAGATGAGATTTGAACCCTCGCTCGGCTCGCCATAATCGCACGTTATCCACTGAGCTAGCACGCCGTATTCTATATTGATTGAAATTATGAACTACTATGAGTTGCAGACAAAGTGAGTGTGTGTGTATCTATAGTATTGTAACATCTTATATAAGAAGGTCGTAAGTCAAACCGAAGCGACAGTCTATTGCTTTGTGCGATTGCCTATGGACTTTTGGTCGGTACTGTACAAACACTTTTACACGTCAATCATATTTTAAAAACTAGATGAGGTCGGCGTTTCCTATCTAACTACTCTGAGAAGAAAGGCCGAAACAAACTCAGAGGTCACAGTCTCTTTTAAAGTTCAGACATAATCTTGGTCAGATCATGTGAAAACCATGTTAGTTGGTGTCTGAAGTGGTCTTTTGAGGAAAGCATCACACAGGTTGAGAGGGCCTGTCCAGTCAGTGCCCGCATTAGTCAGTTATCGTGCAGCTCAACTCAGAATTTAAGGAGCTCAACGATTCGACGAACAATACCAAAGAAAGGACATTTGGGTAGGCCGCATAAATTACTCAAACTGTCAGACTATAATTAGAACTAACTGAGAAAAAATTAAAAACAAAACAAAAAGAAAAAGGAATGACCCACATAGTCTTCACATTCACAAAAATTTAAATAATATAATACTTTAAAAGTAAATATTCATGTCGTTGTATATATAAAATTCCTTAATGTCAATGTGTATATAAAAACCAGGAAATAATCTTGGTCAGAGCATTTCATTTGAGGACCATGTAGATTTGTGTCTGAAATGGTCTTTTGAGGAAAGAACTATACAGATTTGAGTGGACCTGTCCATTCCATGCACGCATTTGTCAGTAATCGTGTAGCTCAACTCAGAACTTAAAAAGGGAGCTCAATGATTCGACAAACAATACCAAAGAAAGGACATTTGGGTAGGTCGCATAAAGTACTCACAACTGCCAGATTATCATTAAAAGTAACTGAGAAAAATAAATAAATATATATATATGACCCACATAGTCCTCACATTCACAATAATTAAAACAAAAAAAAAAAAAATATTATACTTCACAAAGTAAATATTCATGTCATTGTGTATATAATTTTAAAGTTAGCAAAATAAACAAAGTTCCGAAAGTAAAAAAATAAAGAAATAATAAAATTGGAGCAGCTCAATCCCATGCCTTTAGGCTCTTTCAAACAGGCGCGACACGCGACGCGACACAAAGACACCGCTCGTCGCGCGATGAGCGGTGTCTTTGTGTCGCGTCGCGTGTCGCGCCTGTTTGAAAGAGCCTTTTTTGCCCTCAATGTAATTTTTAACGGCATAAAAAGCCTTCTGGCACAACTTGCGTTTAGTGAATGATTTGAATTTATTAAGGCTTAGATCTTGTACCTGGCTTGGAATTTAATTATAAAAGCGTATACATTGACATCTAAAGGAGCCACCTATTTTCTTGAGCCTTGTTGTAGTTACAACAAATTTGTGTTTGTTCCTAGTATTTATGTGAGCAGTAATGCTCCTGACCTTTGACGACTGGTGACCTTGAGATGACGCACTACATTTGGAAGGCAGAACCATAAATACTCACAGCTCATTTAAAGCTGAACTAGGCTATAAAGCCAATGCGTAATTGCATTATAAAACAACCAATCGTTAGTGATGATTTCTGCATCCAAAAAGGTCTCGCCACAGAATACTTTGCGTGAGGCTTGTTGACGCACATTTCCAGGGAGCGGGGGTAGGCTTCACCAAGTACCCCAAACTGAATTGGTAGACGTTCAAAGAACGCTAGGGACCGTGTCTCGATAAAAAACCCCGTCCGTTCTGTAGGACTATTACTAAATCGTCACTGTTTATCGAGACACGCTATTGGGACGCAAAGCCGCTAATAGCCGCACCGCACCCTCTAAATGGGCAGATTAAGGGAGTGAGAAGTGACGAACGACCACTTCGGCGTTCACCAGGTACGATCGTAATGTATTCTGCTAGAGACTGAGTCTACGGTGCGCTTGTGCTAGTTTTGTATTATCTTAATAAAAAGGGGCTAGGCCGCCGTAAGGGTGTCTTTCACATAAGTACGCGATTAAAACCACTCAATACTTGCCTTCCTCAATAACAGTGACTTCGCAGTACTCTGTCATAGGATTGAGTAAGACATTTATTTAATGCTTAGGGAACGTGTTCCGTTAAATCGTATCGTCCCTCAGAGGTTCTATGCGTTAGGTCTAGCAGAACACGTACAGTACCGACCAAAAGTCCATAGGCAATCGCACAAAGCAATAGACTGACGCTTCGGTTTGACTTACGACCTTCTTCTATAAGATGTTACAATACTATAGATACACACACACTCACTTTGTCTGCAACTCATAGTAGTTCATAATTTCAATCAAAATAGAATACGGCGTGCTAGCTCAGTGGATAACGTGCTTTAGTATGTGCGATTAAGGCGAGCCGAGCGAGGGTTCAAATCTCATCTGTGGTTTGCTTGTAATTTTTAATAATTACATTCATAGTTTTTGTTATTTTTTAATAATTATTATTCATAGTTTTTGTTATTTTTTAATAATGACTAGTTCAATAATCATTCGTTTTTTGTTTCGGTCGTCTTGTTCACATAAATATTAAGGTTTAGCAGGTAGACCACAGAAAACTAAGTAAATCATTTCGATTTCTGTGGGGTAGACAGACGCAGTTCGTTACGCGTATTCGCGATTGCTACGGTCTGTTCCCAGCCAATCTCAAAACTTTGTTGGTTCGTGGTTATTGTTGGTGACGAGTATTTAAGTATTAGCGGTGTTGTGGTTATTGTTTTCAAAATGCAGTCAAATATAAATATTGAAAGGAGATCAAATATTATTGCGCTGCGTAAAAGTGAATGTAATTTACACAAATATCTAATGAGACCGGACTAAGTGTGAGTGTTATCATTTAAATATTTCATATTTTACGAAACATAAATCTTAATCAAAGGTATTGTTGATAGAACAGAGGTATTGTTGAGACAGAAGATGCCTTTAAAATTTTAAATTCATTATGAGGTTTAATTCGATTAGTGAATGATAAATAATTATTATGTGTAATAAATACAATGTTATTCTTTGTTCTAGAGAAATACTGTGAGGGTTAAGAGGAATGAGGAAGAGGCTTATTATCGAGCAGTAGCGACGTCAAATGATGGAGGAATATGAAACAAATGGTTTCATACCAACGAGATATTTTGCTGAATTATTAAACACGTCATTATGAACCGTTCGCTGTGCACTCTGAAGACTTGTATCACTGAAGACCAGGTAGGAAGCCGTTTTCGACAGAAAGGCATAAACAAGAACGTTTAAGTTTCGCACGATAATATTAAGACTTCAAGTGGGACACTGCTATATTTTAACCTTAAAATATTTACCGTACCAACTTAATAAACAACAGATTCGTTATTGCATGAATTTGTGGTAACGATTTTTTAAGCAAGTTACAATATGTTGTTTGTCGTATTTCTCGCAGATAGACCGAAAATGTTTAAGATTATTTTAGTAATATTATTATTTTAGGATTATAATTTGAGGTTAAGTTTCAATCTTCTTTTCGTAAAGAAAATGAATACTTAAGCTATAACCTCAATACCAGCCAATATTTACTAAAGCCAAATAAAATGTAAAATAAATAATGTAAACAAACTGCCCATACTTTACCTTAAAATCACCTATTTTGTAAGTAGTTTTTTTTTACATTTTGATTAGTCTCATATTCTTATTTATTGCTTAATTACTTCGACCATGATCAAAGCTAACTAATAATAAGCTAGCTAATATTTATGGTGAAAAAATCAATTTAAAATTTAAAACATTTCATAATACAAATATGTCAAAATAATATAAATTACTTCTAAGTTTTTTGACATCTATTTCACATCTTATTGAGCTGACGTAATGACAAATAATTGTAGCAATATATTATCTATAAGTAAAATAAATATAACGAATACAATTTTTTAATTTTGCTATCACATATTACGCATTTTTAATTCTAAACCCTTTATTGCAATAACAGCATTAATAAAAAAGGCAGCAATAGTTAAGATATAGTATTATTGCAAACAAAAATATTAATATTTGCAAAAACTGCATTGTGCTTGACGAGATTGGAACCTAAGCCAGTTTGCATCTCAGACCAATGCTTAACGCGTTCTGCTATCTGCACACGTTAGTTTGGATTGAATTTTAGCATTGACATAAACTGGCCAAGGTCAAGCGCATGATGCGTGTTGTCTAACAAAAGCGACGGAAATATATATTTGTTTCGGTAGTGAGGCGCAAGTACGCGACGATACGACAGTGTGTAAAGCGTAATACTGCGTTCTCCGTGGTGTGTGTGCCGTGTTGTTTACACATACAGATATACGGACTATACCGCGTGTTCACAGCAATATGATTCTTAACGTGCTTATGCACTTTTGAACGCTTACTGTACAATGAGACAAAACGTTGTAAAACGGTTCCCGGTCTCACTGCATTGGGTACATCGTAAACAGACAAATTAACGTAGTTATAAATAGTGATTTAAAGCGCAAGCGTAACGATCCCTTTACCCCTTCACCTTACCAAGACTGTATTGCAGGTATTGGTGCTCAACTGCAAGAGGAGGAGACGTTGGCGTTGGCATTTATAATACTAAAACATAATATTGTATTATATACTTTTGCATACCCTCTTATCTTCTTAGCTTCATATTATAATACTTATGTTTACTAACTGTAAATTCCTAATACTAGTCTCGCCTTGTATCCATTCCCTCCCTTAACTTAATTCAATCGGAACAAGGCAGTTTAGATTATCGGAATCCATTCTATCTTATATCGGTGGGAGGGTGACCAGTCTGGGACGAGCCCTACAGAACAGTGCGGAAAGGAGGGGCACTGTCCTTCCCCTAAGAGGGGAACTGATCTAACCACTAATATTAGTATAATTAGGAAAACCGAAAATTTTATCAACCTAGGGTAATTCAGGTACAGTCACACAGGTAATCTGTAAAGTTTTGCCAATTAACTTAAAAAGGCCGTGTTGTTCATCAAATGTATGTGTGCAATCTCACCAAATCATCGTAATCGTAGCCACTCAAACACGTTGTAGGTACGGATAGCAGAGATTAGATACAAACGGAAACAACAAACTATGGGCTGGATGACTGGTAGTAATAAGTCTGATATACCTGCCTAAGTAAGTTTAAAGTACCGAAGTATTTTGTATGGACATTAATTCTTCAGTCGCATTTCTAGCGGTATGGCCAGCGCCAGACCAACGCGTTCAACATTATGCACGTTTGCGATGCCAACGCGGTTTGATACATTATTCAATGAGCTGAAACCCTTTGATGTGGCAAAAAACTACCAACCGAGTTATCGCTTAAGGTCTAACATCATTAACAATGACACCTCTCAATTAACGTATTAATTAAATATATGCCAAACCTGTGTAATGTCTTATTTAACGACTTAATTTACGTCATGACGCACATGTGGCAGAAGCGCCAACAAAAGTCCATCGGCGGACAAACTGGCGACCGTACACAAATATTGATTTTAGGAATTTCAAATTCGATGCGTGCCTTATCGTTATCAATTTGTTACTCAGGTGGCCTGTACAGTCGGGACACATGAGTAAAGAGACTAACAGAGACAATACAACCGCGCCATGATAGGTACACTACTACAAGCATGAGGCGCATGTTACGTACCACACCAGGTGGCTTCGTCGCGTACGAAGAGAAGCCGGTTTATACCAGTTCGACCAGTTGAATCGTTAAAATAAATAAATAAAGTTTATTTTCTAGATTGTTTTACAAATGTTTTAAAAATTAAACCTAGGCCAGTTTTAAGTACAAATGAGTTAAGCACCTGTAGCCGAACTAGGCAAAAACCTGTATTTCGGCTATCAGCGCCAATCCCCTCGGATACTTTTACATTTATTATAGCCATTAACATTCATTTTTACAATATAATTTTACAGATATTATTATATATTATTATAATAATATGTAGAGTATGAATGTGTATGAATGCGTGACCTCTCATTATAGGGAATGAAGTGTGAGTATTTGAATTGAAAGAGGGTGTGTGGTGGTGTGTGAAAGTATGTGTAATCCATGAGAAGTTAAATATTTGGAAGTTTATGCGTGTGATCTGTGTGAATTTTGAAAGTATCAATCATACAAGTTAATGCTAACGTGATTATTGTGCTATATGTAGTAGAAGTTCAGTCTCTTCATAATTGAGTTTTTGTAAATATTCAGACACGTTTTTGCATCATTTTTTTGTTAGTGGTACCTATATGCTTATCGCCCTGTTTAATTTATTGTAAAGAATGGGTCCAATGAAGTTCGCAAAGCGTTGGCAAAATTTACTTTTAAAGAAAGTCATTCTGCCACAAACCAAGTCTGTTCTTCGTTTCTGAAGGGTACGTGGTCATCTGTTTGTTATGTGCAGCAAATCGTTGGCTGCGCGTTCGGATCGCGCGTCGTGTTTGTTTACGTTTCACGTTTTGACGTTTGCGTTGTGAATACATATAGTTGTTCACTGTACCTAGTTATGCATACCAGGCATCAGTTCCCATTGTAGTTAATCACTCGACACTCTGTTTGTAACCTCTTGTATTAATATTAATTATTTAGTTAAATAGCTATGTCACCGATTGCAGTTCATCTCTTTCGAACAGTTTACCTTTTTCTAACACGTATGGTATCGTTTATCTGAAGTGGTCTGGTGGGTCGTTCCAGAAATATTGTTTTTTTTAGATTAACCTGTTTTTATAAAATATGTACCAATAGTTCGTAAGACATTCCGTCTGTATCTAACCGAGCACACTTACTGTAACAACTGCACCTAATTACTGTAATATTGTAATTAAAGTTTATTTTAAAACTAAATCACTGCCGTTCATATTTGACTGGCGCAGCCGGGGTTGGATAAAGTTCGCGAAAAGTCTCTTCGTTTAAGTGCACTAAAATTGGCCTAGCGGCATGCTTATCGTGTGGCCTTATCCGGGAACCTACACAAACAGATTGTCATCGAGCGGCAGCACGAAGGAGATCAACACCGGCAGACGAGAATCGGCATGGGATTGTGCCGTAATTTAATGTGAGTAGACCTTTTCGCATTTTATTGTTCACTCCTTGCCAATACCTTCCCTGCATTACATTGGACAAAAATCGCCATTTAACGTCATTCGTTAGTTTAATCAACCTCTTGGACAAAAATCGCCATTTGCGTTATGTTTTTAAATTCTATTTTGTTTGCAATGTTTCGCGATGTCCTCCGCCCTGGGGCGGGCGAAGGAGTCTATCAGACTCCTACTGACTAAAAACCTCCCCGGTGTTCCCTTCCCACACTTAGACCGGGGATCATGAGATCTAGTGCGCCTTCCATGATCTCCGACTGGTGCCGGCCCGCTGTTGCAGACTTTTTTTACTATTGCTTCATGCTCGCGGGTGGAGTGAGGTGTTAGACTCCCCCCGCGACGTCAAATAGGGGCGCGCATAGAACACTACGCGCCACCACCTCGGATCCTGCTGGATGGGGGGTGGCGGACGTCGCCGAGTCCGCCATCCCTCCGGATCCGTTTACGCGGGCTGGAATAGGGCGTTGTCTGCCCTCCGCTGACGCCCAATCCACCTGCTACGGATCAGGAGAGTGGTCTCGATCTCCCTCTCACTTTCCGCAGCCTCCTTCTGTGAAACTACGGTTTCACAGAAGGTCACTGCATCCCACGACTCGGCACTCCCGACCATCGAACGAACGATAGCCGGCAGCGCCAGGTCGGCTCCGACTTCAGATACGAGAGCACAGCGCGGCTCCTCCCATGTGGCACACTCAGTCAGTGTATGCTGCGCCGTGTCCTCCCGACAGTGGGTGCAGTGATGGCACCGAGCGTCCGGCTCCCTGTTTAAGCGACACAGGTAGTTCCCGAAGCAGCCATGCCCCGAGAGCACCTGCGTCGCCCGAAACGACAGGGAACCGTGCTTCCTCCCGAGCCATTCGTCGAGCACTGGTCGGATCGCGTCGACGGTAACATGCTTTGGTCCCTTGAGGGACAGGAGCGTTCTCGGCTCTTGTTGCGGTCGCCAGCAAGTGGTTCCTTCTCCGCCAATAAAATTGGCACAATTTTTGATCCCACGAGTAGTGAGGAAATAAATGTTCACCTAGGCAGAACCTCTTGCTCTAGGTAAGCCTACATACTGTAGAGTTCGGCAGGTATCTACAGGGGAAGCGCTAACGAATGGTCCCCCACCAGCCACTCATCCTCTTGCCGCGCTTCAAAACTAAGGATTAGGTGGTTTTTTATCTTAGAGGTGTCCTTCCTCTGGGCCGGGCGGTTAAGCCAAGCTCCCGACGGCGGCATTATACATGCCTCCGTCCGCTGTCCAGATAAACTGACTCAGCGAACCCGCCGCAAGTTCTCTCTCAAGATCGCTCTTGAGGTAGAAACGACAGCCGCTTTGGTGCGCCTGCACCGCAGCGGCTAGGTCACGTCCAGTGCCAATCGACAAATGTCGATCGATCAGTAGCAACCCGCCTCCCTCGTTCCTCTGCTGTGCCCTCTACAAATCAGAGGAACATGCGGGAGAACGTTGAGGAGCATGCTGCTCCCCCGTCCGCAGGAATTCGCCACAAACAATACCCTCTCCGAAAAACTCCAACACCTTTTCCGAAGAGTTTATTGTTCATGCTCAGGGTGCACCGGCCCGACAACTGCTCTTCCCCTCGAACGTATGCATAAGGGACCAGCAGGTATCAGGCACACGGGAGGTTTTCTGTACGCACCCCGAATACCACTACCTGCTATGTAAATAACAGTCACAGGAACTTACTTATCATATCATCCACATACTAAGTGGGAAAAAATACGTATTATTGAAGCTAACTCAAAAACTATCCAAGCTAAGTTAATAAAATTTATATGGAACCATTTTGAGAGCATACACTTTCAAAAAAAAACAAAATCGGTACACAATTGACGGAGAAATGGGTACATACATAAATAAAAGAAATAAAAACATACGCTACGAACATGTAACCTCCTCCTTTTTTGAATTCGGCTAAAAAGAGGAAAGGACCCAATATCGAGCCTTATGGAACACCCATTTTTACTTTTAGACCGAGGCCTTTTTACTACCTTTTTACTTTTAACCTGTTGGATCGACCCGTGCGGCTGTTGTGCTCCGCTGTATTAAGAACTCATTTTATATTTGTATTATGGTGGGTTTCAGATTAACCCCGCATGTGGCGTGCGGCGACTACGTATTGCGTTCAGTAGGTATCAATATCAAAATGTACCTGTACATAACCACGAGCGGTGGACATACTTTGATTCAGTACATACAACTAATATTTCTTACTTATAATTAATTAGAAACGATTTAAACTGGTTCGCAATAAATATGTTGTTCCGACATAATTATAAACAAAGATAAACCCGTGACATATAATTTGAAGTTATCAAAGTAATGATCACGAACTTGCGGATCGAAATACCAAAATTAATGTTTCATTACATTAATTTTGGTATTTCGATCCGCAAGTTCGTGTGCTTTGTTAATTAAAGTCTATCCAATCTCGCCGAGATTTTTATAGAAATAACGTCACATAAACAACAAGACTTGTCGTCGTAGAGCTGTGTTATGCAAGGTTGTGGCAGTCGTGGTCGTGTGGGTGGCGACGCGGCATGCGGAACCGCCGGCGGCGCAAGGTGAATTGGTGCGGGGGGGCACCGTGTGCAGGACCTGCAAGCACACTGCACGACAGAACGCCACAAAGTCTACAAACAATCACATGGCGTATAGCGGAAAGGCGGAGCGTGTTTGTTATTGCTAGTTGTTAGGATTGACTCTATACTGCTGCGTTCGATGTCCTGTTTGTATATAATTCGACAAAGTGAGGTCGCGAGGTTATCGCATAGTCGATAGCGCAGCTTACATGAACATGACGCAAATGGTGCCGCGCCGCGCCGAGGTCAACTGATTTGTTTGTCAATTTACACATGATTACCTACTTAGTAGTGGCTTTCTATAAGCAGAAGCCATTCTCTATAGTCTATAGCTTCTATTTCTGCCCGATCAAATTTGGAGACGCTACCGCTGCGCGCTGATGAGGGAAAAAACTACCGACCTACTTGCTACTTAGGTTTTATCTATCCTTTTTTTTTTTTTGAGGGTGGGAAATCATCAAATAACTACTCCCGCTCTGGGCGGAGCGGGAGGGCGTGTCAGACTCTTAATGACTAAAACCCACCCGTGTTCCTTCGGTTGCCCTGTCGCCGGGGGCCACGATCTCCCTTTCGGTTTTCTTCGCAACCCCGGCAGGCATCGGCCCTAGTGGACCCCTTCAATTCTGCTGACATCTCTTTGAGGCGCGAATTAAGTAAGCGACAACGGAAGTATTTAAAAATAACTTTATTCCGACAGAGTTACAGCGAAACAGTAATTAATTAAATCTAACAAAATATTGATCTTATATACTAACTTAATTGCTAACGTAGTACATGCACAGCGTGATCAGATTGACGCATGTTCTAGATAATTATAAATGCTGATCGCGCAGTGGGGAAATTGGGAAATAATAATCTAGTAAATACTTATTGTCTGACAAAGCTAATATTGGTAGGTTGGGGTTCCTTAACTCCTCCCTCCCTAAGAGAGAAATTATCCGAAGGTGTCGCAGACGGTTTCGGAGAATTTCGACAAAAGTTTATGAACTGAAATTTATACATTATAAAGATAACTATTGCTATTACAATAACCACATACTCTAAGATGGTCCATATACTAATTTCTATTGTCACTGTTTGTGTCGTATCGTCTATTTCACTAAATTTTGCACTTTGTAACACTTCTTTCACATCACTGAAGTCCACATTTCTTAAATCCACTTTCTTTGATCTTCTCTGAATGTCCTGTTGTAGGTCTGGCATCTGGATCAATGGCAGCTGGAGACTGGAAACTGTAGTGTTTGTGGTGGCGGCAACGATGACTTCGCCTATTTGTGTCTCGCATTGTTGGCCAGGTGTCACGATGTAGGTCCCAAGAATAGTGTACTTCAGGATTTCTGTATTGCAATTCTCGGTGATGATGAGATTTTCCTCTGAGTAAACCAACCATTGGTTGTCGGTTATTTTCTGTATCTTAGTTTTTTCTATTTCAATATGGTTCTGTATGCAGTTTTTGTAGTTGTTCTTCATCAGCATTATTTGTTCAATGCAGGTCTCGGTTGGAAACTGGGCTAAATTAGTTTCAGCGCAAAGAAATTTTCCATTTTCAATCTCAGTACATGGGCTTACCACGGGCATGTATTTCAATCTATTCACCATCAGGTAAGGATATTTGGGTATTATTGTAAAGGTATTTGGAGAATGGAATATAGGGATGGGTATAACCTTGTAATAATTATATGTTTCGTTATTTATTAGGGGAACTTCTAAAACAAAAACTAACTTGTTGTTATTTATATATGATTTAAGTATGATATTACGTTCTAATTTTATTAAATTATGTTTGCTTACTGGGTATATTGTTCTAGCATGTTTAGCAATGACTTCTAACGTATTATATAATTCTGTACTATTTATAATGGATTGGTGCAATGTATTCAGTTTGCTAAAGGCTATTGCCGTTTCAATCTCTTGTATGTTTTCGTAACAGGTCCGAAAGTTATTTAAAATTTGATACATAGTATTTAATATTTGGAAAAGTTTGTTAAACCTGAACTCATGTTCAACTAATTTTTCCATTTCATTGGTATGTAAACCCAAGTTTTTAATATTTGAATTTATTATTTCAGAGTCATTTACTAATTTATCAAAAGCTTTTTGCATTGATGATACTTTACGTTCGACCACATGCTCTTTGTTCTGTATCATTTGGATTTCTCTATCATATTTAATTGCATCGTCTTCATCTAAATTTCCTGTGATAGCTTTTACAAGTGAGCCTAATGGATTAAACAGAGCTCTTTTATTTCTATAATGGAAAGGTAAGATTTGAAAGAATCTATCCTTAGTTAGTTTAATAAGATATTCTATTTGGCTTTCTATTCCTATAGTTTCGTTACTAAGACTATTTTCCTTGATTTTAATTTTCAAGTTAATAAAATCCCGAATATTATTATCTATTTGTAAATGTAATGATTCTAAATCTACACTTTTGTATATTGTCCAATAACTATTCCTCTTCACTGCTACTCCCCGCTTTATCGCTGCTATCCCCGGATTCTGACCGAGGTTTTGGAGGTCCAGCGTGAGTGTTGGCACCACTAGTACCAGAAGTACCAGGCACGATCTGTGGAGGACGTTTTACATTTTTTAAGGCTACTCTAGTTTTCCTTTTCTTTACTTCTACTGGGACTATATTTCTTTCAACTTCACCTAATACTTTCGCTTTTTCATATCGAGGTTTTTCTTTAGCTTTTCTAGTCCTAGTGTCTTTCATGTAAATATTATCGTCTGGTTCGAGTACCGGTGTCGTTTCGCCACCTTTTTTATTAATTATTTTAATTTTATCTGATTCTAATTTTTCTGTTATGAATTCATAGAGTATTTTAAGGCGTTTTCTATGATCTAACAATAATTTCTGAGTTAAGTTCTTCTCTCTATCCACGTTAAATACATTATCGGAATAAGTGTGGCCAAATACTAGTTCAAAAGGCGTAAAATCTGTTGCTGAATGTATGGTGTTGTTATAAGCCATGATGGCATAAGTCATAACTGATGCTGCATCTAAATCGCTTTTATCGTATTTTGCTATACGATAAATCTCAATAATGGTAGAATGAAACCTTTCTACTATTGCCATTGAACTGGGATTATTTGGCGTCCCAATATGAAGTTCAATTTTGTAAAAGCTTAACATTTCTTTAATCAAAGTATTGTTGAATTCTGTACCGGAATCGCAACTAATTTTCCTAGGCAGACCATACATGCTGAAATATTTAATCAATGCCCTAACTATCTCTGGTGTACTCCTATTCGGTACCTCTATGGCTTGTGCTATCTTACTAAATGCATCCACTATAGTTAAATAATATTTCCCTTCAATATATAATAAATCCATAAAAGCTTCCTGAAAAGGGGCATCCTGGGTTTGTGTTAACTGAATGTGGGGTTTAATCGGCTTTCTATCATATTTCATGCGTTTACATGTTTCGCAAGCATTTATGATTGCCGTGACTGTCTCTTTCATGTTTGCCCACCAATAATGTCTTTTAAGTTTGGTTAAAGTTTCTTTAATACCTCTATGGCATGTTTTCCCGTCGTGGTATTTTAAAATAACTTCTTTTTTGATCTTCTTCAGATCCTGTCAAATTTATAACTCTTTCTGTACACTCGGTTAACTTAACTGAATCCTTTTTAAATAACTTAATTACCATGTTTGAAAAAGTTTTTCTAAAAGATGTGTGTTCGAAGTATATAAAGTACTTATGTTTTGGATCAATATACTCTTTCAAAAAGTCTTTAACTAATATATCGTTATTTGTCGGTAAGTGAACTTCGAGAATTTTTTGTTTATTATTTGAAATATCTTTTACGTCTAATTTATTTTTAAACCATGAATGAATTAAAATCTGTTTTGGTTTAGTATCGACAGCTTCGTTTAAACTAGGAATGCCTTCGTGTTCTCTATTTGAAACTGAGTTGGCAGTGACCCCATCATCAGAATCCGAAAGTTCTATCGTTTCTATTGGAGTTTCGAGGTCTTGCAATTCGTTTTCTATAATTTTTTGTATACGTTCCTGCCTATCTCCTATATTTACGAATATTGAATCTAAATCGTCGTCAATTGCATTAATCTTAATCCTAGATAAAGCATCTGCATTCGTGTTTTGAGGGCCTTTCTTATATTTTATTTCGAAATCGTATTCTTCTAACCTTAACCGCCATCGCGTGAGTTTACTATTGGGCTCTTTCAATGAATACAGCCAAGCTAATGGTCTATGGTCTGTAAATATGGTAAACTTATTACCATACAAATACGGTCGAAAGTGCTTAACTGCCCATATTATGGCTAAAAGTTCCTTCTCGATAGTGCTATATTTTACTTCTGTGTCGCTCAAGGTTCTACTAGCATAGGCTACAGGCTTATCTGAGCCTATCGTTCCTTGTGACAATACAGCCCCGATCGCAAAATTGGATGCATCCGTGGTTAAAATAAAAGTTTTACTAAAGTCAGGAAATTGTAACAAAGGTGCATTTGTTAAAAGCTTTTTACATGTCTCAAAACATTCTTTATATTCCCCATTAATTACAATTTTGCGACCTTTCTTTAAACAAGCTGTTAATGGTCTAGTTATTTTGGCAAAATCTTTGATAAATTTCCTATAATAACCGATTAGTCCTAAAAAGCTTTTAATCTGTGTAACCGTTTCCGGTATAGGATACCTAAGAATAGCGTCTATTTTATCATTATTTGGTTTCAAACCTTCACTTGTAATAGTATGCCCTAGGTAGAGTACTTCCTTTCTAAGAAAATGAGACTTATCTAATTGAACTTTTAAATTTGTTTGACGGAAGCGGTCAAAAACTGCTCTAAGTTTTTCTACATGTTCAGGCAAGCTTTTAGAAAAAATAATGACGTCATCGAGATATATTAAGCAATGTAAGCCTTGAAGGCCTCGTAAGATGTTATCCATCGCTCGCTGAAAAGTTGCGGGTGCGGTCTTTAACCCAAACGGCATTCTGTTAAATTCATAATGACCTGAAGGTGTGCTAAACGCAGTTTTAGCTCTATCTTTCTCCTGAACCTCTAATTGATGGTACCCGCTAGCTAAGTCGAGAGTTGTAAAGTATGTACTATTACCTAGCATGTCAAATAAATCGTTAATGTTGGGCAAAGGGTATTTATCATCAATTGTGATTTCATTGAGCCGTCTATAGTCAACTACCATCCTCCATTTTTGTTGGCCTGACGCGTCTAATTTTTTCGGCACTAAATGTACGGGAGCACTCCAGGGAGAATGAGATTCCTGGATAATGTTATCCCTTAACATTTTCTCGACTTGACTACTGATCTCTTTTGTTTGAATAGGTGGCAATCTATGTGCCTTAATGTTTATTGGGTCTTCATTTTTTGTTCTTATTCTATGTTTAACCTGATTTGTGAAGGTTAACGGAATATTTTCACAATAAAATATATCTTTGTATTCTTTACAAAGTCCCTCAATAACCGTTCGTTCTTCTGAATTCATATGATCTAACTGTAATTTGTCTAAATTCTTTGTTAGCAAGCT
Organism: Omphaloscelis lunosa; assembly: GCA_916610215.1. Classification (NCBI taxonomy): domain Eukaryota; kingdom Metazoa; phylum Arthropoda; class Insecta; order Lepidoptera; family Noctuidae; genus Omphaloscelis; species Omphaloscelis lunosa. Next base: position 22,801,175 of record OU744253.1, read on the forward strand.
GTCCACTTCTATATTATTATCTATGAAATTAACACTAACAGATGGGTCCTGTATGTATGGTTCCACTTGAAAAGGTCCCGTAACTACTAATTTTCTATTTTCATGGCTATAATTCTGAATAACAGTTGTTGCATAGCCTTCAATACACGTAACTAATGCGGCGGGCATTCGAATCCCTTCCGTAAATTGCTTAAAATCTAACACAGCTTCCCCGTTCAGTAAGTTGACTGGGAGTCTTACTCTAAGTTCACTACGAGATGGTAGATTATATATCTCTCTCATAGGCGGTGAATATATGATAGGAATATCAGTATTTTTTAAATGTAATATCTGATTTTCCATATTAATCTTTGCCTGTAATTGCTTCAGCAAATTGCTACCTATTAACCCATCATACCTATCGTCGACACTATAGACATAAAACTTATGGAACTCTTGACTTCCAAAGGTAACCGGTAATGGAATAATAGCCGTTTCACCATGAACACTCGATGCGTGAGTGCTAACAACTTCGAAGGGTTCATACTGTAAATAATTTTTAAAATATTTATTCGCTATATACGGGCTTATAAACGATCTAACACTCCCCGTATCTATCATAAAAACTGCCTTTAATTCTGGTATAACTATATGTGGTAAATTTAAGCGTTTATTACAATTTATTTTTATTCGTTCTCTAGGGTAGAGGCCGTTATGCAAAAATTTCCCGCCCCGGGTTCTTCAGGAGAAAATTCTTGGCACTCATTGTACGAATAACTTGAACTCTGTTCATTATTATTAGAATTATTTATGTAATTAACACGTCGCGAACTTGCAGTACGCATGGTGACATCAGTATTCGCACCCGACGTAGATGCTTGCGCTGCAAAAGACGGCGTGCTCGGTGCATGTGCCGCGAACTGTTGGTTCGGTTGTGCAATCGGAACAAATGACCTACTTGACTGCGGTGACGCATTATTGTTGTTTGTACGATTAAAATTGTCTTGATTTCTTTGAATATTATTATGTTGTTTATAATGTCTGGGCTGATGCGAATTGTTCGGTGTAGATGTGCTGTTTGTAGCACTATTCGGTACATGTGTACTTGATATGCTATGTGAATCTTTCTTTTGATTATTAGATTCAATTGCATTTTGGTTATTAGGCAAATTGGGTCTGTTATTTCTGCTAAAATTACGTCTGTCGTTTGTTTTCGACTCATAGACTGCCTGGAAGTTTTGTTCTTCTAAAACTATTTTTAATGCATCCTCTAACGTTGTGACGTCGCGCAAACGAACTAATCTAACTAAAAATGGCGGTAAATTAAACAAGAAAGCATTCATTGCTCTATTACTATAAATGATTTGCTTTGCCTTACGTAGAGATTCATCAATGATAGTTTCTGATATTTTAGCAAATAAAACACTTCTCATCCGCTGTATTCTATGGCAAAAATCTAAATAACTTTCACCCTTATTTATTCTACACGATTCTAACTCCATTGCTAAACAATCCTCTGTGCGTGGATCACCGAAGTGTTGGTTTAACAACTTCTTCAGCTCGTCCCACGTACCTATAGCTTCTCTTTCGCCTACCAAACTGGCTGCTTCGCCTGATAACCTACTTGTTACTACATGAAATAAATATTCATTTTGGGCTGCGGTTCCTAAGAACGTAGACAAAATGTATTCACATTTTTTTATAAATAAAGGCAACATTCTAGTGTCGCCGCTGAATATTGGTATGATGTTAACCAATTCCTGTGGGACACGGGTTACGTTTTCCATTGTGAAAAGTTATGAAAGAAACAAACGCGGAGAAAAAAAAATCACACTAATGTGCTACTAAACTATCACTACTCTAAAATATTAGTACAATTAAAATCTATGCAAATATTATCACGGCGTTGTCCAATCCCTAATAATACACAAACACATGGAAGAGCTGAGAGGAAGGTGAAAAAGATTTACTCACAATTCCGCAGCTAGCTCCATGCTCCCTGAATTACTGCTGTGGCTGGTCCTCTTCCGTAACTCGAAGTGGCTTCTTAATGAATTTATTTGTTCGGCGATCTCTGCTAAACCGTAGACACGGACGTCGGCTACTCCACGTAGAATTGTATACACGGCAAACTGACTACAGAGATCCTACCGGCTGCGCCAATTAAGTAAGCGACAACGGAAGTATTTAAAAATAACTTTATTCCGACAGAGTTACAGCGAAACAGTAATTAATTAAATCTAACAAAATATTGATCTTATATACTAACTTAATTGCTAACGTAGTACATGCACAGCGTGATCAGATTGACGCATGTTCTAGATAATTATAAATGCTGATCGCGCAGTGGGGAAATTGGGAAATAATAATCTAGTAAATACTTATTGTCTGACAAAGCTAATATTGGTAGGTTGGGGTTCCTTAACTCCTCCCTCCCTAAGAGAGAAATTATCCGAAGGTGTCGCAGACGGTTTCGGAGAATTTCGACAAAAGTTTATGAACTGAAATTTATACATTATAAAGATAACTATTGCTATTACAATAACCACATACTCTAAGATGGTCCATATACTAATTTCTATTGTCACTGTTTGTGTCGTATCGTCTATTTCACTAAATTTTGCACTTTGTAACACTTCTTTCACATCACTGAAGTCCACATTTCTTAAATCCACTTTCTTTGATCTTCTCTGAATGTCCTGTTGTAGGTCTGGCATCTGGATCAATGGCAGCTGGAGACTGGAAACTGTAGTGTTTGTGGTGGCGGCAACGATGACTTCGCCTATTTGTGTCTCGCATTGTTGGCCAGGTGTCACGATGTAGGTCCCAAGAATAGTGTACTTCAGGATTTCTGTATTGCAATTCTCGGTGATGATGAGATTTTCCTCTGAGTAAACCAACCATTGGTTGTCGGTTATTTTCTGTATCTTAGTTTTTTCTATTTCAATATGGTTCTGTATGCAGTTTTTGTAGTTGTTCTTCATCAGCATTATTTGTTCAATGCAGGTCTCGGTTGGAAACTGGGCTAAATTAGTTTCAGCGCAAAGAAATTTTCCATTTTCAATCTCAGTACATGGGCTTACCACGGGCATGTATTTCAATCTATTCACCATCAGGTAAGGATATTTGGGTATTATTGTAAAGGTATTTGGAGAATGGAATATAGGGATGGGTATAACCTTGTAATAATTATATGTTTCGTTATTTATTAGGGGAACTTCTAAAACAAAAACTAACCACTGCGCGTGGGGAAATTGGGAAATAATAATCTAGTAAATACTTATTGTCTGACAAAGCTAATATTGGTAGGTTGGGGTTCCTTAACTCGCGCGTGGAACACAACGCGCCGTCGACCCGGGCCTGGTCCTTATCGGACGGTGAGCCACCCATTGCTCACCGCCCGCAAGCCCGCGCCTACGGTGGCCGGAAATCGCCTCGCGATTCCCGACGCCCTGGGTGTCTCCTCCTGCGGCGGTTAGGGGCGTGAGGGCGCGAAATTTGCCTCTCCCTCACGCGTTCCGCCTCCTCCTTCACGAGCATTACCGCTTCGTAGAAGGAGGTGACGGCCTCCCATTTCCTCTCGCTCCGTACCATGGCCTGAACCAGGGCCGGACGCGAGAGATCACCGCCGCCGATCGCCTCCACAAGGACACGGCGATGCTCTGCCCAAGCTGGGCAGACCTCCACCGTATGCTCCACCGTGTCCTCTGGGCGATCCACACAATGGTGACACCCGGGCGTTTCCTCCCGCCTTATCCTGTGCAGGAACCTCCCGAAACAGCCGTGTCCGGTGAGAACCTGCGTCAGGCGGAAGGTGAGGACGCCGTGGCGCTTCTCTAGCCACTCCTCAAAGAGGGGTCTTATCGCCGCAATTGTGGCGTGCCCAGCGCTGGGTTGCGACAATCGCACTCTCCATGACGCCATGAGATCCCGCCGGAGCTCTGTCCGCTGAGCCGCGATTTGTCGCGGCAGCGGAGCTAAGCCCCGGCGCCTCGCCTCCTCGCGCCACTCCCAAATGTGCGCGATGACCTTTCCCTCCAGATCCCATGGCGGTAATCCGGCACGGAGGCTCGCCGCCTCGCAGGAGACCTTGTGGTATCCTCGGGCCAGCCGGATGGCCATGACCCTCTGGGACGCGTTCAACCGGCGGGCTGGCCGCAGCCTTATTGAACGCGCCCACACCGGTGCCCCGTTAAGGGCCATGGACCGCACGACCCCCGCGTAGAGCCTCCGGCAGGAGGCGTTTGGATCCCCTAGATTGGGCAGGAGCCGCTTCAATGCAGCCCCGGCCCGCTCCAGTCTGGGAGCCAAACGTCGGAAGTGTTCGACGAAGTTCCACCGGCTGTCGAGGACAAGTCCCAGATACTTCATCGTCGACTCGACGCCGATGTGAACCCCTCCCGCCATTACCTGGGAACCCGACGGTGGCGCATTCCGAGATCCATGAAAACCCATGGCCTCGGACTTGTGCAGGGCCACCTCGAGTCCCAACTGCCGGATCCTGTCGACCATTGTCGCAACCCCGCGTGTCGCTAAGTCGGCCCCCGCCTGGTACGACCTCCCCTGCGCCAGGACCAGCGTGTCGTCAGCGTAACAAACGCCGCTGACGCCGCTAGGGAGGTTGGCGCGCAGCACCCAGTCGTATCCGATGTCCCACAGATGCGGCCCCAGGACCGATCCCTGTGGGACACCGCACGATATCTCTCGCCGGTTCCACTCTCCTTGGTGACCGGGGTAGATGACGGCCCTGTCCGTCAAATAGGCCTCGACCACACGACAGAGGTAGGTCGGCATCCGGTGATACCGGAGTGCCTCCCTGATGCAACTCCAGGACAGGGTGTTGAAGGCATTGGCGATGTCTAGAGACACCGCCAAGACGACCCCACCCCGGGCCACAGCATCCCCCGTCGTGAGGGCCCGCACGCGCATGATGGCGTCCATCTATCCTGTGCATCTAATAAGTAGTTAGGTACTTACCTACTTGCCAATGTTATTATTGTCTCATTGTTTGTCTAAAAGTAAGTCCCACACTTGTTACTTTGTTATTGGTGCCGATTTTCTTGTCACAAATGCCTCAAAACTAGACAAAATCACCAAAATTTTGTTTATTTCTGTCAAACGACGATTTCCCATTCTCATTCAAATAGACTAAAGTGACACAACTTAACTATTATTTTAGTTTGACAGCACTAAGATGGCACTGAGATATTAATTTAGTGAAAATGGCAATTTTTCTATTCTGAATTTCACGTTTTTCATCAAAAATTTTGATTGTCTAACTAATCTAACTATGTTATAAAAAGGTGTACAGTAAAATTAGTTGTTATTTTACACCAACACACTATGTTTCGTCTGAAACATGCTAGCTGAAAAAATCTATTTTCTGCGATTTTTGGTTCCCGAGGGCTTTTTTATAACATGATATGACTACCAAACGGTTTGGTGTAAGGGGAGCCATTTTGGGGAGAGAGGGAGTGGTGGTTATAGAGTTTGTAAAAAAATCCTTTTCATACTTAAAAAAAAAAAATATTATGAAAATAAAACATGAAAACAAACAACCATGAATAATCTGTACGCTAACAGCTATTAGTCAAGCACAAAGCAGGTAGTCAGAAAAAGGTCTAGCAGGTAGAATTTAGCGATAACTCTCTATTTTTTTAAATTAATCTAATTTGTTCTTAGTGTTGTAAGTTAATCTATATATATAAAAATGAATCCCTATTTCACTTGGTGCCGACATCACACTAAAACGGCTGAACGGATTTGGATGAAATTTGGGATATGGATAGACCTTGACCCGGAGAAGGACATAGGATACTTTTTATCCCGATATTTTTACGGGATCGAGACTTATGCGGGTGAAACCGTGGGGCGCAGCTAGTAATTATATAATTATACACTCTAATTATCGTTAAGTATCACTTATTTCTTCCTCTTCTGATAAATTATCAGCAGTATAGTCCTGCAGCTGCATGTTAATATTGGTTCTAGGGATTTGATTTGTTTAGGCTGTTTATTAAAGGGTCAGATCTGATTACTTAGCAGATCGTCAACTCTTCTCCTTTTCGTTTTATCACTCAACTGTCAAACTCTTTACTTTGAAGATGCAGTGGAAGGAAATGGCTGTGCATGGTGAAGGGACACCTTAAACTCGAAATCTTTGACATCCATTCTTAATTTTTTGGCAAAAAAACATCGCTGCTCTTTTTCTGAGTGTACCATCTTTTTTTCTAAATTTGCGCTAAATGCGCTAATTGACTTCTTCAGAGCCCTAGAAGAATCTATATATATCTTTGTGATACCGGATAGGTCGTATTTTGAAGATAGTAGACCAAACAGTCCGCTATTCCACAAGCTCGATTTATTATTATTTGAAAGAAAAGGGTTCAAGCTACCATATATGTAAGTTTTAGGTGTCTAACATGCGTTGGCAATGCTTTCCTTGTCCAAAAAATATAAGAAAACGGTTTTTATTTTTTTTATTGGAATTTGATTTAAAATAATTTAAAAAACTATTTGTAACTTGCTGATTTTTTTGTATAATAAAATAGTATATACATTTAACTTCAATAATCATCACTAAATTAAACCAAAACCACTTTTAAAATCGCTTTTGTGTATTCGCGTCGAATGCAAAATTCCTAAAGATTAATCAGTTTACTTACCCTTTTCTTTTATACTTACCAGCGCCTCTTAATGGGCGCAACCCCAGGTGCATTATAATTCTTGGAATTGGAGGTTCGTGGGTATTATTTATGATACTAGAAAATAATTTTCGGCTTATTCGATATCTAATTTTGTCCAGCTATCATGTTCTGGAATCTAGACGAACCATAGTGCAACACTCGACTTCAGGTGCAAAAACAGTAGGTACTGTATCTTATTTTTCTTTTCTTTTGCTTATATCTCAAAAATGGTGTCCTACCGCAAAAATAATTAAAATATCGGCCCCCTTAATAAGACCACATAAACCCTTAAAACTCAACATGTAGGTAATTTATTGTTATATTTTCCATCGTCGAGGCTGTCGCCGCGCCTCCGGCTCTAAAAAAAATCACGGAGCAGGACAAACAAGTACCACGTGGAGTCGCGATTGCTAAATTCGATTTTAGTTGTGTCAAAATTATTTTTAAATGAGAATTTATTTTGCTGTCGCGTGCGCTGGCGCGACGCGACAGCGCTACGCTACTCTAACAAAACAATTTCTAAGAAAACTTCACGGTAAAACAGTTTCTGGTGTCGCGTCATGCGACAAGTCGCGCTAGTCTTCACGAGCCTTAATAAACCAGTCACGCTTTCGTGCCTAGCGTGCCCGTGGTTCGCAGTGGACAATTTTCCAAACATTTTCATAAACAGCGAAACTAAGTATCTACCCACGTGCGTAGCTCAGCCGTGGGCTGCTGTGAAGCGGCTGCGACGCCTCAAATAGTTATTATTCTTATTATGTTAAAGTTGACATATCGTGCCAACAGATCAGAACAGATTAGATAACGAATTATGGGAATATGCATATCTTTTTGATTCCAAATGTAGAATACATATACGAAATGTTCCAGAAACATATTGCACAACTGTAAATAATAAAGCAGTTGATAGAATATTTAAAAACTTAATGAATTACATAAATTATCTAAGTTCAAAAACACAAGTTAGTGAAATTACAAATTATAGTCTTGTTTCTCATCATTGTTTTGATAATACTGCTGTCGGGGATATCTTAATCAAATCAGTTACAGATATTCTATTTCACGAAGTCCGTTCGGCTTTGATTGTAGTAGTGACGTATCCCGACAAGCGCGCTTGTGTGTGTAAAAGTAGGTAACGTTAGCAAAAAAATCTAATATATATACAAGTCGAGATTTAATAATCTAAATAAAATTTTGGTTTTAAAAGTATATACATTTTGTAAATAAATTAGATTAGGTTGCAATAAATACAAAAATATTAAGAATGTGTAGGCATTTAATTAAGCATTGGTGTTACAGAATGGAAACGAAACAAGTAGGACTATTCAGTATTTTCAATCACTATCAGATAAATTTTCGATTTCCGATTCCGTTTTGCTGTCGTCAGAATCATCTTGTACATTGATTATAAATTCAAAATCGAGATCAAAATATTTCAAATAGTCTTTTTCAATTTTTTCAACATGAGCACAAGTTTTTTGCCACGTTTCACTGCTAACTTGGCCCAAACTTTCATTGATCAGTCTCTCCGTATTCGTCATGTTTTGCTCGATATTTTTAGATGCGACATAATTTTTAACGATCCCCCAAATATTTTCAATCGCATTTAATTCTGGGTGATAAGGGGGAAGGCGTAAGACATCAAAACCCTTGCTTTTTATAAAATCGTCAATCTTGTAGATTACGTGTTGGGCTTTGTACTTCTTTATTGTATCGTACAATTCCAATTTAAGAAGAGATTCATCAAATGCTATACCCTTATCCCTGAGCCATTGCTGCATATCGGCTTTCGTTGTAGATTGCGTCGGTAGTCGTTCAGCCCGTGTGTTGTGATAAGATGCATTGTCTAAGACAATGACAGAACGCGGAAGTAAATTGGGTAGCAACTTTTCATTTAGCCATTTTACATAGTTATCATAGCTCATATTTGAATGATAATCACCAGTTGTTGAGTTGGCCTTATAAACCAAGGAAGCATTTTCAATAAAACCATCCTTGGTTGCCGCGTGCACTAAAATAAAGCGAGTGCCTGGGCTAATTTTTTTTTAAAAACGGAGTTCTTTCCTTTTTTTTTTGCCCAGGTGTTGTTTCGCACGTGTGTCGAAAGGACGTAGCTCTAATCGGTGTAGACAATTGGCCGACTTTGAGAGCGGTACTCTGTTATTTTTTTTAATATTTTAAACGCCACATTTGTATATCATGACGCTCCGTCAAGACTTTACGGTTGTTCTCTGTTTTGCGCCACTTGTAACCTAATTTCAACAGTAACTTGCGAACAGTTTCTAAACAACCTTCGAGTCCGATTTTTTCATTCAATGCTGTTCTTAACTTAGCTAATGTTGGAATTTCTTTATGGACAATATGGAAATCTTGTACAGTACTGCGAACCACATCGGCTGTAAAATTATCTATATCCACTTTATTATCTCGCTTTCTCCTTTTCTTCATAGGTGAAGTGAATTTTGATGAAGTGGATGGCAATTCCTTCTCTTCTTTTAATATTCTTTTAAATGTTTTTTGGCTCACACCCGTAGCTTCAGCTGTACGGCGTGTAATGTCTCGTAAATGAGACAAATCACAGTTGAGTTCCATTAATGATTTTGTAAATTCATATTCTTCTCGCAGAAAATGATAAACACTAGCTATCATGTTTCGACTCTAAAACAAAATGTAATCAAAATAATTAAGTAATATAAACATCTTATAACACAAAAAAACATTCATTTTATAAATACTTCTATTGCTATATTAAGTATCTTTGTATAACATTTTAATTGAAAACGTATAAATAAATATTACCTCACTATGGACAACTCTTCTTCGTTTTGTTGCCATGCTGACCTTACTCCGTGAAACAATTTGGCGCGAACTAAAAACCACTACTGATCCGGACCGTGTCCCGATCGACACTGAGCGCTCTCGAGGTTACGCACACAAAAACAATGTGCATGTGCACGCTTGACAACATTCATAGCCAAACGGACTTCGTGACATAGAACATCTGTACCAATAATAACAACTAGAAGTGCTTTCAGTTTGTTCCCGCAAGCACCTACCGAAGTTCGCATACAGTTATGTTGAGGCTATGTAATTATGGCTAATCGTTTTTATTTTTTAACGTGAGTCGACCGGCTACCTACATCTGAAAAAAATGTCACAATAAAAGTGCACGATCACATCAAGCAACGTATTTTTTCATTCTTCCCCTAATTATACTTGGATCAATCCTGCACATGGTCCTTCCAGGCGGATCCTGGAGATTAGAAGAATATTTACTCCGATCAACAAATTGTTACAAAGGGATTGAAGAGAATTGGTGGACATCAAAATCATAGCCGACGACGCCCGGTGCGGCACGTGAATTCTGCTACGTCATTCAGAAGATTGTTGGAATTTACGAGGTCTGGATACTTAATAGCTGAGAAAAGTCGTATTTATTATTATATTTGTGTACCCAACACTCTATTTAACAGGTACAATTAGTGTAAGTAAGCCGTTAATAGCCAGGTTAGTACGTAATACCTATTGTCATTTTATTTGTTCTGTGAGTGGTTACAAATTGTAATACAATTATTAACTGATCAGTAATTATTGTTCATTATGTTAGTTATACATTGTTAAAGAGTAGTTCTTTGTAGTAACTGCATTATTTTGCTTTACGGTGTAATATTTTTACAGATAGACAATAGAAATCATTGCAATTGCAGAGTTATTATTAAAGTTTAGTAAAATATAACCGTTAATACGCACAGTTTGGTATAAATTCTGAATTATTATTTATGTAAATTCACTATAAAGTTAGTGTATTTTAATCTTGTACGTATTTCAGGCTGCTTCATATGTAATTGTAATTTAAACGTTGCTATATCTTTATTTATATACATTCCAGGTTGATCATACCAGATTACGCAATGCCAGAGGATAAGGAATTAAATAAGGACAGTAAAGATCTCGTTAGGAAACGAGCGAGTTGCAAAGGAAGGGTGACATTATTCTCAAACCATTTAAATTCTTTGACCACCTCTTCTTTGAGCCCTACTGAGGTGAGCGAGTTGCAATTACGTTTTACTAGACTTGAGGCATTGTATGCCCAATATGATGAGGTGCAATTATTGCTGGAGAGTAGTACTGATGACTTGGATGGTCAGATGTCGGAACGCGCAGAGTTTGAATCTCTTTATTACAAAACCCTATCTAAAGCTCAACAAATGTTGGATTATAATAGGAAAGGAGATTCTAACGATACCTGTGACGTAATATCGCGTTCTAGCAATCATAAGTTTGTTAAATTACCGACTATTCAGTTGCGGAAATTCAGTGGATCTTATACAAACTAGTTAGAGTTTCACGACACATTTGTTAGTCTCATCCATTCAAACGATGATATGGACGAAATAAATTTTCACTATTTGAGGTCATCCCTAGAAGGGTCTGCTGCTGTGGTGATCAACTAAATTCAGTTTTCTTCTGCTAATTATTCGGTAGCGTGGAATCTTCTCTGCAAGCGGTTTGATAACAAACACCTGCTTATCCATCATCATGTTTCTGCATTATTTCAAATCGACACCCTTCAAAAGGAGTCGTCAGTTAATTTGAAAGGTTTACTTGATGTTGTTAATAAAAACATACGTGCCCTAGAATCCTTAGATGAACCTGTTAATCATTGGGATACTCTACTCATTTATATTATCACACACAAATTAGATAGCAAAAGCTATCGTGAATGGGGTGAGTATAAGGGCCGCCTGGACAAGAATTGTGTTATGTGTAACGGTGATCATAAGTTAAGTAGTTGTCCTCAGTTTTTATCGTTGAGCAATGAAGCTCGTTTGCAGTTATTACCCAAATACAAAGTTTGTTACAACTTTTATAATCTGGCACATTATGCAAACAACTGCAAAAAGCCAGGTTGTAAACTATGCCGTCGTAAACACAATACTATTGTTCACGTTGATAAATCCTTGAAGTCAGACGCAACTGGTGCTTCTGCTAGCAGTGTTGTTGTTGACACGAATGGCAGTACGACGGTCTCCACTCAGCCCACTACTATAGGTATAGATACGGGTGTATCGCTGTCCGTGAATGTTGAACACGGTGACGTGTTATTGTCCACTGCACTCGTCAAGGTCATGAGTATTAATGGTCAGCAGTATGTTGCTCGTGCTGTGCTTGACAGTGGCAGCACGTCATGTCTCATGACTGAGAGATTATACCACCAGCTAGGTTTGACTGCCAAGACTGTAAACAATTCTATTATAGGTATCAACAACTCGTCATCTTTTATCAATAAAATGTGTTCTGTATCAATAAAATCTTTAAATAATAATTTTAGTATGGATATTAATTGTTTTATTCTCCCATCCATCACAGATGAGATTCCAAGTAAACATGTTAATTTGTTAAAAATTGGGATCCCATCTGATATTTGTCTCGCAGATCACAACTATTACTAACCGGCGCCTGTCGATATGTTGCTGGGTGCTGACATCTTTTGGGATTATTGGAATCTCAACGAATTAAGTTAGGTGATGGGCAACCAATTCTTTGTGAGACTAAATTGGGTTGGTTGGTTTCCGGCCCAATTAACAGTTGTATTTCTTCTAAAGTTTTAAAATGTAATTTTATAAATTTGCGTTCAGACTGTGATGATGAATTAAATTTTAATGTTGATCAACAACTCACAAAGTTTTGGCAACTTGAAGAAGTGTGTATTTCGTCTCTGTACTCATCAGAGGAGAAGCTATGTGAGGAGCATTTTATGAAAAACACTACTCATTTGGAAAATGGCCAATTTTGTGTTAGGATCCCTTTAAAATGTTCTCCGGACAATTTAGGCGAATCTTTGTCAAGAGCCAAACATTGTTTTGCTTCTCTGGAACGTAGATTTAAATCTAAAACTCAATTTTGTAATATGTACAAAGAGTTCATGATGGAATATGAAACTTGTAAAACTATTGATGATCAAGCGTTTTACATTCCGCATCACGGAGTTCTGCGCGAAAGCAGCGCCACCACTAGGTTAAGCGTGGTTTTTAATGCAAGTAGTTTAACTAGTACTGGTATTTCTATTAATATTATCCAGATGATTGGACCCGTGGTACAGGACGATCTTTTATCGATCCTGTTGCGTTTTAGACAACATAAGTACACCCTAGCTGCTGATGTTGAAAAAATGTACCGGCAGATAGTTGTTCATCCAAATGATAGGTATTTTCAACAAATTATTTGGCGTGATAATCCGTCAACTCCATTGCACGCTTATCAACTTAATACCGTCACCTACGGCACGGCACGGCCAGCGCTCCTCACCTAGTAACCCGGTGTCTTCGGCAGTTAGGGCTAGAGTGTGTTGATAAGGAGATTGATGACGTCATCCTCCACGACTTTTACGTGGATGATTTGCTCACCGGAGGAGATGACATCAATGAGGTCAAAGAGTTGCGTCATAAAGTTTCTTCAACTCTCGCTTCAGCGCAGATGAATCTAAGAAAGTGGAAGTCGAATGACATACAATTGGTAATTGGTTCTGACTTACCCCAGTCTTCACTGGATTTAAATGTTGGTCGATTTGAGTCAGCCAAAACCTTAGGCATAGGTTGGCAGCCACTTTCAGATTACCTTTGTACAATTAGTCAGTTAGTTAATTTTAATAACACAAAACGTGACATGCTTTCGATTGTTTCACAAGTTTTTGATCCGCTTGGATTATTGGCTCCGTGTGTAATTGTTATGAAAATGTTACTTCAGAAGTTTGGTTGAAAAAACTGTCTTGGGATGAACAGCTATCACCGGACATTAGTACGCTTTGGAATGAAGGGATTATTAATTTACCTAAATTAAATGAAATTCATATTCAACGTCGAGTTTTAATTGATTGTTATGAGTTTTTAGAATTTCACATTTTTTCTGATGCGTCTGAACGCGCCTACGGCGCTTGTCTGTATGTGCGAAGCGTTGATAGGCAGGGACAGGTTTTAGTGCGTTTATTGTTAGCCAAAGGCAGAGTTGCGCCACTCAAGCCGACGACCATACCCAGACTTGAGCTATGCGGTGCTCTTGTAGGTGTTCGCATCTTTGAAAAGGTTGTGGCAGCGTTACGAGTCAGCGCGCGACGCACTTTCTTTTGGACTGACTCCACTATTGTACTAGGGTGGCTAAAAATGTTACCGAATAAATTACAGCCGTTCGTACGTAACAGGGTTTGCGAGATATTAGATAAGACTGGTGGCTGTGAGTGGAGACATGTTCCAACTGACCAAAACCCTGCTGACTATTTGTCTCGTGGTTTAGACATTACTTTATTACCTAATTTAGATGATTGGTGGTCCGGTCCTAGTTTCTTAATGAATAAAATGTCTTATTGGCCTTCTAAATTAATGAATTTTAATAACGAAACTTTGCCTGAAATGAAATTAGACCACACCTTGCATGTTTTATTCAACAACAATGAATTTGATGAATTGATTAATTTTACACGGTTTTCAAACCTTTTCAGCGAATAGTCGCCTATGTTTTACTTTTTTTTTAACGCATGTAGAAAACAACCCATTTGCAACCCTCTTTCTGTGCATGAACTAGAAAGGACTTTAAACTTTATTATATGTTTATCTCAAAGTCAATCTTTTAAAGACTATAAATTACAACTTAATAATAAACCGTTAGCCAAGAAAAGTGAATTAAATAAGTTTAACGTTTTCTTGGACGAGAATAATATAATGCGGATTCGAGGTAGATTACAACATTCAGATTTTCCTTATAATAAAAGGCATCCGATTCTTATTCAATCTAGTCATCATTTCTCTAAGTTACTTTTTAATTATGAGCATAAGAGATTGTTTCACGCTGGACCCCAGTTATTGTTGGCGTCTATACGAGATACGTATTGGCCCATTCGAGGTCGCAATTTAGCTAGGATGTGCTGAAAACAATGTGTTCGTTGTTGCCGATTTAGAGGAGAAACTGTAAGTCCTATTATGGGAGATTTACCGCAGCAGCAACTTCTAACAGGTTTCCTTTTGAAAATATAGGCTTGGATTATGCAGGTCCTATTCAGTCAGCTGTTCGTCAAGGTCGTGGCTGTAAATTAGTAAAAGTTTATATAGCTATATTCGTTTGTTTTTCTACGAAATCAATTCATCTTGAACTAGTCGGTGATTTAACAAGCAATACTTTCATTATGGCGTTGAAGAGGTTCATATCACGTAGAGATAAGCCGAGAAATATCTACTCGGATAATGGCACCTCATTTGTTGGTGCATCTAATGACCTTTCTAGGTTTCTTAAGGCGGGTTGCAATTCGCTGTCCGAGGAGATGGCTAAGGAAGGAATTAACTTTCACTTTATTCCTGCATATTCCCCTCATTTCGCTGGCCTTGCGGAGGCTGGTGTTAAATCAACCAAGCATCACTTAGTCAGAGTGCTGGGTCTTTGTAACCTTACCTACGAAGAGCTATACACCATGATGGTTCAGGTTGAAGCTATTTTGAACTCCAGACCACTAACGCCGTTATCATCGAACCCCGAGGATCTGACGGCGCTTACACCCGGACACTTTTTGATTGGACGTCCTATGACATCGCTGCCGTCACCTGATTATAGAGACAAGTCCATCAATTCTCTGGCTGGTTTTGAGCGTGTTGAGCTTCTCCGACAGCATTTTTGGAGCAGATGGAGCAAAGAATACATATCGGAGCTCCAAATTCGCATGAAATGGCGAGCATGTAAAGGCTCCTTAAAGCTTAATTCTTTGTGGTTGCGCTAATTTTAAATCACATTAAATTAAATTATTTGGCAACATTACGAATTGGTTGGTAATACATCCCTATCTCCCATCCCTTCCTTGCACGGAACCTATCGTACTCGTGGAAGCGAGATGGCAAACGTACGGCGGAAGTGATCCGTCATTAGACATTTCACAAGACCTTTGTTCGTTGGCTATGAATCTGTGTGTCGAGAACATTGCGTTCCTAAGAAAAATTAATAATTGGTGAAACTTGGTGTTTTGTGCGTGAAACCGCTGTGAATCTTGCTGAGGAGCTGCCGACAAGGAAAACAAGGTACCGTGCACCCCTCTAAACCTTAAAAAAAAAGACCGATTTCACCCTGTGTCTCCACACGGTCTAACAACGTCCCGTTTCATTATTTTCCATGTTGTTTTTGTTGTCTTATTTTGCTTTCCCGCGCATCCACTTTGGTTCTGTTAAAAGAAGACAACCTCCCCCCACTCAAGTGGAAAATGGGTCGGATCGTTGCTACGTATCCAAGGACAGACGGAGTAGTCAGAGTTGCAGACGTCAAGACTTCTAATAGTCTGTTACGCAGATCATTCAGCAAGATTTGTCCGTTGCCTGTATATCCAGAGTCTGAAGATTCTTAGTGGTTGAAAGGCAGGCTTTCAACGCCCGGGGGTATGTTCCCGCAAGCGCCTACCGAAGTTCGCATACAGTTATGTTGAGGCTATGTAGATTATGGCTAATCTTTTTTATTTTTTAACGTGCGTCGACCGGCTACCTAGGTACAGTACCGACCAAAAGTCCATAGGCAATCGCACAAAGCAATAGACTGACGCTTCGGTTTGACTTACGACCTTCTTCTATAAGATAATAATAATAAATAATAATAAAAGGTTTATTGCAGAAACTTATACGACTTTTACAGTGAATCTTACATAGGAACCTCCTTTTAAGTAAAAGATATACCTGTGCTAGGAGGCCCCGCTCTTCAATAACAAATATAGTGGTAAAAGTAATGTACCAAGTAAAATAGAATAAAATTTAAACAAATAAAATGAAAAGAGAAAATAAAAAATAAAAAATAAAAAAAAAACTTTTCTTTTTTAAATTAAAAGTAATTAAAATGTGTGAGGATGTATAAAAAGGTGCGTTGGGGTGTGTGTGTGTGTGTGTGTATGTATGTGTTAGTGAGTGTGATGTGTGAAGATGTGAGAGAGGATGTGTGTGAATGTAATCAGGGCGTATCCTTATGACTCATATTAACGGTGCTTGAAGTAGTAGTTCAACTTCATCATAGGTCTTCAGTTTTAGCCAGTGAACCATTGCTTTTTTGCAGTCTTTAGTGGTCATGGAATAAATATTAATAACTTTGTTGACTTTATTATATAGGGCAGCGGAATTTGTATTAAATTGTCTTTTGGCATATGTAGTTTTAACGAATTCTACTGGTGCGACGTGGTGTTTTCGTCTTTTTTCCTGAGTGTGAGGGTCATAAGGCAGGATTTTGTGTAGTTTTAAGACAGCATGGAGTATATATAGCTTTCTGACTGTAAGAATATCGCTAAGGGAGTATAGCTCGTTGGTTGGAAATCTGTACGGTTTGGAGTACATGACCTTGATGAGAGATCTCTGTTCGGGATTTTATCAGGTCTTTTTGCGGGAGATGTAATAAAAAACGACTTGATTCCTCAGTAAAATTGTGTCTATTCATAAAACGTAAAAACGGTAGGTAGAAGGTGATTAAAATTATTAAAATAAAAGAAAAAAAGTCATTGGCTAGAACACACGTAGCTGCACTAGTGCTATAATGACTTTTGTAGGCGTTCCGCGCAAACATACCCCCGGGCGTTGAAAGCCTGTCTTTCAACCCGAATAGTCAGACTCGGGGTAGATGGGCAACGGACAAATCTTGCTAAATGATCTTCGGAGCAGGCCGCTGGAGGTTTTGACGTCTGCAACTCTGATCACGCCATCAGGACCTGGATAGGTAGCGACAATCCGACCCATTTTCCACTTCAAAGGCGGCATGTTGTCTTCCTTTAGAAGTACCAGGGAGTTCAGCTTCAGAGAACCCTTACATGTGCGCCATTTCGTCCTGAGTTGGAGCTCCGATATATACTCCTTGCTCCATCTGTTCCAAAAATGTTGTCGGAGTTGCTCAATGCGTTGAAATCGAGATAAGGAACTGGTGGAATGGTCATGGTAATCAGGGGTCGGCAAAGATGTCAAAGTACGTCCAATTAAAAAATGTCCGGGTGTCAATGGTGCCAAGTCTTCAGGATTCGATGAAAGTGGAGTCAGTGGTCTGGAGTTCAAAATTGCTTCTATTTGCACTAACGTAGTATAAAGCTCCTCATAAGTTAAATTACAAAGGCCCAGCACCCTGACTAAATGATGCTTTGTTGACTTGACACCAGCCTCCGCAAGGCCAGCAAAATGAGGAGAGTATGCAGGGATGAAGTTAAAATTAATACCCTCTTTAGCCATCTCCTCAGATAACGAGTCGCAATTAGTTTTAAGAAATTTTGATAGATCATTGTATGCACCAACAAACGAGGTGCCATTATCGGAAAATATATTAACCGGTTTACCCCTACGCGAGATGAATCTCTTTAACGCCATGATAAAAGTATTGCTGGTTAAATCACCGACTAGTTCAAGGTGTATTGATTTTGTCGTGAAACAAACAAAAATTGCGATATAAACTTTCACCAATTTACAGCCACGACCTTGTCGAACAGCAGACTGTATTGGACCCGCGTAATCCAAGCCGATATTTTCAAAAGGGAAACCTTCAGCTAGAAGTCGCTGCCGTGGTAAATTACCCATGATTGGTGTGACGGTTTGACCTTTAAGACGACAGCAACGTACACATCTACGGTAGCACACCCTGGCTAAATTGCGACCTCGTATGGGCCAGTATGTATCCCGTATAGAAGCTAACAGCAACTGGGGCCCAGCGTGAAACAACCGCTTGTGTTCATACTCAAATAGTAATTTTGTAAAATGATGACTAGATTGTAAAAGAATTGGACATTTTTTATCATAAGGTAAATCCGAGTTTTGTAATCGACCTCCAACACGCATTATTTTATGGTCGTCCAGGAAAACATTAAATTTCAATAAAGTACTTTTCTTTGGTAATTGTTTATTATGAAGTAACAACTTGTATTCACTAAAAGACTCGATTTGACATATTCGGATAATCAAGATTAAAGAATTTTGTAGTTCATCTTTACTTAAGGGACCATAAACAGGTAGCTTTTTACATACAGCAATAAAACGTAAAAGGTATGCTACCGTACGCTGAAGCCTTAAAAAACTCGAGAATCGGTTAAAGTTAAGAAATTCATTGGCCACATTCTCACTAACAGTACCATGTAGAGAGACATTTGATTTAATTTCCGGCAATAATTCATCAATAGATTTGTAAATCTAGAAGGCCAACATGATACGTCATTCTTTAAAAAACTTGGACCAGACCACCAATCATCTAAAGAAGGCAATAAATTAATGTCTACTCCTCGAGAGACATAGTCAGCAGGGTTCTGATCGGTTGGGACATGTCTCCACTCGCAGCTGCCAGTCTTTTCTAAAATTTCAGCAACTCTGTTGCGGACGAAAGGCTGCAGCCTATTTGGCAACATTTTAAGCCATCCTAGGACGACAGTGGAGTCTGTCCAAAAGAATGTACGCGGTCTAGTGTTTAAACGTAATGATGCGACCACCGTTTCATAAATTCGAACTCCGACCAGAGCCCCGCAAAGCTCAAGTCTGGGAATGGTGGTTGGTTTCAAAGGGGCAACACGACTCTTTGCTAACAATAAACGCACCAATACTTGATGTTCATTGTTGACACTGCGAACGTATAAGCACGCTCCGTATGCTCGTTCAGACGCATCAGTGAAAACGTGAAACTCTAAAAGGTGCATCGAATCAATTAAAACATGACGTGGAATATAAATTTCATTTAATTTTGGTAAATTCATTACTAGTTCAGTCCAAACCTGCCTAATGTCCGGCGATAGCTGTTCATCCCATGACAGTTTGTGTAACCATAGTTTTTGAAGTAACATCTTCATCACTATAATGCATGGAGCTAGAAGCCCCAAAGGATCAAAAATTTGTGATATAATCGAAAGCATGTCACGTTTTGTATCGCTACAAATAATTGGTTGACTAATGGGAAAACAGAGTTGATCAGATTGTGATTGCCAACCCAGACCTAAGGTTTTGGTAGACTCAGATCCGCCAATATTCAAGTCAAGTGAAGATTGAGGACAGTCATAACCACTCACCAAACGCTTATTATTCGACTTCCACTTTCTTAAGTTCATTCTAGCTGAAGCAAGAGTAGAAGTTACTTTATGACGCAAGTCTCTTACTTCATCGAGATCATCTCCTCCCGTCAGCAAATCATCGACGTAGAAATCGCGTAGAATGACCTCAGCAGCCCTTTTATCAACGCAATCTAAACCTAATTGTTTAAGACACCTCGTTGCAAGGAACGGAGCGCTGGCCGTGCCGTACGTCACGGTATTAAGCTGGTACGTTTGCAAGTGAATTAACGGGTCATCACGCCAGATGATTTGTTGGAGATGTCTGTCATTTGGATGAACCACTATCTGCCGGTACATTTTCTCCACGTCAGCAGCAATAATATATTTATGCTGTCTAAAACGTAATAATATCGATAAAAGATCATCCTGTACTACAGGTCCGGTCATCTGTATACTATTAAAAGAAGTGCCTGTAGTAGTGACGCTGCTGGCATTAAAAACCACTCTTAATTTAGTGGTGAAACTGCTGTCACGCAGAACTCCGTGATGTGGGAGGTAATGAGCGGAATATTCAACATTTTTACATTTCGACATATGACCTAGACTTTCGTACTCTGCCATGAAGTCTTTGTACATCTTAGACAGTTGAGGCTGGCTTTTGAACCTGCGCTCTAAAGAAGAAAAACAATGTTTAGCCCTTAGAAAGGATTCACCTAACATATCCGGGGAACATTTCAGTGGAATTCGAACACAAAATTGCCCGTTCCTCAAACGTGTAGTATTCTTTATAAAATGCTCCTCGCATAGTTTTTCTTCTTGTGAATACACTGATGTAGTACAGACCTCTTCTAATTGCCAAAATCTTGTGAGTTGATGATCTATGCTATTGTTTAATTAATCATTACCGTCAGAAATAATCTTTGTAAAATTACATTTTACCATTTTTGATGGAGTCGAAGCATAACTAATTTTAGTTGGGCCTGAAACCAGCCATCCCAGTCTAGTTTCGCAAAGAATAGGTTGTCCATCTCCTAACTTAATTCTTTGAGATCCCAGTAAGTCCCAAAAGATGTCAGCACCGAGCAGTATATCTATTGGGGCCGGTGAGTAAAAGTTTGGGTCGGCCAGACAAATATTAGATGGAATTTTCAATTTCAATAAGTCTACATGTCTACTCGGAATATTATCGGTAATTGAAGGTAAAACAAAACAATTAATGTTAATGGAAAAGTTATCGTTTAAAGATTTTATTGAGATAGGACACATTTTATTGATATATGAAGATGAATTATTAATGCCTAATATGGAGTTGTTCACAGTATTGGCAGTTAAACCTAGTTGGTAGTACAGTCTTTCAGTCATGAGACATGATGTGCTGCCACTATCAAGCACAGCACGAGTAACGTATCGCTGACCGTTTTTACCTATGATCTTAATTAACGCCGTGGATAGCAATACGTCACCACGTTCAACACTCGCAGAAAGAGACAAACCTGTACTAGAAGCTAACGGAGCAGGGGCGCTGGTCGCATCATCACTGTTAGTGGAAGTAATAGCCAAGTCTGACTTCTTCGAATGATCTGCGACATGCACCAGAGTATGATGCTTGCGCCGACATATTTTGCAACTTGCTTGTTTACAGTTATTAGCGTAATGTCCTGAAGACAAACAATTATAACAAATCTTATATTTCGGTAGCAATTGTAACCGTGCTTCATTACTCAGCGCCAAAAACTGAGGACAATTGCTTAATTTGTGCTCACCGTTACATTTAACACAACTCTTAGGTTTAGAAGAATTATTATTCACCTGATTATTCTTGTCTGTTTTATTATTGGAATCCTGTATTACCATTGTCCTAAGCTTAGAATGTTTACTAGTGTTTGAATGTTTATCAATTGTTGAACTTGACATTTCTAATGTTTCAATTAACTCAGCACGATTCTTAATGAATGTGAGGAACACAGTAAATGTAATCTCGTAGTCCTTGTCAAGGCGACCCTTATACTCTTCCCATTCACGGTAGGTTTTATTGTCCAACTTGTATCTTATAATGTGAATGAGTAAAGTATCCCAGTGATTAACAGGTTCGCCAAGAGATTCCAAGGCACGCAAGTTTTTATTAATTTGATCAAGTAAAGCTTTTAAATTCACAGACGACTCCTTACTGATCGTCTCAATATTAAATAATGCTGAAACATGGTGTTGAATCAATAGATGTTTATTATCAAACCGGTCACAGAGTAATTTCCAAGCGACTGAATAATTAGCGGCAGAAAACTGAATTGAATTTATCACCACTGCAGCTGAACCTTCCAGTGATGACCTCAAATAATTAAATTTATTTATGTCGTTTATGTCGTCATTAGAGTGAATAAGGCTGACAAATGTATCGTGGAATTCCAACCAATTTATGTATGAACCGCTGAATTTTGGTAATTGAATAGTCGGTAATTTAACAAAATTGTGATTATTAGAACGTGAACCTACCTCACTATCAATTGGATCCCTTTTCTTATAATCATCGAGCACTTTCTGAGCTTCAGATAAGGTTTTATAATAAAGAGACTCAAACTCGCTACGTTCTAACATTTGACCATCCAAATTATCAGTGCTACATTCCAGTGCTAATTGCACCTCGTCATATTGGCCATACAATGACTCAAGCTTATTTAAACGCAATTGCAACTCACCAACCTCTGAAGGACTTATAGAAGGTTTTAATGAATTCAAATAATTCAAGAATACTGTTACCCTTCCCTTGTAACTCGCCCTTTTTCTAATGAGCTCCTTATCCTCTGGCATTGCGTAAGCTGGTGCAGTCAACCTGGAATGTATACAATTCAAGTTTTAACAGCGTCTAAAATTGTTACGATACCTGCCTGTAAAACTACTAAACTACCTACACATATAAAATACGAATCAACTGCTAACTTATTGTTAATTGTTTTCTTATACTTTTATACTAATGAGCCATCAAACGTTTTAACAATAACAAAATCAGTACAACCTAAGTAATTACTTTATATTCACAATGCAATTATGAACCTATCTAACTTTTAATGTGATTACATGAATAAATGACCAGTAACTGTTACCTACCTAATAAAGTTCTAATAATGCAGCTATTTTTATAGCTACTCTTTAAAAGGTACACATAACTTTGATTATCACAAGATTAAGATACTCACTGAAGTCTGATCAATTATAACAATTTGTAAGCCCTGATAGGGTTTTACAACGATTAGGTATATAATATAACTCTGTACTAACCTGGTTATTAACAGCTAATTACCACTAAATACAACCTGATAATAGAGTGTTGGATGGAACAAATGATGATTACGATTATCCAGACCACACGGAAAATTCCAAATCTTCGCAATGACACAGCAAAATGAATGTCACACAACCAACTTCGCTTGTAACTACGAGTTATCCACCAATTCTCTTGAAATCCATAAAATAATAGCTGATCGAAGTTTTCCAACATGAAATCTTCTAATCCAGGCTCGATAGGACCATGTTCGGGATTTTATCAGGTCTTTTTGCGGGAGATGTAATAAAAAACGACTTGATTCCTCAGTAAAATTGTGTCTATTCATAAAACGTAAAAACGGTAGGTAGAAGGTGATTAAAATTATTAAAATAAAAGAAAAAAAGTCATTGGCTAGAACACACGTAGCTGCACTAGTGCTATAATGACTTTTGTAGGCGTTCCGCGCAAACAATCTCTGTGCTCGCTCTAGCTCAAGAAACTTTGTTTTGGTCGCACCGCCCCACACGGGTATGCAGTAGGTAAGGATTGATTGAGCCAGACAGACATAGATCTCAGTTAACATTTTCTTAGTTGCCACATGTCTTAGGCTTTTAAATACCCAGATAAGTTTCCTTGTACGGGCCATAACCATCTCTGCATGTTGATGCCAGGATAATCGCTGATCAACGATTATACCTAGGTATTTTATATGAGTCACTTTTTCAATACATTTACAGTCGCAATTATTGCTAATAATAAGATGTTACAATACTCTAGATACACACACACTCACTTTGTCTGCAACTCATAGTAGTTCATAATTTCAATCAATATAGAATACGGCGTGCTAGCTCAGTGGATAACGTGCTTTGGTATGTGCGATTATAGCGACCCGAACGAGGGTTCAAATCTCATCTGTGGTTTGCTTGTAATTTTTAATAATTACATTCATAGTTTTTGTTATTTTTTAATAATTATTATTCATAGTTTTTGTTATTTTTTAATAATGACTAGTTCAATAATCATTCGTTTTTTGTTTCGGTCGTCTTGTTCACATAAATATTAAGGTTTAGCAGGTAGACCACAGAAAACTAAGTAAATCATTTCGATTTCTGTGGGGTAGACAGACGCAGTTCGTTACGCGTATTCGCGATTGCTACGGTCTGTTCCCAGCCAATCTCAAAACTTTGTTGGTTCGTGGTTATTGTTGGTGACGAGTATTTAAGTATTAGCGGTGTTGTGGTTATTGTTTTCAAAATGCAGTCAAATATAAATATTGAAGGGAGATCAAATATTATTGCGCTGCGTAAAAGTGAATGTAATTTACACAAATATCTAATGAGACCGGACTAAGTGTGAGTGTTATCATTTTAATATTTCATATTTTACTAAACATAAATCTTAATCAAAGGTATTGTTGATAGAACAGAGGTATTGTTGAGACAGAAGATGCCTTTAAAATTTTAAATTCATTATGAGGTTTAATTCGATTAGTGAATGATAAATAATTATTATGTGTAATAAATACAATGTTATTCTTTGTTGTAGAGAAATACTGTGAGGGTTAAGAGGAATGAGGAAGAGGCTTATTATCGAGCAGTAGCGACGTCAAATGATGGAGGAATATGAAACAAATGGTTTCATACCAACGAGATATTTTGCTGAATTATTAAACACGTCGTTATTATGAACCGTTCGCTGTGCACTCTGAAGACTTGTATCACTGAAGACCAGCTAGGAAGCCGTTTCCGACAGAAAGGCATAAACAAGAACGTTTAAGTTTCGCACGATAATATTAAGACTTCAAGTGGGACACTGCTATATTTTAACCTTAAAATATTTACCGTACCAACTTAATAAACAACAGATTCGTTATTGCATGAATTTGTGGTAACGATTTTTTAAGCAAGTTACAATATGTTGTTTGTCGTATTTCTCGCAGATAGACCGAAAATGTTTAAGATTATTTTAGTAATATTATTATTTTAGGATTATAATTTGAGGTTAAGTTTCAATCTTCTTTTCGTAAAGAAAATGAATACTTAAGCTATAACCTCAATACCAGCCAATATTTACTAAAGCCAAATAAAATGTAAAATAAATAATGTAAACAAACTGCCCATACTTTACCTTAAAATCACCTATTTTGTAAGTAGTTTTTTTTTACATTTTGATTAGTCTTATATTCTTATTTATTGCTTAATTACTTCGACAATGATCAAAGCTAACTAATAATAAGCTAGCTAATATTTATGGTGAAAAAATCAATTTAAAATTTAAAACATTTCATAATACAAATATGTCAAAATAATATAAATTACTTCTAAGTTTTTTGACATCTATTTCACATCTTATTGAGCTGACGTAATGACAAATAATTGTAGCAATATATTATTTATAAGTAAAATAAATATAACGAATACAATTTTTTAATTTTGCTATCACATATTACGCATTTTTAATTCTAAACCCTTTATTGCAATAACAGCATTAATAAAAAAGGCAGCAATAGTTAAAATATAATATTATTGCTAACAAAAATTGCAAAAACTGCTCTGTGCTTGACGAGGTTGGAACCTAAGCCAGTTTGCATCTCAGACCAATGCTTAACGCGTTCTGCTATCTGCACACGTAAGTTTGGTTTGAATTTTAGCATTGCCATAAACTGGCCAAGGTCAAGCGCATGATGCGTGTTGTCTAACAAAAGCGACGGAAATATATATTTGTTTCGGTAGTGAGGCGCAAGTACGCGACGATACGACAGTGTGTAAAGCGCAATACAGCGTTCTCTGTGGTGTGTGTGCCGTGTTGTTTACACATACAGATCAACGGACTATACCGCGTGTTCACAGCAATATGATTCTTAACGTGCTTATGCACTTTTGAACGCTTACTGTACATCTGAAAAAATTGTCACAATAAAAGTGCACAATCACATCAAGCAACGTATTTTTTCATTCTACCCCTAATTATACCTGGATCAATCCTGCACACAGTTTTCAACCCAAACTGAAAGCACTTCTAACAAAGTGGAGCTTGATTTTTTTCGTTTATAATCAATTAAATATCTTATATCAAAATATTAACAGATTAATAGGAAAGTCGGACCAGTTAAGCATTAGTATAAATTAATTTTTATACGAGGGAAAAACAGCTAATGTTATGTGTATTACGGAACACAATATGAAAGAGGATGATGACTTACAATTATGTATACCGAACTATAAACTTTCAACATACTCATCAAGAAGCACCAGCAGTGCTATTCTCTAAAAGACAATTTCATGGCTGTAAGCTGCGACGAGCTCGTCGTCGAGACAGCCTTGAGATCGACCGAGCGTGCAGCGCTGATTCAAACCGTATTCTCTAACGTAGTTGTGCTCGTCGACGAACCCTAGGCTGTTCCCTCCCGTCGCTGTTTCGTAGACGAACTAAGGGCTTGACACAAATTCTTTAAATTATAATCGATAAATCTCGACTGAGAGTTTTATGGGTTTATAATATATATTAGAGATTTATCATTAAGTATTTAAGGGAATTGAGTAAAACTACAAACAAATATCATTATATTTTATGAGTTTGTAGATTTATTATTATATTTTGAGGCTGAATGACGATTCCTTTGCCTAATACGAGGAACGCCCGACGATGAATAAAAAAACAACAATCACAAACGACGCGACGCTATCGAAAACACTTGAACTTCTATTTGGTTTGAAACAGTTTGAAAACTTTTTGGTGCCTATGTTAATTGTATAATAATTATTTGTATCAGCGAGTCTGTGACTAAGAGTATAAAATAATATACCTACGTACTGAAATGTGAGTATTATGATATTTTCATTACATGGATACCTATTAATAATGTGTCAAATAATATTGTATGATAGATATTAATAATATTATGTAAATTACCAACTATTGTTTTATAATAGAGTATATAATGTAAGGTAGTATGTACCTTTATTGTTGTAACGTAACGTTGTGTATTTTAAGCATGCCAAGAAGTGCGATCCCATCCCGTGCGCAAGTAGAGATGCTAATAGAGAGCTTGGAAGAGCGACGTTGGCTTGCCACAGGGCACCCTCGGACATCACATGCCCGAGATCGCACACAAGCAGCATGGCAAGAAGTAGCTGCCAAGCTAAATAGTGATGGAAGTGGCTGCATAAAAAGTTGGAAGCAATGGTCAAAGGTTTGTTAACAGCCTATGTATTATATTACTGTGGTGTGTGTCGTTAGCTTGTATAGGTATGCATGCGTACTTTGACTGTTTGTTTCATAAGAAAAAAGTTAAAATCCAGTAAGTACTTACCTATATAGGGTGAGCTGCATCAATTGGGTACCCAATTGATGCAGCGCATTGTACATTGGCTATAATATAACGTGAAACATAATTATTGTATATTACATGTTATGATTCTAGATATTTAGACATTGGATATTTTTTTTAGTATTGGAAGGATAAGAAATCAGCTATTAGAAAAAAAGCTAGTCAAATACGGATGGCTAGGCAACGAACAGGTGGTGGTGAATTAGAGGAAGGGTTTCTCTCTACAATTGAAGAAAGAATAATAGCAATAATGGGTGGCGAAAGCTTTGTTACTGGTGATAGGGAGCTAGAAATCGACCTTCATGTATTTATGTTTTTTTAGTTATGCTTGTTTTAATAAGTGCATAAAATATATAGTAAGATATTTCCTGAAATATAATATGAATCAAATTTTCAATCATTTAATTTTTAGCCTGCTAATGAACCTGGGCCAAGTTTTAATTTGACTCCTGAAGTGCCAAATCCTGAAGTATCCGATGATATGCTCTTGGTATGTTTAGTGAAATATTATTCAACACATAAGTACCTATATTACTTCCCAATGCATTGTAAGTCAAAAATTTGTTTGCAGAGTATACAAGATGTTACAGGAGAGGAAAATACAACACCAGGGTCAGAGAGCATACTTCAGGTATTACTAGATTTAAATTACTTACATTAATAAATTAATATGAAAACTGTATACTGTGAAGTTATAATTTATTAATTTAATTTTGTAGAGTCATGTGCTCCAAGTAGAACATACTACTGCAGGCACGCTCCAGACTGAGCAATCCACACCTTCAATACCAGTATGTTAATTCTATTATAATATAACATTGTGATGTTAAATTCTAAATTAGGCTGATGATTCTGATTACAAAAAAATATATATTTACAGGATGTACAACCAGGCCCATCTTGGCATAGGGACAATATGCCAATGGAAAACCAGCCTAATACGGAACAAATGGTAAGGTTTTAAATGAAAGTCCTACAATGTTATAATGGACATTTAGATAACTTTTTTTTTGTATTACAGTTTGAGGCTAGATCACCACCTGCAGTGCGTCATAGGAGTAATGCCCCAATCGCCACTTCATGTAAGGTTAACTTAATTATAATTTGGTTAAGTAGTGGTCTCACTTTTGATTCCCAGGTTGGGCCAATTTGTTGGGATTTTCTGTAGGTTTTTCTTACAGCAGCCCTTATTCAATCAACATGATTGTATACTTCATCTAATATGTATACTACATTGTAATATCTATTCCTTCAGAGAGAGTGATGTGATGCTGTTATACTTATATAATGGTTGTATATTTGTTTTACCTCTAGTTACTTAGTTGTTGCATTTTTTCTGTTCGTAGCACCTCGTAGGCGTCGGACAGTACGACGCCGTTTGATTCAGCGCTCACCACCTTCCCAAAGGCAGTCACAAATGGCGAGCCTGACTGAACGCTTTGTGGCCATTGAAGAGAGGCGTTTGGAGAATGAAAGACTCCTTATTGAAACTTTTAAGGAAATAAGTGAGTCATGGTCAAGGCAGACCCAGGCACTGCAGGATTTATGTGCATCCATCAGACGAGGGAATTGAATCCCCGAAATATGAATCTACTATAATTTTAATTTAAGTTTATGATAGATGTTAAGAATTTTAAGTGTTTTTTTGTATGTTAATGTTTGTTAGAGAGCACGCCCTTTATGCCTGGAGGTTTTTATTTAGGTTCTTATTTAGTTTTGTGTAATTTTTTTTTTGCTTGGGTTGTTTTCTTTGTATTTGTTGGTATATTGGCATGTTCTAGCTGACTTATGGCAAATAATTTAATGTTGTAATGTTAATTACTTTACATACCTACTATTGTATAGAATCAAATTTTTCTAACTGAAGAGAGAGCTTTGCTGCTGGGGAGTTTGTTGCGCCACCTCTTCCCAGCTAAAGCACTAGGAAGTGGTGAAGGATGGGCGTTTTGGGGGACTGTTTTATGTAATTTTGGCGTTAGAAAGTGCTGATTCTCAGCCTAATCTGAATAAATTACCATTGATTTCATATTGTTTTTAATGGTAAATAAAATAAAAAACATATTAATAAGTACGTATCTATTTCATTTCTCATGCCCCATACTGTGTGCACATTTTAAAATTTAGTAAAAATAAAGACAAAGGTCTAAATATATACTTAGTCTAATAATTTTTATAATATAATATACCTATCATATACACCACACCTTAAATATATGACATAATTGAAATTGTTTATCTAAAGAAGCTAATAATACTGGTTAATCTATGCACTTATATCTACATTAACATTCACAAATTATACTTTCATTACTTAAAAATTTAAATACCTATTTAGTCTACCATGATTATCTAATCAATTATGGTGAGTATATCCTATCTAAAAATGTTTTCCACATTTGGAAATAAAGGAAAGCATATTTAGAATTTTATATATGACGTGCTCGCCATAATTGATTAACTAAATCTCGCCTACTTATCTGCCCACTCATTAAATCATCATGTGTTGGAGCCTGATGTGTCAGGATTCCAAGTAACCTAGATTCTTCATCTAAGTCACATTGGTCTAACCTAGGAGCTGGTAGCCCAGCACGATTACACATGTTGTGTAAAACACAGCAAGCTATCACTATTTTTCCCACCATTATAGGATCATAGTGCAATACCCTGTGAACTAATAGACATCTGAAACGCCCTTTCAGTATTCCAATAGCTCTCTCCACACTGTTCCGCGCACTGCTGTGCAAATTGTTGTAATAGCTCTCCGGAGTTCCAGTTTCTGGATTACTAAAGGGAGTCATTAAAAAAGGCCTTTGAGGATATCCCGAGTCTCCTGAAATAAATGAATAAAGCTGGAATTAAGTGCAATCTTGACTTGTGTTTAAGTATCATTGTATTGTAAATAATAACTTACCAAGTAAGTACACTATTTCTCCATTATTATTTAAATTTTCCAAGTGCTCCTTTACTCTAGTGTTTGAAAAAACAAAACTCATGTGTTGCACCACCAAAAGTCACATCCACATGCAAGATGTTAAGATCAGCATCATTAATCTGAAATAAGTATAATAATTACAATAAATTCTATAAAATTCTACATTATTATATTTAGGAAAAACCACCAGTTTACCTACAATTAAAACATTCCTGGCATGATAGCCTTTTCGGCAATAATATCTCTCCTCATATTCCTTAGGACGTACCATTGAAATCAGGGTGCCATCAACACAACCTAGCACCCCTGGAATTTTGAATTTCTCATAAAACCTGTAAGTAAAAGCATTCAAATTTTAAACAATGGCCTTGTTTAGACAAATCTAATAAGAAAATGTTGGTACTTTTGATACTTGCCTTGACTTGAGCACTTGTCGATCATTGTGGTTTTGCGGAAATCTAATATATTTACTAATGATGCTCTTATTATTCAGAGCATCAACAACTTCGTGGATTGCCCTAGAGGCAGAAGTCTGTGATATATAGGTGTCTATATTCTTGCCCACGATTTTTTGGTAACTTCCATTAGCCAAAAATGATAAAGTGCATAATATCTGAAACATCAGGAATTCAATAAGCTTTTGTTGGTGTGTGGTTAGGTACCCATCATATCTCAAGAAACTTAATTGTAAACAAACCTTTAGCCTCTTGGTTAAACCACTGGAACGAATTCGCGGACGCATATAAGGAGTTAAATCACTTTCCAATATATTAATTAAATCCTCAGAAAGCCTGTAAATATGGATAAACTCTGTATCACGGGATATTGTTTTAAACTTTCTTATTAGTTTCGCCTGTCGAGCTTTCTTCAAATTATCACTTTTCTTTGCTTCTTCTAATAAATGTATCTTTATAATTAACCGAGCTGCCATTTTTTTAAAATAAGTTTCTAATTAGTACAGTTTGTATATAATTTTGTCAAAACTCCGCGCAAATATTGTAGCTTTTGTATTTGACAGTTAGAAGCGAGGCTGCGGGCGTGGCTGTGGGCGACTTCGTCGCTGTTTTTTCTTAGGGAATACCAAAATGTATGAAGAACTGTCAATATTGCCCTCCGTAACCTCCGTTGGGTAGTTTTAACTCATGGCCGTCACAGCCTTGGGCGCTAGTGTAGCTTTATACAGCTTAGTGAATACCAAACTGAGTTTCACCGCTGCGGCAGCGCTGCACCACAAGGCTGTATCCTTAGAGAATAGCATGGCTGGAAAAGTCGTACGTATATACTAATTAAACATGCACGAGTTTAGGGTTATAGATATTAAAGAATTTTGCGTTCCCGGAAGTATGGAGTGTTGTGCCTGAACATTGAACTAGTAACTCAAAAATAAATTATCATTTGCATTTACAGACCCCTAAAATCTAATAATACTATTAAATTACAATCTGAAATCGAATATAAAACAGCCTACACATATATCGACTGAAACATGTATTGACAACATTATCCAAAATGTCAAGGGTGATAGTGGTGAAGTTTTAGAATTGAACTTATCTGACCACACAGCTCAACTCTTCAAGTGTCCTGTAAGAAAATTCTGTTCGAGTGATTATTGATACGTGCTAAGTCGAGATTATAGTTCTGAGAACAAGTCTAAGTTTATTGAAGACCTTAGTAATCTTGGCTTTGTTGAAGTATACAATAAAACCGACCCGGAACTAGCTTTTAATTAATTTCATGACCTATTTAAACTGTTCCACGATTTGTGTTTCCCGACTGTGAGAAAAAAGATCTCTACTCGTTAATCCCCGAGATGGATTTCTAAAGGTATCAGTAGATGTCGTAAACGAAAATGAGAAATGTTATGGCAGTATAGGCGATCACGTAATAAGGGTCTTTCAAACAGGCGCGACACGCGACGCGACACGCGACGCGACACGCGACGCGACACGCGACGCGACACGCGACGCGACACGCGACGCGACCCAAAGACACCGCTCGTCGCGCGACGAGCGGCTTCTTTGTGTCGCGTCGCGTGTCGCGCCTGTTTGAAAGAGCCTATATTGAAAATAAACATGCAGTTACTAAAGCAATATTCAAAACGTTTAAAAAAAGTGATCCACTTGACAAACATATCTCAAAACAGCCATTTAATTAATAGTGCTGAGAATAAAACTAAAAGCTACGTGGAAAATAATTAATAGATGTAAATCAAACTTTCCCTCGGCATTCGTAAAAAAAAATACACAATGTTGAAAAATAATAAGTGACCCTATAGAAATGGCTACGTCAATAATCATCCTGAAATTGATTATAATGCTAGTAATACTATATGTTGCGAAAATTATAATCCCTAATTTATGATATCAACAGATTCCTTGGAAATATTTAATATTATGAATTTATTAAATAACACAAATAACGTGAATTATGATAACTACTGAGATTTTAAAATCAGTGTGGCATATAATTGCACCAGTTTTGAGTTTTATTATTAATCTATGCATAGAACATGTATAAACTCATTCTTTGAAGGAAACACTATACTGGCTAAAGAACAATATGGTTTTCGGAAAAACAGAAACATTAATAAACCTGTCTATAAATTATTCACAGAAATTATTAGTAATTTTGACAAAAAAAAATCCAATTGCAGCAGAACTTATGGACATGTCGAAAGCATTCGATCACGTAAATCACGAAATATTACTGGGTGAGTTAGAACGATACGGCGGCAGGGGACACATATTAAATCTAGTCAAAACATATCTCACTGGACGTAAAGAAGCCACTGTCTTAAATAGAATTTGTTCTAAATCCAAGATGAAGTTACTCATTTGTCACTAATTAGAGATACAACATGAGGTGTACCCCAAGGATCTATCCAAAATGCACTGAGCATCAAACTGTTTTGTTTGCCGATGACAGTACACTTATTATTCCATGTAAAAATATTGAAACTTATGAAGATGACATAAACAAGTCCATCAAGGCCGTCCAAATACGTGGGTACCCGTTGATTATTTAGGCACCAATGTAGGGTTGCTGGTTGTGAAATTAAAGCCCCGTTGAACATGATGATAATTTATTGGCAGCTATACTTATATTACGTTACACGTTACAATATTATATATCATGTGGCAACCCTAAGTGGAGGGATGAAAGGGACTACGTGGCAATTGCCCTTCAGACCTCCCTAACTGACTAGTTTCCTGAAGATTGCTAGGCTATCGATGCAGGAACTAGTCGTACTAAGGATCAGAGCTGGCTGCGTGGCTAACGGGCTCAGAGCCTAATGAATGACGATTTGTTTTTTTTTAAATGGCATCTTGCAGGTCAACCTAGAAGGTTGTCGGCTGCTTAACCGCCTGCTTGCCGATTAGTTCCGCCGCGCGAGTGCTTGCGAACGGTTATATTGTGCGTGACGGTGTGTATCGGGGAATTAAAAATGTCCTCTGTGGTTAAATGTGCAAATTGCAATGTTTTGGCCTTCGTCCATAAAATATCTATGATGGACGATGAAAGTATAAGCAGAATCTGTGCGAGCGCTTTCTCCAAAAGTGAAATTGTAACCGCGAAGGAGTTGTTGTTAGAATCCTTGCCAACAACAAAACGTAAGAAAACGTGGAGAAGGGCGGGGAAAAATGTTTGAGACATAGACGACATCATCTGTCTGATCCGCGATAAAGACTCCGAGGATGTCCCAGTCTTTGTGGCCCACGACCTTGAGAAGTTACTCCCGGTACTATTCGACCATGTTGATGTGACGAAGCTTTTGAAAGACCTTGTGAAACTACGGCAAGATCTCGACATGATGAAAGTGGATTATGTTGCAGTTAAGCAGATGGACCAGTTGAGAAGTGAGATGCAGCATCTTTCATCAGGATTATGCCATGTAAACACCAGAAGAGGTGCATATGTCGCAAGACTCGCAAGCTTTGAGTGCGATAGTGGTCCCATGGGATTG
This sequence comes from Omphaloscelis lunosa, assembly GCA_916610215.1. Taxonomy (NCBI): domain Eukaryota; kingdom Metazoa; phylum Arthropoda; class Insecta; order Lepidoptera; family Noctuidae; genus Omphaloscelis; species Omphaloscelis lunosa. Next base: position 22,835,340 of record OU744253.1, read on the forward strand.
CCGCTAGAAAGCAATAAGAGCATTAGTGAATGCTATCGACAACAAACTACGTTGGTATCTACACAAAAATCCAGTATCCACAATATTTTTGAGCATCAGATATCGGAGGGTAGTAGTGAAACGGCGCCGCAAAATAAGAAATATAATCCTACCGACGAACTACGAAACGCGGCTACGATGACGCACGTCACAGTCGTGGGTCAGCTGATCGAGTCGCTTGCGTCTCCATCCGCGCAGCCTGATTCCCCGCCGGTGCTTCGCATTATCCGGATAGTGAAAATGAACGGATATTGCAGGCCCTACGTATAACTCACCGCCTCTAGAGCGGTGCATACGATGAACCTCATCAACTGGGACTTTTTGTGACTGAAGGTCGACCAGGATTTCCCTCGGAAATCCTGGTCGACCTTCAGTCGATTTCGCGTGGGATACGTTTAATAACGACGCGGATTTGTTTTTCCTCTGGGAGTGAGTCAGTGTGACATGACACACCTCTCATTTTGTTTGAAGACAGCTCTGCTTATAGAGGCGGATTGTTGACATGTGTGCACAATATTTACACGTAATCGTCTGTAGTTGTGGTGCAGATAACTCGTGGGGTAGCGCCGGCGCAGATTGTCACGAAGCTTGCACACGAAGATTGTAGATGGCATCACTTGTCTACCGTAACCGTTTGTAGTTGCTGTCAATTATAGTTTATGAAGCCGCTCATCGTAGTGCTTTGGATAAATTACACTAGATGGCGCTATATGTTTGTTACAGTACTCATATGTGCTCTACAATCTATCAAAAATAGTAAATCAGTCCGTTGTTCTTATTTCTTACAAGGCCTATATCACATCTACATTACGTTTTGGAAAATATATTGGGGAAAATTCCACTGACAAAGAAATTGCAATAAACGCCCAAAGAAAGATGTGTGCGTGGTGTGTTTAAACTGAAACCAACTGAAAGCTGTATTCCATATTTCAAAAAATATTAACCCTTAACATTGCCCTGTAAGTATATTTTTGAGACAGCAGTATTTGTCAAATCCAACTTCCATCTGTTTGAAACATTGAGATCTAAACGACGCGCGACGCAATAGAGAGATATGCGCTAAGCTACATAGCACTGCTCTTTATACAAAAAGTTTTTTTAGGAATGGCACCTAGGATCTATAATAAGATTCCGAGACAAATTAAAGAAGTAAACAACATACACGGTTTTAAAAAGGCTTTACTGAAAATATTATATGATAAAACATATGGTGAACGAATACTTAACTGACACACTTATTATATATATTTTTTTTATATAATAATTTATTGTTTTATTGATTTGATAATTTATACTAGAATTTATTATTATTACAGATTTGACAATTGATACTAGAGTTTATTACTATTATATTTCATTGGAATGTTTTTATTTTCGACAATTTGAATTTGAATAATATAATAATGTGTGATAATTGTTTTGATATTTTTTTATAATCAGCATATTTATACCTAGCTTATTTGTACACCGATGACGGCTAGACATAGCGTTCTTTAATAATAACAACATCTGTACTTAACTTACCTATGTTCTAAAAATAAAAAGATTTGTGTTTGTGTTTGTATTCAACAATCCAATATTGTATCTGTCTTTCGAAGATTACGAAGGCTTCCAAAAGCATTTAGCACTCTGAAATATATAGATTGCAAAACCTGGACTTTCGAATCGACTTTTGAAGAAGCATAAACAGTCTACCGCACATAACAAGTGCTTCAGGTTGAGGAAAATCAGTAGCTTTTTCAGGTGTGGATACTTCGCGGTCAGTTTTTCGTTGCATTTTTCTATTATAATATAAAGAAACTAAGCAGCTCTCCCAAGTGGTGACCTACACGACGCGGCAGTTAATATGGCACATCGATGATTTCTAGAAATAGGCTTTTAAAGAAAAGTTGTGAGTACACGACCCCCTACAAAGTCAAACTTTTTCTAGAACTCGTTATGCCTAAATCGCCTGCGATGGCTGTTGTCGCAAACTGGCGCGACGCGACACCGGTAATTGTTCTACCGTGAAGCTAGTCTGCACGAGGCTTTATCTATTGGTGCTGACGCGGTTCTAAGTTTCTACATCGTATTGTCTATTGTTGCTGTCGCGGTGCTAAGCTTCTGCCTCGTAGGTATTGTCTTTTGCTGCTGTCGTGGTTCTAAGTTTCTACATCGTATTGTCCATTGTTGCTGTCGCGGTGCTAAGCTTCTGCCTCGTAGGTATTGTCGTTTGCTGCTGTCGTGGTTCTAAGTTTATGCCTCGTATTGTCTATTGCAACTGTCGCGGTTTTAAGTGTCTTCCTCGTACTGTCTATTGTTACTGTAGCGGTTCTAAGTCTTTGCCACTCAAAATATAATCTCTGATTGATCTAATTTTATTTTCAAGAGACAGGATACAATGACAATAACAGTTACGTGTAAGTTGAAGCAATAAATCTTACAAATAGAAAATTTAAATTAGGTATGACTGACTACAAATACATTATTAATATACCTTCTTATGTATAAGTAAGTCGGAACAGTACCCTAATTGCGTAATACAACACAATCACAATCTGTTTCGATTTAAAACACATTGCTAATCCATTGCTTCATAAGTTGGAAATAAAAATCTGCTCAACAACATAAATAACGCAATGAATGTTGTTGAAATGTCAAAATAATACCAATTAGGCATAAGTAATTGTTTACGAAAGTAAGTTATGCAATTAGAGTACAGGTTTTAAGTGCCTGCTACACGGCTGCCAACCGCGTCCCCGACAGAGGTGACCTTGGTTCGCGAAGGGCAGAGCTATTTGAAATTTCGTCGTAAACCACCTACACGGTTGTAAACCACCAAAGTCACCTCTGTCGGGACCTCGGGACGCGGTTGGCGACCAAGTAGTAGGCACTTTAGGCTGCCGGCGCGAAAACAGTGGTGAGGAGCGGGGCGACGGAAATGGTACAAAATTGTTACGCCGCCACCGCCCCGCTTGGCTAACACTCCTTGCCGCTGGCTTCGTGTCCGCAGCCTTATAGGCTCGTAAGCAGAAACGGGAAGCTCACCGTCGCACTCACATGGAAATATCATCACCGTGATCAACGTTCAACACGGCCCGGCTCAGTGGCAATAGCGCGTTTCACAGTCATAGCGCAAGTGGGATAACGAGCGGCGCAGTGTGACGTCACAGTGGCGCTATTCGCGGTACGGCGTGACATCATAGTGATGCAACTCCCTAGGGTTCGGCGAGCGTCTTGCCGGCCAGCGCCGGCGCGTCGCTGACGTCACGCTGGCTGCCACGCGGAGTGACGTCGTAGCGCTCATGTGGGCGCCAGGCGCACATGTAAGCGCTGGTGAACAGCATGGAGCCGCTGAGCGGGCCCACCCAGTACACCTGCACACAACACACGCCACCTGGTATAGTGTCGTAGCTACCAGCAGGCTCTTTACAGCGCTCTTTTGTTGATTTAGAAGATTAACTGTAATTCCACGTATTCCTCAATGATTCTTGAAAATCTAATATTTGTGTAGGATTCGAGAAACTCAAAGATATGTGTGTTTCTGAAAATCTACCAAAATTCGTCATTAAATATATATTTTTAGGGTTCAAAAGGAAAAAAAAGGGATCGCTTCGTTGTCCGTCCGTCGGTCTGTCAAGACCCTTTAACTCAGGAACACGTGGAGTTATCAAGTTGAAATTAATATCAAATACGAAGGTCTGTGGTACCCTGGAGCTCTAAAAAATCAGGATTCTAAGTCAACGCAATAAAAAAATCCGGCCTTTTAAGCGACATATTTTGATACTCGCAAATAAATCAAAACCTACAGGGTACTTCTCGTTGACCTAGAATCAAGAGATTTGGCAGGAAGCAAGGTCTCACAGCACAAGTAATGAAAAATTCCGAAAATCGTTAATTTGTAAGTTTATCACGCAATATTTTTTTCCGATATGTCTTACATTTTTACAGTTGGAGAATGTATGGGAGAACATGTTTTTCAACTACAAAGTTAAGTCTGTTTTTGGGATAAATTCATTCCAACTACGGATCCTTTCTTTGTGCGTGGTTCGAGTCCGACACGCATTTGGCCGGTTTTTTGTGTTCAGATGGGCATGAATCTTATTTCCAATATTTATACATATCATAAAAAAACAATAATTGACTGCCTCATTGGTATAGTGATCGCAAGTGCTACTGCTGAACTCGATCGTTGGTATAGTGGTCGCAAGTGCTACTGCTGAGCTCGATGAATGTTGGTATAGTGGTCACGAGTGCTACTGCTGAGCTCGATCGTTGGTATAGTGATCGCAAGTGCTACTGCTGAACTCGATCGTTGGTATAGTGGTCGCAAGTGCTACTGCTGAGCTCGATGAATGTTGGTATAGTGGTCACGAGTGCTACTGCTGAGCTCGATCGTTGGTATAGTGGTTGCAAGTGCTACTGCTGAGCTCGATCATTGGTATAGTGGTCGCGAGTGCTACTGCTGAGCTCGATCGTTGGTATAGTGGTCGCGAGTGCTACTGCTGAGCTCGATCGTTGGTATAGTGGTTGTAAGTGCTACTGCTGAGCTCGATCATTGGTATAGTGGTCGCAAGTGCTACTGCTGAGCTCGATGAATGTTGGTATAGTGGTCACGAGTGCTACTGCTGAGCTCGATCGTTAGTATAGTGGTTGCAAGTGCTACTGCTGAGCTCGATCATTGGTATAGTGGTCGCAAGAGCTACTGCTGAGCTCGATCGAATGAGCTCCTGGGGTCGATTCCCAGGTCGGGTAAAGTGTTGTTGATATTTTTCCATCAGGAATATCTCAGTAAATGGTAGCAGCAAGAAGTCTGCGATACTGTTACCAACACCTCATTTTTTGTAAACACGATTATGCTCTTTATTTATATTATGTTACGGATCAATGTTCTATGCAAGTATTTTTACTCGCCAACAGACGATCTGTGGAGTAAAAGATACACCGTTGATTACCGCGGTGCCGATGCAGGTGATGTTATGATATCTATATAGGAATATGTTTTTTAGTTTTCACTTCTGTCGGCACTCCCGGAGTGCCACTATTTTTTTTCTCCGCTTCCTTGAACCAGCCCATACAATTAAGAATAAAAAAACCGGCTAAGTGCGTGTCGAAACACGCACAATGAAGGATTCCGTAGTTGAGATGAATTTATCACAATAACAAACTTAACATTGTAATTGAAAAACATGTTCTCTCATACGGTAAGTTGGTCGATTATTACTCGTTAACTTGTAGAGCCTACTTAGTTGATGGATCCCCACTTTACGTGTAGAGGAAGAACACAAAAAAAAAACATGATTTTAGTTTAAGTACCACTACTTAGTTAAGTACTACTTAGTTTAAGTACACATGTTAATGACGCCGACAAGGCGTCATTAACATGTACCCATACCTATGCCAAAGTACAGCTTTCTGGCAGTTGGCTTTTTTGCTTACCTGGTGGAAGTTATCCCTTGATCATTAGGATTACTTGTGCCCCGACCTAGGGGCTCTCTGTACGGGCTGAGTGCAAGACCCCTTGTCCAATGCTGCCGCACGCTGCTTACACGCGTAGCTAACCTGGGCGCTATCGAGGTCTGACGAAGGCCTGCCTACCTGCGGCCTACCGCCACTAGCCTGTGCTGACAGGTGACCTCTAATTGCTATTGACGCTGGCTACCAGCGTCTTATGAGGGTCGTCTGGCCTACTACAGAGCCTGTGCTGAACAGGCCCACACGTCTACCACGTGCTTTCATGGACGGTACCCTTCTTATTTTATCATGATAGTGCTCGGAACAGAACAGTGCGATCTTACCCGCGACCTAGCTGTGGATAACTTATGTGCATCTAGTGTGCTATGTAAATTATATGTATTAACTTTACTAGCTGATTTAATTACCTACTTCTACCTGTACTACCTATAATAAACCAAGAAACGATGTGGGAAGCATGGTAGGTGAAAGCTCAATACATCGCAGCAGCTTACAGGCAGAGAGTTTGCAAACATAGCGTGGCACATTGATAGATGTAAAATGAGGTTAAAATAAAACACAAGGCAAACATGATCATAGCAGATGGCTCGCTAATCGCTTGTAATACACAGTGAGGCACTACACATCCTCAATGCAGTAGCAATACATATATATTACAATCTCCTGTGCACCGGATAACCCCAGCCGCGTATCCGACATTAACACACGAGAAATCAGAAACTACATAGGTGATGAAGTCAATATAGGTTATCCGGTGCAGAGGGTCTAGTATAATTACCAAACTAATGTGGAACTCACCCTGGTCGGGGCACAAGTAATCCTGATGATCAAGGGATAACTTTCACCAGGTAAGCAAGCGGAAGTCGAAATGGCAGAGCAGCCGCGGCTGCTTCTGGCGTCTGATTTCTGTATTAACTTTACTAGCTGTTATAATTGGCTTCTTCCACCCATCAGTTAACGGCCTGCGTAGCCTACCTTCAAAGCCCTAGCCGTTACATACTAAAAGTCTCTGAGCTAGGCCGAGAACAGACAGACAGACGGACAACATGGCGAAACTATAACGGTTGCTTGTTGACTGTAGTATGTTGCAGTCTTGTATTATTAACACCACAATGGCTAGTAATAATACTAATAATAAGGTGGTGAACCTGAATAAATGTAGCTCAAATACTATAAATATTTTTACAAATTGTACGAAGGAGGTTCCGTATCCCTCACTCACTATGCGCTCACTGCCAAGTGATGACACTGAAGTCTTGAGGTTAAATCCGGATAGTCATTTAAACTACACACATCAAAAGTGTCTAGGGATCAACATATATTTTTGCAATAACTTTTCTCCTGATTGATATTAATTAAAATTTTCTTTAAGGATTCATCAAATAAAGTGTTTTCGTTTGTCACAGTAACGATAAACCAAGTCACCTTTGCATTAATAAAGAAATTTGCCATTTTCCTAATAAAGGGATTTTTGACATTTGAACCACTAACATTAAAGTTCGAAAAAAAGACAAATAACAGTTTTCTTTAAAATTTTATTGGGTAACTTAAACAATTAATAATCCGTGTTTTTACCGCGAACACTAACAACACAAGAACATCGGTTTGGCATACTCAAAATGAGTTCATCCAAATCACGCTGTGGAATGGCCGCCCATGTTCGTTGCAACAACAAAAAAAGGTCTTCTTGCGACTGGATACCCTCCATATTCGGCAGAGCTCTTCTCTGTAGCATATCCCATGCATGCTCAATCGGGTTCAAGTCTGGCGACTGAGCAGGCCAGAGCAGGACATTGATGTTAGCTGCGGCGAGAGTCTGTCTTACAACTCTTGCGGTGTGCGGTCGTGCATTATCATGCATTAACTGAAATAAGGGACCGATTTGCACTTGTAGAGGAACGATGACGTCAGATACAATCGTCTCAGCATAAATTTGAGCATTGAGGTTGCCTCTGATCCAAATCAACTCAGTTCTTCCGCCGATCCAAATACCCGCCCATACCATGATGGTTCCACCACTATAAGGATGGACTTCCTGGCAGGATTTTAATCGCTGTTGGCGTCCAGGGGTTCTCCAGTGTCGTATACGTCTTGTATCCGGTCTCATACCAAAACGAGACTCATCAGAAAAGCACACGAAACGCCATTGTTCTTCTGCCCAATTTCTGTGTTCAAGAGCCCATTGATATCGAATCCTACGATTGTGCATTGCTATAGGTGGTACCCGTAGCGGTCTTCGGGAATGAAGGTTCACTTCATGCAAGCGGTTTCTGACTGTTTGGTCGCTAATTAAGTTCCCTGAAGAGTGATGAAGCCTCACGGCTAACATCATGGCGGTTATTGTTGGAGCTCTTCGAGTTAAGATTTGAATGTATCGGTCTTGTCTCCGTGTGGTGCAGCGATACCGTCCTCCATGGCGCTCAGCCACGGTACCAGTGCTTCGGTAACGTGTCCAAAGTCGACTGATAACACTCTGACTTGTATTCAGAGCTAAAGCCACAGTACGTTGCCGGGAACCAGCTTCTATCATTCCCACGGCTCTGAGCATTTCTTCCCTGCTTAAATGACGTCGCCGCTCCATAATAACGTTGGTTTTAATCAGTAGTAGGGAAACAGTAGCACTAATAATGTCTTCAATGCGTTGTATGTTTTTATAGGGAAAATATTGACAGCTGATTTTCATCTTTTACTCGAATTTGATTAACAGTTCCTGTTTTAAATTATGAAATGCACCAAAAAGGATCCATATAAATTTATATAATCATAAATTTATTACAAAGCCACATCTCAATCTCAAGAAATCCGCATAAAAATGCTTGATCCCTAGACACTTTTGATGTGTGTAGTTTGTAAGATAACAGTAAGGTGTCTTCTTGCTTCAAAATAAATTATTATCAAAAAGGAGATCAGCAGCATGCCTTTAAATTATTTTAATCAAAATATTTCTTCCAAATTACCTTTTAAAATGGAAATGTTTTTAGGAAAAACCGGCCAAGTGCGTGTCGGACTACGCATAATGAAGGGTTCTGGAGTTGGAATGAATTTATCCCAAATACAAACTTTACATTGTAATTGATTCTTTACTAATATACCATCTAAAACAACGCAAGCCTTAAATTCCTCACCCGGTGTCTCAATTAATTTATTAAAGAGAGAACGTTCCAGGCTGCCCGGTTGAATTTCAATTTACACATAAAAACCCTATGATAGTGTTATAATTTTTTTTCGGCAAATTAAAATCAAATTGACCGGATATCTATGGGGATTATCTATCAAAGTTTGTACATCCATAATCGAGACTATAGTACCATACTTAGCTTTAATATTTAATTTGTGTGTGGATCAAGGAGTCTTCCCGGATTTAATTAAATACAGTAAAGTAATACCATTTTTCAATCCGAGTAAAGTCACCAATAATTATTATAGACCTGTATCCGTGTTGCCGGTATTCAGCAAGGTTTTCGAAAAGGTAATGCTTAAACAAATGCTCAATCATTTTAACACAAATAAAATCCTCCACGATCAACAGTATAGTTTTACCAAAGGTCGTTGTACGACCGACGCCGATGTAACCTTATTAGGACACATTTTTAACGCGCGGGAAGAGGCCCAAGATACCATAGGAATTTATTGTGACCTCTCCAAGGCATTTGATTGCATCGATCACGAAACCTTACTCTTTAAATTTGAGCATTACGGACTTGGAAAACTGGCGCTCAATTTAGTAAAATCTTATTTAAATTACAGGCAACAGCAATTTTAAACAAATGCTATCAATACACTAGGTTTAAAAGTAAAAATAGGTGTGCCCCAAGGTTTGATATTGGGTCCATTCCTCTTTTTAACCGACTTCAAAAAAAAGGAGGAGGTTCTCAGTTCGTCGGATTTTTTTAAATGTATTATTATTTATTTATTTAAACTTTTCACACTCAAAATGGTACAAAGATGCCCTGATTACTCGAAGACGGCTGAACCGATTTGAAAAAATCTTTTTGTTTGAAAGGGTATACTTCCATGTTGGTCCCATTGTCATTTGGTCATGATCTGATGATGGAATCTTGGAGAAATCGAGGGAACTCTTCAAATATTATAGGCACACCTATAGCGATTTGGGTATTTTTTATATTTAATCGATAACTCGTGCATTTGCTCTTGAAAAGCACCATTTGGTAAAGTGGCGGTGATGAATTACAAACCAACCCACTAAAAAGTGAAAAAAAAATATTTTTACCAAAAATACAACCAACTTCCAAACTACAAAGTGAAAAATACCTTTAATTTCGGAAGTCGGTGGCAAAAAACTTAAATACTGATCCAAAGACACCGAAAGGCATATACATATTGTTGGGTTGTAATGCCCAACACTGAAAATGTTATGTACTTTTATGTAAACTTGTTGGGTATGTTATGTTATGTAAATAGGTAGACAAATGATTTCCTTGATGGATTTATTGCTACTGAATATAATCTGTTAGATATGTTAGAGAAATGCACAGCTAAACAATATCAATGTGCATTATTATTTATTACTAGCTGCGCCCCGCGGTTTCACCCACATAAGTCTCGCCGCAAAAATATCGGGAGAAAAAGTATCCTATGTCCTTCTCCGGGTCAAGGTCTATCCATATCCCAAATTTCATCCAAATCCGTTCAGCCGTTTTAGCGTGATGTCGTGACCAAGGGAAATAGGGATTCATTTTTATATATATAGATGTATGACGTACAAACTACCACAAAGGTCAATGTACAGCGTAACTCGTACGTATTGCCCACTCACAAAAGGTAACTGTGAACAATAAAAATTAAAGTGTTATGTTAAATAAAATGTTACAAAAGGATATAAAATGTAAAATAATCTATTACAATTAAATCACAACGCGAAATAGGCAACGTTGCTTTGTTGAGTGTACGTGCACTCGATAAGTGCACTGCGCTGCTGTCGTCTGTTACGTCAAATACAGCTGCGTTGTCCATGATGCTTGCAGTCGACCTCCTTCGGGGCGCTGGATTGGGAACAGGTGGGGCCTCAGGTTGCTTGTGACTCATGCAATGTTTGTGAAGTCGGTGGTAGCCATATATTGCGCCTGCTGTAGCTGCTACTGTTGCCAATACGTATATGATAACATATTGGTGGACATCGTGGTATGTTGCCCGATCAGATAAGATGTCTTCTGCGGCCGCGATTTCAACTGTTCTATCTGTTTTCCCAGATCTAGCAGTAATGAGTTTTGTTCCATTACCATCTCATTCTCGAGGTCATGTTTCAAAACCGGTACCGATAGGTTGATGATCCGATTAATTGGAGGGATTTCCAGCGTGAGTACTTCAACCTGAGCATGCATTATATCCGTCAGTTGCCTTTGGGAATGTACAGTGAACGTCTCACTATTTATAGCGCAGTCACTACCGAGTGTCATTACCCTTGCGTTGTTAAGTAGTGCAGTTGAAACTTGATTCCCGCATATGACGCGTATTTTGCAAGCGGCACAGCAAAAGTATTGATAGCTGTTTATGTTGCTAAGGTCCAACCACAAGTTTTGACAGCTCTCATGTTTTGTTTTGCAGTCAGACGAGTCTTGTCTCTTCTTGCAGAGGTTCTCGTCAGACTGCATGTGGTATATTGGTGACCTCATGGGGCACAGCAGAGTTGTACTGTCGTAGTGCATACATTGATGTAGGTCGATTCCAGTTATCGGTAGGTATGAATCCTTTTGTACGTTAATTGCTAATAGTTCCGCTATTAGTAGTAGGGTGACCTTGTCGAACCCATTCTTTTTTGGGACAGAAATGACGTGAGAAACTTCGTAGTTTTCTCTACTGATTAACGGCACCTGTATTTCAATGATTAGATATCTCTCTGTAATTTTTGCCTTCACTTGTAGAAGGTGATATAGGCGAAAGAAATAATCTTGAATGTTGGTAATGGGAAGTGCCACATCCTTTGAGAGCTAACCGAATATGACGTTCAGTTCGTCCCGTGGTTATTCTGGCGCAATATGTGAGTGAGTGTACGTTCGTCTTGCCGTTGTAAATGTTGGTTACCTTATCCAACAAAATCATTTGAACGCTTCTTAGATGCTCTATAAAGCTGTTTGCAGGAATAGCAGACATTACAAACTCTATTGATAGTTCTTGAGACTCAATTTCTTGCTGAATGTTGCTCGTTAGCTTGTCTAGGCTGAGCAGATGTTGATTGAATAATTTGTATAGTTTTGAGATTGTTTCTTCTGATCTTTTTAGTACGGTGTATTCGGCTTCTATTATAGTTGTCCGATTTTTAGACAAAAGGGCCAGATGTTTCTCACTTTCTTTGATGAGTTCTATAAAATTCTTTCTTCCTTTGTTCATCTTAAAATTGATGAATCCCGTGTAGTCCGCTCTTGTATGGTGGAATGGCGGGGCAGGGTTTATTCTTGCAGTCGGCAGTTCACCCATGATTTGTTGATGTTTGGTTGGACTGATTTTTCAGCACGTTACGTATTTTCTAACTTGCATTTTCGTGACCCGCACGCCACCGATGATCCAGTATTGTTGGCGAAGATGCGAAAGGGTGAGTCGCGGTCCACCATTAAACGTCATTTGGTGAGCTAGATCGATGAGCAAATGTGTTATGTAACTGTCGTGAGAGATGATCATCGGATGCTTTATCGCTTCAGTTAACGTGGCGTTGTTCAATCTTTCCCCGACTCTTAGCAAGCCTTCTTGATCAATATAAGGATTAAGAGACAGTAACTTGGTATTGAATGTCGCTCTGCCGTATTTATGTAAAAATGACTCAAATCCGTTTCAAATACTTTTGTTGCGTTTGTTTCACGATTGCCTTAGTTGTGCTGCTTAATTCTTGCAAATTAAGGTAAGGTAACTCAGTAATTGGCAATGTTTCGAGTCCAATGTTCGACTGTTAAGTTCAATGCTCTGTGTATACATGCCACTATTCGGATAGCATGATTAATAAAGCTATGTTTTTGCAAAAAAAAATCGATAATGTTGATGGTTTCTGTGTTGGTTTGGACAGCATTGACTTATTTCATTGCCTTTGTTTTCACCTCTTGATCTGAGGTTTGGTCAAACACGTGTACCTGTTTGACTAAAGTATTCATTTCCAAGGATAATAGCTAAATAGGACCTTGCCACCACAGTTTGTTTTCCTTCAATTGAACGGCGTACTGGCCTCTGTTTGCGGCGTCAGTGGGATTTTCACTTGACTCCACTACCATTGAAGCTTCCGGGAAATTTAGACGCTCGTCCTCCGCCAGTCTTTGTAGTGTCATTATGGCCAGGAACGGCGCTGCTTTGGTCCAATAAGTTACTGTAGCGAGCTGATATGAAAGTAGGGGTTGTTGTTTAAAAATTACAAAATATTAACATTACCTTGTCTGTACATATTAGAAGTAGCTGTGTTTGTAAAGACAAATCCGAGTCGTTTTAGACGTTTATCGGATGTAGTACCCCGCAATAGACGCGATAATAGTGTGCTATGTCTGGAGTCAGCCAAGACAGCACTTATCCGCAAAAGTATCTACTGCATGGCTCCAGTCATTTATAACAAATTGCCAAAGACATGGAAAGAGCTTCCGCTTTCATTATTTAAAAAGAAACTCCGAAGTTTTTTAGTGGCGAAAGCATATTATAATATTAAGGAGTTCCTAACTGAGAAATAATTTTTAAGCTAGTGTTTACGTATATATAATTTTTTGTATTTAGTTCATTGTGTAATTTTAAAATTGTATTTAATTATTTAGTTATAAGTTGAATGTTTTAAATCTTTCGCATGCCTACGTGCGTGGTAAAATATGGCTGAACTCTTATTTTTTTGTCATTATTTGCTGTTACCCATATTCGCAAAATAAAATTATCTTAAATCTGCGGTAATTTTCGCCAGACAATCTGTTGTAGGCTTTGGTCATATTGGGCCACTAAAATTTGCCTGTACATCTTTTCAATATGTATTTTCTTGATTGGTGCTAATGACTGTTGTTGCATAGTAGGCAGATTGCAGAGCATGTTTATATGCGATTTAAATATGTTGAGAATTTCCCAACTCACTAGATAGTTATCGGAGCTTATTTGTAAGTGTTGTATCAACCTTTTAGCTTCTCCTTGAACCTTGCTTTTCAAAAATTGCATCTTCTGCACATTTGACAATGATATAGTGTTGAGGATGGCTTTCGTGAAAAGGTTTTAAAACGGTATCCACTGTTAAAATTTTCCGTGAAATACTGGTATCTCCAAGTTTGGTGTTGTTTTTTCTCGATAAGTTCCGGACCACATCTTGGTGTTTAATGCCTTCTTCAGATCGATATATTGGTTTTCGAATCTTGTATAGCGCTCTTCATATACTGCGTTCTTGTACCCGTTGAGTTCGCACTCGATTTCCCAATGGAGACTGTCAATACCGGACCACCACGCTTGTAACGCTTGCAACGGATCCTAGAATTCTCATTTTTCTATGATAAATTCCACTTGAATGTTGGCGACAGCTGGCATGAATGCCTTGAAGTTCGCCAATTGTTTGCGTAAGAGGTCATCCAGTTTACAATTGGACCCCGTGTCCCTCTTGTTAGGGCTTTGTTATTGTCGAGGAGGCGATTGATCCCTGCTGTTGCTCTCAATTGTGTTATTGGTTTCTTCTTCCTCCTCACCGTATTGTTGTTCTTGTAATTGCTTGCTCGATGTACTTGCTTGACCTTGTTTAGTGGTACTTTCGAACAGTGCTGGTTGCACCGCCAGTCCTCCTGTGGACCGTTTGTGCGTCGACCGTTCCTGATTTTGTCGGAGAATTAACTCCTTGAATTCTTTATAACACTTCAATACTGTGTTATATAAATCGCTTGGTAAAGTAGGGATGGCCCGCACTTACTTCTGTAGACAGACGAACATGGTTGAACTGAAATTCACTCCATAGGTTTTCCAGCATTTGCATACGCCCAATTGAAGTAGTTCAATTCCTTCCTGTCCCAGCCATCCTTCTTGATGTTGATGCCGACTTTCTTAATGTTTTCGTAAAGTTCGCGGATTCTCGTATTTGCTGATGACGTCATGTTACCAAATTTTCCGACTAATTGACGAACTTTATTTTGAAAAGTAGGCTGCTGCTCCACACTTTTGGTTTTTGGTATTGTGCAACCTTTCTCTTCTACGATATGCGCCTTCTCAATTGGTTACTGGGGCGACTCGCTTGTGAAAGACCAGTCCAACCGGTTCGCGACCGTAAAACATATAAATCACACACTAAATTGCTCGAAGGACCAAATGTTGGGGTTGTAATGGCCCAACAGTGAAAATGTTATGTAAACTTGTTAGGTATGTTATGTTATGTAAATGAGTAGACGAATGATTCCCTTGATGGATTTATTGCTACTGAATATAATCAGACAATTGTTCCACTTAAATGCTATGTTAGAGAAATGTACAGCTAAACAATAATAGTATTACGTACAAACTACCACAAAGGTCAATGTACTGCTTAGCTCGTACACATATTAATGATCTACTCCATTTATTTAAAAAATCAACCAAAAATGGTGTTATTTGCTGATGATACTTCTTTAATTTTTAAGGTAGATAGACGTGCTACAAAATTTGACGTCGTAAATTACACCCTACTGCAGGTCCAAAATTGGTTCACTGCTAATAATTTAGTATTAAATGGAAATTAAACTAAGTACATAAAATTTTCTTTACCAAATGTCAAAAGTAGTGATTGTGAGATAGTATTCAATCAAGAGAAACTAGAATTCGTCGATAAAACTGTTTTCCTGGGGATCACGCTCGACTCAAGGCTACAATTGGGTCCTCATTTACTCTCTCTCTTGCAGGACGGCTAAGTATAGTAGCATATGCTGTCAGAAAAATCCGTCAATTTACTGATGTGGATACCGCGAGGCTGGTCTATTTTAGTTAGTTTCATAGTATCATGTCTTACGCTACTTTACTGTGGAGACGGGCTGCAGACATCGAGTCTATTTTTATTCTGCAAAAAAGAGCGATCAGAACCATATATTATCTCCGCAGGTGCGATTCTCTAAGGCAGCGTTTCCCAAACTATGGGTCGTGACCCACTGGTAGTTCGCGAGCAAATATTGGGTGGGCCTCATCGATCACTAATAGTTCTTTATTAGTGATCGATGGTGGGCCTCGAAAAATTAACTTTCAGCTATGATTAATATTAAAACTAATTACCGAAATCAATAGGACGTATCAAACTTGTGGCGATTAAAAGTAACTAAAATTGATATTGATGCTAAAGCTATAATAAAACAAATAATCCTACTCATTGACATAGCCCTCCTTGTATTTAATTAAATATTAAATAATTCGATTGTAACTGAATGTTTTTTCTTATTTGAACATTCGTTCATTCATATACTTAAGGTGGAACTAGTTGATATTTTTTCCATACAAATTTCAGGGGGGTTTTACTCCACTGTTTGACATGGTACATCCAAAGTTAAACATGATATCGTTTTGTTTCATTTTTAATTTTGTCTGTGCGGAAACAGAATAGTAAAATAATGAGCTGTTAAAAAGTTAGGAGCCCACAAAGATTCCTTTTTCTTGCAAATTTTAACGCAACTTTGGGGGTAAATAAGCAATAAAAGAAGTGTAAAATCTTCAAAACAAAATCGGCACCGACATAGCTTAATTATCGAAGAGTTTAATAAACATTATTTGTAATTGATTTATGCAGTGGTTTTTTCATAAAACTCGATTTTCCAAAGGACTTTTCGTAATTTTCTACGCGCTCGTTTTACTAAAATAGTTCGGAACGGTGTCTGTGTGCGTGCGAACTAGACGTTGTGCATGTAGACCAGCGTCTAATTGCTCATCACTGACACTATCTCTGTCGGACACGATGCCAGGTGAGACAGCGTGCTTTTCGGTTATGCCCACTAGTGAGTTCGAGCCCGCGACTAGTTTAACCTTAAATATGCATTTATTCTCCATGGTAGCCAAGAACAGGTGAGGTTGTTGTTAGGTGGGTCGCGTTCCAGTTAACTTTGAGAACCACTGCTCTAAGGGAACTGTTTAAGGATATTAACATCATGACCTTGTCAATATATCTATGAAATCAACATGTACATAAGAAAAAAAAAATCTTTTTAGTAAAAGAGGTGATAGATATAATTTAGTAGAAGAAATAGGGACCTATTAGTTCAACCAGATTTCAGACTGGCTAAAGTAGACTCATCTTTCATGGGGTATGCATAGCACAGGTGTGAGCACTAAATAGACTTGAATGTGCCCTGGCGGATGTAGTATGTCATGCTCACTCAGATGTTTCGCTTATGGTGGGGCGTGTGTTGGATCATTTAGCTCCCTTCAAAATGGTTGAGCTGAATGGTACTAATCCATGCGTCATGTTCGTGAACGGGCGCCGTCAGTTGGAACTGATCATCTCTTAGCTGCCATGGCTTATTTTTAATTAATTTTAATTTTTAAATTATTCTTTGTTTTATCTTTTTATTACTGACGCTTCTAACGTGCACGTCTTTCTACATTGTTCTCACATGTATTAGATAAAATAAGATTTATTTCTCACCACAATATAAAGTACGTTTTCAAATGATCATTGTACAATACATAATAGTTTTATTTATACTGTGGGAGACTGATACCTAAGTTAGATGTAAGGCCTGTATTTCAGGACACCAGATATCCACCCCTTTGGCAGCAGTTACATTTATTAAGGACTAGCTGCCCGGCCCGGCTTCGCACGGGTAGCATTAAGAACTTATTTACGGCGCACCTAACTACCAACCCTACCTACCCTACCTACCCTACCTACCCTACCTACCCTACCTACCCTACCTACCCTACTTACCCTACCTATCCTACCTACCTACTCTACCTACCTACCCTACCTACCCTACCCCTACCTACCCTACTTACCCTACCTTCTAGGGTTAGTATGTGTGTGAGTGTACGTGGTGTGCGCGCGTGTGTGTGTGTGTGTGTGTGTGTGTGTGTGTGTGTGTGTGTGTGTGTGTGTGTGGTATGTGTGGTATGTGTGGTATGTGTGAGTGGGCGTGTGTGTAATAAAATATTATAGGTAGGTGAAGGGCTGAATGCACAGAATGGTGATATACACTTAAGTACAAAAAAATTGACCCAGCCTGTAAGTTTCGATTCGGAACACAATATATAAAAAATTAAGATCAGACTAACAAAAACTAATAATGTAATTTTTCATAAACTTTATTCGTACTAGCCCTACACTTCAATAAACGGGATGTTGTTGATGATATTGACTCGTTTATTCGTGCACCCTCATTTCTCATTTTTAATAACGTTATCTCAGTGACATTTTATTGTATTAAAAGTTGATCAATTTATTGTTTATTCAATAATTGGTTATTTTACTGATTTAGTGACCATTTACTTTGAGTTTAATTGTTTTTACTCTCTGTGAAAATGGATACTACTCTGTCTAAATGCGCTCAAGTTGTAGCACTGATCCAGGCTGGATTGAGTCAGCGCGTCGTGGCCAGATGTCTTCACCTAAGTCGATCAGCAGTAAGACAAGTGTACCGAATGTTCTTAGAGACTGGGAGCTTCAATAGATGATCAGGTTCAGGAAGAAATCGGGCTACTCCAGAACGAGATGATCGATATATGGTATCTACAAGTTTAAGAAATCGACATTTGACTGGTGTTCAGGTGTAACAGCAATTTCTTAATGTACGCGGTGTAGTTGTAATCGAATGGACTGTACGACGCAGAAAGCGGATTGCATCCTCACTTACTCGCGAATGGTCCAAAATTAACGCCCGCGCATCACCAAACGCGGCTTCGATTTGCTCGTGCTCACATCGATTGGATACTCGAACAATGGAAGGTCGTACTGTTCTCGGACTAGTGTAAAATCAGTGGAAATGATGGGCGCAGGAAAATGTACTGAAGAAAGGGAGAACGATTTGCACAGGCTTGTATTGAAGAACGAGTGGCTGTTAGAGGAGGTTCGTGGACTGTTTGGGGCGGAATTTCTTCGGAAGGAAAAACGGATCTTCAGTTCGTATCCGGACCTCGTCTAGGCAATCTGAATGCACAGCGATACATTCAGGAGGTGCTAGAACAACATGTTATGCCATACGCCGGATTTGTAAGTGAGGGTTTCACGCTAATGCAAGACAACGCCCGACCACATACAGCCACGATAGTATTCCAGTACCTACGTGAGGTAGAAATTCCTGTCATGGAGTGGCCAGCAAGCAGCCCTGACCTTAATCCCATTGAACATCTATGGGATGAACTGAAGAGAAGGGTCAGGGCCAGAAATCAGCCCCCAAAAACCCTGCTGGAACTAAAGGAGACTAGTCAAGAGGAGTGGGAAGGTATACCCCAAGAATTCATAAAAACATTAATAAGGTCAATAAAAAACAGGATGGAAGATGCAATGTGAGCACGTGGGGGGAATACAAGCTACTGAACAAAGTATTCTTTAGAAATTTAATGTTTAAATTATTCATTAAAAAATTAAGCAATTCTAGACGTCTTTGTTTTTCTGTCTGTAAAATCAATAAACCAAAATCTGTTATACTAAAAACTGGTGTATTGTAATCTTAGACTAACATTTAACAAACAGTGTGAAAAGTATTCATGAATTAATTTTAGATTTTATTTATCGTGTTCTGATCGAAAGCGTACGGGGTAGGTCGATTTTATTGCACGCAAGTGTATATAAATACCTATATTGTATTGTTCATTATTTTATTAGTTTACAAACAAGCAAGTTATACCGTGGTAGCTAAAAATTTTTCCGTAGCTTCATAACTTAACTCCTGAAGCCAGTTCCTAACCTTTGTTTTGCACTTAGTTTTGGTAAGATCATAAATCGAGTGCGTTCTGTTCAAAAGAAACGTTTGGAGAACATAGTAGGAAGTTGTTTACCATGGCGATCCACTGGGTCAAAACGGAGGAGTTGAAGATAAGGAGTCCATGCTGTTTTAGGGCCGTAAGTAAAATGAACAGTTGACGAACAGTTAAAACATTAGACTCTTTAAATAAGAGAGCTGTGGGATATAGAAAATGTAGAAAAGAAGATACCTTTAAAATAGCTCTCTGCGCTCTTTCTAATTGTATGATCATGTATTTAGGTGCACCGCCCCAAGACGTTATAGAGTAGGTTAGTAAGGAATGGTCGAGGGCAAAGTAGATCGATATCATCAGCCTGACGTCAGCCACATGTCTTAGGGTCTTAAAAACAAATGTCAATTTACGCAACCTATTGCTGAGGGTGTCGATGTGTTCATCAAACCTCAGGTTGCAATCTATTATAATACCTAGGTTCTTTACAGTGTTTGTTATTTTCAGGCGGGTGCAGCTACATGTGTTGTCATTTTGTTAGAGCAGGAGTGTGCAATTATAGAATATAACGGAGTCGTTTGAGTTGTGTATGTGTGGGATTTTAGGGAAAAGGCAATATACTTTATTTTGTTCGCATTTAATGTAAGATCATTCCTATGTAGCCACCTCACTACAACGTCAAAGCCTGTCTGAGCATGCGCATAGACTTCCTACCATGAGTTTGCGCTGAAAAGAAGGGCAGTGTCATCTGCAAGTGTTATAATTTTACCCTTGAGGATGGTGAGCTCGTTAATGTATGTATATGAGAAATAGGGTCGGACCAAGTATAATTTCAACATGAATGATGTAACCAATATTTTGTAAAAAAAAAAATATCTAAAAGGGTGGAGTTTCTTGCCCGTTCTTCTCCATAGGTACCTACTACGCTTTCGAATGGGAACTAGCTTCATATTTGTGATTGATCGACTCCTTGACGATTCAATAGTGCCTGTAAATGGTTTAATTGAAATAAATGCTTTTAGTTAGAGTTACAGATAATAACTTATTTGTTTTATTACTAATTCTTTTTATGACAACGTCTGGGTTGCTGACGTATCGATAAAGGCTGACTGGTTGACTCACATGGTTACTAGACCCGACTTGTATCTATGCCGCTGACGCGAACCTGCCTATTTCGGGCTGAACAAACAAACGAACTTTTCAGCTAATTAACATTTCAGCCCATAAATGCTCGTTCCATATTATATCGCCAGATGACATCATCATTCTGTGCGATTGCTTCCGTTGTGGCGCGGCTATTGCAGCGGCACGCCCGTCGTATCACCACTAACCGTGTATCCACCGAGGTTCTAGCCCCAAAGGGCTGTAAGGAATTGTTTTACTTGCATCGGCCATGTTTGACCACAACGTGGCCAAGTTTAAAAGTAATAAAGAATTTCCCCAGAGAGTCGCAGATTGTACTGACCCAGTGGCTGGTCCAGTTGCCGCTCCACAGCGCCGGCCCGAAACTGCGCACCGGGTTCATGCTGGCACCCGTCAGCTCGCCCTGGAATCATTCAGACGAGTACATCAACATGACCGCTTCCTTCTTTCATATTTAAGACAAAAATAATTGTGCCTAGTCGCCGTCGAAAATATTTATCGTTTAGAATGCGAGATAATAAATAGCTGCCGCCGACGGCGGTCGGCCAGCACTGACCGCGACGAGCGACAGGCCGGCGACGGACAGGCCCACTCGTAGCGGCCACGAGTCGCGCAAGCCGGCGTTGCGCACGTCCCACGCCGCGCAGTTGGCCAGCGCTAGGCAGCCGCCCAGCAGCGCCTCCACGCACGCGGCCTGCCAGGCGGCCAGGTGCGCTGCCGGCGCCGTGACACACAGCGCCGGGCCGGCTGGCTCCAGCGCACGCAGCAGGCCGGCGCCCAGCGCAGCGCCCACCAGCTGCGCCGCCGCCTCGCCCAGTGCTCGGCGCCGCGACACGCGCCCCCACACCAGCGCCGCCAGCGTCACCGTGGGGTTGAACTGAGCGCCCGACACGTGGTCCAGACACTGCCACATACATAGCATATTACTAGAGAAACTGACTGCTGGAAGCTCTTTGTAAAACTGATTACTTGTTAACACTGTACCTACACATACAAATTGCAATGTCTGTAACTCAAAAGACAATGTTAGCGACGACGAAAAGAAATAACTTAACACTTTGAAGGACAGTACACGAGACACAATAGAAGTTTTATTGTTATGACGCCTATGGGCGTATATATATAGTGTCCTTCAAAGTGTTAAAGTTAGCCATTAGCGACAGCACAAAATAATTTAAAGTTCGCGACATTTGTTAAAAACTAAGTAGGTAGTCATTTTATATTATTATTACTTTCAGTCGACTTCAGAAAAGTGCTGGCAAATTAAAGAAGTCTCCAGATCGTCGATGTTTTTCCCTCTTGGCGCGCTAGGTGGCGCTACTTGTACCGTTGACGTAAGCTTAAGTATCTAGAAACGTTCGAGAATTTTGTGATTTTAAGAGTTTTAATCAAGGTTTTTCAATACAGTTTTTTGCAATAAGATAGTATAAGTAAGGAACTATGTCCTAAAAATAAGAAGAAAGGTTGTAAGGAATGTTTCCCCACGGAAAAAGGCTGAAATAAGTTCTCCATACAAAGTTAACATTAGTGCCGTGTGCAAAATAGAAGCGTCCTGATTACTCGAGCGCTAGGTAATTAGTGCCGAGTGCAAATTTGGAGCGCTCTCATTGGTTAGGGATCATTATAAAAGGGGGACAGATTCCCGTGGCGAGACATTTCGAATCCAGCAGTATTATAAGAAGCATCTGAAAGAAAATAAAGAAGAAGTATTTGTATTCGCTACATTTTGACCACGACGCACCTACCCAATAGCATCCCGCCAGTGAACCCTGTTCCGTTTACAGTTCATCAGTTCGTTAAGCAAGCAACATTTTTTGATCCTTCGAGCCGGATCGGGTTTAAGAAATTAAATGCCTACTACGAGATCAGGATTAGTGCGGTCGAAGCCCTCGAGTGAAGATACTTCAGATTGGAGTATGAATACGCTTAGTGAATCCATAAGTGAGGAGACTACAAGCGCGTCGATTGCAAGTAGATCGACACTTACGAAGAGGTCACCGACGCGTCAGCCTCCAGCACACTACACTAAGGATGCTGCCGGGAAGGAATCAACGCCAAAGGAAGCGACTCACACCGGCATCATTGAAGAGGAAATCGAAGCATCCAATCCCGCACGCCAAGAAGAAAATCCAGCGCCGCAGAACTCAGATAGAAGTTTTGCAATAAAAACACGCCGAAATAATGAAAGTGCACCGACGTCAAGAGAAGAAAGTCTGCAGCGGCCTCACCCTAAGAAGTCGTCCCGGGATACAGACACACGGTCTGTTCGCTCGACGCGTAGGAAGAAGGCAGAAGCGCAAGCAAAGATGACATTAGCATTAAGGGAATTGGAGTTGGCAGAAGCAAGATCAAAAGTGGCTCGAGCTGAACTAGAACTTCTAGAGGCGGAGTCAGAAGAGGAAGATGGTGTCGGAGAAGAGCAGTATGAACGAACTCGAGAAGTCGAGAACTGGTTTACCCAAACTGGGGACCAGAGGCCGATCGAGAAGGAAGAAAAGAAAAGTGACATCCAAGAACTAGCTTCAGTCATACTCAAGCTATCCGAAAAGTCACGTGATATCGTTTCACCAAAGCACCTCGAACTCCCTTACTCTAATGGATGCTGCGAGGAATGGTTGGCTTTCAAGAGAACATATGAAGATACATTCAAATCTTTCAGCAACACGCAAAACCTAGCTTGCCTTAGAAGAGCAATCCAAGGAAAAGCAAAAGAAGCCGTCCAAAGCCTACTGTTCACTGCTGAAGACCCACGCGAAGTAATTAAGGGATTGGAAACAAGATTCGGAAGAGCATTGGCGTTAGCGGAACTAGAAAGGCTGAAGAATCTATCGAAAATTGGCGAGAACCCAAGCGACATATGCATATTTGCAAGCAAAGTGAAAAACGCCGTTGAGACAATCAAAGCCTTGAAAAAACCGCAGTACCTCAGCTCTCCTGAAACATTGAAAACCATAGTGGATAAGATGCCAACAGCGATGAAGTTCCGTTGGTTCGCTTACCACAAAAGTAGAAGGAATGAGGAAATTCACGAACTCTTCGAAGCGTTTTTGAAAACAGAAGCCGACATGTGCGGGGACTTTGCTCCACCTGAAGTGTCTCCGGAGCAAAAGAAGGGAATAAGAAAACCCGTACATACAGTACAAGAAGAGTCACAAGAAAAATATAAGAAGATATGTCCGATTTGTGAAAAGGAGCATTTCATAATAGAATGCAAAAAGTTCAAAGAAGCCAACACAAATGAAAAGTGGGACATAATCAAGAAAGCGAAGCTATGTTTCAAGTGCCTCCGATTCAAGCATTCAAGAATCAACTGTAAAGCTCCAGTCTGCAAGCAGTGTAGAAGATGGCATCATACTATCTTACACTCTGACGAACCACCAATATCAGCAGAAAAGAAAACTAACAAGGAAAGTGCATCAGAAGAAAAGATCGCCTCAATCCATAACACTAAGGACGAAGAGAAGGTATATCTAAAAATCATTCCAGTGGCCCTTTATGGACCAAAGGGTCATTTTTTTTAGGGTTCGCGTGTTAGCGTTATTGGATGAGGGATCAACGGTCACACTTTTAGACGCATCAATAGCTGAAAAGATTGGAGCCGAAGGCAATCGGGAAAGGCTCACAATTGAAACAGTCGGTGGGAAGTCGATAAGCAAGAATAGTTCACAGAAGATTGAGTTGAAGATAAAAAGGGCTGGTTGCGCCGAAATAGTTCAATCGGCGAGTGTCAGGGATTGCATTCATTCACTCATCGCTCGCGCGTGTATCCGATGAGCGAGTCGCCAGTCGTCTCTCGATCACCGCTCCGCTGAGTTGCGTCCGCGCCGCTCCGTGCCGCTCCGCCATATTATAATCCACATTTCTTCTTCCGTACTAATAACAAAGACAAGAATCTCGCTTGCGTGCTCGCCATCTTCCGCGACCATCAAAAACCCCGTTCAACTGGACGTGCTTAGCTATCGCATGTGCTTGCCGGCTGCCTCAAGTACCTACCTATCTCCAAGAAGAAATCGCAGGTCATCGTGGCGGCATTACATGGTGAGTGGATTGCTTTTTTTTGCTCTCGTCTGGTTGGACATTTTTTAGCGTACCATACCTCGCCTTGCTCATATAATTAATTCCCGAATTTTTAATCTAATCGCACCGCTTCACCATAATTTTGGTCCATTTCGAGTCGGACTGAGCCAGTACATACCTTTAAAATAATCCCTATCTCCTTACCTAAGTAATCCCTACATAATTACGTTTATAACTGTGCTATTATCAAGTAAATTACGCATCTGTAACTTAACAAAGAAGCACACGTGTCACGCGTGCTTCGAGTGATTTATCGACGTAGCGAGTGAATTATAGGTTCCATTATATTCAGCTTAAAGTTTTAACTAGCGATAATCTAATTTACTTGTTCAATAATCCATAAATAGCATATTTTCTTTAATTTTAACTCGAACGCCGGGAACTTAGGTGACGCCACAAAATGGCGTCGGAAGCAAAATTGAAAATGATCATTGCAAAATAAGAAACTATTTTCGAAAAAATCAATGACTTATTCAATATTGCAAAGAAAATAATTCCTTCAAATATTGATACTAGAAGTAAACAAGAATTTCTAGTCGCTTCTTCGAATATCGAAAAATTATATAATAACTTTAACGATCTTTGTGATCAACATAATACATTATTATTAGAAATAGACCCTGATTATAAAATAAGTTTTAGTAATTGGAGCTCTTTCGAAACATTATTTTCAGAAATTCAATATATACGTAATAACATATTAGAGTCTAACCGCGCAAATGTAGGTAAGCCCGCGGTCGATTCATACTTTTGCCGCCTACCGCCATTAGAATTAATAAGTTTTTCTGGCCAGCCGGAAAGTTGGCCACTCTTTTATCAATGCTTCAAAACTAAGGTTCATGATAACAAAAATCTGACTGATGATCAACGTGTACAGTATCTGGTAGGCAAATTAAATGGCAGCGCAAAAAATGTATTCGCGGGAATAGTTCCTGATGCGTCTAACTATCTTACGATATGGAATTCCTTAGTGACAAAATACCAAGACAAGAGGTTACTTGGGTCTATGTACTTAAATAATATACTCGACATAAAACCTACCTCGGGTTCACCCGGTCAATTAAATAATTTTATTGAAA
The DNA here is from genome assembly GCA_916610215.1 of Omphaloscelis lunosa. NCBI lineage: Eukaryota > Metazoa > Arthropoda > Insecta > Lepidoptera > Noctuidae > Omphaloscelis > Omphaloscelis lunosa. Next base: position 22,860,938 of record OU744253.1, read on the forward strand.
AGGTTCATTCATCTTGGTCCGCGTTAAGACAGTTAGACATTAGCGATTTATCAGATTTCATGTTGACTCATCTCGTTTTAAAAAGGTTAGATGCTCAAGTACTACAAAGTTTCGAGTTATCCATCCGCGATAAAGATTTACCCACAAGTGGTGATTTAGTAAATTTCGTACGGCATCACATAAATGTTCTTGAACGAACAACTACTGTTCGTCAGAACACATCACCTCAAAATAATCAGGGTACTAACTTACAAAATCGATCGCGTTCTTCTGCATCGAAAGCTTCGCATAGCTTTGCAATAACAGAAAATAATAATTAATAAAATAAAAACTCACAACATACTCATTTATACGAGTGTTTAGAATTCAAAAAATTGGATGTGAAAGATCGCTTTAAGTTTATTAAAGATAATAAAATGTGCATCAATTGTTTTAGTGATAAACATACCACATTTAATTGTGGTTCTACAAATACTTGTAAACATTGTAACAAGAAGCATCATTCATTGTTGCATTTTAATAATCGCGAGTTTATCTCGCAGCAATCTCAACCTAATGTATTAGGAGCCGCGTCGCTGTCAGGTGCAGGCGCACTGGATAGCGGCGCGCAGCTGGTATGTATGCATGTAAACTCAATCGCGTCGCCGCCGCCGCCGGTCGTGACATCCTCGTGTGCCGAGTTGAAAGAATGTACTAATTCTAAGAATTCGATCGCGTTGACGTCGCGTAATAATAATATAGATTTAGCTTGTGACCAGTTGAATACGTCAGTTGCTTTACCAACGGCACAAGTTTATGTTCCGATAAATGGAAAACGCTTTGTCATAAGATGTTTAGTAGACAGTGGCTCTCAAAATAATCTTATCACCCTCGCATGTTGTAGAAAATTAAAACTAAATATTCAACCGCTTGTTAACTCATCCTTAAAATCAGTAGGTACGATTTCCACTCCAATTAAGGGTTACGTGTCGCTTACAATACAATCGCGCGTAAGTGACGCTCAATACGAATTGACAATGTTAGTGATTGATCATATAGCTGATCCGTTACCTGTTCGCGCGGTACAAAGGTCCGTGATGGATCATTTCAAGAATTTACCGCTTGCAGATGAATGCTGGGATGTACCTGGGAAGATAGACGCGATTCTCGGTACGCAAATGTTCGCATTTGTTTTGCTCGGGAAAAGGGTTATACCAACATCTACCTCTCAATCAGCTAATTGTGCGGTCACCGCTCGCTCCATACCTCATGCTTTAGAAACCACGCTTGGCTATATTGTCGTGGGTGAAGTACCTTCTCTCTACCATGACAGTGTAGCCTGGTCCTTCGGCCCATTAGTAGATAATTTAAATAATTTAATTTTAAAATTCTGGGAAATGGAGGAAGTACCTACTGTTAACATAAAGGGTCCGGAATATCCAGAATGTGAAGATTTTTATAAATCGACCGTTTCACGAAATTCATGTGGGCGATATATTGTGTCGTTACCTTTTAAAGGTGAACCTACGTCTTTAGGTAACTCCTTCGTTCACGCTCAGCGTAGATTGTCTGCGCTCGAGCGTAAGTTTCATTCGCTTCCCGCTTTACGTCAAGCTTATAACGACGTAATTAATGATTATATACACTCGAGAGCAATGAATCCGGGTCACTTAGAGAATGTTAAAAATCTCGGAAACTAAAAATGATAGGTTAATGCAATAAATTGTATTTAATAGACAATGTAATACTCCTTAAATGAAAGTAAAAAAAATATGAGTCACCATACATTTTATTAACACAAAATTACATAAAGAAAAAAACTGCTGATCTCTCCTTAAAACAAAAATAGGAAACATGAAATTTTTGAACTTTATTACGATTTTCTTGAATTTTAATACATCGTATTGCCTCCTCGTGCTTCCATTACTGCGTTTACGCGGTTTGGCATGCTGTACACCAAGTTCCTTATACGATTTTGGGGAATATTCTCCCATTCCTCTGTGAGAGCAATTTTGAGCTCACGAAGCGTGATTGGGGGAGGGTTTCGTTGTTTTACGCATCTGCCTAGCTCGTCCCAAGCATGCTCGATCGGGTTGATATCCGGGCTGCGCGCTGGCCACTCCATACTAGTAATGTTCATCTCTTGAAGGTAGTCATTCACAATCCTACCTGTATGAGGTCCGGCATTGTCATGCATAAATATAGCATCCTCACCTTAATTGACCATAAATGGACCAACGTGATCATTGAGGATTTCTTCCACATATCTTACGCTAGTTAAAGAGCCGTTTTCTATGATCACCAGCTCTGTGCGACTTTCAGAAGAAATTCCGGCCCACACAAGTACAGACCCACCACCGTAGGCTACTTTTTCTTCGATGCATGCTTGCTTGAATCTTTCCCCTGGTCTTCGATACACTCTGTGTCTTCCATCGTGCTTGTAGAGCATAAATTTTGATTCGTCGGAGAACATAACTTTTGACCAATCTTCAATACTCCAATTTACGTGGCTCTGGGCATATCTTAGTCTTGAAATACGATGCCCACGTTCCAGTTTAGGGCCGTTTGCAGGTCTAAGGGGTTTTAAGTTAGATTCAGCAAGCCGACGTCTTACTGTCCATGCACTTGGGTTACTTCCTCCGAGGCGTCGAAACTGATTTGTGAGTTCAGTTCCTGTGAGAAAGCGATTTCTAAGCATGGTGTTCACCAAGTATCGGTCTTCTCGTGCTGTGGTACACCTGGTTCTGCCCGTTCCTGGTCTGCGTAGGTTAGAACCAGTTTCTTCGTAACGTCGGAGAACTCTTTGTACTGTTGACAGCGACACACCGACAGTCCTGGCTGTATCGCGCTGACTCCGGCCGGTTTCCAGCATTGTAAGTATTCTGGTGCATTCTTCAGGCGTAAGCGACATAATTTCAGCTTGAATAATGAATATAGAGCACTATCAACATGGTTTATGTACCCACATAAATGACAGATTACAAACAAAAGCAAAACCAAATGCTGTAATTTCGTAGTTCCATCTTCGAAAGTGGCCCTTTTTCAAATTTGATTTTTTTATGATATAACTTTACAATAACTAAGAAGTTTTAATACCTTCATTTAAGGAGTATTACATTGTCTATTAAATACAATTTATTGCATTAACCTAGCATTTTTAGTTTCCGAGATTTTTAGGATTCTTTAAGTGACCCGGATTCATTGCTCTCGAGTGTAGATAAGGGTTATCTTTCGGAAATACCTTATTCTTTATCCGCTATAAATGAAGGCTACTTCATCCCGCACCACGCTGTTGTACGGCCTCACAAGTCGACAACAAAAACCCGCATTGTCTTAGATGCAAGCGCTAAAACTGATAGCGGCAAGTCGCTCAACGACTTGTTACATACAGGGCCTAATTTACAGGCAGACTTATTTTCGCTTTTGCTTAATTTTAGATAGTTTAAGGTAGCAATTACCGCTGATATACGTCAAATGTATCTTAGAATTTTATTGTCAGATAACGATCGTAAATATCAAAAAATATTATATCGTTTTAATCATAACGAGAGTATTCGTATTTTTCAATTTAACTCTGTGGCTTTTGGCCTCCGCTCGAGTCCATTTTTGGCGATGCGCACCGTCCGTCAATTGGCTGAGGACTATCGCGAACGCTTTCCTCTCGCGGCAGATGTCGCCATGAGAGAACTGTACATGGATGATTTAACTACTTCTGTTCCCTCTGCCGAAGATGGTACTCGTTTAGTGGACGAGCTGCTCGCTTTGTTCAAGGTCGGCGGATTTGATCTCGTCAAATGGGCAAGCAACTCATCGGAACTTCTCGCTCACTTGCCGGAGTCGTATCGTGCTGTGATCGAGTTCACAGATGATGATGATACATTGAATGTCTTAGGTTTAAAATGGATACCTACTTCTGATGTGTTCTCGTTCGCCACATCCTCCGCGACTACCTGTAACACTAAACGTGCCATATTGTCTACTATTGCTCGCCTATTTGACGTGCTAGGGTTCGTCGCACCAGTTATTTTTTACGCAAAACTTCTAATACAGAATCTTTGGCTTGCTAAGGTGGGGTGGGATGAAGAGCCCCCGGAAATCATTACTGAATGTTTCGTTAAACTCAAATCTGAATTACCGTTATTATCTAATTTACAAATACCTCGCCACTTGGGTGTCGCAGCCGGCTGTGTCGTAAACTTGCTTGGCTTTGGGGACGCTAGTATGAAGGCTTACGGATGCATCCTATACCTGCACGTAACGAACCCTAACGGTAATATATCCATTCATTTAGTATGCGCTAAGTCCAAAGTGGCTCCGCTAAAGACTGTTTCGCTGGCAAGGCTTGAATTGTGTGCTTCGCTACTTCTGGCTAAACTAGTAAAACAAGTACATACGGTTTTTGATAATCGCTATCCTATAAAAGAGATTTTCGCTTTCAGTGATTCTACGATCGCTCTGTCATGGATTCATTCATCTCCACACCGGTGGCAAGTATTTGTAGCCAACCGTGTGACTGAGATACAGGAAAATTTATCTCCTGACCGCTTTTTTCATATAAGTGGGATAGAAAATCCCAGTGATTGTTTATCAAGAGGTTTATTACCCTCGCAACTCATTAATCATCCGCTGTGGTGGCACGGTCCACCTTGGATTTGCCATCCAATCACTGAATGGCCAATTGCACCATTCAAACCGTCATGTGTTGAAGGTTCTATACCCGAAGCAAAGAGTTCTGTTACTCTAACAGTAATTCCTGATTTGGATACTTCGATACTTCTGGAGCTAGCTCTCAGAGTCTCGTCTTGGAAAAAAATATTACGCATTCTGGTATATGTCTTGCGCTTTCTACGTAAGTTACCTCCCGCTTCGGTAATTCAGGTCTCTGACCTTGAAACCGCTGAGCTCGTGATTCTTTGCGAGTTGCAAGGCAAACATTTTGCTGATGAAATCAAAAATATTAAAAAGGGTAGATTACCTTCGCCTTCTTTGAGAAAGCTCGATCTGTTTGTTGATGACAACGGATTGCTCCGCGTGGGTGGACGACTGAAAAATACTCATATTCCTTTTGAAAGTCGGCATCCATTGTTGCTTCCTCGTCGACATCACGTAGTCGATCTACTAATAGATGATTGTCATCGATCCAATTGTCATACCGGTTCACATCTTCTTATGTCTTTATTAAGACAACGATATTGGATCATTTCCGCTCGAAACATTATTCGACAACGCATACGCCAATGTAACTTCTGCTTTAAGGTTGCGCCCTCTTATCCTACGCCTATGATGTCAAGTTTACCCCCTTCTCGAGTGCAAGAAGCTAAGGCTTTCACTCACACTGGCGTTGATTACGCTGGTCCTATAAATATTACTATCACGCGTAAGAGGGGCGTTAAAAGCCAAAAGGCGTACATTTGTCTCTTCGTGTGTTTGACTACCAAAGCCATACACATTGAAATTGCCTCAGACCTGAGTTCAGAAACGTTTCTTGACGCTTTCAAGCGTTTCCTGTCTAGGCGAGGGCCAGTGTCTGTTCTTTATTCCGATAATGGCACAAATTTCATCGGGGCAAAGCGTCAATTGGACGAATTATACACTTTCCTTTCTTCTAAAGATACATCTACCGCATTTCAAACTGAATTAAATAATCGTAAAATTACATGGCGTAATATCCCTGCTCGCGCACCCCACTGGGGAGGAATTTGGGAAAGCAACATAAAATGCATAAAAACCCATTTGTATCGTTGCATTGGGCAACAATTACTGTGCTATGAAGAATTGTTGACAGTATTAACTCAAATTGAGTGCGTCTTAAATTCTCGTCCATTGTGCGCGCTGTCTGACCAGCCGCACACGATTATAACTCCTGCGCATTTTCTAAACACAACCCCTTTGCAATCGTTGCCTGCATATGAGGTTGACGCATCTGTGAGTCTTCATAATAGGAAAAAACTGTTGGACAGTTTAGTCCAAAGCTATTGGAAAAAATGGCATGTAGATTATTTGCATACACTTCAACTGAGGCAAAAATGGAATACTCCTGATGTACCTATTCAGCCAGGTTTACTTGTTCTCATCCACCAGGATGATTTACCGCCACTTCGCTGGCCTACCGGCATTATTGAACAAGTATATCCGGGTAAAGATGGAATCGTGCGAGTCGCGTTAGTACGCACTACAGCAGGGACATTCAAACGCCCCGTCGTTAAGTTGTGCCCCCTTCCTTCGCAATAATTTAAACTTAATCTATCAACTAGCACAGTTATAAATTCGTCAATCTTAAGTATGTAATTTAGTATATCCGTAATTTAATCCACACCTTTAATATTCACCTCTTGTATGTAACCTTTAACTTTGCTTCAATCCTTTGACACTCCGCTTTAATCTAAGATCCTTTCCTTAACCTCTCCTTTTTTGTTTCGAAAATCCTACGGATTTACAAAGGGGGGAGGATGGTTGCGCCGAAATAGTTCAATCGGCGAGTGTCAGGGATTGCATTCATTCACTCATCGCTCGCGCGTGTATCCGATGAGCGAGTCGCCAGTCGTCTCTCGATCACCGCTCCGCTGAGTTGCGTCCGCGCCGCTCCGTGCCGCTCCGCCATATTATAATCCATATTTCTTCTTCCGTACTAATAACAAAGACAAGAATCTCGCTTGCGTGCTCGCCATCTTCCGCGACCATCAAAAACCCCGTTCAACTGGACGTGCTTAGCTATCGCATGTGCTTGCCGGCTGCCTCAAGTACCTACCTATCTCCAAGAAGAAATCGCAGGTCATCGTGGCGGCATTACATGGTGAGTGGATTGCTTTTCTTTGCTCTCGTCTGGTTGGACATTTTTTAGCGTACCATACCTCGCCTTGCTCATATAATTAATTCCCGAATTTTTAATCTAATCGCACCGCTTCACCAGGGGCTCATAGAAAAGACAAGAAGACTATCGTAGCAAGAACCATCGATTATCTGAAGCTGTCTGAACAAAGCATAAATAAGGAAACTGTGAAGAATTGCCAGCATCTAAAGGCAATCGAAGGTCAACTTCTTTATGTTACAGAGAGGCCCAAATTACTAATAGGTCAAGACAACTGGGGACTCATAGTAACGAGAAGAATAAAGAAAGGTAAGCCGTCTGACCTTGTACCCTCACTTACCAATCTAGAATGGGTGCTGCATGGGTATGAAACAGGAGCGAACGCTCTAGTGAATTTCACTCACTATGGCAGATCCACACACGACGCGGAAAGCATAGAACATTTTCAGTTAGAATCTCTTGGGATTCAAAATCGATCATCAACAAACGACAGCGATAGAAGAGCCTTGGAAATCCTCGAGAAAACTACGAAAAAACTTTCAAGCGGTCAGTATGAAACAGGTCTCTTATGGAGAAAAGAAGACGAGACCCTACCTATTAACTACAATCAAGCGATTCGACGACTAGCCAGCATTGAGAAAAAGTTAGATCAAGACAAAGAAACCAAAGAGAACTACGAGCAACAGATCCAGAGTCTAATTGAAAAAGGGTATGCAGAGAAGGCTCCAGAAACTTCTAACAATGGAAGAATATTTTACTTACCCCACTTTGCTGTCGTGCATCCAGTTAAGAAGAAGCTCAGGATAGTTTTCGACGCAGCTGCTAAATACGAAGGAAAAAGCTTGAACGACGCCTTGCTATCAGGTCCAGACCTGTTACAGTCTCTGTTTAGCGTCCTGCTACGCTTTAGGGAAGGGCCAGTGGCTGTTATGGCCGACATCCAAGACATGTTCCTTCGAATTAAAATTAGAGAAGAAGATCGAGACAGTCTCAGGTTCTTGTGGCGCGGAAGTCGAAGAACGGGCAAGCCTGAAGAGTATAGGATGTCGTCAATCATCTTTGGAGCGGCATCATCACTGGCAACAGCAATATATGTGATGAACAAGAACGCAGAAGACTTCGAGAAGACTTATCCAGAAGCGGTAAAGGCAATAAATAAAAACCACTACATGGACGATTACCTTCAAAGTTTTGCATCTACAGCTGAAGCCAAAAGGATAACAAAAGAAGTAAAAGAGATTCACGCAAGAGCAAACTTTCATCTGAAGGGGTGGGCTAGTAATAATTTAGGAGTACTATCAGAGGTGGAAGACACCAATAAAGAAGATTCTCTGCAACTAACGAAGGAAGAGAAAACTCTGGACTAAGATGGCTGGTAAAGGAAGACGCGCTAGCCTTCAACGTTGGACTACGTAATACATCTAAGGACCTGCTAGACGGTAAGAGGACTCCAACAAAAAGAGAAGTTACAAGCGCAGTCATGTCCACTTTTGACCCAATGGGTTTTGCGACACCTGTCTTAATACAAGGAAAGAAATTGATTCAAGATATTTGGCGATCGAAAATAGACTGGGACGAAGTAATTAATGAAAAACAAGAAGAAAAATGGTCGAAATACCTGAAAGAAGTGTTGTAGGGAATACTTCGTTGGAAGTGGAAATTAAACTCAAATTACGATATGAATAATTACATTTATTTTGGCCTGATTATATTGTTTTATAGTACAACATATTTTGTGGTGTTAGGCACACATAGTATAATATGATCAACCAATCAGAGCTCGGCGCACCCAATGCATAGGATTCGTTCCTGTCCTGCTGATCTTCGGTATGGAGTGAAACGCGACATCTATAAATATACCCCGCAGCTGCGCGCGCGCTCAGTCGCCAGCTTGAGCCGGCACCGGCCGGTTGTGTCTGTCCGATGATTCTGCTAATCGTCTCCACGGCGTCGCAGGTGGCGTACGCCAAGTCTGCGGCCCTCAGTGCCCGGCCGCGCGCCGTCGTGGTCAGACGTGTTGATGCGCTATGTATGTGGTCACTACATTACTCCCCCGCCAGCGAAGCGTACAGGTGGTTTTGATACTCTGCCTGTTCTTGTTATATGAGCGTAAGTTTGTGTTGCTTCTTGCTCCGGATTCAGATAATAGGCTGGCTTCAATCTATCAATCGATATGTTCGAGCTGCTATTCTTCATCTGCACTTCAAAATATTTGTCGAAACGGGCGATGACTCGATACGGACCGTTGTAAGTTGGTGATAACGGCTTGCGGACTGCATCGTTGCGTATGTACACGTGCGTACATGTATACAGGTCGCCGTGAATGAATATTGCACGATTTCTGTTGGTACTATCACGTTGTACTTGTGCCTTCTTCAGTGCTTCGCTTAGGTGGCTCATGAAGTACGATGGATTGTGATGCGATGTCCTAGCTTCGTCATAAAACACCCCAGGCAATCTTAGCGTTTGTTCGTACAATAACTCGCCTGCACTAGCCCCTATGTCTTCTTTATAAGCCGCGCGTAGGCCCAATAGTACAGTAGGCAACTCGTGCGCCCAGTTGGCCGTGTTAAATTTTGCAGCGAGTGACGTTTTTAATGAGCGGTGCCAACGTTCGATCAACCCGTTGGACTGAGGATGGTATGCTGTAGTCCGTATGCGTTCGATACCCATGCGATGCATTAACTTGTTGAACAGTTCGGACTCAAATTGCCCACCGCGGTCAGTTGTTATTGTTGCCGGACAGCCGTATCTTGAGATCCAGACTTCGTAAAACGCGTTGGCTACCTTCTCTGCTGTTATATCTTCGATTGCTTGTGCTTCTGGCCACTTTGTCGCTCTGTCAATCATTGTAAGTAGGTAACGACAGCTGTTCGATGTTGGTAGTGGTCCGACGATATCGATATGCACATGGGCCAGTCGATCAACGTTTTGGAAACTTGCAATTGGTGCTTTCGTGTGCCGCTGAACTTTTACGCGCTGACACTGGGGGCAAGCTCTCGACCACTCTGTAACGTCTTTCTTCATCGATGGCCAGAAAAATCGTGTCGTGACCAGTCGTCTCGTTGCTCTCACGCCGGGGTGGTTCAAGTCGTGCATTGCTTGATAAGCTTGTTTTCTGTATTCTTCGGGTAAGAACGGACGAGCAACCCCTGTTGACCTCTCACAGTGGATTAGTTTTGACGTTCCATGTAACTTAGTGAGTGTGAATGCGTAACGGTCGTTTTTCGTTAACAGTTTGAGCTGTGCGTCTGTACTTTGTGTTTTGCTAACGCGTCGTAGTCAATCAGCGACGGGCTTCAGATTGATTCCACTCTCGATAACGCGTCGGCGACGATGTTGTCTTTGCCTGCGATGTACTTGATACAGTTGATTAATTGACTGATGTATTCAAAGTAGCGAGTGTGGCGTGGCGTTTCGTTCTTACTCGTTGCTTTCAGTGAATTAACAAGCGGCTTGTGGTCGGTGAAGATGGTGACGTCACAGCCTTCATAAATCCGGCGAAAGTGACGAACAGCCATATATATCGATAATAGCTCTCTGTCGTAAGTGGAGTAGTTTCGTTGAGCGTCGTTGAGCTTTTTCGAGAAAAACCCGAGCGGTTTCCATCTCCCTGCAATTTGCTGTTGAAGTACAGCTCCCACACAGGTATCCGACGCGTCGGTCATCAAGGCGAAAGGTAGGCTTGATGATGGGTATGATAGTAATGTGGCGTTGCTGATGTCTTCTTTGCATTTCTCAATTGCACTTCTTGCAGTGTCACTCCATTGAATTTGTGTTTTATCGTTCTTTTTTGAGTCACGTAGATAAGCGTTGAGTTAAGCCTTTTGATGTTCGGCAGCGTGTGGAATGTTTTCTCGATAAAAATTCATCATTCCTAAAAATCGTCAAAGTTGTTGAATTGTCTGCGGTAATGGGTATGTCGTAATGGCCTTGGTTTTATCTTGTGTTGGCTTTATTCCTTCTGGGGATATGGTATAGCCTAAGAAATCGAGTGTTGTTTGGCCAAACGTACATTTTGCGACGTTGAGTTGTAACCCGTTGTCGGTGAGTCTTTTAAACACGTCTTCCAAGTCTCTTCTGTGCTCTTCTTTATTTTTCGAAGCCACTAAAATATCATCCACGAATGGGAAAACAGGTAGTCCTCGGAGTACATTATCGATGTGACGTTGGAACGTTTGACCACTGCTGCGTAGGCCAAAACACATTCTTTCGAATTCGAACAGGCCGAATGGAGTAATGACTGCTGTTTTCATAATATCTTCTTCGCGGTTTCTAACTTGGTAGTATGCTTTCCGAAGGTCGATTATGGAGAAGATTTTCTTTCCTAGTAAATTGTAGGTGAAGTCGTGCAACCGGGGTATGGGGTACCGGTCTGGCACTGTCACAGCGTTGAGACGACGATAATCTCCGCAGGCTCGGTACGTGCCGTCCTTCTTCAGTACTAGGTGTAGTGGACTCACCCATGGGCTGTTTGAAGGCCTGCAGATTCCTTGTTCCATCATTGCTTCAAATTCTTCCTTCGCCACTTTGTATTTGTGAGGCGATAGTGGTCTTGCCTTTGAACAGATGGGCGGTCCCGTTGTCTCGATCTGGTGTTTCACTTCGCTGTGGATAGGTTCAAGGACGGTCGAGTGATAACGCTGTGTTAACGCTGGGGTCCGAAGACGTTGTTACGTAACCCACAACGGACATATTGGTTCGCTTGTCTATGAGTTTTTTCCCGTGAACGTCCACTGTTAGCTGATGTTTGTGTAAGAAATCTGCGCCAATTATGGGTCGTTTCACTTCAGCAACCACAAAACTCCATCTGTACAGTCACCGTAGTCCAATGTTCAGTAGCATCGATCGTTCACCATAAGAGGGTATTGATGAACCGTTGGCGGCGTACAAGTAATTACTTGGGTTTTGTTTCCATTTTTCTGTTCCTCGTACTGGCAATACTGACACGTTCGCGCCAGTGTCGATTAGAAAATGAAGTCCCGTTGATAATTCCTTGATAAATAGACGGCGGTTCGCTAGTACGTTGACTTCGGCTGCCATCGTAGCTGAAGTCTTGTCTAGTTTCCCTGAGTTGACTTTGCCCTGTCGTAATTGCACGGTCGAAGACATTTGTAAGCGTCTTTTCCAAACTTTCGGTGATAAAAACATATATCCGTAGCTCGTTTTGATGATCTTGATCGTGACCGCGCGCCACGTCGATAATTTTGCGATCGACGGTAGTTGCCTCGCGCTCGATCTATTCTTAACTCGGCGACTTCTTTAGTGAGTGATTCGATCGTATTCATTATTTTTGTTTCTGATGAAGATGAAGTCGATGGGCTTGTAGTATTTGCTCCGTGAACGCTTGGAGAAATAGATGATATTTCCTTGGTTTGCTCATCCATTTTATCTGCCGTCGCTGCCAGTGTATCCAATTTTGATTCTTCGCTCACTAATAGTACGGCTCGTGTCGCTGATGGCAAGTGGCTCATCCACAGCATACGTAGCGTTTGGTCAGGAATCATGTCTCGGCCCAGGTCTCGCATTCGCCGCAGTAGTTGCGATGGACGTTGATCGCATAATTCGATGTGGTTGAGCAGGTTCTGTAGCTTTTTGTTCTACGATTCCTCGTAGACGGATAATAATCTTTTCTTGAGTTCCTCATACCTTCCTGTAGCAGGCGGTGATATAATGATATCCCCTACTTGTTCCACGTCTACCTTCTCAAGTTGAGAAACAGCGAGACCAAATTTGTTCTCGTCGCTTAGCTTCTGGCTGGCAATCATGGTCTCGAAATGCGCGAACCAAAGTCTGGATTTGTCACGCCAGAACAGAGGTAGGCGGGACTTCAAGGAAATGGCTGCTACATCTTCGTTGTCGAGTACGAGTTTCTGATCTTCGTTCGGCATGTTTATACGTCGTTGATCACGTCGGGGTCACCAATGTAGGGGATACTTCGTTGGAAGTGGAAATTAAACTCAAATTACGATATGAATAATTACATTTATTTTGGCCTGATTATATTGTTTTATAGTACAACATATTTTGTGGTGTTAGGCACACATAGTATAATATGATCAACCAATCAGAACTCGGCGCACCCAATGCATAGGAATCGTTCCTGTCCTGCTGATCTTCGGTATGGAGTGAAACGCGACATCTATAAATATACCCCGCAGCTGCGCGCGCGCTCAGTCGCCAGCTTGAGCCGGCACCGACCGGTTGTGTCTGTCCGATGATTCTGCTAATCGTCTCCACGGCGTCGCAGGTGGCGTACGCCAAGTCTGCGGCTCTCAGTGCCCGGCCGCACGCCGTCGTGGTCAGACGTGTTGATGCGCTATGTATGTGGTCACTACAGTGTCGGCACTAACAAGACTGAGAATTCCAAGGTGTATCTCACCCCACGGCACAAAAGGACACTTGCATACGTTCACCGATGCAAGCGAAGAGGCCTACGCAGCGGTAACCTACTGGAGGACGTTCGAACCTGGAGGTATAGTGCATGTTACTATGATCGCCGGTAAAGCGAGAGTAACGCCGACTTAACCGATATCAATTCCAAGGTTAGAGTTGCAAGCGGCCTTGCTCGGCAGCAGATTTGCAACCACGATTGAAGAGGAGATGGACCTCGAAGTATTGAAGAAGACTTACTGGACGGACTCTAGCACAGTACTACAATGGATAAAAGCGGAACCAAGGAAATTCAAAACCTTTGTGGCCCATCGACTGGCAGAAATTGAAGAAAGGTCCAAGCCGGAAGACTGGAGGTGGGTACCGACCAAGAAAAATCCAGCAGATGACGCCACGAGGGGAACCCCTGTTGAATTCGATCACAACGCCAGATGGTTTGAAAGTCCAACGTTTCTCCGCCAACCAGAAGAAGAGTGGCCATTTAAAGATTTCCTAAAGCCAGAAGACGTTATGTTAGAAGAAAGGAACAAGCAAAAGGTGATGGCAATAAAAGCCGCGGAAGAATTTTTAAATCTAGAGAGGTTCTCAAACTGGGAGCGACTATTGCGCACTGTGGCTAGAGTAGTTGCTTTCGTATGCCTCTTGCAACAAAAGACCCGCCAAGCAACTATTGCAGCCGCACGCCAGGAAGATGAGCCCTGGAAACGTCAAAGGAAACCTCCAAAAAAAGAAAATACAAAAGGTCACAAATCAATCAGCTAACAAAAAAGAGAGGCGATTGTATCTACCTCTAAGAGAACAACATTTGAGAAAAGCTGAAGAAATATTAATGAAGGTCAGTCAGAATGACGGCTTTTCATCAGACATTATGAATCTGAAGGCAGGAAAACCCCTGGAAAATGCTAGTAGGCTTAAGAAGATCGACGTCTACTTAGGAGACAATGGAATCGTCAAGCTAAGGAGTAGAACGATGAAGTTTCACGATGAAGGCAAAAGAATGATGAATCCCATCATTCTAGATGGAAAACAGAGGATCGCCCGCCTCATCGTGCAATACTATCATAAAAGGTTTCTTCACGGAAATAATGAACGAGATTCGACAGAAATATTGGATTTTGGGTTTGAGAGCGGCTCTAAAGGCAGTCGCATACAATTGTCAGTGGTGCAAGACTAAGAAGAGTTTGCCAGAAGTACCCCCGATGGGAGATATACCAAGCGAGAGACTGCGACATCACGAGTTCCCGTTCTCTTATACAGCCGTCGATTACTTCGGTCCGATGCAGGTAACTATTGGAAGAAGATGGGGTGTATTGTTCACTTGTCTCACCACAAGAGCAGTACATCTGGAATTGGCACCCTCTCTAAGTACCAGTTCGATGATTATGGCACTTCGACGGATGGCAGCTAGAAGAAGAACCCCGAAAACTATATTTAGCGACAACGGGACGAACTTCGTCGGGGCCAAAAGAGAATTAGAAGAAGCTGCTCAAGAGAAAGGCATCAAGTGGAAGTTTATTCCTCCAGGAAGTCCAAGTATGGGAGGCGCCTGGGAAAGACTTGTGCGAACAGTTAAGACGGCGCTGGCAGTGGTCCTCAACGAAAGAAGTCCACCCGAAGAAGTACTCCATACACTTATGACCGAGGTTGAACACATAGTTAATTCTAGACCTCTTACCTCAGTTAGTATGGACCATGAAGACGAAGACAGTCTGACGCCAAACCACTTTCTACTGGGAAGATCGTGTGGAGCAATGTCACCGGGAGAATTTGACGACAAAGAGTTAATCGCGAAAGCAAACTGGAGAACCACCCAAAGACTCGTGGATCACTTCTGGAGAAGATGGATCAAAGAATACCTACCCCTCTTGATAAGCAAGCAACAGACAACTTACATATATAAAAAGATCTTCGTGCATCTTCCGGTTTGGGTAAGTACCTAATTTTGATTCCAATTTTTTGGGGTCACTGGTGGTAATGTCATATCGGGTCGTTGAGCTCCCTAAGATAGATTTTATTGGAACAGGTTTAAAAAAAAATGATGATGTGGATATATTTAGTAACCTTTTCCGCTTAGCTATTTCTAAAGAGTCTTGAAAAGACCCTGGAAGAAATCGACACGTGTTTCACCTCTCAACGAGGCATCCTCAGGATGACGATTAACTTGTCGTGAACTCGTACACGGCGTGTTGCCACACCAAGCACCGAGCGCAGACTGAGCTTAATCGCCCGTCCAACCCACTTATATACTGCTCGCCCCACCTCGGCTCGGAACGTGATCAGCGCGATAAGGGGCGAACAATCGCAGTAAAGGTGACCTTGGCATACTCGTATTTAATTCGTTCAACAGTGTAACGTTTCCTGTATTATTTTTTACTATTTCTAAGCTCTCTAGTACTGACAACAGGAACAGGTTTACTTAAATTGTTCTGGTCCTTTCGTCAACGTTTAACGAAATGTTTGTTATGTCTAAATTTCTAAAGAGACTTAAATCTCTGTTTGCTACGGACTTGGTCGTATCAGAGGTCAGTAAAACTATCGTGTAATAGTGAGTTAGTTATAAAAGTGTCTACCTGTACGAGCAGAGCGACCACGAGCCCCGAAGCGAGAGCGCGCTGCAGCGGGAAGTCGGCGGCGGAGGGCGCGCAACCAGCCGCGCACGTCAGCAGCACCAGCAGCGCGGCGCCCGCGCCCTCCGCCAGCACCACGCGCCACAGCGCCTGCCCCTCGCCCGTGTGCGCCGCCCCGCCCGCGCCGCCCGCGCACGACACGCACCCGCACCACCGCACTGCACACACATCATTCGTCAATCGTCACTAATATCTGCGAAGCCTAGGTAAACATGGGCGACTTTTCTCGCGGATTTTTTTTCGCACAATTCCTTGTTGGATTTTTAACGCTCGGCTCAACACCGAGAATTGAAAATGCAGTGTATGATTAAAGCCCACGTTTGCACAGATGTGAAAAATCGCGGTGGGATAAAGAATGGGCAAGAAACTCCGCCGTTACTTTTTTTTAAAGTTTTACAAAAATTTGTATGAGTACGTACATTAGTTTAATAATTATATGTGAAGACGATGCACCTAGAATAAAATTACTATACCACAATAGGTAAAAAGAATTAAAAATGAAGCAACGACAGATAATTTAATTATGTGATAGATACATGGTGCTCACATATTTACAAACATTGTAAAAGTAGACGATTTTCCTAATGTTTTTAAAATTAATAAGTCAGGCTCCAGCTGGGGGTAGCGTTTCAGATGTTGTACTGGCCTCGGTATAAATGCCAGGCGAGGGCGCAGACTGCCCGCCAAAAGAGATGGCTGACCTAGTACAACACTGCAAGTACGCCAAATTGGACCTTATTATCTGCACCGACTCAAACGCCCGCTCTGGGGCAGCGAAGCACCGAACTTCAGAGGAGAGGTACTATCCTCTATTTATTCTCAACTAAACATTATTAACCGCGGCTCAGAACTAGCGTTATAAAACTTCGGTAGTATTCGCAATAATTCGGAAACATTCAAAAGTATAACTTCGATTGGAACGAAAACTACCGCAGCAAGAATTAACTTAAAAACTTGAATTAACGCTAGTGGGCAAGAGCAGAACTGTAAATGGCCAACTTCCCTCGTTAGTCGCTCGGCAACGCGATGCCAGCTCGCCTACACGTTGTGTGGCACCGTGCAGTGTTTCTACTTTTAGGGATTTCTCCCTTTTGTAGGGAAAAATTACCATTATTATGCATGATTTAGGGATATTTTATTTGACAGGTATTTAGGGAATTTTCGGGAAAAATTGAATTTGAGTTGGTAACCTTATTGTTTAGAGTAGGCAGCACCCAATGTATTACTTTATTCTATGGCACCACTGATTTACTGAATGGGATTCCCTCAAACTCGTAATTAACGTAATCCGTCTAATTTTAGATTACCATGTTAATTACCCTGGCTAAAGACGAAATCGAAACTAAGTCGGTTTGTTTTTCATTCTGCATCGCGAACAGGTCGCGGAACAACAATTGTAAAATATTTGTAAGTATTCAGGGAGCCTACCACCAACTCTTATAGTAGTATTATTATAATCTTACTTTGACTTTTCGTACCATGACGTCCAGAAAATAAGCTTATTGTAATGTTGAAACAATCTTATTTTCATAGCGGTTTTGGTGACGTCACCTCTAAAAGTTCATTCAATTCGTACCACGACGTGACTTGACAACTAGCAATATTGTTTCAATGTCAAATTTAGCAATCTTAAAAAAGTTTCTCGGACTCGACGGAAATATTGTTTTGCAAATTTATATTTAAAAAAAAAAACATTTTCGTGTCGTGTAAAGTTAGTAAAATATATTTATTTGAGCGAATGAATTGTGTATCTAGAGATTTTAGTAAGTACATTTGTGTAATTAATTTCTTGTTTGATTGTAGATGGCGAATACATACGAAACATTGGAGTTTTTTATTTCTCGCTTTTTAGTGGGTAGTTTGTAATTTACCTAAGTTAAAACAGCCTAATCTAAACTGCTCATCACCTTTTACAAAATATTGCTTTTCCCGATACAGGGACGTTAATCGTTGAGGAGTTCTCCTGGTACTTAACCATCAGCTCCACTTCTCTATAAGCATTGTGACGAGCATAAAAATTTATTCACATTGCATTTGCATTAACATTGCAGCCATATTAAAGTAATCGAATCGCAACCCGTGACATACTTATTGAGTAATTCCGGTGGCCATTTGTGGTCTTCATCATCAGTTCCACTTTACCAAATGGTACTTTCCAAGAAAAATTGCACGAGTACTATAAAAAAAAGAATCATCGAAATCGGTTGGCACGATATTGAGTTATTCGTCCATTTGTCGCGCACATACTTAATGCGAATTTAAGAATTATATGGTTTTCTCATGGATGCCATTATCAGACCTAGACTAAATTGAAATGGGACCACACGAGAAGTACCAGCTTTCAAATAAAAAAAGAATCACCAAAATCGGTTCACCCAGTCGAAAGTTCTGAGGTAACAAACATAAAAAAAATACAGTCGAATTGAGAACCTCCTCCTTTTTTTTTAAGTCGGTTAATTAGTTCAACCTCGTAGTAGTGAACTACTTGTAAACAAAAAGATCGCTACATCCAGTTTTAAATTTCGATTTGTTATAAACAAATTTTGTTCCGATTCATATCATGTCACAGCTTAGCCGTAGCTTATTTTTAATTTTTTCAATTGTTTTTCAAAACCAAATCTTTTAATATTCATGTCAATTTGTGGAAGTTACTCATAAAAATTAAATTCTAATGCAAAGTAATATTTTATAAGTAAAGGAAAATAATATTTTGCTTCAAGAACACTATTCGTAGTAGCGATTCGGACCTACGTGTTAAAAAGGGACAGCGCTATACAGTTCATATAGCGTTGTTTCTTTTCTACTATAGCAGGCAATAGACAATAGAACTTCGTTCTTTCCCAGAACTAAGCAGGAATAAAACAATATTGAACGATGAAGGTCATGGTACGAATATGAGTAATGTTATTATAAGCTCACATTCGTGTTTTAATACCCCTTATTATACAACAGTTGCATAAATAACTATTGTGTAGCTAAACAAGTACGTTAGCACAAATAAATTAACATAAACTTGAATACATTGACCCTTTTTTTTGCATAACTCATTTACTGTGATCGGCATACTACAGTGCTTTTTTGTGCGATATGTTTTAAAGTAAATATCGCAGGTCTACCTGTACTACAGATGTTCTATGTCACGAAGTCCGTTTGGCTATGAATGTTGTCAAGCGTGCACATGCACATTGTTTTTGTGTGCGTAACCTCGAGAGCGCTCAGTGTCGATCGGGACACGGTCCGGATCAGTAGTGGTTTTTAGTTCGCGCCAAATTGTTTCACGGAGTAAGGTCAGCATGGCAACAAAACGAAGAAGAGTTGTCCATAGTGAGGTAATATTTATTTATACGTTTTCAATTAAAATGTTATACAAAGATACTTAATATAGCAATAGAAGTATTTATAAAATGAATGTTTTTTTGTGTTTTAAAATGTTTATATTACTTAATTATTTTGATTACATTTTGTTTTAGGGTCGAAACATTATAGCTAGTGTTTATCATTTTCTGCGAGAAGAATATGAATTTACAAAATCATTAATGGAACTCAACTGTGATTTGTCTCATTTACGAGACATTACACGCCGTACAGCTGAAGCTACGGGTGTGAGCCAAAAAACATTTAAAAGAATATTAAAAGAAGAGAAGGAATTGCCATCCACTTCATCAAAATTCACTTCACCTATGAAAAAAAGGAGAAAGCGAGATAATAAAGTGGATATAGATAATTTTACAGCCGATGTGGTTCGCAGTACTGTACAAGATTTCCATATTGTCCATAAAGAAATTCCAACATTAGCTAAGTTAAGAACAGCATTGAATGAAAAAATCGGATTCGAAGGTTGTTTAGAAACTGTTCGCAAGTTACTGTTGAAATTAGGTTACAAGTGGCGCAAAACAGAGAACAGCATTTTCTCACTATGAAGATGCGAATCTGTTTTTAAATAATACTAAATTAGCTGAAGAAAATTATAAAGTTTTTATCCCTGCTTTCTCCATAACCCGTATGGGTGTTGTAAGAGGCGTTCCTGCCGATTGGTCCGATGAGGAGGTTCAGGAGGCTATTTCTGTTCCCATAGGCTGTGGAGAAATTTTAAAAATTAGGAGGATTAGAAGGAAAGTAATGGTTGATGGTAATAATGTATTCAAGAACACGGAAACAATTATAATTACATTTGATGGGCAATTTCTACCAAAGCGGGTGTTTATGTGTTACACAGCCTTGAGTGTTGAATTATACATTTACCCAACTATTCAGTGTTATAATTGTTGTAGGTATGGTCATGTAAAAAGTTTGTAGGTCTAAGCCTAGATGTTTTAAGTGTGGTGATGGACATTCAGGCGAGTCCTGTTCAGTTCAAGATGATGATGTCTCTTGCTGTTTGTGCAGGGGGTCTCATGAAGCTACTAGTAAGAAGTGCCTTGAATTTGAGAGACAGAAATCTATAAAAGAAACAATGTCCAAAAGTTGCATTTCTTATGCAGAAGCATCAAAACTACATCCTTTTGTTTCTAAGAAGTCATATATTGACGCCTTAACTACCACTCATGTGTCAGATAGCTTTACTCCTTCAGCTCCGCGGGTTAATCCTACATCTAATCAGTCATATTCATATAAAAAACCATTTATACTAAACCTCGTTCACCTACAAAATCCTCTATAGGTTATGATCGTCAATCTCATCATGACCTTATTAAGGACTATAATAACACTTCTTCACTAAATAATGGCACTGCTCTGATTCCTAAGGACAATCTATCTGAAACTACAAGAGATTTAATCATAGCATTAATTAAGTCTTTGTCACAGTCTAACTTAATTTCACCGTCTCACGTTGCCTCTGCACTCGAAGCAGTTACTTGCACTTCTAATAATAATAATGGACAGTCCAGCCAAGGTAATCCAATGGAATTGCCGAAGTGCAATTTCTAAAAAAACTGAAATAATTTATCTTATAAATAAATATAATCCATTTATTTTTTCTTTACAGGAGACATGGCTTAGTCCGGACTCTTTGTTTAGGATTCCGGGTTATGCATGTCTCACAGAGGATCGATTTGATAAGTATGGTGGAGTAGCCTTACTCATCAAACATCCTCAGTCTTTTACTCATTTTTCCATTCCTGCTCATAATAGTGATTTTTCTATTATTGCAGCAGTTGTAAATAAAGTTTGTTATGTTTCTATATATATTCCTCGTCCATCTACTCTGATTTTCGATGAAATTGTAAATATTCTTTCTATTTTTCCAAAACCTTTTATACTATTAGGTGATTTTAATTCTCAGCATCAATGTTGGGGTAGTTCCTTGACCAATAGCTATGGGGTTAATCTTTTGGATCTGATTGACACTCATAATCTTTGCATTCTTAATAATGGTTCTCCAACACGACGCACTGCTCCCAACGAGGAAATAAGTGCTCCTGACTTGTCAATATGCTCTCCCGGTCTTACACCTTATTTATCTTAGGAAGTCTTAACTTCTACTCATGGTAGTGACCATTTTCCAATATTACTTTCATTTCCTTTTTATAATAAGCATTATTCTAAACCTCCTCCACGGTTAAAGTATAGACTTGCAGATGCCAATTGGTCATTGTTTAAGGAGCAGTTGGATTTCTACATTTCGGAACTTCCTGAAATTAAATTTGGTGATGAACACTTATGTGCTGAAGCTTTAGCAAAATTAATAATAAGAACTGCTGATAGTCATTTTCCTATAAAAAATAGAGCTCTAGGTTATATCCCATCCTCTCCATGGTGGGATAGGGATTGTTCAATTGCAGTTAAAAAGAGGAAACAAGCAGAGATTCAATATTATGCCAACACTACAGATGAAAACTTTGATGTTGTATGTTCTGCCATTACTGATACTCGTAAATTATTCAAACAAAAGAAGTTCGAAAGTTGGAGACGTTTTTGTCAGAACATATCACCCAATATTCATCCATCAGTTGTGTGGCGAAACATTCGTAGGTTTAGATCTGCATTTACGGAGTCTCCCTCATCTTTGCTTCCTTCTTCAATGAAAGACCAATTTTTAGATAAGCTATCACCTTCGTATGTCCCTGAGGAAATAACTATTTATTCTATACCTCTTTCCGATTATGTCAATCTTGCAGAACTCAATAGTCCATTTTCTCTTGCTGAACTCAAAGGTATTTTGACCCACCTAAAAGATTCTGCTCCTGGAGTTGATGGTATTCCATATTCCTTTATGTCAAATTTAAGCGAAACGTCACTTTTTTAAATCTTATAAACTCTATTATGGTCACTGGCAACATTCCCACATCCTGGAAATCCCAAATAGTTTTACCAATTTTGAAACCTGACAAAAGCCCGTCAGATAGTAATGCCTATCGTTCCATTGCACTTTCTTCAGTTTTATTAAAAGTTACCGAGCATTTGGTAAAGAACCGTTTAGAATGGTTTATTGAGAGCAATGATTTATTGAGTGACAGTCAGTTCGGTTTTAGGCGGGGCAAAAGTACTTTAGATAGCTTAAGTATTTTTGTCACGGATATTAGGTTAAGTTTTTCTGTAAATAGTCACCTTATAGCTTCGTTTTTAGATATCGTCGGCCTAATTCTTTAACCTGCTAAGTCCATTTTTTGGCAAAATTTACTGTTTATTATAATAAAAAAAATCAGTCAAATATCTACCGTAACACATAAGGAATAACAGCGATATTAGCTTATAAAATTGACAAATGCTATGCCCGAAAAACTGCTTTCTAACCACCACCCAATCTCCACAGCGAAAACCTGCTAAATCCTGTTGGGGCCTCAGTTTTGCACTGACAACGTTCCCAAACCCACGTGCCGTTTGCGGCGCGTCAAATTTTGTTGTGTTTGTGTCAAATATTTGAGGATGTAAACCACTAATTATAAACTAGGTAAGTTTTTATTGTTTTATCTGTAAGTTTTCTTTTCGTTTAGTGCCTAGATCAGCTGTTTTTAATCACATTTAACTCCTAACCTAAACATTAGGGACTTAGCAGGTTTACGCACTATATTATCTTATTTGGACACGGATTTAGCAGTGTATCAATTTAATAGTTTTTATTAATTTATTGCTTTTTTCAAGATTATTTCGAAGATGTTACTCATTAAATATATTTTAAAACTAAGTATTTATTTACAAATAAACAGTTAAGTTAAAATCTGTTTTAGATAATATGTAAAAATGTAAAAAATCATTTATTTTGTCGTAATTTTTATACTTCTTCTTTAATTTCATTAAATATATATCGACGCCCCCAAGGAATAAACCTGTATTATACTATTACTGACTTTTTACTGTTATACGATTTACGGTATCTATGGGTCGGGATACACCGATGATTTTTTTTCAATTTTTTTCTACGGTAATTTCCAACGGTTTTCCTTACAACACTTTTGTTCTTTGGAAATTTTCCATTTTTTGTTTACTAGAAAAATAACGAAATACATTATTACAAATTAAATTCTGTGGCTACATTTCGGTAAAGTAATATTACTGTAAAATATTTTAGCAAAATGGTTACGTTAAGTACACAGAGTGGTTTCCGCAGCAAAATTATGTTGAAGTTACGATGGCGACAAAACGTCAATATGAAACCATTTTTAACACAAAATTTAACTACTCATTTTTTAAGCCAAAAAAGACCAATGTTCTACATGTTTTGTATATGAGCAAGCTAGTCCATCAGAGAAAGAGTATTTAGAAGAAAGCCATAAACGTCATTTAAATAGAAAAGAGAGAATTCGGCAAATTAAACATGAAGAAAAAATTACAATTGACAAAAACGATAACACGATTGCTATCTTCGACCTGCAAAAAGTGTTAAGTATTCCACAATCTGTTGTAGGTATTTTCCATTATAAACGCAAGTACCCTGTGTACAATTTTACTATTTTTGACGCTCTACGTAAAAAAGGGTATTGCTACGTGTGGCATTACCAAATCGCAAAACGAGGCTGCATAGAAATTGGGAGTTGTTTGTTGCAATTCTTGAAGAGTGAACAGGAGCGAGGTGTTAGCAAGATATATTTTTATTCGGATGGTTGTTATGGCCAAAATAAGAACAGGTTCATTTTTGCCTTATATGCGTATGCAGCAAAAACTTTAAATTTGTCTATAACGCACAGATTTTTCGAGACTGGCCATAGCCAGAATGAGAGAGACTCGATGCATGCCTGTAATGAAAGGAACATGAGAAATAAGTCTATTTACACACCTGATCAAATATATAATATAATTCTAAACTCCAAAGGCTCAGGAGAAAAATATACTATGAAAGAATTGGAGCAAACAGATATTTTAGACATTAAAAAATTGGTAAATCCTTTGAATTGGCGTCGCGATATAGATGGGAATACGATACGCTGGTCTGATGTAATGGAAATTCATGTATCATCATCCCAACAGGACAAGGTTTTCTTTAAATATGATTTTGATGAGGCGTATTCTGAATTAAATATTTCAAATTCATTTCAAACCAAACGACGTGGGCGAAAACCTAAGACAGATGCTTTGATAGAAGATACTGTATTGGCACGTGCTTATCATCAACCTCTTCCTATAAGCAAGCCGTTGCATACAGATTTACTGTCTTTGTGCAATAGTGGAGCGATTCCACGGTATTACCACGCATTTTATGAATCCTTAATTTCTGTAGAAAATAGTGATGATCGCGATGATAATGATGATGAAAATGATAATAATGATAATACCAATTAGTTATTAATGTTTTTACTTGCCTACTTTTTATACTTTTACTGTAATTTGTGATCTCTATGAGAACTTTGTTCCCAATAAACGTTATACTAATTTTAATAAATTTTGTGAGTTTTCTTTTATTATTCCCTCGAAGATACCGACGACAAATTTATTTTACATAATCGGTTTTCAATGGTTACGATAATATGACTACCAAAAATTTTCTATAAAATCCCGGTTACACTACTTTACCCTTTTATGTTTATTTAAAATTTTACCATAATAAGTCAGTAACTGAACATTACAATCTCTCTCTGTAATGATAAAAACACGTTTAATAATCCAGTAAAGCAATATTATGCCTATGATATTTAAGAAATTTACAAGAATAATTCGGTAAGTAAACATTACTGGAATAATATTGATATGTCAGGATCGTAAGATATCCATACCCTAAAAATTTTATGAAACCATTTTCGGTAATACGTATTTTGGTGAATAACTTATTCTGTGTATAAGTAATAGTTACACTAAATACTATAAACTTTTCGTGTAAAAATTTGTTTTTCCGTCATATAACAATGTTATCATAATTGCCTTTTGTTGAAAAGATATTACCCAAAAACACTAAATAATTTTTCCTGTAAAATTTGATTTTTGCGATTACCGGTTTATTCCCCGGGGGCGTCGATATATTTTTTAAATATTTTCAGAATGCATCGGGGAAAAAAAAATTGTGGCTTTGGTTTCTGAGGCATGTAACTTACAGGATAGACCTGAAATGTAGCTCCGAAGTCAGATTATGATCCAAATAAAGTAATACACGTTTTAGAAGATATTCAGTTACAATATTCAGAATCAAGAAAGTTTATACCAGGACCTTCAGACAAAACTTATTATGAGATAAACGACGATGTCAATATAACATCACTTACTGATCTCGATCTACCAAGTACTTTTATTCCAGAAAAGATAGATCATACAATTTGTTCTGACATTACATTTCCCAATAGTACATTCAATGACGTACCTTCAGACGGTAACATTTTGTCAACGGTTTATGATGTTAATAATACTTTCATCACAGACGATAATTTTATAATAGTACCATCACACATTGAAATAGATTCATAGGCAACGAATATTTTGATCTCTGATAACGTAAATAGTTCCGATACGCATACTATTCAAACATTAGGTTATGAACAAGTGTTTGCTCATGAATTAAGTATCAGCGCTGTAGAAATTATACCTCATGTTGAAAACACACATCATGTTATACCTAATCCGCCGATATCGGATGATAGTGATATAGAGAAAAAGCTTGTGCCTTATTCTGATTCCGACTCAGATTCACTTGCTAAAATCAAAAAAAGTAAGAAACGAAAGAAACATTTTAAAGTTGATAAAAAAGAATGGGTTAGTGAAAAGAATAAACAAAGAAAACAAGAAGGTAAAACATATTTTGGAAGAGAAAAAAAACAAGACTGTTGGAATTATAATAAACTAAAGAAGCACGTTCCATTAAACCAAGATGCTCGTGTAAGATTGGGAAGTACAGTACTTTAAAATGTGAAACAGCAGATGAAGGTGTAAGGAGAAGTATTTTTAATCGATTTTGGAGTCTTACTTGGGGCGAAAAAAAAACCCTTGTTAACGAATGGGTAACAACTATTCCAATTGTCCGACCACGAAATCGAAACACCGAAGGGACAACCAAGAGGGCTAACACCTTTGTTTATCATTTAAAAGTAAATGATCAAAGTCTCAAAGTATGTCGAAAGATGTTTTTGAACACTTTGGATTTACGAAGATGACGGTTCAAAATTGGAAGCAGGAGTTTTCAATGCGGCCTCCTAGTACATTGAGACGTCCAACACGATTATCTGAAACTGCTTCGAAGCCGAAACAATCACTTATTCAGTTTCTGGATTCTCTTCCCGTAATGGAATCCCATTATTGTCGAGCCACGTCACAAAAGTTATATTTATTGCCAGAATGGAATTCTAAAGAAAGCCTCTACAAATTTTACGTTGACGATTGGTGCAAAGAGCGAAATATAAAAGCTCTCTCCATAAGTTTGTTTTCAAATTTATTCGAAGACAAAAATTTGGCCCTATTCAAGCCGAAAAAAGATCAATGCGAAAAATGCGCCTGTTATAAAGTAGGAACAGTTACAGAAGAAGAATACAAAGAACATATTGAGAGAAGTATACAAGCAAGAGAAGAAAAAGATGCGGATAAGAAAGGAGACAATTACGTTTTCACAGTGGACTTACAGGCGGTACTAATGGCACCGAAATCGAATGTTAGTACGCTTTACTATAAAACGAAGCTGCAAGTTCACAACCTTTGCTTTTTCAATATAAAAAATAAAGATGGCTTCTGTTTCATATGGAATGAAGTAGAAGGTGGGCTTAATGCTGAAGAATTTGCCTCCATTTGGGTTGACTTTTTAGAAAACAAAATAATACATCCTGAAGTTAATGCTGAAGATGAGAAAAAAACAATTATAATTTATAGTGACGGTTGCACTTATCAAAATAGAAATTGTATTTTATCTAACGCTCTTTTGAATATTGTCATGAGGCACAAGAATATAGCAATCGAACAAAAATTTTTAGAGGTGGATCACACCCAAATGGAGGCCGATTCAATGCATTCCACTATAGAACGTCACCTAAAGGACAAAGTCATAAATGTGCCAGCTGAATACATATCTATTGCTAAGCATGCTCGTAAATGCCCAGTACCGTACTCTGTAACATATTTTGACCACACTTACTTCAAAAAATTCGACAAAATTCAGTTTTATAAAAGTATTCGTCCAGGAAGATCCAAAGGGGATCTCAAAGTGACCGACATTCGTGCACTACGTTACGAAAGCAATGGATCAATTCTTTATAAAACTTGCCTTAAGGATGAATGGCAAAGTTTACCACAAAGGCGATCTTTGCAATGTAATCCTTGCGAGATTACTGAACTATCTCAATTGCACCAGAACCGACGTAAAATTACTGAACGAAAATTTGAAGACTTGCAGCAAATAAAAAAGACCCTTCCTTCTGACTATCATAAATATTATGACGACTTGCCTCATGAGTAGAATGAGAAGAATCATGATTATAGATTTCTAAATATTGTTATCCAATTTAAGATTTTTGGAGAATTGTTTCTGTTTTTTTTTTTTAGATTAAGTCTCTATTAAATTAGATATTTTAACACTGTTTCCTATTAAAGAAGACTGAATATTTAATTGTTAATAATAAATATTTTGATTACTGATTGCATTCGTTTCACTGTACAATTAATTAATCAATACACCATACTAAATTTAACTCAAAAAGTGCTAAGTCCTCAAGCAAATCGAAACTTCTCCTCGAAAAACTGCTAAATAAGTGTTTTTCTGAATTTTATCAGATGTATATAAGTTATGCTACTAATTATATTGTTAAAATTACAAGAAAAATTATAGAAACCAACGGGATTTTCAGAATTTTGATTGTTAAATTAATGAAGAAATTATTCAGTTTTTTTTTCGTCCTGTAAACTATGAAAAAATGGACTGAGCAGGTTAACGAATTAGGTCGACGATATTACTTCCGCCTATGACAATGTAGTTATTCCGATTTTAAGAAATAAATTACAAAAGTTAAATGTGCCTACAATGCTTTTTAATTTCATTATGAATATTTTATCTGAGCGACGTATTAATGTTTTATTAGAGGATTCTACTTATGAATCTAGATTAGAGTGGAAAGGGCTTCCTCAAGGGTCTGTTTTAAGCCCTATATTGTATAATATATATACATATGACCTCGAATCTTCCCTGGACAGTAAAGTAAAAGTTCTCCAATATGCTAGATGACCTGGTTTTATACTGTTCTCATCGCTCTATTGAAATGGCTTGCTCTTCACTGTCTTCTTCTCTTAATTTTTAAAAAACATGGTTTGATCGTAATGAACTAGAGTTATCATCTTCGAAAAGCTCTACTGTTTTATTTTCACGAAAGCGGCTTCCTCCTCCTTTTTCTATATATTTTGATGGTCAACCGATTCCAGAAAAATCTTCGATCAAATTTTTAGGAGTTATTTTAGACTCCAGGCTTACTGGTACTCCCCACTGTGAATATATTTTTTCTAAATGCGAAAAAAGGTTAAATATGTTAAGATGCCTGGCTGGAGTATGGTGGGGTGCCCATCCTTATTGTTTAAAACTGCTATATAATGCTATAGTTAGAAGCGTATTAGATTATGGGTCTTTTTTGTTAGAGCCAGGGAGTATTGTTGCTTTTAAAAAACTTAACAATATACAGTCAAAAGCACTAAGAATAATCACGGGAGCTATGAAATCTAGTCCAATTAATGCCCTTCAACTTGAATGTGTGGATCCTCCTCTTTCACTTCGCCGTCAGTTCCTTTGCGATAATTTTTTATTTCGTTCATTGCAATTTGCTAACCATCCTCTACATACAAAACTTCCATTACTTTTAAATCAAATAAATTCTTCTAATTATTGGTCTCATAAAAATCCACCATGTCTTATTCAGAGTTACAAAAAGTTTATTGCCTTACAGGCTCCAAGCTACAGCTCAAATTTATATCCTCTTTTTTGCAGTAATTATAAATCTATAGTTTCTATTCCTGATATACATTTTCCTTGGGTTTAAATAAAGGGGATGATTTTACGAGTTTCTTATTTAATTCAATCAAATATAATTATTGGAAAGATTGACATCATATTTACACTGATGCGTCCAAACACGATAATTCTGGTTGTATAGGAGTCGGAGTTTTTCATTCTCAATACAATATAGTTCAAAAGGTTAAACTTCCGCCTGAATCATCAGTGTTCACAGGAGAATGCTTTGGTTTATTCAAAGCTGTAGAATATATACACATTATGAAATTAAAAAAGACGGTCATATTTTCAGACGCTTTGAGTGTTTTGCAAGCTCTTAGCAAATTTCCATTAAAATGTAAAACAGTTTATCCCTTGGTAATATCTATAAGAAATTTATTGTACAAATGTTATCAGCAAGGGCTTGTAATCAGCTTTGCATGGATTCCGGGACATAGCAACATTTTGGGCAACACTAGGGCTGACCAGCTTGCCAATGAGGCTGTTGATTGTGGAGATCGTTTTCCGTACGTATTAATTATTGTCATGATCTTGCAGGTCTCCCCATGACGTTCCTTCGGGAGTCTTGGGGAGACTTATGGTCAGACAGTTCAGTATTAAAAGGTAAATTTTATGCCACCATACAAACGTGTATTCCAAAAAAACCTTGGTTTTTTAAATTAAAGTTAAATAAAACTTCCACCAGTTGTATTATCCGTATGAGACTGGGTCATGTTTGTATTCCAGTTCACCTTACACGGCTTCATATCATAGATAACGATATTTGTGAGTGTGGCGAACGTGTGGGGGATCTGAACCACATTTTCTTCTCGTGTTCTCTTTATAATCATTCTCCTTTTATGGACTCCTTAAATCGTCATGAAGTTCCTCTTCCTACTTCCATTCTTACTCTTTTAGCATCTAATGATCCTATAATATACAACTGTTTATCTATTTTCATTAATTCTAACTCAATCCGTATTTAGTTTATTATAATTATATTTTATTTGAAAATTTATTCCTTTTCCGATCCTGACCAATTTATATTTCCAAATTCCGTTCAAATACCATTTTTTTAATTATTATAAGTTCCCCCGTCTTTGTTAGTGGCAAATGCGCAAATAGCGACTTGCCAAGAGAAAAAAAAAAAAAAAAATTATCCGAGAAATGAGGGATTCGGGCGCCTGCTGCCTCCCTAAGATAAGATAGCCGTTTCTCAGGTTCCCTCTCCGAAAATTTCATCTTAATCAGAGTCGGTAACTTTTCCGAGAAATAGGTGATCGGTGCGCTTGGTAGTTTCCCTTCTTGGTCTTGACGCAAACAAGTTACAGTGCCGTGCCAACTTTTTAGCGGTTATTTTGTTGAATTGAAAATTCTCTTTGGTATTCGGAAATTGGTTTATATTAGAGAAGTGGGCTAAAGATAATGCTTAGAAATTAATTTTAACATCAATTCCTGCCTTATCGACTATAGATAAAAATTATATAAATCGACAAAATCTTTCTTTGCAAATTGAATAATGGAATAATCTTATAAAATTAGTGTTTTGTCATCGGTCTCGATAAATCTACAAAGTTTAAATGAAATCTGGCCGTTTAATGTCGGTCAAAATCACGCCCTAAGGAGTCGGTAACAAACATACAAATAAACATACAAGTGAAGCTAATATAAAGCGTGTAAAAAATGTTAAATCAAAACTTAATCCAAATTTAATAAATTTTATTTTCTATTTTTTAGTTGAATTTTCTACAAAAGCGTGTTTTATAGTTTTTTAAACTATAATTTATTAAATCAGTAACTAATCTGGGAAGTGGGGAAATCGGGCGAATATTTTAATGGAATTATTGCATTGTCATCGGTCTTTGACATGTGTGTAAAATTTGAATGAAATATGGCCGTTTAAAGTGGGTCAAAATAGCGCCCTAAGGAGTTGGTTACAAACAAACATACATACAAGTGAAGCTAATATAAAGCGTTTAATAAAGCGAGTAATAATAGAATGTTTTTTTTTCTTCTTCTTGTTTGTACTGTTTATCGTGACTTCTTAGTATTATATAACATGTATGGGAATAAAACTACTATCCCAATAGTAGAAATAATTAATTATGCAAAAAATGATAAAACTATGATTTTAAAAACAAATGTACCTAAAATATTTCACGTGTGTTATAAACGAGTTGTTACGCAGTAGTTTTATTGTAATAGACGGTAGCAACACGGATGATGTTGTTTTTTGTGTTGGCAACATTACTACTTTCAATATAAAATGTCAGTGTCCTGTCAGACATCTTGGTTTCTAAGGAAAAGGCAGTACCTACTCGTGCGTGTGTTATTTTTCGTATTGGATTTTAGCGACTTTTCGCAAGCAATTTTGCATGACAAGTAATAACATTTTGTTTGTTATGGGTAAGGACAATTAAGAGGGATATGTATATTATTAAATAATGCAGTTTTTCACTACTTTGCATTGCAGTTAAATATTCTACACAGCTTTTAGGTTATGTTATTCACGCGTGTTTGTTCACGTGTGTTGCGTGTGTTACGAATTTGTGTTATATAACACACGTGATAAATGTAAAGCTTAGTGCACATTGCAATTTGTCCATCAACAACAGCATGAGATGTACACAGCTAGACAAAGGCCTCCCCAAGTTTTTTCTCAAAACACGCGTTCCTGTGCCAGCTCCATGAAAAAAAATCCTGAAAAGTTCTTAACACAGAAAACAAAAAATGCTGAAAGAACAGAACGAAATAGAAAGAAAATAGCGATTCTTCGTTTGTGCAAGAAAATATTAGAATGTAGTTAGTGGATAGAGAGAAAGAAAAAAAGCAAAGAAGAACCGAAACCTGAAGAAGTGCTTTCAGCAGACAGTGCACAGATTCTAAAACAGAGGAGGAATCAAAATAGAAGAGGGATTTATAAACTGAAGACTGAAAACATAAAATTATAAGAGCTATTAAGAAAATTTAAACAATCTTTAAAAAATACGAGGCAATAATTAAACAGAAGTACGCAAAAATAATGAGCAACTAGAAATTATCAAAAAGAAAGAGGAAATAATTTGTAGTTTTGAAGAAAAGTTAAACTCAAGTGCTAATATTACAAATGTTGAAGATTTTGAGTGAATGACCCCCTTTTCGAAAACGAATGCTTACATAAATCAAAATTTACCTAATATACGTGCTGCAAAAAATACTGCCTGAACACCACGTCATTATGGAAAGCATAAAGCAGAGTTACAAAAGTAACAGCACTCAAGAAAAAGGCATAAACAAAAATGTTTTCAGCAAAAATGATACCATAGAGAGATACTGTATGAAAACCAAAAAAGTTACTTATTTAGGCTTAATAAATAATAGTTTAAAAAACTAAAAAACGCGCTTTATATGGAAAACCAAACTAAAAAATAGAAAATAAATTTGAATTAAGAACAGTGTAAGAAATTCTAATAAATGTAAATGAATAATAGTGTCAATAAGAAAAAAAAGTTTTATTTAAAAAAAAGCGTGGGGTGCTTTTTAAGATATTATCCAAATGATAATCCTTCTTCTCATATCTGTCAATAAAATATTTATAACAATTGACACCATGCACCCCACTTTTTTTTAAATAAAACATTTTTTTCTTATTTACACTATTATTCATTTACATTTATTAGAATTTTTTATACTGTTCTTAATTCAAATTTATTAAAATTTAAAATTTGAATTTAATTCAAATTTTTTACTTTGGTTTATTTATAAACCAAATGCCGTCAGGTATTATACGGACCGACATACTCCAGTGTACGCGTGCTTTCTTGATTTGTCCAGGGCTTTTGATCTGGTTTCCTATGACATTCTATGGAAGAAGTTGGAGGACATAGATTTCCCCACAGAACTTATAAACCTATTTAAATGTTGGTATGGAGGCCAGATCAATAGCGTGAAATGGGCGGGTAGTCTCTCGGAACCATATGGATTGGAGTGCGGGGTGAGGCAGGGAGGGTTGAGCTCCCCCGCACTTTTTAACTTATATGTTGATGCACTAATTATTGCTCTCAGCAGTCATCATGTCGGTTGTCATGTTGGTGGAGTATGCCTGCATAATATCAGCTATGCGGACGACATGGTGCTGCTGAGCGCATCGGTTTGTGGCATTAGAACATTGTTACGGATTTGTGAGGCATATACTGAAGGACACGGTCTGAAATACAATGTGACGAAAACTATTAAACTTTACGGGGTTCCTTTGGTAAAAGTGAACCATTTTAAATATCTAGGGCATGTAGTTACAGACGGTCTCAGGGACGATACTGATATTGAGAGGGAGCGGAGGGCGTTGTCAATTAGAGCAAATATGATAGCCCGCAGGTTTGCACGCTGTTCCAAGTCGGTCAAGCAAACACTTTTTAGAGCTTATTGTACCTCATTGTACACGTGCAGCCTATGGGTGAATCACACCCAAAAAGCATACGAAGCCCTCCGCGTCCAATATAACAACGCGTTCAGAGCGCTGATGGGGCTGCCGCGGCACTGTAGTGCCTCGGGTATGTTTGCCGAAGCTAGCGTCGACTGCTTCTATGCAACTATGCGTAAGCGGAGCGCGTCTCTGGTGCGCAGGGTGCGCGGCAGCCCCAACAGCGTGCTGATGATGATAGCTGACAGGCTCGACTGTCCGTACATACGACACTGCAGTGACTTGCACGCCACCTACAGTCGTCGACCATTAATGTTGTGTTAATGTAAGTGTTGTATGTAAGGTGGTTTTTATGTTGTATTTTATTGAAATGTTAATGTATTGTTTGATTAAGGTATGTATGATTAATTAATTTTGTATATTGTGTATGAGTAATTGTAACTCGAAATAATAAATGAATAATAATAATAATAAAAGCGTGTGAAGAACTACAGTAATTTCAATATCCTGCTGTGAAAATCAATGATCTATATATATAAAAATGAATCCCTATTCCCCTTGGTCACGGCATCACGCAAAAACGGCTGAACGGATTTGGATGAAACTTGGCGTATGGGTAAACCATGACCCGGAAAAGGACATAGAATACTTTTTATCCCGATATTTTTAAAGGATCGAGACTAATGCGGGTGAAACCGCGGGGCGCAGCTAATTTTCAATAAATTCAGGAAGACATTGATGTTTATTCTAAGTCAGTAACTTATCCGAGAAATGAGGGATTCGGGCGCCTGCTGCCTCCCATAGATAAGATAGCCGTTTCTCAGGTTCCCTCTCCGAAAATTTCATCTTAATAATCAGAGTCGGTAACTTATCCGAGCAATAGGTGATCGGTGCGCTTGGTAGTTTCCCTTCTTGGTCTTGACGCAAACAAGTTACACTGCCGTGCCAACTTTTTAGCGGTTATTTTGTTGAATTGAAAATTCTCTTTGGTATTCGGAAATTGGTTTATATTAGAGAAATCGGCTAAAGATAATGGTTGGGAATTAATTTTAACATCAATTCCTGCCTTATCGACTATAGATAAAAATTATATAAATCGACAAAAATCTTTCTTTTCTAATTGAATAATGGAATAATTTTATCAAATTAGTGTTTAGTCATCGGTCCTCAATAAATCTACAAAGTGTAAATGAAATCTGGCCGTTTAAAGTAGGTCAAAATCGCGCCCTAAGGAGTCCGTAACAAACATACAAACAAACATACAAGTGAAGCGTGTAAAAAATGTTAAATCAAAACTTAATCCAATTTAATGAATTTTATTTTCTATGTTTTAGTTGAATTTTCTATAAAAGCGTGTTTTTTTAATTTTTCACACTATAATTTATTAAGTCAGTAACATATCTGGGAAGTGGGGAAATCGGGCGCCTGCTGCCTTCCTCAGATAAGGCAGCCGTTTTTCTGGTGACCTCTCCAAAAGGTTTATCTTATTTAAAGTTAATGACTTTATCGACTTTAGATTCTAGGCTATGCTAATTATTACTAAATGTTATTCCGCAAAATAAATAATTTGAGATTTCTGTCCTGAATATTTTGTTTTGTTGTATATAAGAAGTTCTTTGTAAATCACGGTTATCATTATATTATGGATATTATGAAATGATAATAGTATGCGTATTAGATATGTCGGTACATTTATGTATGTATACGGAACAAGACGCAACTACCACGAGTCCCTACGCGGTTGTGCTAAGCTAAGTGCCCGATTAACAAGTAATGCGGAAAAAATATTGATGAATTCTGGCAAAGCTAATCAGGATAATCGGATATTTCAATCGAATTATTGCATAGTCATCGGTCTTTGACAGGTGTGCAAAATTTGAATGAAATCTGGCCGTTTAAAGTGGGTCAAAATAGCGCCCTAAGGAGTCGGTTACAAACAAACATACATAAAAGTGAAGCTAATATAAAGCGTGTAAAAAGAAACAATCGTCATACGCTACAGAAAAATAAAAGTAATTTAATACACACCCAGTTGAGACACTTTTATGAGAGGTACGATGTAAGCAGAATTACGACGAAAATATTTTTTTTCTCGTGTAGTGCGGTGCGAGTACGTGACGATACGACAATGTGTAAAGCGCAAAACTGCGTTATCTGTGGGGTGTGTACCGTGTTGTTTACAGATACTGATGTACGGACTATAGCGCGCGTTCACAGCAATACGACTCTTATCGTGCCTATCCACTTTTGAACGCTTACTGTACAACAGAATAAACAAGATTTTAAATATCTATCCACTTACCTCACGGGAGTGTAGAGCGCTTACGGACAAATGGCTCCCAAGCCTGACATATCAGGAGTTAGAAAATCTGGTGACACATACTTACCTATAACTATTACCTAAGTATACAGTACAGACCCATACAGATACACCATGCATACACAAATACATACATACATACACACACACATATATCAGATTAAAGAACTGGAACATTTTATTCTAATTTATTCTGAATGTTTTAATAATTTAATAATATAATGTTTAAAAATAAATGTAATTAAATGTAATCATAATTAATAATATTTTAGTTTAGTTAGAAGAAAGAAAGAAAGAAAAACGTTTTAAATACATAAAAAAGTTAAAAAAGTTGGGGAAGCATGCGTCACATCCACGCAAATCGGCTATCGCTAAGCATTATGCTACGACCCTATGCAAGACAGAGCCCCAGCGCTGGTTTTCAGCGACAGCCGGCGCCGACGACGTAATGACGTCGACCGGTGCAGCAAACAAATATTTAGACGGTGTACCAGTATAGCGTACTTAAAGAAAAATAATTTATTAAAATTAAATTGTGATTCAATATATTAAATAGATGTAAAAAACAAAAAGAAATAGACATACATTATTTTAAGTTACGAGAATATCATCCTCAAAAAAGTTTTACGTTTCATATATTGGCAACATTTCGTCGCGTCTTATTTGGCGTGCACCCAACATGTACTAAATTGAGATGTAAGAAAAACAGTTAAATAGTTGATATACCTACTTAACGTTAGGTTCTTTTATATCAAATTTATTTTTAATTTTATGTTTTGGCATTATAAATGTTATTAATGTTGGAACGCCGACGTCTCCCCTCTCGGACGTGGGCGCTAATGGCTGCAACACAGGTTTTTTTTTTTTAAACTAATGTAGCTGTTAACAAACACAAAAAATTGTAAATCTGTTTTTTTGTTCCAATAAAATATTTGATTTCATTTGTAACATTTTTTTAGTTTAACTTTGATTGCCTCGTTGGTCTACTGGTCACAAAGCGCTATTGCTAAGTATGACCTGGGTTCGATTCCCGGGTCGGTGTTATTGGGTTTTTCCATCTGGAATTTCTCAGTAGCAGCCCGGAGTCTAGATTTGTGCCCGGTTGATGGAATACGCTCGCCCCCCTATTACATGGGACTTAAACATAACTGGCGAAATGTGGGTGTACTATAGGTACACCGCTGCCTAACCCTTCGCGGAATACAGGCGTGATGTTATTTATGTTTTTATTTAAAAGAGTGTCCATGGAGTTTCTTGCCCGTTCTTCTCCATAGGTACCTACCTACTACGCTTAGGAATGGGCAACTAGCTTCATTCCTTTTAAGTTCTGAGTTGAGCTACACGATTACTGACAAATGCGTGCACGGACTAGACAGTTCCACTCAAATCTGTATGGTTCGTTCCTCAAAAGACCATTTCAGACACAAATCTACATGGTCCTCAAATTAAATGCTCTGACCAAGATTATTTCCTGGTTTTTATATACACGTTGTCATTAATGAATTTTATATATACAATGACATGAATATTTACTTTTAAAGTATTATATTATTTTAATTATTGTGAATGTGAAGACTATGTGGGTCATTCCTTTTTGTTTTGTTTTTAATTTTTTCTCAGTTAGTTCTAATTATGGTCTGACAGTTTGAGTAATTTATGTGGCCTACCCAAATGTCCTTTTCTTTGGTATTGTTCGTTGAATCGTTGAGCTCCTTAAATTCTGAGTTGAGCTGCATAATAACTGACAAATGCGTACACTGACTGGACAGGCCCTCTAAAATTATGTGGTGATTTCCTCAAAAGACCACTTCAGACACCAGTCTACATGGTCTTCACATGATCTGATCAAGATTATGTCTGGACTTTAAAAGAGATTGTGGCCTCTGAGTTTGTTTCGGCCTTTCTTCTCAGAGTAGTCAGATAGGAAACGCCGACCTCATCTAGTTTTTAAAATATGATTGACGTGTAAAATTGTTTGTACAAACCTATTTACAGAAATAAAATCATTTATCATTTTATCATTTATATTTCTGACTGACCGATTCTTTGACAATTCAAAAGCCTGTATATGGTTTAATTGAAATAAATACTTTGAGTTTGAATTTCCTTTCTATTATCTGAGTGACAGGTTTCGAATTAAGACAGGCTTCTATATGTGCTAAGAGCGTAGCCATCTCTTCATAAGTCAACCTTGTGAAACCATATACTCAAATTCAATGTTTATTTACTGACCGGACGCCAGCCTCCCATATACCATCGAAATTTGGTGCTTTCGGCGGTATAAAGTGCCAGGTTGTGCCATCATTTGCTGGCAGTTTAGCTACCTCTGCGGCCAGATTGGCCTTGCCCCTTTCAAACATATTCCTCAATTCTTAATCGGCTCCCACAAAGTTCGTGCCGTTGACACTCCACAAGTGACCACAGTGACCTCTTCTTGCAACAAATCGTCTGAATGCTGCAATGAAGGCCTGTGACGTTAAATCTGTAACTACTTCTAAGTGTATGGTTCGGGTAGACATACAGACAAAGACACAAATGTAGCCTTTGTAGCTTTGTTTAGCTGTTCGTAGTTGTACGGATCCGGCATAATCCACTCCACTGTTGAAGAAAGGACGATTAGGAGTCACTCTTGACGCTGGTAACTCACCCATCAGCTGCTGTCTGGTTGTCGCTCTATATAAGACACATACTTTACAATTACGAATAAATTCTCTAACAGCTGATTTGAGACCAATTACCCAATACTTGCTACGGATGTACAGTACCGACCAAAAGTCCATAGGCAATCGCACAAATCAATAGACTGACGCTTCGGTTTGACTTACGATCTTCTTCTATAAGATGTTACAATATTATAGACACACACACATTCACTTTGTCTGCAACTAATAGTAGGTCATAATTTCTGTCAATACAGTATATGGCATGCTAGCTCAGTGGATAACGTGCTTTGGTATGTGCGATTATGGCGAGCCGAGCGAAGGTTCAAATCTCATCTGCGGTTTGCTTGTAATTTTCTAATAATTACTATTAATAGTTTTTGTTATTTTTTAATAATGACTAGTTCAATAATCATTCGTTTTTTGTTTCGGTCGTCTTGTTCACATAAATATTAAAATTTAGCAGGTAGACCACAGAAAAACAAATAAAGGACAAACAAAAGCTCTCAAAAACAAATAAAGGAACATATCCTTGCTGCCAACAAGTTAGTAGAAATGTGTAACGATGAGGCAGACAGAGTGGTCCCGATCACTCTTAGCACAACTCAATGTTCTTGTCAAAGGGCATCCAACCTTGAGGCTCTTCAACCTGAGGCAACGGAGGACCCGTCCCAGTCTAGAGAGCCTCAGGACTGTATCCCTGATCAAGATACACCACATATTATACAGGCTTTATCTCAAGTAACACAGACAGATACTTATTCTCTCCCTTATTCTAGTAAAGATTGTTATTGTTCTATTATGTTTTCAGATAGTTTAGGGAGAGGGTTAGGTAAATTATTAAGTAACAACCTGAGTCAAACTTCAGTTAATTATTGTATACCAGGGAAATCCTACGAGGAGATAATTTCATCAATAATAGGGAATAAATATGATCCGAAAGCCATTATTTCTGTATTTGTAGGCAATAGTACTAATGTAAAAAAAGATGACATCACTGACAGTGTCACTGAAATCTTGAAGATTAATTGTCAGAAAATAATATTGTGTGCTTTTCCATACTTTGAGCACTTGTCAAGTAGGCAAAATCATAATATACATATGTTAAATAACCACATGCATTTATTAGTTAATCACTATAGTGATAAACTTATATTTTTTGACACCAACACTTTTGTTGAGAAATTAAAATCGACTAGGGATACTCCGTATCTGCCTATTAGTTTTAGACGTCAAATAGCATCGCTATTAGCTTTTAATATAAACTCAGACATAATTAGTATGTCGAAGTGTTTTGTAAATAGCACCACAAAAATTAGTAATAATACTAATATTAAGGTGGTTAGTAATATTTTAAACTAGTCAGTAAGACAACAGAAGGTACCAGTAACAATTTTTTTGATCTCACCATCAACAAGGTATCTTCTAGCAATCAATTAGTTAATTGTAAAAAAGGGGCTAAGCAGAATTCCTTGAAATTATTTCATCAAAATATTCAAGGTTTTTCTTCCAAACAATTAGAAATTGAATTGTTTTTAGAAAAAAACAATGTTTGATATTATTTGTATAACTGAACACTGGTTGAGAGATTATGAAATGTTAATTAATTTTGAGAATTATAGTGTGGGCAGTTGTTTTAACCGAAAATCCATGCTACGTGGAGTTTCATTAATCATAATTAAAAATTGTATAAAATCTAAGAATCGTAATGACATAGTTGAACTATCGGTGGATCATAGCATTGAACTGTCCTGTGTTGAGCTAGATAAGCATTTTATAGTGTGCGTATACAGACCTCCAAATTATCAAAGCTACTCTATATTTGAATCAGTAATGGAAGATGTTTTGGCAAAACTTACAACTGGTAATAAATCAGTAATTATTTGTGGTGACTTTAATATTAATATTTTGGAAAATAATTCAAATAGCAGTAGATTATTAAGCCTCTTCAAATCATTCAATCTGTCAAATGTGTTTTTAATACTAACGCGAATAACTTCGACTACTGCTACATGTATTGATAATGTCTTTTGTTGTTGCGACTATTTAGATAAAGCCATTGTTAATAATCTCCCTTCTGATCACAGCGGTCAAACCGTTATTTTTGAATCAAACACACCAATACTAAAAGTGCAGATACAAACTAAACCAACAACAACAGGTAATTTAAATAAGTTTAATAGCACTTTAATCAGCAAGTTAAGTGATCAGGGTCTAAATATGTCCAATGGCAATATTTGATGATGAACAATTCTTTTCATTAGTGCAATCAGAGTTTAATAAGTCTTTTAAGAAAAAAACTAAAACTATTTGCCCTAAGTTTTTATTCAGTGAATGGGCAACTAAAGGTATCAGGAAAAGTAGGGAAACATTATTTGAACTGTATGGCCTTAAGCCGTATATTAAGACGGAAACTTTTAGTAAGTATGTTGCTACTTACTCTAAAACGTTTAAAAATATCTGCAAAGCAGCTAAAGCTTCTTTCATTAGCAACAAGATTAAATCAGCAGATAATAAAATACAGACAGTTTGGAAAATTATTAACAATGAAACAAACAAGAACAAAAGACATAATACAGATTACACACTAGACACTTCCCGCGGTCTCATTAGCGATAACATCGATGATGCTCAGGAATTTGCAACTTTCTTTACCAATATTCCAATTAAAACTACTGAAACTTTAAATTCCTCCCCTTCACTTGCTATTGATTTATTAAAAGCAAATGTTTCAGCCTGTCATGTGGAATTTAAATTTAAACATATAAACCCTGTGGTCGTCATAAACGCTTTCAAGCAACTAAAGATTAAAATGACCGAAGATCTGTGGGGCATGTCTACTAAAGTTTGTCAATCAATTATTGAGACAATTGCACCCTATTTAGCTTTAATATTTAATTTATGTGTAGATCAAGGGATATTCCCGGATTTAATGAAATACAGTAAAGTTATTCCACTT
The DNA here is from genome assembly GCA_916610215.1 of Omphaloscelis lunosa. Lineage (NCBI taxonomy): Eukaryota > Metazoa > Arthropoda > Insecta > Lepidoptera > Noctuidae > Omphaloscelis > Omphaloscelis lunosa. Next base: position 22,902,401 of record OU744253.1, read on the forward strand.
TTCAAATCCGGGGACAGCAAAAACACAAATAATTATAGACCCGTATCGGTTTTGCCGGTTTTCAGCAAGGTCTTTGAAAAATTAATGTTAAATCAAATGCTCAATCATTTTAATCGTAATAACATCCTACACGATCAACAGTATGGTTTCACCAAAGGACGTTGCACAACCGACGCCGGTGTCACTTTATTAAAACACATATTTAATGCATGGGAAGAGGCACGAGATGCAATAGGCATCTTTTGCGACCTATCCAAGGCATTTGATTGCGTAGATCATGAAACGCTGCTCTTGAAACTTAAGTATTACGGACTAGATAAACTTGCGCTGAGCTTAGTAAAATCATATTTGAATGATAGACTGCAGCAGGTTCAAATAAACGGTGTAAATTCATTGGGTTTAAATGTCAAAATGGGTGTTCCACAGGGCTCGATATTGGGTCCATTCCTATTTTTAGTATACATAAATGATTTACCTAATTTACTGGAAACCCGACCACAAATGGTGTTATTTGCTGATGACACATCACTCATTTTGAAAGTAAACAGACATGCACAGGAGCTTGACGGAAAATCCGCCAACTAACAGACGTAGATTCCGCGAGACTGGTCTAATTTAGTTACTTTCATAGCATCATGTCTTACGGTATTTTGTTGTGGGGACGGGCTGCAGATATTGATTCTATCTTTATTCTGCAAAAGAGGGCCGTCAGAGCCATCTACAACCTCCGCAGACGCGAGTCTCTAAGGGAACTGTTTAAGAAAATTAACATCATGACGTTACCTTGTCAGTATATATGAAAACATTATGTATGTTCGAAAAAATCTCCATCTTTTTAGTAAGATAAGTGACAGGCATAATTTTAACACTAGAAATAGGAACAAATTAGATCAACCACGTTTTAGATTGTCTAAAGTACACACTTCTTTTATGGGGTACTGTGTAAAATGTTATAATAAAATACCACTCGATATTCTTCAACTAAATGAGAAGAAATTTAAAACATGCATTAAACGCACACTATGTAGACAAGCATATTATAAGTTAGATGATTATATCGTAGATAAAAATGCTTGGCTTAATGCTGGTCCTGCTCCACAGCAGCTTGGGCTCACTAGTTAAAATTTTAATATTTGGAAGAGTTGCTTCCCCTTTTTAAAAAAAAAAATATTTTGACATTAGGAACTTAATGTTCATATTTTTGTTTTACCAACTTAATTGTTGAATGCTCCAATTAAGTAATGATTTTCTTTCTTTTTGGTGGTTAAATTCTTTTATTTTTTTAGATACATTGCAAACTATAGTTTTGTATAATTTAGAAGCATTTTTATTTTTGTAAATGTGAGACCATGGAGCCGTTTATTAACTTATTAAGATGTATGTTGACTTGAAATAGCATGGCAGTTGAGAATGTGTCATGCTCACTTAAATGTCTCGCTGATGGTGGCGAGTGTGTTGGATCATTCGGTTCCCTACAAAATGATTGAGCTGGATGGTGCTGATCCACCCGTCATGTTCGTGAACGGGCGCCGTCAGTTGAAACTGGTCATCTCTTATCTGCTAGGGCTTATTTTTAATCTTATATTTCCAATTGCTTTTGATTATTTTTTGTACATTGTTCTCACATATAGAAGCAACAAGAATGATGTACCCAGGATTTTGTAATATCTATATTTAAAAGAGTGTCCTTGGAGTTTCTTGCCCGTTCTTCTCCATAGAGATCTACGTTTTGGAATGGGCAATTAGCTTCAACTTTCTAACTAACTGACCGACTCTTTGACAATTCAAAAGTGCCTGTAAATGGTTTAATTGAAATAAATGCTTTGAGTTTGAGTTTGAGTTTGAAAACTAAGTAAATTATTTCGATTTCTGTGGGGTAGACAGACGCAGTTCGTTACGTGTATTCGCTTAATAAAACTTTGTTGGTTCGTGGTTATTGTTGGTGACGAGTATTAAGGTATTAGCGGTGTTGTGGTTATTATTTTCAAAATGCAGTGAAATATAAATATTGAAGGGAGATCAAATATTATTGCGTTGCGTAAAAGTGAATGTAATTTACACAAATATCTAATGAAACCGGACTAAGTGTGAGTGTTATCATTTAAATATTTCATATTTTACTAAACATAAATCTTAATCAAAGGTATTGTTGATAGAACAGAGGTATTGTTGAGATAGAAGATGCCTTTAAAGTTTTAAATTAATTATGAGGTTTAATTCGATTAGTGAATGATAAATAATTATTATGTGTAATAAATACAATGTTATTCTTTGTTCTAGATAAATACTGTGAGGGTTAAGAGGTATAAGAAAGAGGCTTATTATCGAGGAGCAGCGACGTCAAATGGTGAATGAATATGAAACAAATGGTTTCATACCAACGAGATATTTTGCTGAATTATTAAACACGTCATTATGAACCGTTCGCTGTGCACTCTGAAGGCTTGCATCACTGAAGACCAGCTAAGAAGCCGTTTTCGACAGAAAGGCATAAACAAGAACGTTTAAGTTTCGCACGATAATATTAAGACTTCAAGTGGGACACTGCTATATTTTAACCTTAAAATATTTACCGTACCAACTTAATAAACAACAGATTCGTTATTGCATGAATTTGTGGTAACGATTTTTTAAAGAAAGAAAGAAAAAACGTTTATTTGAGGTAAAAATTACGCAAAAAAAGTTAAAAAAAAAAACACGTTTTAATATGGTGATTGTCGTATTTCTCGCAGATATACCGAAAATGTTTAAGATTATTTTAGTAATATTATTATTTTACGATTAAAATTTGAGGTTTAGTTTCAATCCTCTTTTCGTAAAGAAAATGAATTCTTAAGCTATAACCAATATTTACTAAAGCCTAATAAATTGTGAAATAAATAATGTAAACAAACTGCCCATACTTAACCTTAAAATCACCTATTTTGTGAGTAGTTTTTTTTTTTCATTTTGAGTCGTCTAATATTCTTATTTATTGCTTAATTACTTCGACCATGATCAAAGCTAACTAGTAATAAGCTAGCTAATATTTATGGTGAAAAAAATCCATACAAAATTTAAAACATTTCATAATACAAATATGTCAAAATAATACAAATTGCTTCTAAGTTTCTTGACATCTATTTCACATCTTATTTAGCTGAAGTAATGACAAATAATTGTAGCTATTTGTTAGCTATAAGTAAAATAAATATAACGAATAAATATTTTTTGATTTTGTTATCACATATCACGCATGTTTAATTCTAAACCCTTTATTGTATTAACAGCATTAATAAAAAGACAGCAATAGTTAAAATATATTATTATTGCAAAGAAAAATCATAATTTTAGCAAAAAGCCACGCTGTGTTTTACGAGATCGGAACCTAAGCCAGTTTGAATCTTAGACTATCGCTTAACGCGTTCTGCTATCTGCACACATAAGTTTTGTTCGAATTTTAGCAATGCCATAAACTGGCCAAGGTCAAGCGCATGATGCGTGTGTGTTACCGTGTCTAACAAAAGCGACGGAAATATATATTTGTTTCGGTAGTGCGGCGCAAGTACGTGACGATACGACGGCGTGTGCCGTGTTGTTTACACATACAGATATACGGACTATACCGCGTGTTCACAGCAATACGACTCTTAACGTGCCTATGCACTTTTGAACGCTTACTGTATTTCAACATCTGAGGAGAACCTCCATGCAAAGTTCTTGTGTAGGTTTCAATTATTTTAAGTCGAGTAACATGTTGTTTACAAGGTATAATAATCGGATGTTTCGCATCTTCTGGTATATTGGCTTTACTGAGTCGCTCTCCAACTCTCAGCAGCTCTTTCTTATCCAAGAAAGGTGTAGTTTGTCGTCCACTCTTTGACTACGCTTCACCTCCAATACGCATAAAAGGAGACAGGCAGAATACCTTCCACCTATGTCCCTAAAATGATACGAGAAAAAAATTATGTGATACAAAATTCTATGAAAATGAAAGCTATAAAACAACGTACAACCAATAATCTCTTATACTTAGATATACTGAGGTATGGACACGCATTTCTTTTTGGACAGTAATCGGAATACGACTGCAGCGTGTTTACTAAATACTCTGGCAAAATAAATAAACTTGGATTACATATTTAAGGATTTACTGGACTTTATTACAACAAGTAAGATGTAATACTATCACCCTATGGGCCTTGATGCCTGAGAATAAAATATTTTTATTTTATTTATTACTGACATTATGCAAAACATTGACGTACATCACAATGTGAATGACATTGATAAAACGGAGGACCATTTTTTTCTTAATCTATACATCATGCACCAAAACTTTGCCGGCCTGCTAGCTAAATGTAATATGCTCTTGCAGTCCAAACCGAATAATAAACCGCTGGTATTAAGAAAATACTTCAAATGAGATCATGAAACTTTGCATCATAACTGAACTAACTATAAAGCAGCGACTATGTTTTTTTTTTAAATAAAAAAACATAGTCGCTGCTTAAAAAGCAATTACCTAAATTATTGGCGCCTCGGAGCTGCTAGCACTCCACTCCGTCTCGCTCTCACTCAGTCCGCGAGCAGTATGGTGCGAGCGAGGTAAAAAGTGAATTTAAGCTGAGGTAGTATAGGTTCTTAAGGACGGAGCCTTAAATACAGGTGTCTTTCACAAGTTTATTTTCTGCTATATTATTTATGGACGTTGAAAAAAGTGGTTACCCTATGTACAAGTGGACCATAAAAGAGCACCTTTAAATTCAGTTCCATTGGCCTAGAACTTAACATTTCAAAATGTGAAATTTATCTTCCCCAAACGACTGACAGACAGACTATCATAACAAAATTTAATACTGTAGCACCAAATTTAAAAATTACGGAATAAAACTCTCTTCACTTCCTGGGGTCCCGAATTTTTGATGAATCCTTTCCAACATTCATTGAGGAGAAAATACAAAATTTCAACGATGTCTCGGAAATACTTTTCATAATTAATATTCATTCGGCCTTCACACTCATTCGATACTGCTGCTTTGGACCAAAATTTACTTATAGCCTCCGTTCCTCTCATCTATGGAAGCATCCACAACTTTTAGAAAAAGTAGACCAAATTATTAGAAACACTTTAACATCAATCCTAAATGTGGTCCTTGATGGCAGAGCATGGCAGCAAGCCAAACTCAAAACTCAAAGCATTTATTTCAATTAAACCATTTACAGGCACTTTTGAATTGTCAAAGAGTCGGTCAAATTGCCCATTCCAAAACGTAGATCTCTATGGAGAAGAACGGGCAAGAAACTCCAAGGACGCTCTTTTAAATATAGATATAGCAAAATCCTGGGAACATCATTCTTGTTGCTTCTATATGTGAGAACAATGTACAAAAAATAATCAAAAGCAATTGAAATATAAGATTAAAAATAAGCCCTGGAACATAAGAAATGACCAGTTTCAACTGAGGGCGCCCGTTCACGAACATGACGCGTGGATCAGCACCATCCAGCTCAACCATTTTGCAGGGAACCGAAAATGATCCAACACACTCGCCACCATGCGATGCAGCGAGACATTTAAGTGAGCATGATATATTCTCAACTGCCATGCTCTTTCAAGTCAACATACATCTTAATAACTTAATAAACGGCTCCATGGTCTAACATTCACAAAAATAAAAATGCTTCTAAATTATACAAAATTATAGTTTGCAATGTATTTAAGAATTTAATACAATTTTACCACCACAAAAGAAAGGAAATCATTACTAATTGGATAGAAAGAAAATCATTAACAATTGGAGCATTCAACAATTTACTTGGTAAAACAAAAATAAACATAGAATAAAATAGAATATGTATTTGCGTAAAACATGGTATACAGGGGTGTTAAATATGAATTGGGGCACAAGCATGTTTAGCTAGGATAAAACATAGCATGCAAACATTTTAAAGACAAGCAACAACAATCGTTCAACATTAAGTTATCATTTAGTTAGTCATTAAGTTCGTAATGTCAAAAACAAAATAAAAAAGGGGAAGCAACTCTTCCAAATATTAAAATTTTAACTAGTGAGCCCAAGTGGTTGTGGAGCAGGACCAGCATTAAGCCAAGCATTTTTATCTACGATATAATCATCCAATTTATAATATGCTTATCTACATAGTGTGCGTTTAATGCATGTTTTAAATTTCTTCTCATTTAGTTGAAGAATATCGAGTTGTATTTTATTATAACATTTTACACAGCACCCCATAAAAGAAGTGTGTACCTACTTTAGACAATCTAAAACATGGTTGATCTAATTTGTTACTATTTCTAGTGTTTAAATTACGCCTGACACTTATCTTACTAAAAAGATGGAGATTTTTTCGAACATACATAATGTTTTCATATATATACTGACAAGGTAACGTCATGATGTTAATTTTCTTAAACAGTTCCCTTAGAGACTCGCGTCCGCAGAAGTTGTAGATGGCTCAGACGGCCCCCTTTTGCAGAATAAAGATAGTATCAATATTTGGTAAAGTCTGAAAGGGATACCGTGGCCCATGGCAACATACAGGCAACTGATGTAACACGGGTGGATTTTAGTCTATAAGAATCTGGCACACCTTCCCGATCCGCCCAGAGCGGGAGAATTTATTTGATAATTTCCCATCCAAAAAAAAAAATGTAGCATGAACAATGTTACGAGGTTTCAAATTATAAACAAAATTATGTGCGTAAGCAGACTTGACAACATCATCAGACGGGGAAATAAGATGCCCGCTGCTTTTCAGTGAAATAAATCTATGTCCTGTCTTTCGAAATGAAGTGAACAGATTTGGTAATACTTTGTTGGTGTTCACTTGTTAGTTTTATTTATAATACGTATCCATGCGGTTCTAATACCTGTATTAACGGGAATGTAAAATGATAAAAATAAGTTATAATAAAAAATTAAAAAAAAAAAAACAAATAAATGATGATGCACACATTTATATTTATCAGTTAGGACCGACTACTTACCGACAGATGGCGCATTTTTCTTATTCTGAATTTTTCTTATTTCATGTATTAAGGTACGTATTTATCTATGTAATAACTTATAGCGAGCAAAATAAACTTAAGCAAGTAATTTGAGTCGCAAATTGGTCACAATAATATGCATTGTTATGATTAAAACACGAAATCGGTGAGAAGTGGTTAGAATGCATCTCTTCGACGATAGATGTCTTTAGCTACAATCTGACGATCAAACGAGAAAATGTGTTTTAAGGCCGCGTTTGCAAATCGGACAAAATTATGCTGGATTTCGGTACATTTTGTGACAAAACTGAACCGAATCAAATATAACTAATAAGTACCACATATAGATTGGTTCTTCATCTTCAAATATAATTTTTTTTTTTTCACAATAATAGTTTTTTATATTGTAAAAACGATCTTCCGTTGCCATTTTCCACAAAATTAACCATACTGGGTTGAATTTCGGTTCATTTTTTGTTCTATTATCAACTTAATTTAAGATTTCTAAAAATACTATAAGCAGGCAGACACATTCAATTCTAAATCTAAGGAAAAAAAAATGCTTCAAAATATCACAAATAATCGCAAAAAAAAAACCAAAACTAACTTTTTCACATATTTTGCTATTACGGATGAATCTTAAACTATTGCATTAAGGGTTATTATGCTTCTGTGTTTCATTCTCGAGATTAGATATATATACACTTGTAGTCACACATACAATGTCGCCACTGTTCACCTAGTTCGGTAGTCAGAGGCTTCAAACAATTTTGTGTAACTTATTATGTCAATAAAGAACTATTATTATTATTATTATTTAAGTCTTTGACGTTTCTCGGGACCCTGGGGTCCCGGGCCTTTGGAAGGCGTACTAGGGGCCGAAGCCAACTCGCAGAGGCCCCTTAGACTATTTTAAATGGAATGTGGCACCAACCGACGATTATCCCTGTATGCACTATACAAGTGTACCCAAGGACAACCCCCGGTTGGTGTAGGACTATTGCAGAAAATGGAAACAAAGATATTGGACTATGGGTTTGGGTGGCTAAAATGTACTGGTGGCTATGGAAGGACTATGGCCCCTGCCTGATCAATGTTTATATTTACACGGATAAAATGGCAGGGGGTGACTTGCACACTCAATAATGGGCCCCCTAAAACGGTCGCTAGCACAAAGTGTCGTAGCGACAAGGGGGCAACGTGTCCTGAGGTGCTTAAGAGGAGTGGAGAGGTATTCCATGGCTATCAGGACAATCCCGGAAGTACGGTCAAGATCCCTACCAGCATCTTACTGGAATACTTCCTTCCTCCGAGCACGTTTGCTCTTGCGAATCTCCACTCAAGCCAGCCAATAAAGGCAAGAGTGAGGTGGGAGCTCTGTTCCTCGTCAGTGTTCTCTCTAGCTGGCCAATAAAGGCAAGCCAGAGGTAAGGAACAAGACTTCTCCCGGGAGATAGGGTCCGTGGGGTCGCTACAGCCCAACAGCTCGCCACATGCTGCCCTGCGGGTTTCTGTATCTCTCTTGGTCTGGCTCCTCACCCTAGACCTGTTTCGAAAAAGCAAACTTAACGGCACAGACGCAGAGTGCGGAGCGCGCAAGCCCCACCACGACGTCAACGTAGAGATACGGCGGTAGGGTTATTATTATTATTATTACTGATGCACGAAGTTCAAAGAGAAAAAAAAAGATATGGGTACACTGACACTTCTCATAGATTGACTGCGTTCAATACCTCATTCACATTCCAGTGCTCCGCCATCGCCGTGTTTTTTGTGGTTATTTACGAAAAATGTCGAAAAGGAAATGTGATGACAAGGATTCATTGAGTTATATTAAGAAGAAGATTAGAGGCTCGTGCAGACCAGCGCAATATCGCGGGCCCTACAAGGGTCGCGCTGCCTGTAGCACCCGCGATATCGCGCCAGTTTGCACGAGCCTTAAGAAGTTGGAAAGAAAATTGTTAAACGGATGACGTAGATCTTCATCATCCTCGTATTCTGAGCGGATGTTATCAAAACCTCAAGGTAACTAATGTTTACGTTTTATTACGGATACATTTTATTGTTTTGTGGATTAACGTTACAACTTACGAGTTTTTTTTTTTCAAACTCGGGTATACGCAACCCAGCGCTGGGCACGCCATAATTGCGGCGATAAGACCCCTCTTTGAGGAGTGGCTAGAGAGGCGCCACGGCGTCCTCACGTTCCGCCTGACGCAGGTCCTCACCGGACACGGCTGTTTCGGGAGGTTCCTGCACAAGATAAGGCGGGAAGAAACGCCCGGGTGTCACCATTGTGTGGATCGCCCGGAGGACACGGTGGAGCATACGGTGGAGGTCTGCTCAGCTTGGGCGGAGCATCGCCGTGTCCTCGTGGAGGGGATCGGTGGCGGTGATCTCACGCGTCCGGCCCTGGTTCAGGCCATGGTACGGAGCGAGAACAAATGGGAGGCCGATGCCTGCCGGGGTTGCGAAGAAAACCGAAAGGGAGATTGTGGCCCCCGGCAACAGGGCAACCGAAGGAACACGGGTGGGTTTTAGTCAGTAAGAGTCTGACACGTCCTCCCACTCCGCCCAGAGCGGGAGAAGTTATTAGATTATTTCCCACCCAAAAAAAAAAAAAAGAAAGGGTATACGATGCAACGTCTTGAGTTCATCCTACCCGCTGTGCTCGTTTAATAAAAGTAAAACATTTTTATTAAATCCATTATTACCAGTTGAGATACTTACTCAAATTATATTATGAACAGAGCTTCCTCCCCAGCCAACGGCTGAAGAGGCTACCGCTGCCGAAAAGGAGGATCAGCATAATGATTTAGACGAAACTGTGTTGGAAATATTGGGAACTGACCCATTAATCACGACATTTTTTGGTAAAGATATTCAGAAGGACTTAGCCGTACGTTATGAGTTCATAGAAAGGAAAAAATAAAATGACAAGGAAATTAGTACCTAACTTTACTTGCATTTGTTACAGCCCACAGAGTTCAAACCCTACCAAAAATTAAAGTCGAGAATATTAGTACATTACCTAATGAAATATCTATTAAGATCCCTGATTTAATAAAAACAGCCAGTGTAAAATCTAAACAGCCAAAGCTTAGCCATACTTTCGGGAAAGAACCGAAATATGCCCTGCTAAATTATTAATTGATTATTTACGAGTAACCGAATCGTTGCGTAATAATCACACCTTTCTGTTTATTAGTAGGTGGATAAAGAGTACCTGGTCAGTGGAATCGATGTTACCGAATTTTCTGCCCACAGTACTAGACATGCCAGTACTTCTCGAGCTCATAAAGTGGGTGTCAATTTAGATCTAATAAGGAAAACTGCCGGATGGTCTGGCACATCCACAACATTTGCCAAGTTTTATAAGAGGGCAATATTAACAGATTCTAGAAACCTATTTGCTAGGAGTATTTTGATTGATGGTAATTCATAAATCACTAACATGAAAGGCACATCCTAGGTGAAATTACTAAAGGTGTTCCGACGCACGCGCACCGGCCCGCACGACGCACCGTGGTAAAAGCAACGTGCGTGGTAGCGAAGACGCGTACGTCGCGGTGCGTCCGAGTTTGGATACATTCCCTTTGAAGTTACCGACTCACAGCGGATCAGCCCGCACGGACACGCACCATGAGAAGGGTACCGTGTGATATCGCAGACGCGTCCGTGGCGGTGCGCCCGATCCGCGGTGAGTCGGTAAACTTCAAAGGTGCGCGCGTATGCCCGGTTCCTATAAACTAAAACGAATCGTTTTGCTTACCGGTTCACTCTGCGCTCGGCACCGGTGGCGGACGGTCGTGTTGCGCTGCGCTGCTGTGTACAAGAGTTCCCGATATTCCGGCTCAAGCGTTCCTTGGTGGTTCCCGAGTCGTCTCCGTAGTCACCCGACTACCATTACTTCTATTAATTGGGGTCTTTTTCAAGACACAATTAATATCAACTTTCTTTAAGATTGTTGTTAAAAACGTTCGTCGAGGCAATTTTGGCCCCTTCCGGGCAAAACCACAGTTTCGTGGTCCTCGGTGGATACCTTACGGTGCCAACGAAACCGAGGGGGTGTTGACCCAATCACACCCGCCGATCCCCTTCAGGGTTAGGCAGTCAATTGGCCGGGTCCCAGTGTTCGGCCTTGGGGGGTCTCCTAGTCGGCACTGGTGACAGTTTTGCCTCCACAGCGACTCACCTAGCGTGGTCCCTTCACACTAGACTGGATAGGACCCCGTTGCACAATAAGATAGGCAACGGGCCAAAGCAAGCTTAGGGCTCACCCATAGGCACACATCCTCCCTGTCTACACCCGACAGGGAGGGATTACACATCCCCGGCATACCCACCGGGGAGTTAGGATAATTTAGGAAGTTAGGAATATTCCCGCGTAGAGTCTCTCTTCCCCGTCAGCATGAAGGACCCGGTAAAGTGCCTAGCGCTCTTTATTAAGTTCTTCCAGAGTGTTCTCGAAGAAGAGCCCGCCCTGAAGACGAAGTATGGAGCTCGGTTCGCCAGGCTCCAAGCTGAGTCTGAATCTCAGTCCTGTCCCTCTGACAATAGCATCGCTAACTTTAGCGATGCCCTAGAAACCCCCCCGGCTACAGAGCCATCTAGACCCCCTAGTCCGTCAGAGTCTATGGACACTGACGCTCCCATCAGCGCCGCTTCCTCAAAGCGGCCCACTACCCCGTACCCCTATGGTTCGGACGACGACGAAGCGGAGTCCGCCGCTTCTTCTTCTTCCTCATCCTCCTCCCAATCTGACGATGGTTTCACAACCGTCCAAGGAAAGGGCAAGAAGAGGAAGAACAAGAAGCAAAGCTCGTCCCAGGCCAGCAAGGTCGTTGCGCTTGAGGACTTAGACTTTGCTCCCTCGTCGCCCGCACCACTGGTACCGTCCTCAAAAATCTCTCCCGCTACCCCCGCGACTTGCGCTATAGTAGCTTCCCCCACCACCTCTCTTCCGATTACGTCATCCGCTAGCTGCGCTACAGTAGCTTCCCCCTCCACCGTTCGTCCGATTGCGTCATCCTCCGCGAAGGACACCCCCGCGCCTAACGCCAAAAAGATCCCTCTCCCGCCACCCTTGTTCATTCAGGACAAGGCGAAGTGGACCGACATATCGAAATGGTGTGTCGACCACAAAATAAACTTTTCTAGCGCCCGAAATACCCAACAGGGTATCAAAGTCTCCGTCCCTACGTCACGCGACTATAGGGAACTAACCCGACTTCTGAGAATGAGAGGTGTGTCATACCACACCTACTCACTCCCAGAGGAAAAGCAGATCCGCGTAGTAATAAAACGTATCCCACGCGAAATCCCAGCATCCGATATTCTTGATGACCTTCAGTCACAGAAAGTCCCCGTAGATGAGGTCCATTGCATGCACCGCTCTAGAGGCAGAGAGTCATACGACATGGTCCTTGTCATCTGCCCGCCCGTAGAGGGCCACCACCCGATCTTCCAAATTCGTTCCCTGTGCAAGCTCACAGGGTTCGAAATCGAAAAACCGCACAAAAGTGGCATTGTCGGTCAATGCCACCGCTGCCAGTTATATGGTCACTCGCTCGCAGAGGAACTGCCATGCCACACCTAGATGCGTCAAGTGCCTAGGTGAGCACGGCACTTCCGATTGCCCCCGTCCAAAGGATCGTTCCCTTTGTACCGACCTTCCCAGCTGCGTCCTATGCGGCAAACAAGGCCACCCGGCCAACTACCGCGGTTGCCCCAAAGCTCCTAAGGCCTCTTCTCCCAAACTGGCCAAGCGTTTCGACGCCCGCCAGCAAAGGGAAGCTCCCTCCTCTTATAGGATTCCCTCATCCCATTTGCCCCAACGTCTAAGCCCTCAGAGGCCTAGTCCGTGGAGTTACCTCCACCACCAGCAGTCTTTCCCTGCCATGGTGCCCTCTCAATTTTCTAATTTCCCTCGGCTTTCCTCCGCGATCATCAAATAGACGTTCTCTTAGTCCAAGAGACTTTTCTAAAACCTTGCAATCGTAACCCATCAATAGCTAACTACCGGATAGTTCGCAACGATAGGTCACGTTGCCATAGAGGAGGTACCCTGATCTACTATAAAAAGCAGCTTCACTGCATCCCAATTGACCCTCCTCCCCTCTCACGATTAGAAGTTTCGGCCTGCCGCCTAGGCATGTCAGGCCACGAGCCGATCACTCTCGTGTCGGTCTACCTCCCCCACGTTACTACTTCGGAGAATTTCCAACTCCTCTCTAACGACCTCTCGATCCTACTCACTATGAGTAACTCGCTCATTCTAGCGGGCGATTTCAATGCCAAGCATCCCTCCTGGAATAGTTCGGTAACCACTACAAGAGGTCGACACCTGTTCGACTTCTCCCACTCCCTGACCTTTGACGTCATCGCTCCAATGACTCCCACCCATTTTCCGGTAAATGTAAATCATGCCCCTGATATCTTAGATGTGGCGCTCCTTAAGAACGTCAACCTAAGACTAGACTCCATAGAAACTATTAACGAGCTCGACTCTGATCACCGTCCGGTAGTCATGAGATTAGACCCCCGCATAGGTCTCCGCGACCCAAACTCTCCCCCTATCACTAAGAGGATCACGGACTGGAAGAAAGTAAGCACTCAGCTGAAATCCAACACGTCCCCTCAGTTAGACTCTATTCCCGACCTGTTCAACTCTATCGCAGACACAACGTCCGCGATCGACTCACTCACTAATCACGTACAAACCGTCCTGAACAAATGTTCAAGGGAGGTTCCAGCGACGGACGACCGTCACTGGAGCTTGCCGGACGATATGCGTGCATTACTGACTGAGAAGAACGCGGCCGTCCGTGCCTACAGCAGCTTCCCCTGCCCCGCAAACAAAGCCCATATGCGCTATTTACAGAGATCTGTAAAGACACGCATACAGGAGCTGCGTGACGCGGGCTGGGACAAGATGCTCGGCGAACTAGAGCCCAACCATCTGGCATTTTGGGAACTTCAGAGGAAACTCAGATCCCCTCAATCTTCCTCCATGCCCCCCCTGACCCGTCCCGATAAGACCATAGCCTTTGAGGACGTTGAAAAGGCAGAATGCCTGGCCGACACCCTCGAGGCCCAATGCTCACCCAGCTCCCTGCCAGTAGACCAAGCTCACCTCCTAAAGGTCGACGCTGAAGTCGAACGTAGAGCCTCTCTCCCTCCCGTCGACGACCCTGATTGTCCACTGCCTCCCGTCGCTCCAGACGAAGTGCATGACATTATCAAAGGTCTTAAAGCTCGTAAAGCTCCCGGTTCAGATGGACTCACCAATAGGGTGATCCAATTATTCCCTGCCCACCTGATAATGCTTTTGACTACCATCTTCAATGGTGCCTTAAGCAACAACTTCTTTCCCCAGTCGTGGAAAGAAGCCACCGTCATAGGTATCAGAAAGCCTGGTAAACCCAGTACCGAGCCCTCTAGCTACCGTCCCATCAGTTTGCTCAAGGTTCTCGGAAAAATCTATGAGAGGCTTATTTACAAGCGTCTCAGAGACTTCGCCGAGACCAAGGGCCTCATCCCCAACGAACAGTTCGGCTTTCGAACTGAGCACTCTAGCGTGCATCAGGCCCACCGCATCATTGAGTTCATAAGCGATGGTTTCCAACGCGGCTCTCTGACGGGTGCAGTATTCTTCGACATTGCGAAAGCATTCGATAAAGTCTGGCACAACGGCTTATTATACAAGCTGTACCAACTCGGTGTGCCGGATCGTCTCGTACTCATCTTACGGGACTATCTATCGAATCGCGTATTCCGCTATCGCATTGAAGGAGCAGGCTCCGTGCTAGCTCCCCTCATGTTCACGCTATTCACTAGCGATATTCCAAACCCAGGTAGAAGGGCGCATTTCGCTCTGTTCGCAGACGATACGGCCATCTACTTTAGGTCTAGATACCCCGACAATATCGCCCACACTCTCCAAGGCGCAGTCAATCGACTCGCTGCCTGGTTTCGAAAGTGGCGCATAGAAGTCAATCCTGAAAAAAGCCAAGCGGTTCTCTTCTCGAAACCGCGCACAAGGCTTAGAGACCCCCTCCCCCGACCTCTCACTATGTTCGGTAAGCAGATCCCTTGGGAGAAGCGAGCCAAATACCTAGGTGTTTTCCTCGATCACCATCTCACTTTCGCTGAGCACATAAAGAAGGTTCGTTCGCGAGCCGCTTTCGCTCTCGGTAGGCTCCATTCCGTCCTAAACGCACGCAGCAAGATATCACTTAAGTGCAAATTGCGAATCTACACAGCGTGTATTCGTCCCATCATGACTTATGCGGGTGCCGTCTTTGCGCATGCAAAACCCCACCATATCCACAGGTTGCAAACGCTCCAAAACTGATTCCTCCGTAGGGCCACAGGCTCCCCCTGATATGTTAGGAACGAGAGTCTCCATCTCGACCTTAGAATTCCCACGATCCACCAATTTCTAAAACGCCTTGCAAAGCGTTATTTCGATTCCGCGGTCAAACATCGCAACCCTCTGGTTGTCGAGGCCGCCAGTTATGTCCCAAGTAGGATTAGCCGTACCCGCCGACCTAGGCACATTCTCACCGACCCTGATGACCCCATAACCCTCCTTCAGGAGAGCAATAGGGCTACTAGTACTATACACAGACACAGACGCCTCCCGTCATTCCGACCTCGCCGTCGAGGTCCTTTGCGATCGCGTCCGCGCCCCCGAGTAAATGATACTCCTCCCCGACCCTTGCTCGATAACGAGGTGCCAGCAGTGGTTTCAGCTGTGCACGTAGCTTTAAATTCCCCGATTAATAATAATGATCAAAACTTTGATCCAGCCCGTCCCATCTTTGATGTCCTCCCTCCGGTGACGCCCTAAGCCGAGGCTCGTACCCCACAGGGGGTGCCCTTAGCGAGCGTTCACCTAGCTTTTTAGCTTAGTTTTTGTATGCCCCTGGCTGGAGGCTTTGAGTGTAGCAGCTTAAGGCAACCACAGGATTGACCGGTTAAGTAGTCATGACCTCAGAGGTCAGCTACGAGATGCCCAACAGAAAAAAAAAAAAAAAATTTGCTTACCAATGGTAACGTTTTTATTGCCCAACTTGGCATATAAATATGTATGTAAATTCGTAAGCAAATTTTAAGACATAGCCGTTTTTGGATTTTTAAGCAAACGATTTAAAAATGTTTGATATCAGATTACGAAATCGTTTTCAAAATCCGTTTTTAGAAATCATTTTCTGGAGCGGCTCTAGCGCCTCTGGCTCGCAGTTTCGATCGTCTCTAGTAATATTATAATTCGGTTGTAAGTTCATCGATCAAAACTATCCAAATATAAACAAATAGGTACTTGCTTACGCAGTCTACTCTTGCCGTGGTTTTGTGAAATCGGTTTGTCTAGTTCGGATTATCGGAAATCGGATTTGAGATACGTTTAGTTTCGATATATCTGACGCATGTGTACTATTTTTACCTTTGATAGCTAGTTCCATAGTTTGCATAGTAGATGTAAAGCATGAGGTCTTTGCTTCCGGTTAGTCCCCCTATGCTCTAGTCCCTGCCGGGGTTGCGAAGAAAACCGAAAGGGAGATCGTGGCCCCCGGCAACAGGGCAACCGAAGGAACATGGGTGAGTTTTAGTCAGTAAGAGTCTGACACGCCCTCCCGCTCCGCCCAAAGCGGAAAAAAATGCTCTAGTCCCTCTATGTTCGACCTGAAAAATACCTACTAAAAAGTATCGCTATGCACGCAATTCTTCGATTCTACGTAAACAATGGAAGGTATAGTTGGAAAGAAAAGTGTTAGAATTCAAGTAAAATAAATTATAGCGATATTAGTATAAGCGTAAGCGTCTGTAAGTTAAAATTTGTTTTGTCTCGTTATGATCAAAAAGTCAAAATGACAGACAAAGACAAACGACTTTCAGAGCAATTCTAAGTTAAGAAATGTTTATGAATAGAGCTGAACTCAATATTGGATCCACAAGATTTAACGAAGTCTGTAGGCTGAAAACTAGTAAAATATAAAAAAGCGTAAAGAAAAAGTCCGTTCTCAAAGTCAAATCACCTGTATTCATAATATCGTCGACCTAATTCGTTAACCTGCTCAGTCCATTTTTTCATAGTTTACAGGACGAAAAAAAAACTGAATAATTTCTTCATTAATTTAACAATCAAAATTCTGAAAATCCCGTTGGTTTCTATATTTTTTCTTGTAATTTTAACAATATAATTAGTAGCATAACTTATATACATCTGATAAAATTCAGAAAAACACTTATTTAGCAGTTTTTCGAGGAGAAGTTTCGATTTGCTTGAGGACTTAGCACTTTTTGAGTTAAATTTAGTATGGTGTATTGATTAATTAATTGTACAGTGAAACGAATGCAATCAGTAATCAAAATATTTATTATTAACAATTAAATATTCAGTCTTCTTTAATAGGAAACAGTGTTAAAATATCTAATTTAATAGAGACTTAATCTAAAAAAAAAAAACAGAAACAATTCTCCAAAAATCTTAAATTGAATAACAATATTTAGAAATCTATAATCATGATTCTTCTCATTCTACTCATGAGGCAAGTCGTCATAATATTTATGATAGTCAGAAGGAAGGGTCTTTTTTATTTGCTGCAAGTCTTCAAATTTTCGTTCAGTAATTTTACATCGGTTCTGGTGCAATTGAGATAGTTCAGTAATCTCGCAAGGATTACATTGCAAAGATCGCCTTTGTGGTAAACTTTGCCATTCATCCTTAAGGCAAGTTTTATAAAGAATTGATGAATTGATGATTGAATTGATGATGATGATGATTGATGGCGCGTGGATGTGACGCATGCTTCCCCAACTTTTTTTAAAACTTTTTTATGTATTTAAAACTTTTTTTTTGCGTCATGTTTACCGCAAATAAACGTTTTTTCTTTCTTTCTTTCTTTCTTTCTATCCATTGCTTTCGTAACGTAGTGCACGAATGTCGGTCACTTTGAGATCCCCTTTGGATCTTCCTGGACGAATACTTTTATAAAACTGAATTTTGTCGAATTTTTTGAAGTAAGTGTGGTCAAAATATGTTACAGAGTACGGTACTGGGCATTTACGAGCATGCTTAGCAATAGATATGTATTCAGCTGGCACATTTATGACTTTGTCCTTTAGGTGACGTTCTATAGTGGAATGCATTGAATCGGCCTCCATTTGGGTGTGATCCACCTCTAAAAATTTTTGTTCGATTGCTATATTCTTGTGCCTCATGACAATATTCAAAAGAGCGTTAGATAAAATACAATTTCTATTTTGATAAGTGCAACCGTCACTATAAATTATAATTGTTTTTTTCTCATCTTCAGCATTAACTTCAGGATGTATTATTTTGTTTTCTAAAAAGTCAACCCAAATGGAGGCAAATTCTTCAGCATTAAGCCCACCTTCTACTTCATTCCATATGAAACAGAAGCCATCTTTATTTTTTATATTGAAAAAGCAAAGGTTGTGAACTTGCAGCTTCGTTTTATAGTAAAGCGTACTAACATTCGATTTCGGTGCCATTAGTACCGCCTGTAAGTCCACTGTGAAAACGTAATTGTCTCCTTTCTTATCCGCATCTTTTTCTTCTCTTGCTTGTATACTTCTCTCAATATGTTCTTTGTATTCTTCTTCTGTAACTGTTCCTACTTTATAACAGGCGCATTTTTCGCATTGATCTTTTTACGGCTTGAATAGGGCCAAATTTTTGTCTTCGAATAAATTCGAAAACAAACTTATGGAGAGAGCTTTTATATTTCGCTCTTTGCACCAATCGTCAACGTAAAATTTGTAGAGGCTTTCTTTAGAATTCCATTCTGGCAATAAATATAACTTTTGTGACGTGGCTCGACAATAATGGGATTCCATTACGGGAAGAGAATCCAGAAACTGAATAAGTGATTGTTTCGGCTTCGAAGCAGTTTCAGATAATCGTGTTGGACGTCTCAATGTACTAGGAGGCCGCATTGAAAACTCCTGCTTCCAATTTTGAACCGTCATCTTCGTAAATCCAAAGTGTTCAAAAACATCTTTCGACATACTTTGAGACTTTGATCATTTACTTTTAAATGATAAACAAAGGTGTTAGCCCTCTTGGTTGTCCCTTCGGTGTTTCGATTTCGTGGTCGGACAATTGGAATAGTTGTTACCCATTCGTTAACAAGGGTTTTTTTTTCGCCCCAAGTAAGACTCCAAAATCGATTAAAAATACTTCTCCTTACACCTTCATCTACTGTTTCACATTTTAAAGTACTGTACTTCCCAATCTTACACGAGCATCTTGGTTTAATGGAACGTGCTTCTTTAGTTTTATTATAATTCCAACAGTCTTGTTTTTTCTCTCTTCCAAAATATGTTTTACCTTCTTGTCTTCTTTGTTTATTCTTTTCACTAACCCATTCTTTTTTATCAACTTTAAAATGTTTCTTTCGTTTCTTACTTTTTTTGATTTTAGCAAGTGAATCTGAGTCGGAATCAGAATAAGGCACAAGCTTTTTCTCTATATCACTATCATCCGATATCGGCGGATTAGGTATAACATGATGTGTGTTTTCAACATGAGGTATAATTTCTACAGCGCTGATACTTAATTCATGAGCAAACACTTGTTCATAACCTAATGTTTGAATAGTATGCGTATCGGAACTATTTACGTTATCAGAGATCAAAATATTCGTTGCCTGTGAATCTATTTCAATGTGTGATGGTACTATTATAAAATTATTGTCTGTGATGAAAGTATTATTAACATCATAAACCGTTGACAAAATGTTACCGTCTGAAGGTACGTCATTGAATGTACTATTGGGAAATGTAATGTCAGAACAAATTGTATGATCTATCTTTTCTGGAATAAAAGTACTTGGTAGATCGAGATCAGTAAGTGATGTTATATTGACATCGTCGTTTATCTCATAATAAGTTTTGTCTGAAGGTCCTGGTATAAACTTTCTTGATTCTGAATATTGTAACTGAATATCTTCTAAAACGTGTATTACTTTATTTGGATCATAATCTGACTTCGGAACTACATTTTCCTGTAAGTTACATGCCTCAGAAACCAAAGCCACATTTTTTTTTCCCCGATGCATTCTGAAAATATTTAAAAAATATATATATTTAATGAAATTAAAGAAGAAGTATAAAAATTACGACAAAATAAATGAATTTTTACATTTTTACATATTATCTAAAACAGATTTTAACTTAACTGTTTATTTGTAAATAAATACTTAGTTTTAAAATATATTTAATGAGTAACATCTTCGAAATAATCTTGAAAAAAGCAATAAATTAATAAAAACTATTAAATTGATACACTGCTAAATCCGTGTCCAAATAAGATAATATAGTGCGTAAACCTGCTAAGTCCCTAATGTTTAGGTTAGGAGTTAAATGTGATTAAAAACAGCTGATCTAGGCACTAAACGAAAAGAAAACTTGCAGATAAAACAATAAAAACTTACCTAGTTTATAATTAGTGGTTTACATCCTCAAATATTTGACACAAACACAACAAAATTTGACGCGCCGCAAACGGCACGTGGGTTTGGGAACGTTGTCAGTGCAAAACTGAGGCCCCAACAGGATTTAGCAGGTTTTCGCTGTGGAGATTGGGAGGTGGTTAGAAAGCAGTTTTTCGGGCATAGCATTTGTCAATTTTATAAGCTAATATCGCTGTTATTCCTTATGTGTTACGGTAGATATTTGACTGAATTTTTTGATTATAATAAAAAGTAAATTTTGCCAAAAAATGGACTTAGCAGGTTAACGAATTAGGCCGACGATATTTCTTATGTATAACACAAATAAAATACAAATAATCAATTATTTAAAAATAAATAAAAAAATGATCACTTAAAAAACCAATAGAAAATAATGAGATGTAAGTATTACTATTTAAATCACAGAGTAATATATGAATATTACTATTTAAATCACAGGCTTTAATACGAATCAAATTATTAGTACTAATTTAAAATTAACATTTATTTCTCGATAATTAGGTTTTGGTTTCATTATTCTTTGCTTTTTCAAAGAGAACCCTAATTACGTAAATTATTTTCTTAATCGTTTATGACTAATTTGTTGCATTTTGACAGTTCAACAACATTCATTGCGTTATATACGTTGTTGAGCAGATTTTTTTTTCCAACTTATGAAGCAATTGATTAGCAATCTGTTTCAAATCGAAATAGATTGTAATTGATCGTGTATTACATAATTAGGGTACTGGTAATGATTCGCGGAAGGGCTCATTGTTATGGTCACCGTGAAAAAACCAGTTCGACACATGCTTTTCATTAAGCGCAAATCTTGACCCGTTTTATTATAATAAATTTTCTTCTTATCGTGTGGTTACTAACCTGATGTCAGAGTTTTAAAGCCGCCCAAGGGCCTCTGACTTGGCTTCATATGCCGGCGAGAAATATCTCTCAGGCATGCCGGTTTCCTCACGAATATAATTAATGATGATTAAGAATAGGAAAACATAATATATTTACATACTAGGTTTTCTAAATTTAAGTTTTAAATGGTTAAGTATATCAAATATTACACTGTAACAGTTTTCTTCATCACTGCCCGCGAAAATTATTTCGTGCATAGTGAAACTTTTTTATTAGGTATTTTATGAGTCGAGCATAGCAGGACGAGCATAGACCAACCGTTTGCTTCATTATTGGTAAAGATACAAACAAGTGGTGATGCATCATTTTTGTCATGCTTGATTTTTTCTTCGAATTTGAAAAATTCTTTTTTTGTTTGAAAAGATATACTTTCTAGTTGTTCCCATTGTCATTTGGTCACAATCTGATGATGGGATCTTGGAGAAATCGAAGGAACTTTTCAAATATTATAGGCACACCTGTAGCGATTTCGGTACTTTTATAGTAGGTAACTCGTGGATTTGCTCTCGGAAAGCAGCATTTGGTAAAGTGGAACTGATGATGAAGGACACAGATGGCCAACAGAACTTCTCAATAATAAGTAGGTAATTGCTAACTCACTAAAAAGCGAGAAATAAAAATATTTAACAAAAAAAAAACGACTTCCAAACTACAAAAAAAAAATAACTTTAAATTTCGGAAGACGGACGGAAAGACGTACCAGTAAATAAAAGCTTAATGTGTGAACATGTGCTATGCTGTTATATGTATAATACTAACAGATTGAATTTATACAATGTAAAGATAGTTTTTGCAATCTTCACAATCTTAACATTTGTATACCTTTAGTTAATTACTTAAACGAATGTAGTATAGTTTGTTTATATTTTTAAATGTGAGGGCGACAGACTTAGTGCTCAGGTCGACGACGCCGACGCGCGACTGTCAAACTCAAACTCAAACTCAAAGCATTTATTTCAATTAAACCATTTACAGGCACTTTTGAATTGTCAAAGAGTCGGTCAGTTAGTCAGAAAGTTGATGCTAATTGCCCATTCCAAAACGTAGATCTCTATGGAGAAGAACGGGCAAGAAACTCCAAGGACACTCTTTTAAATATAGATATTACAAAATCCTGGGTACATCATTCTTGTTGCTTCTATATGTGAGAACAATGTACAAAAAATAATCAAAAGCAATTGAAAATATAAGATTAAAAATAAGCCCTGGCAGATAAGAGATGACCAGTTTCAACTGACGGCGCCCGTTCACGAACATGACGCGTGGATCAGCACCATCCAGCTCAACCATTTTGTAGGGAACCGAATGATCCAACACACTCGCCACCATCAGCGAGACATTTAAGTGAGCATGACATATTCTCAACTGCCATGCTATTTCAAGTCAACATACATCTTAATAAGTTAATAAACGGCTCCATGGTCTCACATTTACAAAAATAAAAATGCTTCTAAATTAAGAATTTTTCAAACAGGCGCGACACGCGACGCGACACAAAGACACCGCTCCTCGCGAGACGAGCGGTGTCTTTGTGTCGCGTCGCGTGTCGCGCCTGTTTGAAAGAGCCTTTATGCTGTGCGGCGACGGGCGGTGCGGCGCGGCGGCGCGACAGCTGCACTTCATCATTCAGTCTACATGGTTACGTGAAGCGGTATCGGCGCGGTTGCGGTGCCGTCTACACGAGCCAGTTAAGGATGCTCATCCTGTAGATATACGCTTCGTCAGCCCAAATAGAGCATAGCAACAAGTTGAAGGGATCTGACTCAGCACTTACTTTACACGTGTATAAAATACAATCGAATGTGCTAGAATAAATTATGCTGATGCACTAACTTACTTCCTGCGCAATATGTTATAATTATGACGCCCTTTGTTTCCACTAACGTGAGAAGTAATCTATATATATAAAAATGAATTCCTATTTCCCTTGGTCACGACATCACACTAAAACGGCTGAACGGATTTGGATGAAATTTGGGATATGGATAGACCTTGACCCGGAGAAGGACATAGGATACTTTTTATCCCGATATTTTTACGGGATCGAGACTTATGCGGGTGAAACCGCGGGGCGCAGCTAGTATATTATAAAAAGACAATTCTGTTCTGAGACTTCGCGCTGTAAACACTGTAATTTGGAACTTTTATTAAATAAATCAATTTTTTATTGAAACCGTTTATCCATTCCTTGACTAGCCCTTAAGCATTGATCAAGTCTCGTGCAGACTGGCACGACGCGACTCTAACAAAACAATTTCTAAGAAAACTTTACGGTAGAACAATTATCGGAATCGCGTCGCACCATCCTGCACGAGGCTTAATGTTTTATGTTAATAAATCCCATCTAAAATATTAATAATTGTAAAAAAAAATGTTACAAACAAATTATAATAATATAATAATGCGAAAATCTACATGGTTAGGTACGCAAAGCGGTGTCGGCGCAACGGCGTTGTTATTTTTCTGGCGGCATTTTTTATAGTAACTTGAGCAGTTGCTCTCGGAAAGTACCATTTGGTAAAGTGGGACACAGATGGCGAACGGAACTTCTCAATAATAAGTAGGTAGGTAAGTATTTCACAGGTTGCAATTCGATTATTGCCAAGCAATTTATGCTCGTCACAATGCATATGGAGAAGTGGAGCTGATGGAGAGGTACCAGGATAATTCCTCAACGATTAACGTCCCTGCATCGAAAAAAGCAATATTTTGTAAAAGGTGATGAGCAGTTGACATAAAGCTATTGCAACTTAGATACATTATAAACTGACTCACTAAAAAGCGAAAAATAAAAACTTTTTTACAAAAAAAACAATCGCCTTCCAAAATACACTCGGCGTCACAAAAATCGCACCTCTTAGAAAATAAGTTTTAAGCATGTCCCGCCAGCAACGAATACATTAAACCCAATTAATATTGGTATCAATTGAAAGTATGTTTAACGACCTTTAAATTAACAATAGTTAGAATTCCTAAACACAACAGATCTCATTAGCACGTAACTTAAAAAAAAAAATGTTTTTAAAATACGCATTACAATGGCCACTAATTGCACCTCTCCACAAGGGTATAAAACGGGCGACCCAGGTTAATAAATGTGGGTCAACCTCGGGATCGAGAGCCTGGATGAGTTTGTGAGGCGACTCGCGAAGGCCATGTTCGCGCGTGCCGACGCATCTGCCTGGCCGCATGTCAGACAGATAGCGCCATTGCACGCGCGGCCGCCTGACGCGACACCCCTGCCCCGCGACCTGGTAGCGGACCCGTGACCCCATCCACCGGATTTGACGCCTCGAGTAAGTAGCACCCAGGTTACACGCAGCTTACTCAAAATAATAAGACTCTACAGATGTACACATACATCCGTTGTGTGGCGTGTTCTAGGTTAATATAGGAACGTCAAATAACTGCATACAGACAACCACCACTACATATGCATCTCAACACAACACGTGCGGGCGCGATGCGGGTCGCGACGACGCACGTCTACACTGAGCGGTGTTACACTACAACACTAGCCGCTCATACATACGCGACTGCCTACCCCTCAATCCGTAAACGGCTCGATCTGTACGCGGGGCGAGGGGAAGACTACATATTGAGCGGTAGGGGCGTCGAGTCGGCATCCCTGCCGCTGGTCGTTCTCGTCGAGCCTCCCCCAGGCAACTGGAGGTCTCACTTGGCGGGGACAGACCGCCGGGATGTCGTGAAGGAAGCGGCGCGGCGCTACATTAGCTAGCGCCGTGGCGCGCCTACAGATTTATTCATAGCAACCATTTACATAGACGCATTTTGCCTCACAAAATGCGTCTTACTTTCTTTACGCCGCCCGAGGCGAACCGAACTGAGGGGCCCATATTTATGGGCCAACGTGATGCCTCCGCGGGCAAAGAGCGAAGCCCTGACCCCGCTCGCCACGCCCCCTTGCGGGGGCGTCGCGACTTATCTAGTAATGTGGGTCATTCGCTATTCAACCACTGAAGTGAACATACGTGAACAGTAACAGCAAGAAAAATACCCCAGAAGATGGATACCACTGCAGATGAAGCCGCTCAAGTCATTGCACTACTGCAATCAGGGATGCGGCAATGTGATGTTGCTCGGCAACTGAACTTGAGTCGTTGTTCCGTTCGACGAGTGTTCCAACGCTTCCAAGAGTCTGGTGGCTATATCCGAAGACGTGGATCTGGAAGACAACGGTGCACATCCGAAAGAGACGATAGCTTCATTGTTTCGACGTCTTTACGTAATCGGTTCTCCAATGCTGTTGAGCTGCAACAACAACTGCGATCAGCTCGCAGAACTTCTGTAAGCATCTCCACAGTTAGAAGAAGAATGCGGGAGAAGAAAATTGCAGCTCACAGGGCTGCTACAGGGCCAAAATTGACTGCACAGCATAAGAGAAACCGGTTGCAATTTGCCCGTGACCATGTGGATTGGACAATAGACCAATGGAGGGCTGTGCTCTTCTCGGATGAGACGAGGGTGTGTCTTTTTTTGCAACGACAGGCGTCGAAGAGTGTACAGGAGGCAAGGGGAAAGATTCGCACAAGCCTGTATTCAAGAGACAGTGGAATACGGGGGTGGCTCGTGCATGTTCTGGGGCGGCATGTCAATCGACGGCAAAACGAACCTCGTGCGTGTTTCTCGGACTGAAAGTGCTCGCGTGCAAGGTTCGCTTACTGCTCCTCGGTATATAACAGAGATCTTAGAGGAGCAGGTTGTCCCTTATGCTGGTTTTGTTGGCAGTGGGTTCACGTTAATGCTCGATAACGCCCGCTGTCTCACCGCTTTAATTGTAAGAGACTACCTGCAAGGAGTTGGGATCCCTGTTATGCGCTGGCCGGCGCGAAGTCCATACCTGAACCCTATTGAGCACATTTGGGATGAACTGAAACGGCGAGTACGGGCACGGGGCACGTGATCCTGCCCCTACCACTCTACAAGATCTCCAAGATGCCGTCGTTGCAGAATGGAACAACATTCCTCAAGAGACTGTTGTCACATTAATTAGGTCCATGAGAGAACGCATGGAAGCAGTCATCAGGGCTAGGGAGGGTAACACTAGGTTTTAAGTTGTTTTTAAGGACTTTGTTGTAATTTTTACTGATAAAATAAAATTTAACTTTTTAATCATTTGCATTAGCTTGCTTTTTTTATTCCCTGGTAAACAAAAAAAACAAATCTATTGATTTATTCTGAAATTTAAATAAATTGCCTTTCCAATTACACACACCAAACACCTTATAGTCATATGTCTGCCATTGATTAATAGGGTTAAAATGACTTTGAAAGGAATTCTTATAGAGGTGCGATTTTTTTGACGCCGAGTGTAATAAAGAAAATACCAAACCATAGACACCGGCTTCCGAAATTTAAGTTATTTTTCACTTCGTAGTGTTTTTCGCGTTGTTAATTTTTTATTTTTGTAAAAAAACGTTTTTTTTACGATTGTTTCCTCTTTTATTAATGTATGTTACACTTTATCATTCATTCATAAACTACTCATCGTAGATGTGACTGCTTGTGCTTATTTTTTGTTAGGTTTATAATAATAATAATATACTGTCTATTGTAAAGAGCCCAAAAATACTGGTTCTTTATTAATCTTCAACGAATTATAACGTCGCTAAATTGAAAAGTATAACTGTGACGTAGCATGACAACTGAAGTGACAGGTATTTTGTTAAGTCAGTTAACCAGACGCTTTTGACAGCTCTCTCGTCACGTGGTTATTAGGGTTTCATACCCGAAGGTAACCAAACGGAAACCTATTACTAGGCCTCCGCTATCCGTCCGTCCATCTGTATGTCAGTGGGCTGTATCTCATAGGTAGACAGATGAAATTCTCACAGGTTGTATATTTCTATTCCCGCTATAACAGCAAATAATAAAAATTGAATAAACTTAAAAAAAACCGGCTAACTGCGTGTCGAACCACGCACGAATGAAAGGTTCCGTAGATGGGATGAATTTATCCCGAAAAGAAACTTATAGTTGAAAAACATGTTCTCCCATACATCGATATACGCCACAGTCAATTCTCAAACTGCAAATGTACATAAGTTCGCAATCGCAACTTTTTTTAATTATAAATTAACAATTTTCGGACTTTTTCCTTTATTTCCTTTATTTGTAGTTTCAAAAATGCTTTTGTTCAGAGCTCGACTTCAGTTGTCGGTGATGAAGTAGTGCTCAGTGATTACCAGTAGCAGAAACTGAAAAATAATTTACTATAATAGAGAAAATAAGCATAGAGAAGGAACGAAAGGACCATGCCAAAAACACTTTCAACGTCCACTGCAACTGATCTCAGTTGCAGTGAACGTAGTGCTGTTAAAGTAAATATTTTTTTGAAGTAATGACCATCATCGCTGTCATCAACTGAAGTCAAGTGTGAGTCAAAGAAGATTTAGAAACTCTTTGCCGAGCACAGATGGCACACACCAAGAAAAATTCATCTTAGTCAAGCAATCTTATAAAATTTGTGTTTTGTCATCGGTCCTCGATAAATCTACAAAGTTTAAATGAAATCTAGCCGTTTAAAGTGGGTCAAAATAGTGTCCTAAGGAATCGGTTACAAACAAACATACATACAAGTGAAGCTAATATAAAGCGTGTAATATAAACAACAACATAAAATATTTTTTTTAGGTTCCTATGTATTATAAAAAAATGAAAAAAATTACTTTCAAAGTATCAAAATTTGTTCATTTGACTACTTTCCCGCAGTTAACCGTGCGTACACTTGTATGTGAGACCTGTGTCAATATAGTAGTCGATTCTATACCTATCAACTTTGCAAACGGGTTTCTATGATTCCAAATGCAAACTCAAACTGAAACTTAAAGCATTTATTTCAAATAAACCAATTACAGGCACTTTTGAATTGTCAAGGGGTCGGTCAGTCAGAAAGATGAAGCTAGTTGCCCATTCCAAAGCGTAGTAGGTACCTATGAAGAAGAACGGGCAAGAAACTCCATGGACACTCTTTTAAATCACAATATGGTTACAAAATATTGGTTACATCATTCATGTTAAAGTTATAAATGTGAGAACGATGCAGAACGATAAAAGCGTCCGTAATAAAAAATAAAACAAATAAAACAATTCAAGAATCAAATTAAAATAAGCCATGGCAGCTAGAAGATGACCAGTCCCTACTGACAGCGCCCGTTCACGAACATGACGCATGGACCTGGTTGAACTAATTGGTCCCTATTTCTAGTGATATAATTGTGTCTTGCACCTCTTTTACTAAAAAGATGTGGATTTTTCATAATGTTTTCATAGATATATTGACAAGGTACCGTCATGATGTTAATATCTTTAAACAGTTCCCTTAGAGAGTCGCGCCTGCGGAGGCCATATATGGCTCTGATGGCTGTTTTCTGCAGAATAAAAGTAGACTCGATGTCTGCAGCCTGACCCCATAGTAAAATACCGTACGACATAATACTATGAAAGTAACTGAAATAGACTAGCCTCGCGGTATCTACATCAGTAAATTGACGTATTTTTCTCACAGCATATGCTGCTGAACTTAGCCGTTCTGAAAGGGATGTTAAATGAGGACCCCATTGAAGCCTTGAGTCAAGCGTGTTCCCCAGGAAAACAGTTTTATCGACAAATTCTAGTTTCTCCTGATTCAATACTATCTCACAATTACTACGTTTGACATTTGGTAAAGAAAATCTTATGCATTTAGTTTTTTTTACCATTTAATACTAAATTATTAGCAGTGAACCAATTTTGGACTTGCAGTAGGGCGTTATTTACGTCGTCAAGATTTGATGCACGTCTATTAATTTTAAAATTTAAGGAAGTATAATCAGCAAATAACACCATTTGTGGGTGGGTTTTTAACAAATAGGGTTGATCGTTAATATATACTAAAAAGAGGAAAGGACCTAATATCGATCCTTGTGGAACACCCATTTTTACTTTTAAAGCGAGTGAATTGACACCATTTATTTGAACTCGCTGCTGTCTACCATTTAAATAAGATTTTACTAAACCAAGCGCAAGTTTTCCAAGTCCGTAATGCTCAAGTTTCGAGATTAAGGTTTCCTGGATGACGCAATGAAATGCCTTGGAGAGGTCACAAAAAATTCCTATGGCGTCTTGGGCCTCTTCCCACGCCGTAAATATGTGCTTTAATAAGGTGACACCGGCGTCAGTCGTACAACGCCCCTTGGTGAATTAAACATTCTGTTGATCATGTAAGATTTTATTGGTGTTAAAATGATTGAGCATTTAATTAAGCATTACTTTTTCAAACAACTTGTTGAAAACCGGCAATACGGATACGGGTCTATAATTATTGGTGTCTTTACTGTCCCCGGATTTAAAAAGTGATATTACATTACTATATTACATTAGATCAGGGAAGACTCCTTGATCCACACACAAATTAAATATAAAGGCTAAGTACGGCGCTATAGTCTCAGTAATATACTGCCTTACTTAAAATACGAATTATTCATTTTACTATTATCACCACCATTAATTTGGAATATCTACTCTAGTGCCGTCATTGTACACATAATAACAACATGTTAGAAAGGTTTTATAGTTTATGACTTTAAATTGTAATAACTTTTGACAGCGTGGGCCGATTTTAATGAGATAAAGACTAAATGTAAATTCAAGATACGAACTATGACTATATTTTCAATCCCTTAAATCTCTTGAAAAAGAGACAGAAGAAATCAATATTACTTGCGAATTTTATAATCAGCCCCTATTTTACCCCTTTGAAATAAAATGCGTAATTCTTTATTTCTTAAGAAAAGCATAAATTTGAATTTTCGTGCAATGCTGGATTTGGCATACAAACTCTCATCCCCTTAGGATTATTTTTACGACAAAAAGTACTTACCAAATTTTATCGAAATCTGTTCAGTGGTTTAGCCGTGAAAAGGTAACATACAGACAGACATACTTTCGAATTTATAATATTAAGTATGAAAGTATGGATTAAGTATGGATGAATTCATGCTTGATTGCTTAGCTCCATAAAAGTATAGCGAGATGATAACCATTTAAAAGGTTAAACCAGTAACTATCAGCCCAGTGAAGTATTGGAATAATTTAACTGTTGTATAGTAATAATATATATAATATAATAATAATAATAACCCCACCGCCGTATCTCTACGTTGACGTCGTTGTGGGGCTTGTGCGTTCCGAACTCTAGGTCTGTGCCGGTAGAGTTTACTTTGCCGGAACGGGTCTAGCATGAGGAGCCAGACCAAGAGAGATACAAAAACCCGCAAGGCAGCATGTGGCGAGCTGTTGGGCAGTAGCGACCCCACGGACCCTATCTCCCGGGAGAAGTCTTGTTCCTCACCTCTGGCTTGCCTTTATTGGCCGGTTGGAGTGAATACTGACGAGGAATGGAGCTCCCAGCTCATTCTTGCCTTAATTGGCCGGCTTGAGTGGAGTTCCGCAAGAGCAAATGTGCTCGGAGGAAGGAAGTATTCCAGTAAGTGCTCGTAGGGATCTTGACCATCTTCCGGGCTCTGGGATTGTTCTGAAAGCCGTGGAATACCCCTCCACTCCTCAAGCACCTCAAGACATGTTGCCCCCTAGTCGCTACGTCACTATGTGCTAGCGACAGTTTTTCGGGGGCCCATTATTGAGTGTGCAAGTCACCCCCTGCCATTTTAATCATTGGTCAGGCAGGGGTCATAGTCCTACCATAGTTCTTGATAACCAATCCACTATAGCCAACCAAACCCATAGTCCAATTTTTTGTTCCCATGTACTGCAATAGTCCTACATCAACCGGGGATTGTCCTTTTGTGCACTTGCACAGTGCGTACGGGGATAATCGTCGGTTGATGCCTCATTTCAATTAAATTTGTCCAAGGGGCCTCTGCGAGTTGGCTTCGGCCCCTCGTACGCCTTTCAATAGACCGGGACAGATAATAATAATAAATAACAATAATAATAATAAAACTTTATTCAGCTGAAAAGGTAAAACACTAAATACAAATTTGCTTGAATCTACGATAAATTCGATTATGTTATGTGCCTGAACTAGGTCATCCTGTATTTCAGGCGAGGCAAGGTATAATATTTCTAAATAATCAAATTCGTTATAAAAATCTAGTCATCTAATAGGTATGTAAAAAGATGTAAATAGTACAATAAATCCTACTTGCTAAAATCTTAGTACCTATCCTTACTTAGCTAAACTTAATTAGTACATTTTTTTTTATTTAAGTACAACTAATAGTTTCTCTGTATCTTCATAGGACATACTTTGAAGAGCTTCCTTAAGAGTTCTTTTACAATTATTATAATTTAGAGAATAAATGTTAGCTCTCGCAATTAGTCTATTATAAAGTAATGGTCCTAGGAAGACAAAAAATTTGGCTGCCAAGTCATGTTTTGTACTTTTTGTAGGGCAAACTATGTCTTTCCGTCTTTTTTTAGTAAATTCAGTGCTATATGGGAGGGCTGCGTGTTGTTTTAATACGATGCTCATTATGAATAACTGTCGAGCTGTTAGTACTTCACAGGATTTAAAGAGTAGGTTAGCGGGAAAAAGGAAAGGGCGGCAAGTAGACACCTTAAGAATTGCTCTTTGAGCTCTTTCAATCGGTAGTAGCAAATTTTTACCTACTCCACCCCAAGAGGTAATGCAGTAAGTCAAAATTGACTGACAGAGAGCAAAGTAAACTTGCCTAATTAATTTTGGGTCTGCAATATAACGTAGTTTTTTTAATACGAATATTAGCTTACGCATTCTGTTATTTAATGCTTCTATGTGTTGTTTAAAAGACAGAGTTTCCTCTATTACAATTCCTAGATATTTTATTTTATTAGTTATATTAATATTAGGACACGTAAGCAGGCAATCTGCAGGGACCATACAAGAGTGAGCATACATGATTGAGGGCAAAACAGATGTATGTTTGGACATTGAAAACTTAATAAAATTTGTCTTAGTCGCATTTAGGGTTTGTGAGTTATGTTGAAGCCACTTATTTACCATATTAAAACCGTGTTGCGCAAACTTGTAGACTTCATGTTCCGATTCAGCAGAAAAAGGAGGGCAGTGCCGACAGCGTAAGATATTATAATGCCGTGCTCTAGGTTTAGCTTACAAAGGTCGTTTATGTATATCAAAAAAAGAGTAGGCCCTAAAATACTTCCTTGGGGCACACCAAAGGGCGTGTTTTTTTCGTCTGCGCTAAGAAAATTGCCAATCTTAACGCACTGGCTTCGGTCTTCTAAGTAACTTTTGAGAAGTTTCAGTTGAATGCCTCTTATGCCCACTATCTCAAGCTTGCGCAATAGAATAGGAATGGAGACTGTGTCAAAAGCTTTGGTGAGGTCCAGGAAAACTCCTACTATGTGGTTACCCTTGTCAAGTTCTTGAGCTAGATAGTCAGTCAGATGATGTACAGCATCGGCAGTTGAAACTTTAGGTCTAAATCCATATTGACGCTCCGACAAAATAGATTTATCCTCCAGATATTTAAACAATCTTTTATTTAAGATATTTTCCAAAATTTTTGACATAGAAGGCAGTAAAGAAATTGGTCTATAATTTGTTACTTGCTGCTTACTGCCTGTTAAAAAAAAGACCCAAAGACAGGCACATTCGGAAAATATAAGTCAGTGATGGTACTAAAATATTCTTGAATTGTTTGATGATTTTATTTGATATATTATCCCAACCAACTGTTCAGTCGTCTTTCAAAGTCATGATTATTCTTTCTACCTCAGTTTCGTCAGTATCTAGCAGGGCGAAGGATGTTAAGGTGGGGTTACATTCAAAAGGCGTACTTGTTTGAAAGTGTAATTGAACCCGATTTCTTTCTGCCAGATTCCTTCCGACGTTAACAAAGTAATTATTTGCTAAGTTAGCAGATGTCAGCGGTGTCGAGTGTGCTTTTAATAAACCTGAAGATGACTCATTTTGTTTCGAGGTATATGTTAGATTTTTAATATATTTCCAAATCTGTTTACTATTTCTTCCAGCCTTTTCCACTGCAGTTTTATCGTAGTTGCTTTTAACCTTCTTGAGAAGATCATTACAGAAATTACGATACCTTTTGTACGACAGTTGCAGTATTGCATTATCTGGATGAGATTTAGCCTTCATGTGCAGTTTATCTCTATGTTTCATGCAACGAATAAGACCTGTCGTGATCCAGGGTTTTATGTTACTATTTTTACGGCGCAATCTTAATATATCTGTATTTCTCTGAATTGCATGTCGTATATTTTCTATTACATACAACATACAAAACTGCGGATCAGGAGAATTGTAGACTGGATCAAAGTTGATGACGCGTAAATGTTCTTCAAGTTTATTTATGTTTAGTTTAGAAATTGTGCGAATGTTGTGTTTAGGTAATTTACAGTTTATGATTAATAGAGCAGCATTGTGATCGGTTATTGTTGAGTTAACAACAAGTGCAAGTGAAGGGAAATTTGATTTAAGCATGATATGGTCCAAGCAGAAGCCACTTTGATGTGTAGGAAAATTGTGTGCGGGGAGCAAGCCATGAAAGGCGCATAGGTTCAGGTAGTCCTGAGCAGATGCATCAGTATTTCCTGGAGGAATATTAATGTTAATATCACCAATTAAAATCGTGTTTTTGAAAGATAACAGGTTTTGCCAGGTGTCATTCAGAGAGTTAGTAAAATTGCTGATATTTTTAAAGGAAGGAGGTCGATATATTGCTAATATCGCAAATTCTGATCCAATTTTTACTAACAAACTGTTACAGTCGACCATATTAGGTTCCTCAACGGAGACATTGAGATGATTTCTGACATAAACTATCACCCCATCATTTTGATTGTAATTTATACTACTTTTATACATATTATATCCCTTGATTAGTGGTATATTATACTGCTTGGCAAGCCAACATTCGGTCAAAACAATTATGTCACAATTTATGTTTATCCGTTGTTGAAAAGTGCAAAAACTATCAAAATTCTTAAATATGCTACGAATATTTTGTGTTAGTACGGTTAACGGAGTTTTATAGTCTGAGAGATATTGTTGGCAATGTTCCGCTTCACAAACTTTTGACTCAGATACAGAGAAATTATCTAAGTCATTAATTAGCGTGTTAATCATAATAAATAAAAAAAAATAGAAATCAAAAATAAGTATAAGGTCTAAAAATAACTTATAAACGGCGCTCTTAGGCGCCTCCATAAACAATAGAATTAATGTATCTTTTCTCAACAATTATTTTCGCCGGGCAGTCAGTAGCACCTGTTATGTGTTTGTCTGGCTTTTTGAAATGCGAGCAAGTAGCGCATTTTGGTTAATTTGCCTTCTTTGGACAATCTTTGATCGAGTGACCTTGATCACCACAGTGGCCGCAGGTGTAAGATGTCTGTCGACATGACTTGGCAGCGTGTCCATACTGCTGACACTTATAGCAGCGTGTGACTAAAGTGAAGTCTCTGACAGGGCATGATGACCAATTCACAAAAACACGTCTTTTGACATTAGAGCTTTTCGAATGAGCGGAGATACTTCTACTATATAATTGCAGGTCTCGGTGTCCTTCTTACCTGACTTATGGCTTAGCTTGATGGAGGTCATAAATGACTCGTGTGTAAGAATAGGAAATTGCACCAGCTTTTATCTTCCTATTACTTACGGAGTTTCCCAGGGCAGCATTTTGGGACCTACCCTCTTTCTCGTTTATATAAACGACCTCACAAACCTATCTATACCCCAAGGCGAAATAATCTCATACGCAGATGACACTGCTCTTATATTCAACGCCGAAAATTGGGATGAGGTATTTAACGTTGCACAATGTGGACTTGATCTCGTAAAGGAATGGCTACAAAATAATTTACTTACACTGAACAGTGATAAAACTAAATACTTGACTTTCACCATACGAAATCCACCTAAACTGCTTACTACAAAACATTGCCTTATTCCTCAAATTGTCCTGGAATAGATAACTGTAATTGTGTACCTCTAGAACGTGTCAACAATGTGAAATATTTTGGATTAATTATAGACCATAATTTATCCTACACGGCACATATTAAAGCTTTGTCGGGACGAGTACGAAAACTAATTTATATCTTTAAAACTTTGCGACATGTTGCTAATCTCAAATTATTAAAACAAGTTTATTTCTCTCTTTGTCAATCCATTATTAAGTACGGCATAATTGTATCGGGAGGAGCTACCAAAACTACTCTAAAAGGCCTTGAGATAGCTCAGCGTGCAATACTAAAAGTTTACACTTTCCGTCCAATTCGCTTTCCCACAAACAATTTGTACAACTCATGCGAAGTCCTTACAGTGAGACAATTGTTCTTACTCAACATTGTACTAAAACAACATGGTGAACTTATATATGATACTGACCTCACAAAGAAACGCAGAAAACATGACGTTGTGGTCCGCATACATAAACCTAAAACCTCTTTCATAAAGAGATTCTTCGTCTAGCCCCACATGTGTATAATAAAATTAATAAATCCATAAATATTTTTTCTCTTAACAAATTCCATTGTAAAAAGAAGGCATATGAATTTTTAATGAAACTATCATATGAAGACACTGAAAAATTTATTCAAATGATCAGTTAATATTTTTGTTTGTATATTGTGAATATATGTATATTCACTCTACTCCTGTGCATTTACCATGTAGACATATGTATACACTTACTTACACACACAGACACCCCCACACACACAGACACACACTCACCCTCTCATCCTCACACACAAATCCTCACACACACACACACACAAAAAATTGTTAGTAATTTAAGTTTAGTTTACCTTAATTTCTTATTTCTCTTTGATTTGTAATGGTCCTAAACACTTATTTCTTGCTAATTTAGGTTACCTAGTGTATTGTTTCTGAGGGGAAACGGCGCTGTTAGCTGAGATACAGGCTGACGCCTAGTTCAGCTGCGGATGCTCATTCTCTTATTTATAATTAAACTGTAAGCCTAATATTTGTAAGAATGTACTGTACCTACCAACTGTTTTTGAGTAAATAAATATTATTGTTATTGTTATTGACTCAAGACTGCAGTCCTGAAGTTTTTCGGCCAAATTTTGATGGTATAGACTTCATTTTCTGTCATGGATGTCGGCACTCCTATGATGACTACTCTGGGCTTTCTTTTATGAGGCTCGTCGACGGTTAGACCCGACCTTGTGAGCTGCACCGATTGTCTGAGCTTTTCAATGTCGTCCTTCGCTTCGGTGCTGATAATCACTCCGCCGTTTTTAGTCTTGCGCAGGCCCCTCACGTGAAGTTGCATTTTTTCTGGGCAAATAATTTTTTGGACCAGAGATTTTGTCTCATCACTGGTCTTCAATTTGTCGTTCGGATAGATAGCCACTGAACTTAAGTTAATTGGCTGGATGTAGTTGTTGGCACCTTTCTTTATCATATCAGAAAAGGAAGGTCCTAGGGCAGGTTTATATGAATCTCCGATTAAGCTCCTGTAGCTGCTGCGAAAGGTCAAGTTTGTTTTCTAGATTTATAATATCATGGTGGAATTGGACGGCTTTTGCTTTAATGGACTGGTACTGGACGGCCATTTGCGATGTCCCATGGCCAACCTTCCGGCAAAGGGCATTGATGCGTAATTTCTGGTCCGTGTTCAGCTTGCCTTCTGCGGCAATAGCGCATACCTCCTTCAAGCTCTGTTCAATATTACTCATCCAGTTTTGAACTTCTGTCGTCGGTATAGCATCGAGGTCATTGTTCCTTTGACTCGGCACTTGAGCTCCCTCAAGTGCAGCGGGTACGGCTGCGGGCACGGGTGTACCCGGCGGGGAGTGGACACACTTATGTTCCCGGCTCAAGGGACTCTCATCCATTGTTAAACAGGTTATTTACTTGTTAGTCATGGATCATCATCAAACAAAAATACACTTTTGCGTATTTACCGGCCGTTGCACTAAAAACTAGGTCACGACTTCGCAAGTGATTATTTGTTTATTTTAATTAATTGTTCGACACGTCTGTTTACCACGACTAAGACATTTTTTTCCTACATAGTGGTATATTGTGTTCATTTAAATAATAGTAAGTACCTTATTTTAAAGTTTTTTCATCATATTACAAAGGTATCTATATTGTGTTCTATCTCCTGTCATTTCCTACGAAATGTATGGGATTTTTTTTGCAATTTCTGACTTTTCTCGTACTCAAACCT
The DNA here is from genome assembly GCA_916610215.1 of Omphaloscelis lunosa. Taxonomy (NCBI): domain Eukaryota; kingdom Metazoa; phylum Arthropoda; class Insecta; order Lepidoptera; family Noctuidae; genus Omphaloscelis; species Omphaloscelis lunosa. Next base: position 22,939,990 of record OU744253.1, read on the forward strand.
CAGTTGGCCCGGCTAGTTTTTTTATCCAAGTAAGAAGAAATAGGATCAGCTGTACAATTTTTTCAAAATCTGTGAAAAATGAATCCTTTCGATAATCGCAAGCACTCAGCAAGTTGGTTAGATCCTGGTTTAGCACCTAAACAATGCCCCAAACGAAAACTGACCCCTAAAAAGTGATGGTCTCTGTTTGGTGGTTTAGCGCCGGTGTCATTCATCACAGCTTCTTGCCAAACGGGATGAGCATTACTGCAGATGTGTACTGTGAAGAACTGAACATAATGATAGAGAAGCTCGCACATCTCCAACCAGCTTTGGTCAATTGTTCAGCTCCGCTGCTCGTGCACGACAACGCGCGACCTCATACTACAAGAGCTGGGGTTGGAAGTTCTCCGTCATCCACCGTACTCACCAGACCTTGCCCCTACAGACTTCTACTTTTTCCAAAATATGGATAACTTCTTGGCGAGGAAAAAATTGAATAACCGAGAGGCAATTCAAAATGCCTTTGAAGAATTTATTGCCTCCCGTCCAGCAGACTTTTTCAAAAACAGCATCAACAACAAGGGCGTTAACTTATTTCATGAAAAACGGCAATTTCATTGGTAACGACCTAATATATTATATTGTCTAAGTAAATAAATATGTTTTAATTGTTAAAAACAAGCAAAAACGTACGGAGCGGCTGTAAAACAAATAAAACCGAAACAAAAAAATAAATCATGCTGCTCTTCAATTACTTTATCATGAAATTATAACCCCAAAATTAAAAAGTAAGTTTTAAAACTAAAACCCGACTACTGTAAAATCACGCTCTAAAAAGTATGAAAGTATTAAGACCATTATAATTTTGAAGGTGTACAGGCATGCGACCACGGCTTTACCTTGACCATTTTTACACGCTTTATATTAGCTTCACTTGTATGTATGTTTGTTTGTAACCGACTCCTTAGGGTGCTATTTTGACCCACTTTAAACAGCTAGATTTCATTTAAACTTTGTAGATTTATCGAGGACCGATGACAAAACACAAATTTTATAAGATTATTCCATTATTCAATTTGCAAAGAAAGATTTTCGTCAATTTATATAACTCAAACTCAAAGCATTTATTTCAATTAAACCATTTACAGGCACTTTTGAATTGTCAAAGAGTCGGTCAGTTAGTCAGAAAGTTGATGCTAATTGCCCATTCCAAAACGTAGATCTCTATGGAGAAGAACGGGCAAGAAACTCCAAGGAGACTCTTTTAAATATAGATATTACAAAATCCTGGGTACATCATTCTTGTTGCTTCTATATGTGAGAACAATGTACAAAAAAATAATCAAAAGCAATTGAAAATATAAGATTAAAAATAAGCCCTGGCAGATAAGAGATGACCAGTTTCAACTGACGGCGCCCGTTCACGAACATGACGCGAGGATCAGCACCATCCAGCTCAACCATTTTGTAGGGAACCGAATGATCCAACACACTCGCCACCATCAGCGAGACATTTAAGTGAGCATGACATATTCTCAACTGCCATGCTATTTCAAGTCAACATACATCTTAATAAGTTAATAAACGGCTCCATGGTCTCACATTTACAAAAATAAAAATGCTTCTAAATTATACAAAACTATAGTTTGCAATGAATTAAAAAAAAAAAAAAATTTAACCACCAAAAAGAAAGAAAATCATTACTTAATTGGAGCATTCAACAATTAAGTTGGTAAAACAAAAATAAACATTAAGTTCCTAATGTCAAAATATTTTTTTTTTAAAAGGGGAAGCAACTCTTCCAAATATTAAAATTTTAACTAGTGAGCCCAAGCGGCTGTGGAGCAGGACCAGCATTAAGCCAAGCATTTTTATCTACGATATAATCATCTAACTTATAATAGGCTTGTCTACATAGTGTGCGTTTAATGCATGTTTTAAATTTCTTCTCATTTAGTTGAAGAATATCGAGTGGTATTTTATTATAACATTTTACACAGTACCCCATAAAATAAGTGTGTACTTTAGACAATCTAAAACGTGGTTGATCTAATTTGTTCCTATTTCTAGTGTTAAAATTATGCCTGTCACTTATCTTACTAAAAAGATGGAGATTTTTTCGAACATACATAATGTTCTCATATATATACTGACAAGGTATCGTCATGATGATAATTTTCTTAAACAGTTCCCTTAGAGTCTCGTGTCTGCGGAGGTTGTAGATGGCTCTAACAGCCCTCTTCTGCAGAATAAAGATAGAATCAATATCTGCAGCCCGTCCCCACAGCAAAATACCGTAAGACATGATGCTATGAAAGTAACTAAAATAGACCAGTCTCGCGGAATCTACGTCTGTTACTTGGCGGATTTTCCAAACAGCGTAAGCGGCTGAACTTAGCCGCCCTGCAAGTGATGTTAAGTGAGGACCCCACTGTAGTTTAGAGTCAAGCGTTATCCCCAGGAAAACAGTCTTTTCGACGAATTCTAGTGTCTCCTTATTCAATACAACGTGACATTCACTACTTCTATCATTCGGTAACGCGAATCTTATGCATTTAGTTTTCTTCTCATTTAATACCAAATTATTTACAGTAAACCAATTATGGACCTTAAGCATAGCGTTATTTACGTCGTCAAGCTCCTGCGCATGTCTGTTTACTTTAAAAATCAGTGATGTGTCATCAGCAAATAACACCATTTGTGGTCGGGTTTTCAGTAAATTAGGTAAATCATTTATGTATACTAAAAATAGGAATGGACCCAATATCGAGCCCTGTGGAACACCCATTTTGACTTTTAAACCCAATGAATTAACACCGTTTATTTGAACTTGCTGCAGTCTATCATTCAAATATGATTTTACTAAGCTCAGCGCAAGTTTATCTAGTGCGTAAAACTCAAGTTTCAAGAGCAGCGTTTCATGATCTACGCAATCAAATGCCTTGGATAGGTCGCAAAAGATGCCTATTGCATCTCGTGCCTCTTCCCATGCATTAAATATGTGTTTTAATAAAGTGACACCGGCGTCGGTTGTGCAACGTCCTTTGGTGAAACCATACTGTTGATCGTGTAGGATGTTATTACGATTAAAATGATTGAGCATTTGATTTAACATTACTTTTTCAAAGACCTTGCTGAAAACCGGCAAAACCGATACGGGTCTATAATTATTTGTGTTTTTGCTGTCCCCGGATTTGAAAAGTGGAATAACTTTACTGTATTTCATTAAATCCGGGAATATCCCTTGATCTACACATAAATTAAATATTAAAGCTAAATAGGGTGCAATTGTCTCAATAATTGATTGACAAACTTTAGTAGACATGCCCCACAGATCTTCGGTCATTTTAATCTTTAGTTGCTTAAAAGCCTTTATGACGACCACAGGGTTTATATGTTTAAATTTAAATTCCACATGACAGGCTGAAACATTTGCTTTTAATAAATCAATAGCAAGTGAAGGGGAGGAATTTAAAGTTTCAGTAGTTTTAATTGGAATATTGGTAAAGAAAGTTGCAAATTCCTGAGCAACATCGATGTTATCGCTAATGAGACCGCGGGAAGTGTCTAGTGTGTAATCTGTATTATGTCTTTTGTTCTTGTTTGTTTCATTGTTAATAATTTTCCAAACTGTCTTTATTTTTATCTATAGTCGATAAGGCAGGAATTGATGTTAAAATTAATTTCCAACCATTAAAATACATAATTTCCGAATACCAAAGAGAATTTCCAATTCAACAAAATAACCGCTAAAAAGTTGGCACGGCAGTGTAACTTGTTTGCGTCAAGTCCAAGAAGGGAAACTACCAAGCGCACCGATCACCTATTTCTCGGATAAGTTACCGACTCTGATCAAGATGAAATTTTCGGAGAGGGAACCTGAGAAACGGCTATCTTTTCTAAGGGAGGCAGCAGGCGCCCGAATCCCTCATTTCTCGGATAAGTTACTGACTTAGAATGAACATCAATGACTTCCTGAATCGTAGTAAGACTTGTCGATAACCTTATACCATTAAGTCTAAGTGTATATATTGATAGCGTTAAAATATTTCAATGGCTTCTAAAATCGAGATTTGACTATCAATACAGCTGTACACATTAATAAGTTGGAAAATAATTACAGTTACTTATAGTAATCACAGAATTTATAGTAGATTAGATCAAATAACAGTTTAAAAAAAATAAAAAACAAGCTTTTAAATATAAACCAAACTAAAAAGTAGAAAATAAATAATAGTTAAAAAAAACTAAAAAACACGCTTTATATAGAAAACCAAAATAAAAAATAGTTTTTTTTTTTATAAATTTCAATTAAGAACAGTGTAAAAAATTCTAATGAATATAAATGAATAATAGTGTAAATAAGAAAAAAATGATTTATTTTAAAAAAGCGTGGGCTGCTTCTTTAATATATTATTGAAATGATAATCCTTCTTCTCATATCTGTCAATAAAATATTTATAACTAATATTTATAACTATTGACACCAAAAAATATTTGAAAAAAATGTTTTATTTCAAAAAAATCATGGGGATGGACCCCATGATTTTTTTTAAATAAAACATTTTTTCTTATTTACACTATTATTCATTTATATGTATTAGAATTTTTTACACTGTTCTTAATTCAAATTTATTAAAATTCATTTTCTATTTTTTAGTTTGGTTTTCTATATAAAGCGTGCTTTTTAGTTTTTTTTAAACTATTATTCATTTTTTGTACCTATGTCTTGATTTCTGTCTGAAATATTTTCTTGTTTCATACTTTTTAGAGCGTGATTTTTCAGTAGTCGGGCTTTAGTTTTTAAACTTTTTAAAGTATGATATTATTTTAATTATTGTGAATGTGAAGTTTATGTGGGTCATTCTTTTTTGTTTTGTTTTTAATTTTTCCTCAGTTAGTTCTAATGATGATCTGACAGTTTGAGTAATTTATGAGGCCTACCCAAATGTCTTTTCTTTAGTATTGTTCGTCGAATCGTTGAGCTCCTTAAATTCTGTTGTTGAGTTGAGCTGCACGATAACTCACAAATGCGTGAACTGACTGGACAGGCCCTCTCAATCTGTGTGATGCTTTCCTGAAAATCCCACTTCAGACACCAATCTACATGGTCTTCACATGATCTGACCAAGATTATCTAGAATTTAAAAGAGACTGTGACCTGTGTGTTTTAAAATATGATTGACGTGTAAAAGTATTAAGTAAGCGTTAAAACAATAGCCATGTAGATAGTTTTAAGCACATACAGGGTGTAAGGGACAGCCCTCCGCAAACTAACAGGATGCATTCAGCTCCTTGTTTTGAATCATATTCCACCGAAAATTTTCGTTTTTTTTTATCGTTTTACAAAAACTATTTCTTTATTTCAATGTAAAATTACATTTTCTGTACGCAGTACTCCATTAATGTAAATAAAACAGCTAAAATTAAAATAAAAGCAATGGATGTAGAAATTCTCTAACAAACGACGCGTGAAATCAGCTGTTCAATTTCTGCCTTCTGAGTTCTTCAAACCCGCCGCAACGCATACCTACTAAGGTATGCGGTGCGGCGGGAGGGGTAGTCCCCTCCCAACAGCAGTTGGTTTGTGTCGCAGTCAGCCGCAGTGTCGCTGTTGTGTGTGCCGCGGGCGCACGTTGGTGCGGAGCGTTCGCGCAGTCGCGTTGTGAAGTTACGTTACGTACGCTTTTGGATTTATTTTTTGTTGTGGTGTTTTTTGTATGTGAGAAATGGCTACATTTTGTGCTCGTGAGTATGGAAAAATGATAATGTGCAACGGGGAAGCTCTGGGAAATGATAGGGAAGCACTCAGAACTTACATTGATAGGTATCTTACTATCCTGACCGTCGGCATCCATCAGACTCCCAAATATTACCAATGCCTATCAACGCGTGCTAGAAAACGTTGTTCCCAATCAGAAAACCACTTTGCGGTTAAAACTTACGCACCGATCGAGCAAGGCCGTTCTCCCCGCCGCGGGGTTGGCGGGGAAGGCATCCGAAAGCTCGCTGCGCTGCCGGTTAATACGTGCGTTTTGCCACGGTAGCGATACATTGCGTGTAAGGTAAAAAAAGAAATCAGGTTTATTGGAGTCCCATAACTTTCCTGAAATAATTTCATGTACCGCTCATCTTAGTATGATATACTGAATTTACCCCATCCGTCTGCGGAGGGCTGTCCCTTACACCCTGTATGTTGCTAGTTGGGCAGTTTGTAGGATATATTCCCTGAGACTGCAAATCTTGGGGTCGTGGAGGGTTTAGCATTTAAGCCCAATCCATAGATAAATATGGGCGATATTTATCTATGGATCTCTCCACTATTCCATTGCCTACTCTAGGATGCATATCCGGTACGGCTCGCAAATCCTTCCATGTCCTGAGGGCACGGTCGTCCCTACCATTATCGCGTACCCCGGTCAACTCCTTGTTGATATGTAATGGCCTCTGTAGCTCCATGAAGCATGAGGCTCCAGAGGCTAGTGCAAATCTTGGGGTTCATTCGATTTATCGAGTCTGGTTAGTACCAAGGCAGCCCGCGAAATTCAAATTTTCTTACGTTTTTTGCAATTTGCAGGTCAGTATCTGGTTGTATGTTGACCTTAATATGATTCGTGATATTATCATTAAAATCATCAATACAACTCTCTAAGTTCACGTAATCCTATCGATTGACTATTTCATGAAATCATGACATTTGAGGATATGCTAACTTATGGTGGAACTAGTTGATATTTTTTCCATACAAATTTCAGGGGGGTTTTACTCCACTGTTTGACATGGTACATCCAAAGTTAAACATGATATCGTTTTTTTTCATTATTAATTTTGTCTGTGCGGAAACAGAATAGTAAAATAATGAGCCGTTAAAAAGTTAGGAGCCCACAAAGATTCCTTTTTCTTGCAAATTTTAACGCAACTTTGGGGGTAAATAAGCAATAAAAGAAGTGAAAAATCTCCAAAACAAAGTCGGCTCCGACAAAGCTTAATAATTATCGAAGAGTTCAATAAACTTTATTTGTTATTGATTTATGCAGTGGTTTTTTCATAAAACTCGATTTTCCTAAGGACTTTTCGTAATTTTTTACGCGCTCGTTTTACTGAAATAGTTCGGAACGGTGTTTGTGTGCGTGCGAACTAGACGTTGTGCATGTAGACCAGCGTCTAACTGCTGATCACTGATAATATCTCTGTCGGACACGATGCCAGGTGAGGCAGCGTGCTTTTCGGCCATGCCCACTAGTGAGTTCGAGCCCGCGACTAGTTCAACCTTATGGAGTTGTATTGCTGATTCTCAGGATTATAATTCTGTAAAGCCATATTTGTTACGGTCGCGAATCATATTTTAATCAACATAAAACCTGACACTAACCTGCGAATTGCAAGAAACGAAAGAAAATTTGAATTTCGCGGCTATCTTAGCGCATCCCCCTTAAACCACACTGGGGTCGGTGCATTTCATTCATTCATTAATTCATGATTAATGCAACGCTAAAACTTCACTGTTACTTTTATTTTTTATAGATATTATGTAAGTTTTAAGTCTTCTTCTTTTCGTGGAGTGAACAACTTCACTACGCGGGATCGTAGTGACACACGTATCTGCTTCAGGTCGTTGCTCAGCTCCAGCGTGGGCTTTGCTCCGTGTGACGATGCCAGTTACTTTGCTATCATTTTGATCCGGCTCGAAGGACCAATGTTCTTTAGGGGCGGGTAAAACAGCAATTTTTGCTCGAGTCAATCGGTATCACAGAAGTGTCACGCAAAAATGTTGAGACTGAACGCACCTGTAAGATCCTAGATAGCACTAGTCGCCGTGTCGACGGGGGCTGGGAGGTAGGATTACTATGGTCACATGGCGCTGTACACTTACCCGATAATTATGATTATGCTGTGAAACGTTTACGCGGCATAGAAAGTAAAATGGATAAAAACCCCGATTATGCTGAATCGTATTCTTGTCAAATTGAAAGGTTAATTTCTGAGAAATATGCTAGGCGGTTGGATACTCCGCTCAGTGTTAACCTGGTATGGCACCTGACGCATTTTGGGGTCATTAACCCGAATAAATCAAATAAACTAAGATTGGTTTATGATGCCGCGGCCAAATGCAAGGGTGCATGTTTAAATGATTATTTGTTAACAGGGCCGGACTTGCTGAATTCTTTATTAGGCGTATTGTTTAAGTTTCGATCTGGTCCGATAGCTTATACAACGGACATAGCTGATATGTTTCTCCGTATTAACATTAGGAAAGAAGATCAAGGCGCGCAACTCTTTCTTTGGAGAGGCCAGAACAGAGAGCGCGACCCTGATACATACGTGATGGTGTCTATGATTTTCGGTGCCAAGTCGTCGCCCGCCTCAGCCATACATGTTTGGAATAAAAATGCTAGTGAATTCCGAGATTCGTATCCTGAGGCCATCAAGGCAATTCACGAAAATAATTATATGGATGATTACTTAGATAGTGTTAATTCAATAGACAGTGCACGCCAGCTGATCAAAGATGTTTCCATAATACACTCCACTGGTGGATTCTCTAACAGGGGGTGGGTGACTAATTCACCCGAATTTCGAAAAGAGTTACCAGCTGTCGTGCCCGGTACTGTAAATTTTGATAAGTCTCCATACAGTGGCGAACGAACTTTAGGTATGATGTGGATTCCGGAGTCAAACGAGTTAGCGTTCGACTTATCGTTTAAAAAAGTGAAGCCTGACGACGGCAGCTTCTGAGATTTAATATGAGCATCTTTGACCCTCCAGGCTTACTTTATCCTTACACGATAAAGTCTAAAATCATGTTACAGAAAATATGGAAACCTGGTATAAGATGGAGCGTTACGTTTACTTGCCTTGTCACTCGCGGTGTTAATAATGAGCTTGTGTCTTCACTATCAGCTGACTCAGCCATAATGGCAATCCGACGCTTGATAGCTTGCCGTGGACAACCCTCTATCATGTTCAGTGATAGAGGCACGAACTTTTTGTCTGACGCAGAGCTGAACGCTGCCATTCAGGCAATGGGGAGCGACAAAATTCACGATTTCGTCGTTACCAAGGGCATTTCTTGGCAATTTAACCCTCCTGCAGCCCCGCACATGGGTGGGTGCTGGGAGCGGCTTGTCCGCTCAATAAAAACCGCACTTAGAGTTACTTTGTCGGCGCGGGCGCCTAAAGAAGAGTTACTAATGACATTAATGGCTGAGATAGAGATGACATTGAACAGTAGGCCATTAACTTTTGTGGGTACGGACCCCGATGGGCCCATCGCTCTTACCCCCAATCATTTATTGATAGGTATAGCTACCGGTGCATCTACGTTAGGTAACTTTGATGCATCGGACTTAACCAGTAGAAAGGCTTGGGTAAAGGCTCAGACTCTGGCGGACATGTTTTGGCGACGCTGGCGGAAAGAGTACATCCCCACTCTTCAAAAGCGTCAAAAGTGGCTGCACGAAGTGCCGCCCGTGAAGGTGGGAGACATGGTTCTTATTTTAGAAGAGAATCAGCCGCGTAATGAGTGGCCTAGAGGTGTGATTAGCGCAGTGCACTTAGGCCGCGATGGCCATATTAGAGTAGTGACTGTTAGAACCTGAAGGGGCTTTATGAAGCGACCGGTTGTAAAGGTCATTGTGTTGCCTACTGACGAGTATGTTCAGGAACAAGGGGGTGGAATGTAGGCAACTCACTCGCCTTATGTAAACAAAAATGTTAGTTTTAAGTTTCGAATGCGTGGGGACGCCGCTCCAGTCGAGAAAGTGCCTCTCTAGTCTAGTACCCTAAAAATTATGAAAATACACGGGCAACAGCTGGTATCTAGTTAACTTGTTAAACTTACTAATAAATGTTTTATACCTAGAGTTACAGCCTACCTAGAGTTGAATCAAATTGTTATTTAATTCAACTTAAGTATATCGACTTCTTATCCTTATCCCTTTGATTTGACTATATTTATAGAAAGGTAATCTTAATCAGGTAACATAATCACGGATCGAACTGATTTTATATCATCAACATGCTTCGATAACTACCTGCTATCAATCAAACCACGGTCGGTCTACTACGGTAGGTACGTCAGTTGTTTAAGTTGATTTTTAGGATTCCGTACCTCAAAAGGAAAAAAACGGAAGCCCTATAGGATCACTTCGTTGTCGGTCTGTCTGTCTGCCAAGACCCTTTTTCTTAGGAACGCGTGGAGGTATCAACTTGCAATCAATATCAAATAGATACGTAGGTCTATGGTCCAGTGGAGTTCTCAAAAAATCAAGCTTCTAAGTCAACACAATTAAAAAATACGCCCATTTATGCGACATATTTGATAAACTTTCTTTCTGCTGCCTTACTTAGACAGAATGTGAAGGCTTGCCCTTTGGAGTTTAGGTTTCAGCATACAAACCCCCAGGCTGTTATAAAAGCTTTTAAAGATCTTAAAATTAAATCAACAGAAGATCTATGGGGAATGTCTGTAAAAGTCTGTAGATCTATAATCGAAACCATTGCGCCCTATTTAGCTTACATATTTAACACCAGTATAGACCAAGGAGTCTTTCCGGATCTCATGAAACACAGTAAAGTAGTTCCATTGTTCAAATCTGGTGATAGTAAAGAACCCAACAATTATAGGCCTGTATCAATTCTACCAGTGCTCAGTAAGGTGTTTGAAAAGTTGATGCTCAATCAAATGTTACCTCACTTTAATAAAAATTCCATCTTTCATGAACAACAGTACGGTTTCACCAAAGGGCGTTGTACCACTGACGCCGGTGTCACCCTAATAAAGAAAATTTTTAATGCCTGGGAAGAAGCACAAGATGCCATTGGAATCTTTTGCGACCTCTCGAAGGCGTTCGATTGTGTAGACCATGAGACACTTCTGCTGAAACTAGAGCACTATGGGATTAGGAATACAGCTCTTGATTTACTTAGATCATACCTGAAAGATAGAAAGGTTAAAGTTCAGGTAAACGGCGTAAACTCATTAGGGTCTGAAATGGCAATGGGCGTTCCCCAAGGTTCGATATTGGGTCCATTCCTCTTTTTAGTTTACATTAATGATTTACCCCAATTATTTCAAAATCAACCGAAGATGGTGTTATTTGCAGATGACACATCATTAATCTTTAAAATAAACCGACGGTCACAAAATCTTGAAGACGTTAATAGCTCTATTCTGCAAGTCCAAGATTGGTTTACGGTAAACAATTTAGTACTAAATAAAACAAAAACCAAATGCATTAGATTTAAATTACCTAATGTTAGAAGTAGCGAATGTGACATCATATTGAATGGGGAAAAACTGGAATTTATTAATCAAACGGTTTTCCTAGGAATCACGCTAGACGAGAAATTACAATGGGGACCTCATATAACATCTCTTGCGGGGCGGCTAAGCTCGGCCGCTTATGCTGTTAGAAAGATAAGACAGTTAACAGATGTAGAAACCGCGCGATTGGTCTATTTTAGCTACTTCCACAGCATTATGTCGTATGGCATTTTACTGTGGGGTCGGGCTGCTGACATTGAATCCATCTTTATTTTACAAAAGAGAGCTGTCAGAGCCATTTATAATCTACGTCGCCGCGAATCTCTCAGGAAACTATTTAAAAGGATTAATATTATGACGGTACCTTGCCAATTCATTTATGAAAATATTATGTATGTAAGGAAAAATCCACATCTTTTTAATAAAATAAGTGATAGACATAATTTTAATACTAGAAATAAAGATAAACTAGATCAACCATTTTTCAGATGATCTAAAGTACATACATCTTTTATGGGGTACTGTGTTAAATGTTACAACAAAATACCTTGTGACATATTGCAATTAAATGAAAGAAAATTTAAAACTCAGATTAAAAGTACACTTTGTAAACAAGCATATTACAAATTAGAGGATTATATCCAAGATAAGAGTGCTTGGAAACATGCTGGTCCTGCTCCATAGGACAATTTAGAATCAAGACAAAATCAAACAGGTTGCTAATTTAATTGTTAAATTTATAATTTTGTATTATATGACATTGATTTTACATTCTGTGATTACTTCCTCACACACTGACTTATTAATTTTAAAAACATTAGGAAAATCGTCTACTTTTACTATGTTTGTAAATATGTGAGCACCATGTATCTATCATATAATTAAATTATCTGTCGTTGCTTCATTTTTAATTCTTTTTACCTATTGTGGTATAGTAATTTTATTCTAGGTGCATCGTCTTCACATATAATTATTTAAGTAATGTACGTACTAATACAAACTATTGTAAAACATTTTAAAAGAGTAACGGTGGAGTTTCTTGCCCATTCTTCTCCATACGAAAACTACCTTTTGGAAGGGGCGACTAGAATCAATTATATTATTTTGTAAATTTTGACGTTCAAAAGTGCCATACATGGGCCTATTTGAAATAAATGCTTTGACTTTGACTTTGACTTTGAATTGCAAATAAATCAAAACCTATAGGGTACTTCCCGTTAGCCTATAATTATGAAATTTGGCAAGAAGCAAGGTTTCACAGCACAAGTAATGGAAAATTCCGAAAACCTTTAATTTCTAGTTTTATCATATTAAAAAATATTTTTTTGCGACAACAAACTTACATTTTTGCAGTTGGAGAATTGGCCGTGACGTAGGTATAACGATGTATGAGAGAAAATGTTTTTCAACTATACCTAATGTTATGTTTGTTTTTGAGGTAAGTAAATTCATCCCAACTAAGGAACCCTTCGTTGTGCGTGGTCCGACACACACTTAGCCGGTTTTTAATATGTGTTTTCTTATGTTTTAATATTTAGGGGCATGTTTATTGTGTTAATTTATTCTGATAAGTGATACTGATAACCTAAAAAGGCGATCCTTGTTATCTACTGTACCACAAGTTTATCTTTAAACCTAGGTAGATAAAGGCCTAAGAATAATTCTATGGTGTAGGTAGGTAGCCATACACTAACGACACTAACACATGTTCAATGTAAATAAGTTGTTTTGATTAGATTAGACCGAGTAGTAGGTAATCCGTAATCTTGCAACTTAGAGATTAATTTCGGTAAAATGTAAAGATCTTTGCTAGCTGCTCCCGTTCTCGAGACGGTAAAGTGGAGCTGCCAGAAGTGCCGAATGAGCTCTTCCTAGTTCCCGGCAGGCTGTTTATATCAGCTTTGTTTATGAATATGGACTGTAGTACCTAGTCTAGCTCTTTGGAAAGGTAATTTTATGCAATGATTATTATTATTGCTAAGCTGTGAAGACTGCCACCGCCCCACCGGACTAATACCTATACATTTAGGTTGGTAGGTACGTACCTACTTACCTTAATTGCTTCCAAAGTTACGTTCGACAAAACAATAAAATGGTATTAGTTCCTATGATAATATAAACCTTTAAGATAGGTCAAATTAAAATTCAAAAGTCATTTTTTTCCAACTAGGCTGAGAATCAGCACTTTTCGAACGTAACGTCAACGTCGAGATTTACCATGTTATTTTAATACCATAGACTTCTTATAGGTTTTCCTGTAATCTATGAGTGAAGAACCATTCTCTGTTTTTTTTTCAAAATTTTAGGCTCCGTAGTTTCGGAGATAAGGGGGTAATGGTCAATTTTCATCCATTTTCTTAAATATCTTTAATTGAATGCATTTTAAAATTATAAAAAATATATTTTTGAGGTCCTGGTAACAAGCCCTTTCATATGTCATACGATTCAGTTTGAAAAACTTTTTAAATTTTCTTATTTGCCCCCCAAAGTGACCCCCATATTCAAAATTCATTTATTTACGTTACAGGTCCGTGTTTGGGTCACAGAAATACATATTTGTAGCAAATTTCAACTTAATGGGTCCATTAGATTCGGAGCAAATTGGCTGTGACAGACGGACAGACAGACAGACACACGAGTGAAGTGAGACCTCTAAGGTTTTTTCCTTTTGAGGTACGGAACCCTATTAAAAACTAAAAACTAAACATAAACACAACTAAATATCTAAATAAAAGTCTCCAGGCATAAAGGGCGTACCCGCTTACATACAGCTATATGAAGCTGCAATTGGAAGTTATAAATGATAAACTAGGACCATCGAGGTAAAATAAATAAACAGTTAATTACTAGTAACAATAATAAAAACCAAGATCAGCAAGACGACCAGTCACCACAAGCAGCACCCGTTCACGAGTATAACGCAAAGATCAGCCACTACCCCCTCATATGTATTTGACTGACCCTCGACGCTACCGCAAGCACTGACATATTAGGGAGCATGACGAACTTGCTGCCGACTGCTCAGGCAAAAAATAAGATAAATTGTCGAGGTCGCTAGCTAACCACAAATTGCAACACAACTCAAAACAAAAACATTGTAATGAGTAGATTATCTCAACAATAAAATAAAAATAAATTGACATATAAAATTTAAAAATATATTCTTCTATTATTATTATTATATATTTATATATCTCGGGACCTTAGGGTCCCGGTCTTTTGGAAGGCGTACGAGGGGCCGAAGCCAACTCGCAGAGGCCCGTTAGACAATTTTATATGGAATGAGGCACCAACCGACGATTATCCCTGTATGGACTATGCAAGTACACCCAAGGACAACCCCCGGTTGGTGCAGGACTATTGTAGAACATGAAAATAAAACATATGCTATTGGTTTGGATGGCTATAGTGGATTTGTTTCCTTGAACTATGGGATAACTATGTCCCCTTATTATTCTTATTATTATTATAGATTCAAATAAAAAAGAAAAACAATTATATAAACTGTCAGTAGGTAAGCTAATTCTGGAGAAAAAACATAAACATTGTCTTGAGTTAATCACAGCAACCAACTATTCTTATCATTTAAGTAGTCGTTGATAGAATAGAATGCCTGAGAACAAACATTGGATTTTACTTTAGTTTTAAACGCATTAAAAGGCAAATCTAGCAAAGAAGAGGGTAGCTTGTTATGAAAAGTTATACCCAGCCCAACAAATGAGTTATGAACCCAATGAAGCCGGTGAAAGGTATATAAGTGTTTGGTGTATAAGTGTATATTTTGCCTAATATATAAGATATTTGCGAAGATTAATTGCCACTGTGAGGATACCAATATCTTTGAATAATCTCTCAGAGAAACTCTGGCACCTAGCTGGTAAATTGCTCAAACAGCTCGTTTTTGAAAGACAAATACATTTTGAATATCAGCAGCTCTGCCCCACAATACCGTAATACCGTAGGACATAACGCTATGAAAATAACTAAAATATACTAACCGAGCTGTATCAACGTGTGTATTGTCATACTTTCCTGACGGCGTAGGTGGCCGAACTGAGCCTTCCCGCTAGACTCGATATATTGTGTGCCCCACTGAAGTTTGGCGTCTACTGTTATGCCCAGAAAAACTGCTGAGCTGCTGGTGCATGAAACTGTAAAAGTTTCATGCACCTCTTTATCTAAGACAACGTTGGGTCCTGGATTTATAACATACGGTAAGGCGAACTTTATACATTTCGTTTTCTTGGCATTGAGAACTAGGTTATTTGTCGTAAACCAATTCGTAACCATTGAGAGTGCACTGTTAACACGGTAAACATTTTATAAAGGTAAAAGACTTACCTAAATACAATTTTACCTACTTATCTGAAAAAACAATAATTTAATGCCGGTTTTAAATACCTGGCCTAAATGAACGTCTATTATAGCACTGTTGAATTTTCAACTCTCGGCATTGAAAATTCAACTGTGCGGTATACCTACATCTAGTGTTGGTAAAAAAAGTGTAAAAATCGTCAGCAGAAAGTAACAAATAAGTAGTAGCAATAATGACTTACTGTTGTCGGCGGACCGAGTGCTCGCGCCGTCCTCGAGCGCGGCCATGCTTGTGCTGCGTGAGCCGACGAGTGGCGCAGTGCTGCGCGTGAGGCCGGCGGCCGGCACCGGTGCTAGAGTTGTTGCGGCGAGCGGTCACTAAGCCCAATACGCCCCGTACTCGACAAAACTCGTGTCGTATGCACACTAATTTTCGCACCCTTCTAGATATACCAATATGGGTCTGTATTGAATGAGATCATCGTATCGTGATGTTTCTGTCATCAGTTTTTCTAGTCATTAACGCTTATCAGCGATTTTATGGAATTTAAATAATAAATATATAATAATATATATAATTAGACCTATATATTACATATTGTTTGTAATAGGAATATGTGTATATTGATATTTGAATTTTTTTTAATCCTCAATTTTTCGTAATTGCACCTACCACTGTTTGTCTCTGCATCACCCAATGGTTGACTAGAAAATGCCTATGGCATTAAGTCCGCCTACATTTCTGTGCTTGAAGTATTAAATAAATAATAAATAAATAAATATATTTGCTTTAGGAATCATTAAAATATGTACCTACTGCCTAAAGATAAGTACCTGCATTCCTTTCACCTAAAAAAGTACATTTGACATCAGCCAGCCGCCGCCGCCGCCGCCGGCCGGTTCATCAGGAGTGGTTGTTAGCAGCAACCGTAGCCTATCATATGCGGTTATTTGGGTGTATGACCTACCTAAGATAAAAGGAACGTCATTCGCCGAAACAAGAACACTGATCTATAATAAATTGTACCTACCTAGCAGCAGGTAATGGCGGCACTCACGCCGTGTACCTACTAGTTATTATAACATTTCTGAATAAATTATTATTGATAAACTGACTGCAATAAAAGCGTAAGACGAAAGCACCTCACGTTCACAACTCCCTGAACAGAGGACACTCGTTGTAGGTAAATCATAATGTAGTTAATGTACTATAGGTACATAGAGGCGATACTATCTACATCCAGGTGGGCCTAGCTATAATACATACCTACCTTTAGGTGTGTATGTACCACAGCGAGGCTCGTAGACAAATATTTAAGTAGTTTCGTCACTGTGTGTCTCGTGCTTACGATTATTTATAGCACTCGTATGTGTCTGACTACCTACTGATAAAATGCTATGAATGCTATGCTCTAAAAACATTTAAAAAAACGGACAAGCGCGAGTTTGTATTTGAATTTTGGGAATCCTAAAAATATTTAGTGTTTGTACGCTGGTACGGAACCTTTCGTATCCAACTTGCACTTGGCCGGCTTTTTAGTTCAGATAAATGAAAATACTGAACGAAGAATATTTTTGATATTAAATTTTTAAAATCGCATAGATAAATTTGTATTTGAGTCTGGCCACACTAAGTCTGCAATGGAATAAATGGGCAACCCCAAAATGTTTTATTGCAGGTATTCTTTTACAGCAGTCAGTTACATCCGTAGACAGAGAATGCTGTCTGTCTACGGTTACATTAGTTTCGGGGTTGCAAGTAGATCTAATGATTTTGATATTTTGCCTATTGATTTTTGCATAATAGATTAATATGTAAATAAACTATGTCGTACCTATGCTCTACCTCCATAAGATGACAAAAATGTATCAAATCCACAATGCATTGTGCTAAAGTGACTATTCTTTACCAGGAATAAATCGGAATATTAAAAAATAACCTATCAAAAACAAAAAGACAAAGTATAAAATTCTTTTTTCGTAAGTCGGGATGGTGTTGCCGTCTATATATTTTCAAATTCCACCGTTTTTCTTACTTATTCAGACTTATCGTGGCCAGACTCTATATTATTATACAGTGTGAGTCTTTATAATGTGCACATTTCGAAATGAGGGAATCAATGCTTAATTATATCACGAAAAAAATATTATAAAAATCTAAATATTTTTTTATATTTTTAAATATTAAATATTGTATTGTAAACGGTGTAACTTTTAAACTAATTGATCTATCGCGATGAAATAAACTCCATAATAATTGGAAGTAATTAGGCGACCTCATAAAATGAAAATTGTGGAAAAACTACCCTCAATTGAAAATAAACATGTTTTTTCAGCAAAAATCTGCTTTTTTTTTATAAATGTTTACAATAATCGTAAAATTTCTCAATAAGACGCCCCCATTATGTTTATTAAAAAAAATAAGCATAGATTCCCTTATTTCGATATGTGCACATTATAAAGACACACTGTATTAATTACAAAGTATTTTTTTGCAGTTGCAGAATATCACCCATAGTTAAATAAAAAACCTTATTAATCGGCGTTTTTTGTTGTTTGTTGATTATATACAGTATTTATGGTACATGATACACACAAGTTTCAAATTCCCAACTTGTTTAGTTGTTGCGATAGAGCTCGTACAAAAATGGTAAAGTGCCTATTTCTTAATTTCTGAAGAAAATCAATTTTAAAAAGTTGTACTCTACTCGATGATTTCTCAAAAATGACACCCCACATGCCCGAGTAAAATATTTTTTTCAACTTCATTTGTCATTTGTTGTTATAGCGGCAATAGAAATACACAATCTGTGAAAATTTGAACTATCTACCTATTATGGTTCATGAGATACAGCCCGCTGACAGACAGACGGATAGACAGCGGAAGCTTAGTAATAATAAGGTTCCGTTTGGCACCCTTCGGGTACGGAACCCTAAAAAGGAGCCAAGTTCGGACGACGCGATCGTCGGCTTCATCCAGTGAGGTTCTGGCTTCACCAATAAACAATCAATGTTCCTGCGCAAAATGACGTCCTACCTGACAAGTGTCTAAGTCACTCGGATGTGGTCTAGAACTCAGGGTTATTGATAATAAGTCGGTTATCAAAGAGGATTTAATAGACATCAAAACGTAATTGTGTAGGTCAAATATTAAAATACACACCAATGGCGAGGCGTGGTAAAACGACAGAGGTAAGCCGAAGTAACAAATAAAAAACAAAAAAAAAACTTCTTCTTTACCTATAAATAATAATAAAATAATAATAGATTTAGATTTTTTTTTTTTTTTTGAATAAATGTTTTGTTCTACTTTTCTATTATGAGCTTCATGCAAATTAGTGAGAATAATCTAGTCCTACCAGTCCCGAACTCATATAACATCTACGCATATGGTTTTTAGTCTGCACATGTTTTTTGATGGATTCGACAGATCAAAATGTAAAAAAAAAACCTTTATTCCATAAACTACAAGAATCTGAAAAAAGTAAACCCGCAACAATACATTTTATTAAATTTACGACTGCCAGTCAGTCTTTGATATTTATCGTAAAGGGAAACATTAAAATGTTTGAAAAAAACCATCACTTCGTTTGTAATTTATAGTCATAACTGGGCGAGCACGGCCTCACTTAATTATTGTTTCATATTAGGTCTTTATCTATGAAATTGCCGTTTTTCATTAAATAAGTTAACGCCCTTGTTATATTTTTTACTTTTATTAATCAAAGTAATTACCCATGCAATCAATGCATTTTTTCCAACGTGGTAGCTTATTTATGCCCTTTTTGAAAAAGTCTGCTGGACGGCAGGCGACAAATTCTTCAAAGGCATTTTGAACTGCCTCTTGGTTATTGAAATTTTTCCACGCCAAGAAGTTATCCAAATTCTGGAACAAGTAGAAGTCAAGGGCAAGGTTTGGTGAGTACGGTGGATGACGGAGAACTTCCAACCCCAGCTCTTGTAATTTGGAGACCGTCTGCTGTGCAGTATGAGGTCACGCGTTGTCGTGCAGGAGTAGCGGAGCCGACCGATTGACCAAAGCTGGTTGGAGATGAAGGAGTTTCTCCATCATTATGTTCAGTTCTTGACAGTAGGGATAGTTTGCCGTCCAAAGACCGAATGTCGTTGGACGTCAAACTGCACGGTCGCTCCGGGAGCGAGCTCGGTCCCAATTTTTTTTTACGATGCCTTTGGGGCCTTGCACATATGCGGGTCGCTTGCCGGCAAAATCGAACAGTAATTCTTTGTTTTGATACTGTTGACTTTAACAGCAACCAAATAATTACATTAAGTTAGTGCTAAAATGAGGTGGCTATCTACGTGCATACACTGGTGAGACCTTTCCATATCTTTCAGGGCGTTACTTCCCTCTGCAAAATCGTTATTTTATTGATATACAATTTGTTAGACTAACTTTTAACTATAATACGTGTGTGATTGTGTGCAGTACAGTGTTCCAAACTGTTTGGGGTAATTTTTTTTTGCGAGTGCGCATTCTTTTTTAGACATTTGTAGTGAATGAAGTTTCGCAGGTAGATATTGACCAGCAAAGCTATCCTTTTAGATTTGATTGCTCTTGACTCTGACATTGGATTTTTAACCCTATAACTTCGAAGCCAAGTGTAAAAATTTTATATTTATTTGGGTGATAAAGTTATTTTTGTGAAACTGTTTTTGTTGAGTTTACATATTTAAATATTTGTGAAGTTGAAGACGGCTGAAGACCGAGATAAGATTAAGAAGGCTCCTAGCGAGATTTACAAGAAACATGAAACTGATAAAAGCCAGACGATCACAATGGAAACAGCAACGTGTAACACATCATAGCAGTGACATAGAAAAGAGTCGAGAAAGAAGTTAACCCCGCCAAAAGATGCACCGCTGGACATGAATTCATCTGGCAACGACGTCGTTAACATATATATGCAGCAATACATAGAGTTTTTTTTTTTTGTGAGTTCTGAGTGGTGTTTTTACTGTCCCGGGCACGCATATCTCAACTTTGAAAACAAAATTCCGTGCAGCCCCTTTTTGCAACCCGCCAGATGTATGTCCGCGCTGACCCGTAGGCCGCATAGCAATTGGTATCTTAACTTTTAAGATACTCACTATTTGTGTATATTATGGAATTTCATGTATCTCAACGAATGTGATGTATAATCTGACGGTAAAAGTGTACAGATTGTGCAAAATACGACATACTTTTTGTCATTTACTGTTTTTATTCATCATTGGTGGTATTGATTGGTTACGTACGTTCCTTGAAAAGGGGATATCAAATCGAGTTTTTACGCTGTTAAGGCTTTATGGATACTTTCCGCCTAGTCCAAAAACTCCTAATATAAGAAATCTAAGATAGTTAATTGACTCAGGCGTGACCTTGCGGAAATCCACTATAAAATGATGATGTGGATATATTTAGTAACCTGTTCCGCTTAGCTATTTCTAAAGAGTCTTAAAAAGACCCTGGAAGAAATCGATTATAGAGAGATAACTCATCAGATTGAAGAAGAATAGAAGAGTTTAACCCCGCCAAAAGATTCACCAGTGAAGCTGGACTTGATCCATCCTAGTAGAGAGAATTATCATGAGAGACGTGATTAACCACACTAGGAATAAACCAAGTCAAAAGACGGAAAACCGTAACCAAACGTATCCAGAAACACAGTATGTGCTATCTCGCACATGTTCACTGTCACCGCAAACCAAACCCGTACATACATGCAATACAAGACCAAATCCAAGAAAGCCGGCCTACCTATTTACACATGAAATGATATCCTAAATCGACAAGGAAAATCAGCTACTTTAAATGAACTTTCACGTTTATCTGTGCCGCAGTGTCCTTCTTTCGAGCTAAGTCCCGTAAGTGAAAGTGAGGTCAAAAAATCTATTTGCGCTATTTCCTCCTCTGCAGTTGGTAATGATAATCTTTGCTTAAGGTGGAACTAGTTGATATTTTTTCCATACAAATTTCAGGGGGGTTTTACTCCACTGTTTGACATGGTACATCCAAAGTTAAACATGATATCGTTTTGTTTCATTATTAATTTTGTCTGTGCGGAAACAGAAGAGTAAAATATTAAGCCGTTAAAAAATTAGGAGCCCACAAAGATTCCTTTTTCTTGCTAATTTTAACGCAACTTTGGGGGTAAATAAGCAATAAAAGAAGTGTAAAATCTCCAAAACAAAGTCAGCACCGACAAAGCTCCATTGTCGAAGAGTTCAATAAACTTTATTTGTAATTGATTTATGCAGTGGTTTTTTCATAAAACCCTATTTTCAAAAGGACTTTTTGTAATTTTTTACGCACTCGTTTTACTAAAATAGTTCGGAACGGTGTTTGTGTGCGTGCAAACTAGACGTTGTGCATGTAGACCAGTGTCTAACTGCTCATCACTAATACTATCTCTGTCGGACACGATGCCAGGTGAGACAGCGTGATTTTCGGCCATGCCCACTAGTGAGTTCGAGCCCGCGACTAGTGTCACCTTAAGAATGATTTCCCCTATCCTCCCCACAATACTTCCCATCTTGACTCACATTTTTAATTTCTCATTGTTCTCTTGTACTGTTCCTGAGGCCTGGAAACAAACCCATATCATTCCCTTACCCAAAATTCCTAACCCGGTCTCACCGACCGATTATCGACCCATTTCTATCCTCCCATATCTCTCTAAAGTTCTTGAGCACATTGTTCATCAGCAACTTTCTGCTTTTCTATCTTCTAATGACCTTCTTAGTCCTTTCCAATCAGGTTTTCGACCTGGCCATAGCACAGTAACGGCTCTTTTAAAGGTTACTGATGACATCCGCTGGGCTATGGACCACAAATCTCTCACCTTACTTGTACTTCTAGACTTTAGCAGTGCCTTTAACTCTGTCGATTTCGATATCCTTCTAGGGATCCTTAAATCTTTCAATTTCTCTTTTTCTACTATTGGTTGGTTCGCCAAAAGGCCGCTCGTAGCGGGTTCGTCTCGAAGATTCTTCTTCTGACTGGTGCTCTCTTACCGCGGGTGTACCTCAAGGTGGCGTTCTCTCTCCTCTTCTATTTTCTATTTTCAATAACTCTGTCACCAGAGTCATCTCTTCCCACTTCCATCTCTATGCCGACGATCTGCAGCTTTACAATAATTTCTTAAGGCAAGATGCGGAAGCCGCCGTGTCTGCCATGAACAGAAACCTGGATTCTATTAGCGAGTGGTCGCGGTCCTTTGGACTGCAAATCAACCCTAAGAAATCCCAGGCCCTAATTATCGGCAGCAGGTATATGCGGACTAGGCTCGATGTTGCGTCGCTGTCTCCACTCTGTCTGAATGGTGTTCAGATTGAATACGCAAATACGGTTAAAAACCTGGGGGTGATCATGGACTCTCACTTATCGTGGACTGCCCATGTTGCTCAAGTCAGTCGCAAAGTGCACTACATTCCATTCGTTGAAGTGCCTCCAGAGCTTCTTGCCCTTGAAGACCAAAATCTCCCTTGCTCAAACTCTCATACAGCCCATCATAGACTACGCTGATGCCTGTTATTTGGATGCCACCGAGGAGCTTTTAAATAAACTTGAGTGTTTGCAAAATATCTGTATTCGTTTTGTTTTTAACCTTAAAAAGTATGATCACGTTTCTAATTTTCGCAAGATACTCAAGTGGCTCCCTATTCGACTTCGCAGGAACTCTCGGATAGTGTGTCTGCTATTCAACATCCTTCTCAACCCTAAAACCCCTTCCTATCTGCGGGAACGCTTCTCCTACGCCCGTCCTTTTGATGCACCTTGCCACATCTTAAAAACCTCCTTAAATCCCCCCCCCCTCCCCCCACTCAACCGACTTCTTTTCCTACTCCTTCACTGTGCACGCGGTTCGGTTGTGGAATTCACTTCCACCTGACATTAGGGACTGTCGTACTGTTGAAGCATTTAAACGAACGAGTGAAAGAACACTATCTTTCCACTTCGTCATAGTTGCATAGTTATCTTAAATAACATTTTAATTATATATATTGTAGTGATATTTATTTTAGAAGTATGTATGTAAGTATATTCTTGTATTGTAAGTAGTTTGTATAAATAGTAAATTGTATTTTTTTTTTCTTCTTTGGTTTATGTTTTTGTTTTATCTTCTACGGTTACACACGTTGTCTACATCTCATTTTTTATAATTTCCTGTCGCAGGTATGCTGGAAGAGATTTCTTTAGAAATAAGCATTGCCTTTGTACGTATTTTTCTGTTCCTTTCTTCTTGTCTGTTTATATGTGTGTGCATAAATGGTTAAATAAATAAGGAAATCACTTTTGGATGGCCATGGCTGAAGAACAAAATAATTTTAAGAAGTCTGCTGGTGAGATTTACAAGAAACCTGAAAAGGAACCAGCCTAACGGCGCCGTCGTAAAAAGATGCCCATCCATAGATAAATATCACCCGTCTCTCCACTATTCCATTGCTTACTCAAGGATGCATATCCGGTAGGCTTGCAAATCCCTCCTTATCCTAAGGGCACGTCTTCCCTACCATTACCGCGCCCCCCGGTCTACTTCTTGATATTCAGTGGCCTCTGTAACCCTATGAAGGCTCCAGCCGCTAGTGCAAATCTCTGTGTTCATTCGATTTATCGAGTCTGGTTAAACCACGCTGGGGTCGGTGCATTTCATTCATTCATTCATTCATTATGTTCAGTTCTTCACAGTACACATCTGCAGTAATGCCCATCCCGTTTGGTAAGAAGCTATGATGAATGACACCGGCGCTAGACCACCAAACAGTGGCCATCCCTTTTTTAGGGGTCAGTTTTCGTTTGGGGCATTATTTAGGTGCTGAACCAGGATCTGAATAACTTGCTGAGCGCTTGCGATAGTCGAACAGAAACCATTTTTCGTCGCAAGTAACAATGCGATTCAATATGCCTTCGTTTGTGTGCCTGTTGAGCAGTGCAAGGTTTAACTCGACGCGTGCTTCGCGCTGGCGATCATTCAATTCGTGGGGCACCCATTTGTCAAGCTTTTTTACCTTGCTAAGTCGACCCAAATGGACCACTATTGTTTTGATGCTAACATCGAAAGCTGCTGCTAATTCAGCTGTAGATTGAAAATCATCAGCTTCCACAATCATCTTTAATTCGTCATTGTCGACTAAAGTTTTCGGTCGACCACGGGGTTCATTTCTTAGGTCGAAATTTCCAGAACGGAAGCGGGCAAACCAATAACGGGTGGTGCGATCGTTAGTACTGTTCGCACCGTTTACTTAACATTGAAAAGCATATTTCCTCACAAAGTGAATAATCTGTCAATAAACAACCTAAAACTATTAATGCCGCCATCTTAATCCTACTGATCGTACTAATTACTTTTCAAATGTACTCTAAATTTAATCATAATAAACTACCTATCTACTTAGTCCGAATACAACCTACTGTACTTTCACTAAATTCAAAACACACAAACACTATCATAATCACTATTCTGTACCTACAAACAAATACTAGTAGTAGACTAGTAATGATAAACTAATGAATTGAACTGAGCGAACAAAATACAAATTAAAATATTGTTCTAATGCGATTACCTCAAAAACAACCACACATTGTCAATCGAATGATGAAATATTAACGAACTCCGAGCCGAACGAATTACGAAATTCAACGAAAACAACCGAATCAAATGCGTGTGCCAGAAAGAGGTGGTACAATAGCAATAATTCCTTCTACTATCTCTATCGTAACTCGTTGCAGATTGGCTTACCCGGCTGCTAAGTAACCGCGGTATCATGTGACCAAAATGACGTCATGATGACTTTATTTCCTAAAAAAATTGAATTTACGATAAGCCAGACGCGCCTACGAGTTATTTTAGCGCAAAATGTTTTGTTGGAAAAAATATATATAATATTAAGACAAAAAAGCGTTTTGTATTTTTATTTTATGGTGTATCATATACTTATAGCGTGCACCCCGCATAATTAAAAAAACATGTATTATAGCATTATTTATATTTTCATAATCAATAATTAGCTTATTCCACTAATCAATTATCTACTATCCGCAACCGAACTAGTTAGATTAGGTTAAATACTGTTATTCGCAAAAAAGGCTAGGTTAGGTTAGATCCCATACGAATGGTTTCCATAAACGCCGCGTCGCCCGCCGGCGTCCGTTGTGGGAGCCGGTGGCGCTGGCAGCCGATGTTTTTAATAATAATAATAATTATTATTTATTTATTTCTCAGTTTATGGTACATTGAGATCTTAAATTGAACATTGTTTCACATGAACTACCATTGCTGGTGTAGAAATATTAATTATCAAGCTAGGTACATGCGGATCAGAACGAGGTACATTATACGAATATTATAATCTGGGCTACCGGCAATAATGTACTGCCCGTTCCAAAATGGCGTTATTTTTGGGTGCCCCCCTCGCCCCCCACTTGTCCCATTGTCACTCTACGCCCCAGACGGGGGCGGGCCCCACCAATTGGGGATCCCTACTCTACAGCCACCGGTGGTTCGTATAATCCTGTAACACAGGGCCGGTGTGTCGTCCTTTTGATTCCGAACTTTTCATGACATACTACCGTGTGTCAAGAATACGATGAGCATTGATAGTTAGTAAACATTTGCAGAGCTCAGTAATATTTATTTAATTAATGCTGAAGTACGTGTAGTGTACAAACAAGATAAAAGTAGCGAGAGCGCGATTTTCTCAGTGTTATGTAGTGTACCTACTTGTAAGATTGCATGGATGCTCTATGAAAGTGATGTGTCTTATTGTCTCTGGCAAATAATTTACAAAATTGCGGGACACAACCAGAACTAACATAAAATTAATCCGTTAGGAAACTAGCTTTTTACGTCTTTTTTTGGTCAATAAATATCTGAAGTAATTTTTTTTTTATTAAAATGGAAAATCTTCAACTCAAGATGGTTTTAGCTATCGGGGTAGTGTTGTAGAAAGCGACAACCAATTTTTTTTATTATTATTTATTTATAGTTAATTAAAACGGTACAACACCAATAACATTAATTAACATAGAAACAATTACCATCTTGATATTAATTTAATTTAAAACTAACATGGAACAGTGGACTCCCTAGCATACTTTCTCACAGAACACCAGACATATACGCATAATTTTACTCCATTCATCCACAAACACATCACATTCAGGGTTGGCAGTCAGAAGGGCATTTAACATCTTAAGGGTAAGTCGGCTCTGGCTACAGTCTTGCATGACAGTTGCGCAAACAGATTGTGTCGGCGGCTCTGACGGTGTCCAATATATTTGTCGGGCACAAATAATCGACAGAAAAGGCCTTGGAGCTCTGGACAGTCGATACGTCCGCGTAAGGTCTTACAGGCTACCGTGAGCTGATCAAGACCTCTTCTCACCTCCAACGAGTTAAAAGCCTAACGTCCCTAAAAGATAGTTGGTAGGGTACTGTATTGGACTGTATGAATGAAATGGGATTTTAATAAAAGACTTCTTGAAGACTTCTTCACACTTGATGTTTATTTATTATTATTATTAAACTTACACACACTATCTTTACAGGATTACCCCAATACAATAGTGGATTGTAAACACTGTTTTTTTAAATATAAAATCTTAACCTAAAATACAAAATCAGACCTATCACAGAATATTAACATTTAAATATAACTGACAATATTCAACAAAACTCTTGCGAACTCACTCAGATTGCACGAAAATATATCAATCCTCTCATGCACTTTGTTTAGTACACATATTGTGCGGGTGAGGGGTGTCTTTGACAGCAGGTTAGTTTTGGCAGCCGGCACGGCCAGCAGTGGCAGTCGCCGCCGCCTCCACACGTACCGGTCTGGCACGCACAGCTTCAGGTGCCGCAGCACACCCGGATTATGTGCTACTCCACGCAGGAGCTTTAGCGCATACGCCGCGAGCGGAAATTCTCTGCGCACTCTGAGTTCGTTGTACCCCACCATACCCAGTACAAACAGTGTAGGATACATCAGCGGGTAAAATGGGTAAACCCCATAAAGTTTGAAATACAAGTGTCTAGTAAAATTCTGTACTCGCTCCAGCATGACATTGTATTTCGCTTCATGTTTATTGTTCAAGAGCTGAAATTCGAACGTGTCACCGATTCGAAAGAGTTCGCTACGCCCCCGCAAGGGGGCATGGCGAGCGGGGTCGGGGCGTAGCCCGCAGAGGCTCTACGGTGGTCCGCCAATGCGGACCCGTCATTGTTTTGCCTTAGTCGGCTATGGTGGTGAGTGCGGGGTTTAGGTCGCACTCGTGTGTTTGGTTGCATTGAGAATGTTACGCGGTACGCCTATATTAACCTAGAACACACCGCGCAACAGATGTGTGTGTACATCTGTGGAGTCTTATTATTCGAGCAAGCCGCGTGTAACCTAAGTGCAGCTTGCTCGAAGAGTCGAATCAGGGAGCGATGGGGTCGTCGACCGCAATCAGGTCGCGGGGTAGGGCCCGCCTCGCGTCGGGGGGGCGCATATGCCAGGGCGCAATCTGTTTGACGTGGGGCCATTCAGATGCGTCAGCACGCGCGAACATACCCTTCGCGAGGCGCCGCACTTACTCATCAAGATCTCGATCTCGAGATCCCTCTGAATGACGTCGTTTCTCACGTAGCGAGAGGCGGCAACAATTGGCCGCAGCGCTATACTCTGTTGCGCGCGGAGCAGCTTGCGGTTAGTCTCGCACGTGAGGGCGAGCCATGCCGGAGTGGCGTACGTCAAGATTGGGCGTATGTATTGCTTGTACACGCCCAACTTGACGCGCACCGGGATTCGGGATTCGAGCACCGGTTTGAGCAGGTTGCGGGCGACCCTACCTTGCGCGGCGGCATTGTGGACGTGGGCCCCCATCGTGAGCCGATAGCGCCCCGTCGACCACCACCCTAAATGTCCGTCCTGTAAGAAATGTAGAGACCACCTTTACTAAGCGACGGGGCGGCCAGCTTATATGTTAGCCCTTCATGCCATATTCGGTCTAGGAAGTCATATTCGGGGAAGGCCTTCTCCATGTCGAGGCATACTGCTACCGATTCTTCCTTTTTATTCATCGCTAAAGCGAGATGGTACAGTACCCTCGACAATTGGAGCGTCGTGCTGTGTTCCGCCCGGAAACCGAACTGTTCCGGACGCGGCGCTATGTGGGGTTGGAGGTGTCGCAGCAGGAGTGCTTCGAACACTTTGGAGATGGACGGCAGCAGCGTGATGGGCCGATAGCTCTCCGGCTTCAATATGTTCTTGCCCTGATTGGGCAACATTATGACGCGCCCTTCCTTCCACGAAGCGGGAAAGGTCCCAGTGCGCAGTATCGACGTGTACAGGCGCGCTAGCGCCGCAACCATACAGAAGGGCAGATGGCGCAGCACTGCGTTGGAGATACCGTCAGCACCGGGGGCCTTCCTAGGCTTCGTCCTAAGGATGGCGCGTCTAACTGTGCTGGGCGAGAAAAATATCGGGTCTTCATCGGGGGCTATCGGCGACGCGAAGTAATCCCCAAGGTGCTTCTCGGCCGCTGCGACATGCTCCCTGTCGTCGGTCGGTTTTGGGCGGAACTGACGCTCCAGGTGTTCTGCGAAGACCTCCGCCCTGTCCTCCGCTACGTAACGTAGCGCCCCGTCGCTGTTCATCAGCGGACGTACCGGGGCTGGGGTGTTCTTTAGTTGTCTGCAGAGTTCATGCACCGACGGCCAGCTGTCGGTGGCTTCGTCGATGCGGTCCTCCCAGCCTGCGGCGGCGTGTGCCTGGAGCTCGGCCTTCACCTACTCCGCGAGTTGTTGCCACTGCTTGCGTAGGCGCCTCTTGGCGGCGATTAGGGCTGTGATCTTTGCCGGCAGAGGCGGCAATAGCCCTCTCCCCTGTGGGTGCGTTTTGGCCCCCGCATCTAAGGCACTCCGGATGCAAGCAGTGACGTCGGTGGACTACAACGTCCAGCACGTCTGGCATGAATTGGCAATTGTCTGGGTAGTGTGTCGGCGTTTCTGGGCCGGACACCGTATACGCGAAGGCTTCCGCGTTCGCGAAGAGTCGTCTCGCCGCTGTATTCGCAATGTATGAATTCCACTCTGGATGCTTACAGTTGAAGTCCCCGGCGAGGATGGTTGCGTGTGTGGTACGCGTGAGTAGGGCCCGCAGCTCGGTCAGGTCCAAGTCAGCCGCGGGCGACCTATAACACGCGTAGATGTCTATGTCCTCACCGGCTATGCGCATTTGTACACCCAGCGCGTCGAACGATCTGAGTGTCGGTGGGGGGATTTCCTGATGGACGACTCTTCGTTTCACCAATACCACTAGACCGCGGTATGGGGTGTTCTGTGCCGTCCGCTCGTCCTTCCTGTAGACGATATATCCCGGGAACTTGATCCCTAGCATCGTCTCGCAGATGAGCGCCACGTCTATGTTCTGTTCCTGTAGGAGGTGGCGGAGGGGGGCGACCTTATGCCTAAGGCCGCGGGCATTCCAGTGTATCATCCTGAACGGGCTACCCATGATAAGAGTGTTAACAGCGTTGCTAACCCGTCCAGGGTGACCGTCTCCACATCCTGCCCCTGCCTGATGGCTTTAACCAGGTCCATTAGCAATTTTATTGCGCTGGCGGTAAACTCCTTTTTGTGTTGTTGTGGCGCGACACGCGCGCCCCCACTCGCAGCTCCGATGAACTTTTCTTGTTCACGATTCTGTCGCTGCGAGTGTATGGCGTTGGTCGCGACGGGGGCGGCGCCAAGCGG
The DNA here is from genome assembly GCA_916610215.1 of Omphaloscelis lunosa. Taxonomy (NCBI): domain Eukaryota; kingdom Metazoa; phylum Arthropoda; class Insecta; order Lepidoptera; family Noctuidae; genus Omphaloscelis; species Omphaloscelis lunosa. The sequence goes on from OU744253.1 coordinate 22,970,290, forward strand.
CTTCTTTGCGAACAAACGTGCTTCCGCGTTCTGCCGCCGCTCGTTATTGGCGCCACCTGTAGGTGTGTCGCAACTTGCTTCTGTGACCGCCTGCACAGTGTTCGGGGCAGGATCGGCCCAAGGGATATCTTCTTGGGTCGCCGGGGGAGGTGGATTTTTCATGTTTCTCTTTCCCCCGCGTCTCTTTTTCCTCCGCCCCGAGGAGGAGGCTTGGGTCTTGTTTGTGGGCTCGTTAACCGGTGCCATCAGCGTCTGGCTCCGAGCTTCTGGCTGCACCTCTGTTTTTGCCACTACAGCCGCCTGTGATCGGCGAGTGAACATTATAAAACACTTGAGATTCTAATTAGAAACTAAAAATAAATGAAAAAGTCCGTCAAGGCTCCGCCGCTACTTGTGCTATGGTGCACAAACAAGGCCATATCTCACATTTTAAGACTAATACTTTTTCCTATTCTAAACCTATTCTTCCTACTATACTCGGCGTCCATTACAGGTAAAAGAAATGGTATAGATTCTCACGTAAGTATAGACGATTGCATTTATACAAAAAACAAATTAATTCTTTAATAACGTTGAATTGACTACCAGCTTAAATTGTCCGTATATTCAAATCAAAACTGTCATTCTTTAAATTTTTATGAAATGGCTTCTGTATAGGGTTAACATGCAAAGTGACGTAGTGCGTCAATTTGATCCGAGAGGGAGTGGACCGTATTCCACCACGCGGGCCAAAACAGTTCATTTTTTCTGAACGTACAAGTCTGTTAATCGAAAGCGTGTGCCAATACAGCGGGGCGAGCACGACCTACTGTGACACGGTTTGAGTCACACTTTTTTATCACAGTTTGGGCGATAAAACCTTCTGTCTTAAAAGCTAGCACGGCGGCGGCGTGAGATAATTTCTTGACATGTGACAAACTGTTTGACGTTTAGTTGGTACTCATTATGTCTTATTTGCTAATTAATATGGGCGCACCCCTTTTGCCGCAGACACATTTTGACAGATGACTTAAGAAAAATTTATCACTTTCGTTAGGTGGTGATAAGTTTTGAAAATTGAAAAAAATAAGATTACTCTGCTAATTATTAGGCATTATTAATATCGGCTTTAGCACCCTCGAAAACTATGAAAACAACACCCATGACAATAAATTTGAAAATATTTCGCAGCCGCCATCTTAGTTTTTGTTTTGACCAAATTCACACTTTCCTTCTGTCTCTCTATCAAATTAGAAGAAGACAATCGCAAGCATGAAGCCATGTTAAAGAACTTCGTTCCAAAAACCCGTTTACTATGTCACACTATAAAGTCAGCAACAAGAAAGACATGTCGTACCTCTAGATTATGTCACTGTGACACGGTTGACCCGTGCCTGACAAATGATATAATTTATCATGTCTTGTCACAAACGTCTTGGGTGCGTCCGTGCTCGCCCCGCAGGTGTAAAAGATTAAAAATAGAATGAAAAACGAGAGTACTGAGAATAAAAGAGTTTATTGTGCGGTCGCTAAAGCCTGGCTAGGTGCGGGTGTGGCGCGCCGGGCACGTGCGCAGTGTGCGGCGCGTGCGGCACGTGCACGGCGTGCGGCGCGTGCGGCGCATGCGGCGCCAGCGACAGCTCGAGCTCGCGCCGGCGCTGCGCCACGCGCGCCGTGAGGTAGCGCGCCACGCCTTCGCCCGCCCACGCTTGCGAGTAGAAGGCACCCAGGCGCTCCTCCTCCGGGTTGCCCGCGCCCCCGGCCGGCGCGCCCGAGCTCCCGCCCGGCGCGCCCGCGCCCCCGCCTGGCGCCGCCGCGCCCATGCTCTGCACACAAACACGCGCGTGAGACGAGCGGCCGCGATACCCGCGCCGATGATGAGGGACGTCACTTACCTTGAGGTCACGTGACTGCGACACGAGCCACTTCTGGATGAACTGCTGTGGGTCCATGCTGAAGCTTAGGAAGAACTCGCGGTTGGTCTTCAGCTGGTTGATCGTATCCACCTGCAACGGAACGTGCTCATATGAACGAGTGGGAAAGATAGAGCGCAACGAACGTACAGTCGCCTCTACAAAACCTTTTTCAGTTTCTTTCCTTTATCATGTCAAGGCATAATACCTATTCAAGCGGCACTGAGCAGTCTACAGAGTTGAAAACTATTAAAACTTTTTTAATACCCTGACCATTTTTTAGGGTTCCCTAGTCGACCCTTATTGTTTCACCATGTCCGTCTGTCTGTCCGCGGCTTAGCTCAGAGACTGTTAGTACTAGAAAGCTGTAATTTGGCATGGGTGTACATAAATTACATCGACAAAATTGTAAAATAAAATGAAAAAATATTTTTAGGGTACACGTTGATTGGGGATCCACAGGGTGTCGTTGGAAAGGTCGTTAAAAATATTGTAGGTGTGTGTAAACCATTTTTCGATTCAGGGATCCGTTTGCGAAATATTAAGCTTTAAAGTGTTAATTTTTATTAGAGTCAAGGCGCCCCACTATGGAAAATGGTAGAACAATCTCATAAAAAAAATGGATTTTACCAATGTCGCTAGCGACATACTTTTTTAATTTTATTTAATAGTTTAAGGATCAAACAAAATTATAATGTAAAATGTTAAATATAAAATTATTTTTTTATAGTGCCACAATCTTTATAGTTTTAGTGAGACATTATCAACAGCTTTAAAAGAAATTTATCATGTATCTGAAGACAACTTATGTTTCATCCTCAGTGATTTTCAAAGACATATTATTCCTGGATTTAATAAACGATGTATGGAAGCTTCATGGAAAAAGGGAATATATTTAATAAAATACAGTAATTGGTTGGAATCAGAATATTTAGTAGCTTTACCGAACTCTGAAGACGTTACAACCGACTCTACACCATCTACTTCTTCTGGAAAACGTAAAAGACCGTGCGTATCTTATACAGACTCGTCAAAAGTCAGCAAAAAAAAAATAAAAAATAAAAAGTGTTTGTACAAACCTATTTACAGAAATAAAATCATTTATCATTTATGACAGTGAAAATAAGACCTTATTCTCGGGTTTCATAGAAGACGCAAGGCAGGAAAAAATGCTAGCGGATGAAGAAGCATTGAGCGTATTTATTGATTTGGATTTAACGAAAGCACAATATTTGTGTTTGAGAAATTTAACAAACGAACGAAAATGTTTTTTGTTTCCAGCATATTACGAAGAAGTTAAAAAACTTAGCTATCCACCATCTTCAAGTATTGAAATTACAAACACAAGTGCAAAAATAGTAAAACTAGAAGATCAAGATTTATTAGATCACACTGCAGCTAGAATCTTGACAATAGATTCCGTGTATAAGAATGGATTGAAAAATTTAACTCTATACAGTAAATTTTGTGATGGCTCATCTGGTCAAAGCCAGTACAAACATAAAGGAGATGGAAAACGGTGGGCCAAATGTAATAAGTTGAGAAATGCTCTAAAAAATTAGTCTTTTTTTATCTTTGAATATCAAAAATCAGCTCAATTGTCAGTCTGGAAGCGGAGAAATATGATAAAGATAGTTTTCGTGAGAATATAGATTAAAGTAATCGATTACACAACTACAAAAAGAAAACCTACCCACTAGGTAGCACTAGTTAATATAATTGACTAAAAATAATTAAATGTACTATATATACTTTTATACAATATTGTGCATTTAATTTAAATAAAACATCATTAATGACTGAAAAACCAAAATAATGATTATCAATTTCATGTCGATTAAAATTAGTCTAATATTTTTAGTCTATGTCACTGGCAGTGCATGTTCTCTACTAGCATGAGCTGACTGACATTGACACTAGACATTAGTGGTGGGTCGTTGTCGAATTTTTGACGGACGAAACCGTTTTCCCGACGGCCAAAACGGTTGCAGAAAACGGTTAAAGGACGAAACATATCCAACATGGAATAGAATTGTGTTTTCGTCGAGCGCATTTGCTTACAACTAACAACTTATATATAACTAATGCTTAAGTATAGCTTGATGTGTAGCCGTGTGTACTACATGCCATCTTTAGTTCACAAAATTTTGATTCATGTTGAAAGTGTCATAAAGCATTTTGCAGTGCTTCCTATTGGTCAACTTTCGGGAGATGCACAAGAATCCGTAAAAAGGATTATAAAAAATTTCGTCTACATCATGACAGAAAATATTTCATACTTTTCTTTATATTTCAGATCCATACATAACCAGCATTAGAAAACCCTATATTAAAAACGTGAAGGAACTTAATGAAGACACCTTAGATCTTTTGAAAGTGAACGAATTACTAAATAATAATATAGTTATAGGTACAGTATCGACCAAAAGTCCATAGGCAAACTCACAAACCAATAGACTGACGCTGCGGTTTGACTTACGACCTTCTTCTATAAGTTGTTACACACACACATACTTACTTTGTCTGCAACTCATACTAGTTCATAATTTCGAGCTATACTGTATATAGCATGCTAGCTCAGTGGATAACCTGCTTTGGTATATGCGATTATGGCGAGCCGAGAGGGTTCGAATCTCACGTGCGGTTAGCTCGTCATTTTTTAATTCGTAGTTTTTGTTATTTTTTAAATAAAGACTAGTTCAATAATCATTTCTTTTTTGGTTCATTCGTCTTGTTCACATAAATATTAAAGTTTAGCAGGTAGACCTCAGAAAACTAAGTAAATTATTTCGATTTCTGTGGGGTAGACAGATGCCGTTCGTTACGAGTATTAATTTAATAGAACTTTGTTGGTTCGTGGTTATTGTTGGTGACAAGTAAAAGCGGTGTTGTGGTTATTATTTTCAAAATGCAGTCAAATATAAATATTGAACGGAGATCAAATATTGTTGCGCTGCGTAAAAGTGAATGTAATTTACACAAATATCGTATGAAACCAGACTAAGTGTGAGTGTTATCATTTATATATTTCATATTTGACTAAACATAAATGTTAATCAAAGGTATTGTTGATCGAACAGAGGTATTGTTGAGACAGAAGATGCCTTTAAAGTTTTTAAATTTATTATGAGGTTTAATTCGATTAGTGAATGATAAATAATTAGTATGTGTAATAAATACGATGTTATTCTTTGTTCTAGAGAAATACTGTGAAGGTTAAGAGATATTAGGAAGATGCTTGTTATCGAGAAGCAGCGACGTCAAATGGTGAATAAATATGAAATAAATGGTTGCATATCAACGGGATATTTTGCTGAATTATTAAACACGGTATTATGAACCGTTCTCCGTGCACTCTGAAGGCTTGCATCACTGAAGACCAGCTAGGAAACCATTTTTGACAGAAAGGCATAAACAAGAACGTTTAAGTTTCGCACGATAATATTAAGACTTCAAGAGGGACACTGCTATATTTTAACCTTAAAATATTTACCGTTCTAACTTAATAAACAACACATTCGTTATTGCATGAATTTGTGGAAGGTAACGATTTTTTTAAGTATGTAAGAAATACGACAAAAACCATATTGAAATATGGTGTTTGTCGTATTTCTTGCAAATTGACCGAAAATGTTTAAGATTATTTTAGTAAGATTATTATTTTAGAATTAAAATCTGTGGTTTAGTTTCAATCTTCTTTTCGTAAAGAAAATGAATACTTAAGCTATAACCTCAATACCAACCAATATTTATTAAAGCCAAATAAAATGTAAAATAATTAATGTAAACAAACTGCCAATATTTAACCTTAAAATCACCTATTTTGTAAGTAGTTTTTTTTTTTACATTTTGAGTAGTCTAATATTCTTATTTATTGCTTAATTACTTCGACCATGATCAAAGCTTAATATTTATGGCGAAAAAATCCATTTAAAATTTAAAACATTTCATAATTTAAATATGTCAAAATAATACAAATTGCTTCTAAGTTTCTTGAGATCTATATCTAATAAATATTGTTTCATTTTGTTATCACAAATCTTTTATTCTAAACCCTTTATTGCAATATCAAAATTAATAAAAAAGGCAGCAATATTAAAAAAATATTATTTTTGAAAACAAAAATAATAAATTTCGAAAAGAAAAAAACCGCGCTGTTCTTTACGAGATCAGAACCTAAGCCAGCTCGAATCTCAGACCAACTCTTTAAAGCCTTCTGCTATCTGCACACACAAGATTAATTTGAATTTTAGCAATGACATAAACTGGCCAATGTCACGCGCATGATGCGTGTGTGTTATCGTGTCTAACAAAAGCGACGGAGATATATTTTTGTTTCGCGAGTACGTGACGACAGTGTGTAAAGCGTTCTCTGTGGTGTTTGTGCCGTGTTATTTACACATACAGATATACGGACTATACCGCGTGTTCACAGCAAAACGGCTCTTAACGTGCCTATCCACTTTTGAACGCTTACTGTACGCTTTGGAATGATAATAATAATAACGTTTAATAATAATAACGTTTAATAATAATAACGTTTATTGTGTCCAAAAAAATTATACATAAACAATTTTGGGTTTGGAGTCTTCATTTAAGCAATGCCTGTACTAGAGGACTCCGCTCCTTCACAACAGTAAGTACTTAAAACACAATAAAAAACAGTATAAAAAACAAAAAATACAGTAAAAAGACAAATTATAATTATGTGAACTTGTGTGAGCGTGTGCATGAGTGTGTATGTGCTGTTGAGTGTGCATGAGTGTTTTGGATGTGTGATTGTATGAGTATGTGTGTGTGAATGTATGTGTAGGATGAGCGGGTCGTATACTTGTTAAGGAATGGGCAACTAACTAGCTTCATCTTTCTGACTGACCGACCCCTTGACAATTCAAAAGTACCTGCAATTAGTTTATTTGATATAATTGCTTTGAGTTGGATTAGTCTATGATTAATTCATTAATTTAAGTATGTACAATTTTTTACAACAATATTTAAAAAAAAAATTTTTTTTAGGTTTTTATTACATATTGGTTTGTATTTTGGGAATAAGTATATGAAAATTGGTTTTTCTAGACATTGTAATTTATATGGAAAGTTAAAAAATCTTTTATACAAAAAAAAAACAACCGTCTTCCAAAAAAACACTACAAAGTGAAAAATAAATTTCGGAAGTCGACTTCTTAGTGGGTGGTTTTTAATTTACCTAAGTTACAACAGCCTAATCTCAACTGCTCATCACCTTTTACAAAATATTGCTTTTCCCGATACAGCGACGTTAATCGTTGAGGTAATTAACCATCAGCTCCATTTCTCCGTATGCATTGTGACGAGCATAAATTGCATTGCAGCCATATTAAAGTAATTGAATCGCAACCCGTGAAATATTTATTATTGAGTCATTCCGGTGGCTATTCGTGGTCGTCATCATCAGATCCACTTCACCAAATGGTGCTTTCCAAGAAAAGTCGCATAAGTATATTGCATGACTATAAAAAAAGAATCATCGAAACCGGTTGGCGCGATATTGAGTTATTCGTCCATTTGTCGCGCACATACTTAATGCAAATTTAAGACTTATATGGTATTCTCATGGATGCCATCATCAGAACTAGACCAAATTCAAAATCGGACCACACGGGAAGTACCAGCTTTCAAATAAAAAAAGAATCATCAAAATCGGTTCACCCAGTCGAAAGTTCTGAGGTAACAAATCAAGCCGAATTGAGAACCTCCTCCTTTTTTTGAAGTCGGTTAAAAATGGTAATTTTTGATACTTTTGAATATGTTTCATTTTTTTAATGTATTTTATTAAATCAAATCATATTCAAATACATTCCATTTGAAGCCTTATACACTACTCAATATTTGTGTAAAATGTCACAACATAATGTTTAGAAATAAAAAGTTATTGATTTTTGATCCGAAACAGACCTAATTTTCCAAAGTGTGCCCCTGCCAGCTCAATGGTTATTTTTGGATTTGTGAATAAATTCACGGCACGGAAGTATATATGTATAACGAACTTAAAAGAAAACTATCACAGCTAAGTAGGCTTTACAGGTTAACGAGTAATAATCGACCAACTTACATTTGCAGTTGGAATGTATGATGTAGACATGTTTTTCTTTTCATTCACCCCAACTACGGAATCCTTCTTTGTGTGTGGTCCGAAAGATTAGCTATCAGCGTATACCTTATTAAATAGCGATAGTCTTCGGCAATCACTTGTAAACTGGTACTATATAATGTAGCCGACTACATTAGGCACCCAAGTGTCTAAAACGTTTCAAAGAAATCGTAGGTACCATGACGGCTGTTTTGTTGGGCCTCAGTTGTTGACTAAAAACTGGGAGCACACAAAAAAATTGCATAAGCGAAGGAGATGGAGAAAATATATTTCTCTCGTTTCCTGTTACCCAGTCTAATAGGTGTGTCTTAATGTTATTAGGCTACAATTTAAATTCTCACCAAAATAATTTTTAGACCCTAAGACTAAGTACCAAGTAAAATATGTTAACTTCAAATAAAATAAACCCACTCTATACCGAGAATAGAATAGCAAATATGGGTAAAAATTGTTCTTAAGATTACATTTAGCTCAGCCACATTTTACCAATCGGCATGCAAACATTTGAAATTTATATCACTATTATTACAATTATCAATTTATAAATTACCATTATAAAATTCTTAAATCATCTACTTAATTAAAAATATATGTTTGTATTAAAAGAAAAATATAAATTAGTATCATAAGATTAAATATCATGTCGTTACTATTACAAATATAATACCATTGTCATTACATCATTTAACATGTCATTACTATTACCAATATCACTATTATTACAATTCCAAAATCAAAATGTTAGAAATCAAAATGTCAAAGATCAAAATGTCAAAAATCAAAAATGTCATAAATATTTTTTTTTTTTATATATATATCACTAATTAACAGATATTTTTCTTTGATAGGAACTCAGTTACACTGTAGTACGTTTTGTCTACCAAAAATTTCCACAATCTACTCTTAAATTGTGCTGTATTTAAAGCTTTCCAACTACTCAGTAAAGAACAACGAGGTCGAGGTGCCTAAAGAACAACGTTTTGAGTTCCAAAATAATAATACACTCATCAGAATAATTGTACGTGTTGTATTTATATCTTTTTGCCTACCAAAATGGATAAATGCTCACCAAATTGTGTTTCATAAAGTATAGAAGAAATAAACCTATTTTCCTTTTTATTCTATGCCATAAAGATTTATAAACATCTTTAAAGTTAATTTCAGACCAAATATTTTATTTTATCGTAAAATATTAAATAGGTAGGTATTTCGATTTTTTTGGTAGTAAAATAAGTACTTTTCTGGTAGGCGTTTAAACACAAGCCATATTATTTCCTTCATTTCATTTAAGTATAGACATATAATTTACATTTATAATTATTAAACAAACATTTTAAAATATAAAAAACCGGCCAAGTGCAAGTCGGGCTCGCGCTCCAAGGGCTATCTATAAAAACGGCAAAAAAAACTTTAAATATTTATTTTATTGTTGTTTAGTATTTACTGTTATAGCGGCAACAGAAATACATCATCTGTGAAAATTTCAACTGTCTAACTATCACGTTCATGAGATACAACCTGGTGACAGACGGAAAGACAGACAGACGGACGGACAGCGGAGTCTTAGTAATAGGGTCCCGTTTTACCCTTTGAGTACGGAACCCTAAAAATAGCCCACCGCTATCGGGAACAGGGTCCAAGCTACCGGTAGTCAAGGCTTCTGAGAGAGCAAGCTCCTAACGATATGCGCCGTGCCCAGAAGTACCGCTTTCTGTATCAAGCTCTTGATCCAGCCGCCTAACGAGAGCCTTCTCAGGTGTTGGTCGAGGCTCTTGGCTATTATGCCATTGGCCGTCACTACTATCGGCACAATGACTGGTGTATCCACATACCACATGTCGAAAACCTCGCGAGCCAAGTTAAGATACTTAATCTGTTTATCTTTTTCGGATTTTACGAGGTTCTCAAGCAGGACCGCTATAACGTTTATCTTTTTCAGCTTTCACGAGGTTCTAGACCGCTATATCTATTATTATTATTGTGTGACTTGTCTATTGCTACGTCTGAGTGTTATTCTATGCCATATGTCGTAATATAACGGGTGAAAATAGACGCTTAACGAAGCCTCTTGGTTTCGTTAAGCGTCTATTTTTACATGTTCTTCCCATGTGATATTTTTTTGTACTAGAGCATACCTGGAAACTTTTTGGCTACGGAGATATTGAAGGTCAAAGTTCCTACAATTTCAGACTTTTTATGTTATCTCTATTTAGTTTTAAATGTTATAACTTATCTTTAAAATTATATGAAGCTCATCTCCACGACTCCTGTACCGTCGCACGCACCGCTATGTTTTGCTTGCGTTAAATCGAGCGCTGCCATAACCAGCAATTTTTTAAACCAAAAAGTAATTTCCCAGCAGTTATTTTTATTTATTTAACAGTTTATGTACACACATATAAACGATAATACCCTTTGTATAATGTTATTTAGTTTGATGTACAGAATGCGTAGTTGATGGCTATGTGATGGTTTTTTACACCCTGCAGAGCGCAGAGCAAACAGAGAACCTCATTGAAGGTGACGAACTTCTACAGGGACTGTACAGCGTATGCGATTTTGACGAGGCCACAGCAATAATACTCACCGTCTCATGGATCTTGGAGTCGAGTCCCTGGATCTCCTGCTGGTTGGCCGTGCTCAGCAAGAAGTTGTTCATCTGCGTCTTCAGCGTGTCGTCCACCTGCAAGCAAACACAGTCGTATCATCGCGGCACACGGAGGCGCGGGCGAGCGGGACAGTCCTCACCTCCACGTCGATGTCGTAGCAGGCGGTCTGCTTGGTGTCGTGCGGCGGCTCCACGGCGATGACGTGGTTGATGACGATGGGATCGGGCGGGTGCAGCAGAGCGCCGAGGCGGCCCGGCACCTCGGCCAGCTTCATGCGCGCGGCGCCGAAAATTTGCTCCAGGTACTTGTCGCAGGCCACGTACTCGCGCTCGTGCACGTCCTGCAGGCGGTGCGTCTTCACGTACTGCCACAGGGCGTTAACGATGACGGGCCGCGTCTGCGTGTGCACGCCCAGCAGACGCGCCAGGCGTTGGTCCAGCTTGAACTGCAGCGGTTGGTAGTCCAGCAGCAACAGGATGGTGCAGCGCACGTTCTTGTAGCCGGGTCGCTTGACCTGGAAGCCATCCGTCTCCTGCGTCGTGAGCGTGCGGTGCCACTCCACCAGGTGGTTGTCGGGCCCGTACAGCTCCTTGTCCAGTTCGATTACCAGCGACTTGAAGAACGACGAGAACTTGCGCTTCACCTGCAACACCTCCGCACGCTACAACTTACTGCCCTCCGTGTCGTTAAAGTACTCTATCCGATTCATATATAGATGGATCAAACTATGTATAAATAATTTAATAAGTCAGAGAAAGCACATAAAGATATAACATATTGATGTATAATGTAAATTACAGAAGAATGGCGGCAGTAACAGTGGCGGCCGTAGGCACGACTTGCGTCCCGCACAGTAAAGCGTAATGAAATGAGTTACTTTGTTGGGGTCGTTCTTGGTGTCGTCGAGCAGGCGACCCTCTACGCGCAGCTCCCACGACGGCACGGCGTTGTCGCCCTGACCTGCGCACAACTCACGTCATCACGTCACACTCACTACTGTCACACTACCTCATCTACCATATAAATGTGTAGTCCAGGGGATCCCAAACTGGGCCTCGGTGTCGTAAAAGCAGCTCCAGGGTGCCGCTATTTATCGATCGTCAGATGAAAGTTAAAAATGTTGTCTTCATTAAGTCTGATTACCGTTATATTAACAATGCTAGGAAAAAGGGCTACGTGAAAAAAAAATATTCTGCATAGCTATTCACAACCATTCGATGCGCTGCCGAAACAAAAATAGAATGTCGCCCATGGGCATGTGACCGCCCGTATTTTTCTGAATATTCATGAAAAATTATCGAAAATTAAGTTTAAAAGGATAGACCCCATCTTTATTTTTTTTTTTATAGTCAATTTTTAATTTTTGAGTAGCGTTTGTGACCTTGCTTTAAATTTTTTGCCATATCTCCGATGTTTTTAGCTCGATTTGGATTATAAATAAATAAATAAAATAAAATAAATAAAATACATTTATTTCAAGCATCATTAGCTCATAGGTGGTGTACACACAAATACAGACAACACACAGGGATAATAAACATAAAATAAAATAAAATAAAAATAAAAACACAACATCTAACCGGCCCTGCTGACGGCAACATGCCTATCACAGCAGTGCCGTATGTATGGGCAGTCCATCCGGTCCGCGATCATCGCCAGGACAGCATTGGGGCTGCCCCACACCCTACGCACCAGAGACGCGCCACGCTTGCGCATGGTCGCATAAAAGCAATCCGTGCGTGCCTCAGCGAACATACCTGAGGCGCTGCAGTAGCGAGGCAGCCCCAATACTGCCCTGAGCGCGTTGTTGAACTGGACGCGGAGGGCCCCATATGATGCACGCGTGTACCTCGCCCACAGACTGCACGTGTAAAGGGACGTGCAGTACGCCCTGAAGAGCGTTATCCTCACCTCCCACGAGCAGCGCGCAAACCTACGTGCGAGCATGTTCGCCCTCACCGACAAGGCCCTCCGTTCCCGCTCCATGTCAGCATTGTCCTTGAGGTCGGTCGTAACTACGTGCCCTAGGTACTTAAATTGATTCACCCTTTCGAGTGGAACACCGTTTAGAAAAACGGGTGGACAATTATGCAAACGTTTCGTACCGGCCTCAAAGACCATGCATTGACTTTTGGTCACATTGTACTTCAACCCATGACCAAGGGCATACTCCTCACAGGTTCTCAACAGCTTTCTGAGGCCACAGACCGACGCGCTCAGCAGCACCATGTCGTCTGCGTAACTGAGATTGTTGACACAGATTCCACCAACATGGCAGCCGACATGCTGGTTACTGAGCGCGACGATCAAGGCATTCATGTACAGGTTAAAGAGGGAGGGGGAAGTCAACCCCCCCTGCCTCACCCCACACTGCAGCTGATACGGCTCCGACATTGCACCCGCCCACTTAACGCTGTTGACCTGATGACTGTACCAGTATTTAAAAACGTTAATGAGTTCACGTGGTAGGTTTATTCCCTCGAGTTTAGCCCACAGGATATCGTATGACACCAGGTCAAAATCCTTGGACAGGTCGAGGAAGCAGGCGTGCACAGGAGTCTTTCGATCTGTGTAATATCTGACGGTATGCTTAAGACACAATATTGCACTCTCAGTTGACAGTCGAGGTCGAAACCCAAACTGATTATCGTGCAGATCTAAGTATTTGTCTAACTGTGTATTAAGCAAACCGTCAAACACTTTTGCAATAATCGTTGCAAGAGAAATCGGCCTGTAGTTGTTTTTGTCGACAACATCTCCCGTTTTATTTTTCACTACCGGGACTACTACGGTTTTCATGAAATCAGGTGGTAGGTATGAATGGCTCACGCATAATGTGTAAAACATTGCTAATACCCTATTTACATGTGGGCCAGCGTGAACTAGGTGCTCGATGCTGAGGCCATCGTGGCCAGGGGACTTGCCCTTAGATATAGCTTTTATAGCCTGAGCCACATCTTTGGCAACGAAGCAAGACCCCCCGTCCCCGCCAGGTATCTCAAAATCGAGCACCGTCTCCGCCGGTCCTCGTGGGGAAAGTACACGAAAATGGTCCCTGAAAATATCAGCAATATCTCTAGGGTCACTCACACCCTCGACACTCACCGGTAGACCAGGCCGAACGTTTACTTTGTTGATGCCCTTCCAAAAACTACGAAAATGTCCCTTCTTATGTTTTTCAGCAAGGGCATCCATTTTAATTTGGTCCTGATGGTTTTGGCACCATTTAAGTCTGGACTTGAATATTTTTCGACTTTGGTACATTTCGTCATATACACACCCAGACCTTGGTTTACCACACATGACCCACTCTAGAAACTTCGACCTAGCCATCCGGTGGGCCCCGCTAACATGCATATTCCACCCAGCAATGCGTGGGCCATTCCTACCCCTCCCCGCGCGAGTGCCCCCCCGAGCCGTCGCTGTCGCCGACGCTGCCCCTCGTAAGGCAGTCACAATGTCAGAGTAAAGCCTATCAAGTATATGCCCTGGTCTGAATTATTACAGTGTTTATGTCCACAGCTTGTAAACTCCGCAGGAAAATCAATACATCTTAGCCTACTATGACATTCTTTCACATATAACGCAATCTGTTCATCAGTTCTGTCCCCCCATAACACATCGTTGCTCAGTACACTTTTATCAGCAAGCTTTGGTGTTAATAAGTTTAAATTACACTCGATAATGAGCGGAAAATGATCAGACCACAATGTGTCATAGTCTACATATGCGTTAAGAACAGACTGTTTTGCAGATTGCGTAACAATACAGTGGTCCAACCAACTGCACGTTCCATGTGCCTCACTAATAAAAGTATAGGTATCAGAGTGAGGTCCCAACAACTCAACATCTACACAAGTCCATACCTGTTCACTACAGAACTGTATAAGTTCGTTGTAGAATAGTTCACATGGATTGGCATTAAAATCGCCCAACACGAAAACTGATTCTACACTGTATTCATCAATTAAAGCACTCACCGTCCCTAGACAGTCCGTAAATTCTGGCAGGTTTTCCGTCACATTCGTAGGCATGTACACACTCATTACAATTATAGGCCGATCACTTGTAATGATTTTAATTGCACAAACACGAGCATTATCGCACCGTAGCACTGACACATTCAGGAAAACACTACTCCTCCACAGCAGGGCGACGCCGCCGAACGGTCGCCCGCGTAATATTCCCGACGAAGTGTCAACCGCCGACGTACCTGTGTACCCGAACTCACTGTCTACAGTGCTCAAGTACGGCACCTCATCAGGTAGAAGCCATGTTTCCTGCAGGGCGATTACATCACAAGAGCTACACAGGTCTCTGATGCCGTCCACAGAGCGTTTAATGTTCTTACAGTTAAAACTCGCTAACCTATAAGGGCGTTTATCCATTGTTGTTGTTAGACGAGCCGGATACAGAAGTAGCTCTGTTCATATTTTTGTGAGTAAAATTCACAAATCTCCTGAAAATTATACCTTCAGGCCAAAGCTTTTCATCCAGATATATATTTAATTTCGCCTCTGATACGAAAAATTTAAACGCACTGTGATGTGTCTGTTTTTTAATGTTGATTTTCTGCAGCGATACAGACTCACGTGTTTTCGAGCTAATATAATTCATAATATCCTCTTTCGTAGTTTCACTGTGGACATTCGTAATAAACATAGGAACTTTCTTTTCTGCGGCCCTAAAGTTAAACTCCGAATCTCTTGCCACACCCGACTTGCCCGAGTACCTATATTTCAATTGTTTCCGGCGCCGTTCTACCCTTTGTCACCCCCCATTGTCATCATTCAGTGGAGTAGGCACTGGATCCAATACAATTTCGCAATTTCGTCCATCAGTGATAATGCCGTTATCGCTATGAGTCAGCTGTGGCTCGCTCTGTACGTTCACACCTGCACTCGATGACGTAGTCGCAGCCGCTACCTGCTTCAAACCGGTCTCGGGCGAGTTCGCCCCGCCGCCGCCGCCGCCCGCGACGACGTCATCCGAGCTGCCTGGCGCCGACCGTTGCCGTCTCGGTAAATCACAGTCGGTATGTTTTGCTACTACCCTCCCTATTTCATGGTATCGGGTCTGTATGACACTCTCATGTACATTATTCAATGATTCATTACCAGTGTTATACGGTTCATTTATCGTAGAGTTATGATGATGGGATAAGCCCTCTGGTCCACTGTCCCTCACCCAACCTCCTCTTCTCATGTTTACCTTGCATACCGACGATACCGAAGCAGGTGGAAAGGAATCGTTCTTGAATTGTAAAAACTCCGATTTTAATTCTTTCAACTGGTTTAATGTGGCATACGTTGATTTAAATTCTTCCATGTCGGTCTTTACTCGCAGTAGATCTTTTAAAAACTTCGTACAGTCCAGATGATCCCACATAATTGGGGGTAATTTTTCCAGCTGACGGGCCACAAATACTGGAATTATATCTGGTTCTGCAGATTTAAACAGATTGACGATATCACCCAAGTCTCTTTCTTCCTTCCCTTTGTTCTTCCTCAATATTTTACGAGAATCTGTAGGAATGGAATCGAATAACAATGATTTCGATTTCTTAATTTCTTCGCTTGTAAACGATGATGTGCACACTCGTACTAGGGTTTCTTCATCGATTACCGATACTTTATTTTGAACATACGCTAGCATTTCGTCAATGACGATATTACACTCGTTACACTTTAGAACATTCATCTTGACGAATTCACGCGACCTCCCCGGATGGATGCGCGCGCGCGACTCCGATTATGTTTATTATTTCTAAAAGCTTATATGTTATTTTATCGGATTAAATAAACAAATTTATTAAAATTTATCAACTAAGAAAAATAAAAATATTAAAGATAGACAATAATATGGTTATTTAAGTTCATTTTCGATAATTTTTCATGAATATTTAGAAAAATACGGGCGGGCACATGCCCATGGGCCACATTGTATAAGGTTTGTTCAGGAGGATCGCAACAAAATGGTAGTTTTATGGTATAAATACTATCAATACTGAGCATGCGTAAATACTAATCCCAACTACGGAGCTTTTCACACGCTCTTCCAGTTTTTCTAATTATACACTTAATGTATATTTTACAATAGCACTTAAGTTATGTTGCAAACTATTTAATAATGTAAAATTATTTACCACTTTAAAATATTCAACCATAAACTGTCATTCGGTAACGTTCCTCCTAAAAGCACTTTACAATTTCGATTCGGCAGCATATCGAATGGTTGTGAATAGGGGTACTGAAGTGCGACGCAGACTGAAAAAGTTTGGGGACCCCCTTGTAATTGCTATAGACTCCGTCAAAGCACTTATAACTTGTTCCAAAAGTATCTGATGAATATGTAAACATATGGATCAGAAGTCACGTTTCCACTCGACAACATTTGATGTTCAATTGCATGTTGCACGGAAACAAACAAGTCGCGCGTCATATTGCACGCCAGCTGGCAACGTCGCGCGCTGTTGTGCAACGTTGCCGAACATGTTGAGCGTCACGTGTTGCGCTTCAATTGTTGTCGAGTGGATAAGAGGCTTAATTTTGTAACCTCTATTTTCGACGAAGATATTTCCATTACAATTTAATAATGTTATTCAAACAATATTGTAGGAAAAATTGGTGAGGTATAAATGTCGGTGCGAGCCAACATGATAGCCCGCAGGTTTTTGGGTTGTTCTGCTGGTGTGAAAGGTCACGCTTTTTAGAGCGTACTGCTTATCCCGGTACACGAGCAGCCGGTGGTTTGATTATACCCACCGTGCCCTTCGTGTCCAGTACGCGTTCCGGGCGGTGTTGGGGCTGCCCCGTTTCTGAAGCGCGTTTCCACGCTTTTATACGCAGCGGTGTGCGTTCCTGGTGCGGGCCAGACTCAATGCCATGCGGGCAATGATTACCGACAGACGGGACTGCCCTTAGGTCCGACAAAAAAAAACTACTTGGCAAATATAAATAATGAAACAGGTAGGAAGAAACCGAGAAAGCGAAAAAAGAAAAAAGAAAAAAAAGCGAAAGAAGAAAAAAGAAAGCGACTAGGCGACTACTGCTTCATCATCTCCAAATTTCTGACCTCTCAAATAATCCTTCAACCTCGGAAATACATAGAAATCACTAGGGGTAAGGTCTGGTGAATATGGAGGATGCTCAAGTATTTCAAGGCCAGCATTTTGAAATGCAGCCATCGCAACGGCAGACTTGTGGGCGGGGCGTTATCTTGATGAAACAAGACAATTTTTGCAAGTTTGCCTCGCCGTTTCTCGCAGATTTCGTTGCGCAATTTTTTTATTTGTTCTGCATAAAAAGTACCCGTGACAGTAAGTCCATGATCGGGCTATTCAATCATTACTACCCCTTGACTATCCCAGAAAAGAGAGCCCATGATCTTACCGCCAGAAGAAATCGCCTTGAATTTCTTAGGTGTTGGAGATGATGGTCTTTTCCATGTCATAGACTGTAATTTTGTTTCGGGATCGTAATGGTGAAGCCACGTTTCATCCATTGTTATAAATCGAGCGAAAAAACGATCAGGATCTTGTTGCAACAGATCCAAAGACCTTCGGGAAAGATTCAGTCTCGTTTGTTTTTGCGCATCAGTAAGCATTCTGGGTACCCAACGCACGGATACTCATTCCATCCCCAAGCGTTCATGTAAGATGCTATGCACACTACCTGTTGAAATCTCTGTTTCTTCAGCAATAAAACGTACCGTGACACGATCTGCTAAAACAATATTTTCGACTTTTTTAATCATTTCTTCGGTCACTGCTGTCGTAGGGCGTCCCAAGCGAGGGTTATCTTTAGTGGATGTTCTTCCACGTTTGAGTTCGGCACACCAACGTGCAACTGTGGAATACGGCGGAGCATTTGCTCCAAATGTATCCCGTAATCCCGTCTTGATTGACCTTTTTCGTGGTAAAATTTTTCAAGCCCAGATACTTAATAGCCGCGCGATATTATCTGTATCCACGTCTAATGGTTATGTGATGTCGCTTATGTTACTGAGGCGCCCTCAGTTAGTACGTTCTTTACTTTTAATAATTGTTGTTCAAAGTCATTTATGATGAAATTAAATCTCACAAAAATTCATCTATTACGTGCCCCGGATTAGAACTTGATACGTGGGAGCCGTCCGTCTCATGTAGCTGATTAGTCGTCTGAGCCATAAGTAATTAATTAATTAGTGTTGAAATTAAGTAGTAGATGTTAAAAGGTCGAAAAATTTGAATTTTTCAAAGCGGTTGGTATGAATAATGTGTAAGAATTTTTTTTTTACTTGACGTAGGTACATCTTTGTTTGAGACCCTAATGTGAACACTTTTTATGTTGAATATGTTCACTTTGAATCAGATTGTTTGATTGTATTGATTCAAATAATATCACTGTTATTATTTATTTTATTGTGGTTTACTACGAATAGTCACGGTTGCTATTTTAACACTAATTATTCCAGTCACTGTTGAGTTAGTCACTTTGATAACGTTTACACTGGTAAATTAGATAAGTATACATATATTTTAATGATTTTTAACACAAAAGTACGATTTTAAATATTTTAAAATGAAATGTAAACACGGAGCTTATCTATCGAGGTAGCAAGCGAGACAGCGCCATCTACACTATATTCTGATAACAAGTATCTATTTACTATGATATTCCGAAAATTCGAGTCATTAACAGTTTCATTCTGAAATGAAGGCAAGCGGAACCACCGCGCCCATGCTACGCGCCCATACTATGCCATGGCCTGGCATGGGCGGTGGTTCCGCGCACTGATATCCAGAGCAATAAATGGTTCTGTATATAATTGAAAACAGTATATTCATATACTTTATTTTTGTTGAACAGTAAACAGTATTTTTGAGTGAAAAACAATATACACTCGAGAGCAATGAATCCGGGTCACTTAAAGAATCCTAAAAATCTCGGAAACTAAAAATGCTAGGTTAATGCAATAAATTGTATTTAATAGACAATGTAATACTCCTTAAATGAAGGTATTAAAACTTCTTAGTTATTGTAAAGTTATATCATAAAAAAATCAAATTTGAAAAAGGGCCACTTTCGAAGATGGAACTACGAAATTACAGCATTTGGTTTTGCTTTTGATTGTAATCTGTCATTTATGTGGGTACATAAACCATGTTGATAGTGCTCTATATTCATTACTCAAGCTGAAATTATGTCGCTTACGCCTGAAGAATGCACCAGAATACTTACAATGCTGGAAACAGGCCGGAGTCAGCGCGATACAGCCAGGACTGTCGGTGTGTCGCTGTCAACAGTACAAAGAGTTCTCCGACGTTACGAAGAAACTGTTTCTAACCTACGCAGACCAGGAACGGGCAGAACCAGGTGTACCACAGCACGAGAAGACCGATACTTGGTGAACACCATGCTTCGAAATCGCTTTCTCACAGGAACTGAACTCACAAATCAGTTTCGACGCCTCGGAGGAAGTAACCCAAGTGCATGGACAGTAAGACGTCGGCTTGCTGAATCTAACTTAAAACCCCTTAGACCTGCAAACGGCCCTAAACTGGAGCGTGGGCATCGTATTTCAAGACTAAGATATGCCCAGAGCCACGTAAATTGGAGTATTGAAGATTGGTCAAAAGTTATGTTCTCCGACGAATCAAAATTTATGCTCTACAAGCACGATGGAAGACACAGAGTGTATCGAAGACCAGGGGAAAGATGCAAGCAAGCATGCATCGAAGAAAAAGTAGCCTACGGTGGTGGGTCTGTACTTGTGTGGGCCGGAATTTCTTCTGAAAGTCGCACAGAGCTGGTGATCATAGAAAACGGCTCTTTAACTAGCGTAAGATATGTGGAAGAAATCCTCAATGATCACGTTGGTCCATTTATGGTCAATTTAGGTGAGGATGCTATATTTATGCATGACAATGCCTGACCTCATACAGGTAGGATTGTGAATGACTACCTTCAAGAGATGAACATTACTAGTATGGAGTGGCCAGCGCGCAGCCCGGATATCAACCCGATCGAGCATGCTTGGGACGAGCTAGGCAGATGCGTAAAACAACGAAACCCTCCCCCAATCACGCTTCGTGAGCTCAAAATTGCTCTCACAGAGGAATGGGAGAATATTCCCCAAAATCGTACAAGGAACTTGGTGTACAGCATGCCAAACCGCGTAAACGCAATAATGGAAGCACGAGGAGGCAATACGAAGTATTAAAATTCAAGAAAATCGTAATAAAGTTCAAAAATTTCATGTTTCCTATTTTTGTTTTAAGGAGAGATCAGCAGTTTTTTTCTTTATGTAATTTTGTGTTAATAAAATGTATGGTGACTCATATTTTTTTTACTTTCATTTAAAGAGTATTACATTGTCTATTAAATACAATTTATTGCATTAACCTAGCATTTTTAGTTTCCGAGATTTTTAGGATTCTTTAAGTGACCCGGATTCATTGCTCTCGAGTGTATAATAGTGTTTTTAACAGTATGGTTGGCAACCATAGTTGCATAGATTCGAATGTATCCCAGATGTGGTGTGCCATCACAAAATCATGTTCATTTTCGCGGCTGATATAATATTCTCCTCACTTCCACAAAGCTGACAATTTTTTTTGGGATGAAGTAGATCCCAAAATGCGTCCCATGAGGTTTAGGAGTGGTATGAAATTCTTTTTTTTTACAACTTTGACATGCTTACCTTTGGGTTCTCCATTGGTTGCAGTCACTGACTCTCATTCTGATGATTACGGAATAATAAACAACTCCTAGAAATTAAATTTATTCGGTATGAACTTGATCGCAAAAATCGAGCAGTACCCCTACTATAAAAATGTTACCTGCAGGGTAATTGCGTAACACACAATGGCAATGCCTTTTATTTATGCAATTCAACAACATTCATTGCGTGATTTAGTCGAGCAAAGAATTTTTCAAACATCGATTAGTAATTTCCTTCAAAATCCATTGAATTGTGATTGAAAGTTGGGGTTTACACTTTCATCAGATACTTTTGGAACAGACCATACTTAAATAACTATACAGTTGGTAATTTCAGTAAATGATGTTCATGGATTCACATACCTGGGTAGAATGTATTGGAAATGAATATCCTGAGCTTCCGCTTCTGCTTCATGGGCCGCTTGAGCGCCTCCTGAATGTCGAGGCGCTTGCGCATGATGGTGGCGTCGAGCTTGCGCTCGAAGGCCAGCAGGTCCATGTAGGCCTGCGACTCCGGAACCAGGTCGCGCACCTTCTGCGGCAGGATCTTGTCCGCCAGCCGCTTCTTACGCTTGGAGGCCGGCCCACCCGCGCCGCCATACGCGTCCCTGAACAGACACACGGTCAGACACGATCGCGCGCGTCGTGCTTGCTCGGGGTAGTACTCACTGGTTGTAGAGGCCGGGCTTGTGCTGCGGCGGGATGGCAGCGCGCGCGTCGGGTGGGCGCTTGGTGGGCGGCGCGGGCGCGGGCGGCGGCGCGGGCCGCATGCCGGGCGCGGCCTGCGCGGGCGCGGGCCCGCCTCCGTACGCCGCGCCGCCGGCCGCGCGCCCTCCGCCCGGCACTCCGGGCCCGCCAGGACCGCCGGGGCCGCCTGGGCCGCCCACGCCCACCGGCGGCGGCGTAAACCCACTTCGTGCCTGTATACATACAAAAGTCAAAAACGTATCATGAAGAAAACAATTATTTAAACAAACGAGTGTCGACTGCTGTGAGGCTAAGCGTATGCTGAGACGCAAGTGTCACAGCACAGTACAGATTTTGCAGCAAATCTGTGCCGGCTCTACAACGAGACGCAGAGCAGGTCAGACACATGCCTACGCCGCAGCGTACGCAGCTGTCAGTACGTTGCATTACACACATTAAAAAATCCACTCTGCCTTGCGCTGCGTGAACATTGTGACACCTGCGTCTTAGCATACGCTTAGCCTGATTGATTGACTGAATTATTTACATCCAAACACAGAACGACAAAGTCAATGACTAGGAGAAGGCGAGAAACTATTCACGTTCACATTTATCAGGCGTTTCCAAAGGACGATGGCGAGTTTGGACCCACATTATTTATAAATTAATTAAGTGTCATTCACTTGCAAATTCATATTGACTATAATTAAGAGTTTGTAAGAGGATTATATAAAAAATATTGAGTCGCTAGGTGATGGGAATTAAAAGTTAGAAAAGATTTTTATTTACTTAGAAATAAGTCATCATGCAGTTACTAAACGCACCGTGTTTCATATTACATTCCAACTTAAGCTTTCATTACCTACATGATTTACGTTCTTACACTTGTTTACGCTTGTCAATTCTTTTTTTAAACAAAACTTTTAAAATATGAGAAAAACATACAAAAGTAATATTAAAAATGCATTTACATTTTTATACAAAAATATATATTTATATGATTAAACAAGGACTATTAGATTCGTTTTAGGTTATAATTTTCTACATTGCATATCTTTTTTCTCCCAACCTCTACGACTTACTGCCCATTTGCTTTTTTCCTAGTTTTATATAGTTCTACAACTAGTTGTAAGTTTCCATACTGTACGATACTCCTAACAGTGGGTCCCGTTGTACATGCAACCTCGCCATCCTCCGCTTGCCTTTATTGGCCAGCTGGAGTGAAACCTGACGAGGAACGGAGCTCCCACCTCATTCTTGCCTTAATTGGCCGGCTTGAGTGGAGATTCGCTAGAGCAAACGTGCTCGGAGTAAGGAAGTATTCCAGTAAGTGCTCATAGGGATCTTGACTATCTTCCGGACTTGGGATTGTTCTGAAAACCGTGGAATACCTCTCTACTCCTCAAGTACCTCAGGACATGTTGCCCCCCTTTTCGCTACGTCACTATGTGCTAACGACAGTTTTCGGGGGTCCATTATTGAGTATGTAAGTCATCCCCTGCCATTCGTGTATATTATATAACATTGGTCAGGCAGTGGTCATAGTTCTACCATTGTTTTTGGATCCACTATAACCATCCAAACCCATAGTCCAATGTTTTGTTTACATGTACTGCAATTTTCCTACACCAATCGGGGATTGTCTATTTGTGCACTTGCATAGGCATAGTGCGTACGGGGATAATCGTCGGTTGGTGCCTCATTCCATTTAAATTTGTCTACGGGGCCTCTGCGAGTTGGCTTCTGCCCCTCGTACGCCTTTCAAAGAACCGGGATACATACTCCCCAAATTTACAAATATAAAAATAAATAATCATAATCTTTATTAAATAAGTGGTAATCATTTTTTAAAAGTATTGCCACATTTATTCTACTTGTACCCGAATACGGCGAAGCTAATAGAAGGGTTATTATTTTGACCGATATGTATGTATGTTCATTTGTTACCTTATAACTTAAAACTTCTCATCATAATTTGACAAATGAGGTATTGTTGGAAGCGTCTAAATTGTCAGCTGGTTATAGATTATGTGACGTCACATTAAATTGAATATGGCGCCCTCTAGAGAACATACCTTAAGTCGGGACGATTTTTTTTTAAATTATGCCCTGTTGTTTATCAAATAAAAGGGCTTAGTTAGCACATTTAAAAAATAATTTAAATAAAAACTATAAAACTAAAACCCAACTATGACAAAACAGTCATCTAAACAAGACATCATTATTCAGACAAATTAAAAATCCGGTGTCACACGTAATCTGTTAATTTATGCCCTAAGACCTTTTTGAATTTTGTATGTATACAGTAATAAAGCTTATTTTAATTTTCTCATTCATCATTTATTGTTTCCTAATCCATAATAAATAATATTTACATTTGAATGGTGATTTCCTCTCTTCTTTTAAACCTAATTTCCAAAGTCAAATCATTTATTTCAAAAAGGCTCTTGTATGACTCTTCTAAACGTCAAAATTAGCAAAATAATAGAAATGATTCTAGTCGCCCCTTCCAAAAGGTAGTTTTCGTATGGAGAAGAATTTGAATAAATTATGAGATTTTAAGAAGTCAGTTCTTATAATCAAGTCATTTAATCAAATTATGCTGAGAATGAGCACTTTTTGCACGTCAAAATGACATTTCTACATTTCCTAGTGTTTTGGCTGGGAAGAAGTGGCGCACGCAAACTCCCTAGCTTACTTAGATATATCAATGTATTTCCTTATTTGTATATTGCTAGTAAGCTTCCTTGTTCATAAAAAAATCTTCGTTCACTAATGTGACATGGAAATATAAAATGCACGGTAACTAGAGATAGATCTCTCACTCAAGTTCAGAGCTATTTTTTACAGTGGGGAATTTTGATCGACTTTTTGGGTCAAATACCCCATTTGACCCAAAAAGTCGATCAAAATGACTTAACTGTTAATTTAGCTTTATTTACTCTGTTTTAACAAATATCAATAATAAAAAAACTGTGAGTTGAAAAATTAGAAATATTGGTTTAAATAAAAAAAAAAAACATTATAGATACAAATAAAACATTTCAGGGTAAAAAAAAAAATACTCTGACGAAGCATGATTCTTCATCTGATGTGTCAGCAGTGTTCCTGCCCTCTCTTTCTTGTATATTGTTCTTTTCGGAGTTTTAGGCCTAATGCAGCTTAAATATGGATATAGAGCTCCAATTGGCAAAAGCGCATAATTGATGACAGTAGGGCCATGGATTATTTTGTTATGAACAGTGGTTGCCATTGGATGCCATGGATACCAGGTTAACACTTTTTCTAAATGCTTGGCGATATTTAGAATAGAATAGAATAGAATAGAATAGAAATTTTATTTTGCAAATATGGGTAAATACATAATTGTTCCCAAGTGTTGCGTGATTACATAATATCCTTAACCACTTGCGCTCCACTAACATTTCCGGACTTTCGAAGGAGTATTTGACCAGCATAAAAGTATTTCTAGCGTGCCTTGCAACCAATCATGGTATTTAAAAAAAACTGCTTCTATCCGTTTAGAAGCTTGCCATTTCACTTTCCTTTCGGACTCTAAAATAGATACTCTTGATTTTTTTGAACAAACTGCACGTTTACTCGGTTACAAAAGTAATCTGATATATAATGTGGTTTACAATTAAATCCATTTTTTTTCTGTAAAATTCTTTGCTTCAAATTCAAATCTCAAATCTCAAATTCTTTATTGCGTACCATAATGTATATAAACTCTTTTGCAAAAAAAAAGGGCACTTTAGATTTTTTTCTCTACTTCAATGAAGAAGAACAAGAAATAGGTTTTATTAATTTGACGATGTATTGGCATGTTATTTGAAGCATCCTGGCATGATTCTTTACGTTCCAAATTTAAAATTTGAAATTAATAAAAGAAAAATAATGATTATTGTGGATTATTCTAAAATTGCTTTACTAATGGCTCGAATTGCTGAAACGATTTTTAACTGATTACGATATTTTAAAACTTTTTGGATATTTTCTGCAAATTAAACAATTTAATCTTTCTTTTTACATTAAATACCACTTTTTAATATGAGTGGTAAAGCGATAAGGGCCGGTAAAATTATAGCCCTACTTGAAGAAGGTTGTTCGCAAACTTACGTGTCTCAGCGGCTAAATGTGAGTCGTTCAACTGTCCAGAGGACTTGGCAACGTTATCAAGAGACCAGTTCGGTCAAAAGAAGACCCGGTTCGGGAAGAAAACGATGCAAAGAACATAGAGATGACCGCTTTTTGGTGAGTCAGGCGTTGCGGAATCGTAAGGCGTCAAGTGTGGACCTGAAGAAGAGCCTTGAAGAAGTAAGAGGAGTAGAAGTTAGCTTGTGGACGGTCAGGAGGAGGCTTTTGGCTGCCAATATCAGGAGTTACCGCCCAGCTCGGGAACTGTGCTTCATGGACTCTGGAGGACTGGAATAAAGTATTGTTTTCTGATGAAGCTAGAATCTCTTTGTGTGGAGAGGACCGACGCCGGCGAGTGCTGCGAAGACCACGGGAACGCTATGCGGAAGTGTGTTTCGAAGAAATCACTCCTTATGGCGGAGGCTCCGTTATGTTTTGGGCAGCAATTGATTCGACGGAGCGTACGGAGTTAGTTTTCATAGAAAATGGAACATTAAATGCACACCGGTACATAATGGAAGTCCTAATTCCATATGCACAACCCACATTGACTGCACTTGGGGAAGATACCATTTTTATGGACGACAATGCTCGCCCGCACCGTTCTGGCGATGTGGAAGCATACATGCCAGAAGTTGGGATCCGTCGTTTAGATTGGCCAGCTCGAAGTCCTGACCTCAATCCAATGGAGCATGTCTGGGATGTTCTAAAGAGACGGGTAAGATCAGTGCAACCTGCTCCACAAAACATCAGGGAGCTAAAAAGAGTCATTGCAGAAGAGTGGGAACGTATTCCTCAAAACGTTATTAAAAACATCATGGAAAGCATGCCCAGAAGGATTCAAGCTTTGATTTTGGCAAGAGGAGGTCACACTCATTATTAGGTTTTTACATTGTAACTTTACTTAATTAAAAAAAGTAAAAAAAAAATCTTGTCTTTATTGCCGACCACTTCTTATTGTTTGGGCATGTACATCGGTTTTAAAGAATCCATCGTTTTTTTTTCTTTTAATTGCCCCAATTCACGCGCATTAATTTACACGATTATAAGTATACATAGACTACGTCAAAGAAATAAATTTCATTTAATTAACTCAAATCGACCTTAGAACGTAAATTTCCTTAGGTCCCCTTTTTCTTTGCAAAAGAGTGTAGTTGGTAGGGAAGTAATTATATTAGTCGCAATTATGGCCTCGTCGGGCACAGCATAGGTCAAGTAGGAGAGAGGAGGAAGAGTCGTCTAATGTGACAAATTATATTATTAGTTATGTAGTTAGTAAGTTATACAATATATTTATTAATACAGAATTCAATTTAAGAATTATAATTATTGTTTTATAAATTATATACGTTTATTTATTTAGTAACATTAAAATAATCTTTTTTTTTGTTAAATTATTCATTCCTGTTTTATTTAGTTATTATTATAAATTACTTTGTCTTTGAGTAGATGTATTCTCAAGTCACAATTTTCAACCCAGATGGCCCTATAATGACCCTCGATCGTGCAGGCCTGAGTGTCATCACATCACCGGACATGCCTGCTGACATCAACGACGAGGCGGAGTGGTTCCGGGAGGCCATGTCCAACATATGCGACGTGGCAATACCCCGGGTCTAGCTCGGACGTGCCTCGCGCCAGGTATAATGGTGGTCACAGGAGCTAGAGACTCTGCTATTAGCGTGCGTTGCTGTGCGTCGCCGGTACGCTAGGCACCGAGGCTCCGTATCCGCCCTCCGGATACGAAAGCCATTCATTCAGGCGGAGCTGTGGAGCGGTACAGAGCGGCGTAGACCGCCCTCCAAGCGGAGATCCTACGGGCCATGCACTGGCCCGCGAGGAGTCGCTGGAGACTCTGAACAGGGAGACCCGTGGGGACGCCCATACAAGATGGTGCGGGAGAAACTCCGCCCATGGGCTCCCCCGCTGACGCAGTCTCCGGCCCCAGCTTGTGGGGGACGTGGTGAGCGCTCTGTTCCCTTCAAGAGGGGAATATACCCCCAGCCCTCGGGCCTCGACTAATGGGGCTCCTAAGCGCATGCATGGAAAGGGGCCAGTTCTCAGAACTGATGGACCTCGACACCGGGCTGCAGGCAGTCCAAGGAAGCTATGCCATCCTTGGATAGCAAGCTAACCAGGTGTTTATTGCATCTGGACAGGAACGACCTGCACCTGGTGACGTGGACCATCACGGGACACTGCTCGCTAAACAAACACTTCCACACAATAGGCATAACGGACAGTCCTCTGTGCAGTGCGTGCATGGAGACTGAGGAAACCGTAGCGCGCGTGCTTTTTGAATGCACAGGCGTCACCCAGATTAGAACAGAAACCCTCGGGTCACTCAGATCCTAAACAGATCTTCTGAACAGACCAGGAGACTTAATTAGATTCTGGAGGGAGGTGGGCTGGTTGGAATAACCATCAAACGGCCGCTATGTCCCATGCACAATGGTCCACCTTACGGACTAAGTGCGGAAACCAAACCCTATAACATAGATAGACATAGAAGACTCATCAGTTAAGCACACACGTATAAAGGAAGATGCAATCAAATGACGACCAATGGTAGCATCACCCTAGACAAAGCCTCGAAATCACACCACTTTCAAAGGCACTACAACATAATACATACTGAAGAACAATGTGATGACTCAGGCCCGAAAAAGCTGAGAGTATACACCGACGGATCGAAGATCGACTCCGGTACTGGAATTGGTAACTCATTCACCATATTTGTGACCTCATAGTGCGATTCTACCTTTATTTACCCATGATTATATTATTAATTTATTATGGTGGCACATATGCTACCATAATAACTTACTGGTCTGTAAATGTCCTATTGCAAGAGTTTGAGCATTTGTAAACTGGGATTTTGATAGTATTTCTAATATGATTAAAATAATATTTAATTATGATTAGCATGCCCATATGACAGCAAAACATGGAGAACTAATTTTATGACACCACCTATGTACAAATTTACCAATGTTTGCAAAGAAATAAATGATTTGATTTGATTTTGATTTGAGTTGACTGTGTAACTTACCTTGGCATGAGAATAGATGAGATCTTTTCTTTTTCCCACACATGTGTTGGGACCAAGAAAAGATCTCATTTGTAGGAAATTAAGAATATTATTAAGTAGAATGTACCACCCAAGCTTTGAGGTTCATGTCATTAGTAGATTCTATAATGAGTTATGCTCTTGACAGCTATGGATTAACATTCAAAACTAACTTGGATAAATTAGTAGCTCTTCAAATTTGATCCTTGAAACTACTTGTTACTCAAAAAAACTAAAAACAGTAGTAACAGAGATCATAAGAAACTATTTGAAATATGTAAAACTCTACCGATTACTTACTAACATAAGTATATTTTTACAGTTAACCATCATGGTATCCATGAGTATAACCTAACTCATGTAATCAACAACCATAACACACGATCTATGGCTACTGGCAAATTCAGTATACCCAGAGTCACTAGTTACTATGGTGACCGAACCCTAGAAAAACGAATACCATCTATAGAACAGTCTGCCAACAGACAAAAGGAGTGAATTGAACAATAATAATTGTAAATATAAATTTAAAAAAAATATTATTTAGAAATATGTTAAAGTTTATGCTACCTAAAAATAATATTTAGTTTTAAGTACCAAGTTTATTAAGTGTATAGAGACTCACCAACCCCACAATTAAACCACTACTACAGTTTTGTGGGGCTTAGTTTATTATACCTACCAGATATGAATATAGTTAAATAAATAATAATAATATTGTTCTTTGGGCCCTTACCATACACTAGGTAACAATCGCTCCCTGGAATTTATTAGTTTTGTTAGTTACGACTTTTGATCGATTTTTTGTGTCAAATACTCCACCGCGAGGCAGTACAATACCTTCTAGTTATGCAGCAATACCTCTAATTGAGTACCTTTGATATAATAGTTTTTTTGCTGGCATTTGAGAGCAATTAGTAAAAGCTTGCATACGTACATAGTGATTTCGAAAACAACGTATTCGATCGAATGATACAATGCGTCGCCACGGCACCAAACACAGATGAGAATTTAAATGTAATTAAGTACATACTCTTTGGTCGATATAATCCGGTACGTACGAATTACGATGTAACGTTACAGATCTTACAGGAAAGTTGGGTCCCGGGTAAGGCCTGGGCGGCATTGGGGAGCTCTGAGGCTGCGCGGGTCCCGGGTAACGCTGCTGGGGCTGCATGGCGCCAGGAGGGGGCGCCGGACTCGGCCCGCCGGCAGGAAAGCGTTGTGCCATGATTTTCACTGATTATATATTAAGCTTTATATGTACCTATAATCCACATAACTTAACAAAGCAGATTAGTTTGCCATTATTTTACAGCACAAATCTAAATTTCACCAATTAATTCAATATTAGTTATTGTTCAATACTGTCATGTCAATAAAATGTCAAACATAGGTACACAACACAAACGGTATTAGTGTTCTGTGTACACAAATGCACAACAATCAAGAAAGAGACACCATGGAATTAGTATATACTATCTGTAGTAATATCAAACCACTGCAAATAAGGCGAGCAGTGTTGCCAATCCGAAATAATGAAATAATATAGAATATTAATATAAGAAAACGTAGATAGATAATGAACAATTCTCTATCTAGGTCATTGAGTAAAAAAGTAAAAACACGGAGGCGCCGCGATATACTATACATAAGTTTGCTTATACAAATATGGGTGAAATACGAACTAGAATGTGAAATATCGTGTTATTTCACTCTTTCTAATGTGGTAATCGTATTTGATAAAAGAGACAACAATATTTCAGTTGTTCCTCATAATGGCAACATTTTGTTGAGACGTAGTAACAGTTGTAGGTAAGTGCCATATCCACCATATTATGCGACAAGTTCATGGTAGTTCTGCTGTCAAGTGGTTGTTTACTTTTTGTTTTATTGAGATTTGTGAGAAAATTACGTGGAGTTTTCCTTTAAAACTACATATATACGTTGGAAAACACCAATTCAACATGCCTGTGTGTTGTATTGTGAAGTGTGGTGCAAGAAAGAAGGAAAATCAACCTCAATTATCTTTGCACAGGTTAGTAGCCGGTTTTCATGCAATAATACATAAAGTGATAAACTTTCGATAAAAAAATTGCTAGGTGATCATTAAATACGGCTTAAATTTTAATATATGGGTTTATTTCCGTCCAACAGACCTTTTTATTATTTCATAATTTCATTCGTTTGTTTACAATGATATGTCATGGTGGAATAGTGTTGTACCGTTTCCGTAATAGTTTCTGATACTAGTTCCTTCGCTGCGCTGAAATGATATTGCTAGGTCCGGCCCGTGGTTTACAGCAAACTGTACTCTTTGGTTCATAGCACCGAGAGACCGTTCCGCAGAGTTTTATGTAGTGTATACGATTTTTT
Organism: Omphaloscelis lunosa; assembly: GCA_916610215.1. Taxonomy (NCBI): domain Eukaryota; kingdom Metazoa; phylum Arthropoda; class Insecta; order Lepidoptera; family Noctuidae; genus Omphaloscelis; species Omphaloscelis lunosa. Next base: position 23,001,894 of record OU744253.1, read on the forward strand.
TGTTGAAGTTTTTAAGATTAACAATACTGTAGTACATACATTTTATGTAACTTTTATGATTTCCGCGGCTCACGCTAATAAAGATCCCAGTCCGCATGATTTTATCCGACATCTTCAACAATAATCGTCAAATTTCAGCCAATTTACACAAAACTTTAATGAATTATACACTAAAACCTTCCGCATGAATCACTCCGTCCATTAGTGAAAATTTATTGAAAATCCGTTTAGTAGTTTTTGAATTTTTCGCGTTCAGACAGACAGAAAAACAGACAGACGCGGCGGTGTACTTTTTTTTATAATATATAAGGATGTGTATTATTCCGAATGTTCATTTATGATAAAATTGTTAAAAACTTAATTCACTAATGCCCGTTTTCACCGACAGCTAAGTGACACTTAAATGAATACCTAAATAAAACTGCACTGTTTTTCAACTCTCAGCGCTGAGTCTACCTTGAAAATCCAACAGTGAACTTTTATTAGGGATTCATTTAAGTGTCACTTAGTGAAGGTGAAAACAGGCATAAGACTTGCATGCTCACTCGATACTAAATATTTGGCTTTGTGTAAACGTTCACTTGCCAAACATTAGGTTTGCGTTACAAATATTTGTGTAAACTTTATTTGCTAAGTAATAATTCTATAAATGAAATTATAATTATGCGGAAAATTGTTTGAGAAGTGATAAATTGTCAATACTCGTTTTTTTCTGTTACAACGGACTATTAGCTAATATTTTTTTAAATATGATTCAACCGTGATATCTAGTAAGATTCGTTATACTATTACGTACTAGTATTGATACTCGAAATAGTAACACCATGTTCCCTGAATGACACAACCCTAGCATTGGCAGCCATTTTATGAGACATTTTGAGTTGTAGGTATGCACCTTTTTTTTGTAGGTATTTCCAGTCCATACTTATTATTATGTCTATGATCTAGGTACGTAAGAAAATGACATTACAGCAGGCCATAGACAAGTATTACCATTCAACTTCGTTCAGTATTCGTTCACCTTTAGTACCGTCTTAGTACGAATATTATCCTTTCAGAAGCAGGCCTGGTTTTGAACTGACTGGAAATTGAACGTTTTTCTAAAAGTTCGTAGTAAGTCCCCTGACGTCTCTTTGTTATTTTTATTTTCTACAAATTTTATCCCTTGCAGTTTTTTTATAGCCTCCCTCCAAAATCTATGGTGCTGAGACGCGGCTGTTACCGCATTCCGCAGAGGTTTACCTTTATTCTTTACCCGTAAGATATTTTTTGACGATTTATTTGATTCATTGACCAAATCAAATAAATCGTCAAAAAATGATACCATTTCTGCCGTATTCTTACAAGTTGGGCTGACTTGCCATCGGCTTAATGAGCTGCAACAAAAAAGTAACATGCTATTTAATTTATAGTCTATGTTATAATCTCGGAGACGGAGATTATGGATTAAATGACAGATTTCATCTGAATCATCTAACTTTTTATTTATGTTTTCTATTTCGAATATAATATTATCAAATTTTTGAAAGTGTCCAGTTAACGTATCGTTCGTTAATTTAAGATTTAGTCATTTCTTTTTCAGTGTAATCTTTGTAAAAACACTTTTGTGTTGAAATACGCCGTCTCATTTTTTGAAAATTTCTTTTGCATTTGTGCATTCTTGAATTATTGATAAATGTTTGTCTGTTATAATAATAATAATAACCCCACCGCCGTATCTCTACGTTGACGTCGTGGTGGGGCTTGCGCGCTCCGAACTCTAGGTCTGTGCCGGTAGAGTTTACTTTGCCGGAACGGGTCTGGGATGAGGAGCCAGACCAAGAGAGATACAAAAACCCGCAGGGCAGCATGTGGCGAGCTGTTGGGCAGTAGCGACCCCACGGACCCTATCTCCCGGGAGAAGTCTTGTTCCTCACCTCTGGCTTGCCTTTATTGGCTGGCTGGAGTGAACACTGACGAGGAACGGAGCTCCCACCTCATTCTTGCCTTAATTGGCCGGCTTGAGTGGAGATTCGCAAGAGCAAACGTGCTCGGAGGAAGGAAGTATTCCAGTAAGTGCTCGTAGGGATCTTGACCATCTTCCGGGCTCTGGGATTGTTCTGAAAGCCGTGAAATACCTCTCCACTCCTCAAGCACCCCAGGACATGTTGCCTCCTTGTCGCTACGTCACTATGTGCTAGCGACCGTTTCCGGGGGCCCATTATTGAGTGTGCCAGTCACCCCCTGCCATTTTATCCGTGTAAATATAAAACATTGATCAGGCAGGGGCTATAGTCCTTCCATAGTTCCAGTTAACCAGTCCACTTTAGCCACCCAAACCCATAGTCCAATATCTTTGTTACCATATCCTGCAATAGTCCTACACCAACCGGGGGTTGTCCTTGGGTGCACTTGCATAGCGCGAACAGGGATAATCGTCGGTTGGTGCCCCATTTAAATCAAAACGTCTAACAGGCCTCTGCGAGTTGGCTTCGGCCCCTCGTATGCCTTCAAAAGGACCGGGACCCCCATGGTCCCGAGATATGTTAAGACAAAAATATAATAATAATAATAACCCCACCGCCGTATCTCTACGTTGACGTCGTGGTGGGGCTTGAGCGCTCCGAACTTTAGGCTTGGGCCGGTAGAGTTTACTTTGCCGGAACGGGTCTGGGATGAGGAGCCACACCAAGAGAGATACAAAAACCCGCAGGGCAGCTTGTGTCGAGCTGTTGGGCAGTAGCGACCCCACGGACCCTATCTCCCGGGAGAAGTCTTGTTCCTCACCTCTGGCTTGCCTTTATTGGCTGGCTGGTGTAAACACTGACGAGGAACGGAACTCCCACCTCATTCTTGCCTTAATTGGCCGGCTTGAGTGGAGATTCGCAAGAGCAAATGTGCTCGGAGGAAGGAAGTATTCCAGTAAGTGCTCGTAGGGATCTTGACCATCTTCCGGGCTCTGGGATTGTTCTGAAAGCCGTGGAATACCTCTCCACTCCTCAAGCACCTCAAGACATGTTGCCCCCTAGTCGCTACGTCACTATGTGCTAGCGACAGTTTTTAGGGGGCCCATTATTGAGTGTGCAAGTCACCCCCTGCCATCTTATCCATGTATATTATATATACATTTTTATATATACATTGGTCAGGCAGGGGTCATAGTCCTACCATAGTTCTTGATAACCAATCCTCTATAGCCAGCCAAACTCATAGTCCAATTTTTTGTTCCATATAATATACATTTTATTTTACATCGGTCAGATTCGACAATAACATATAATTTAGTTGAGTATATATTGTGGGAGACTGGTGCCTAAGGGCTCGTGGCCTGTGTTTCAGGACACCAGGTTCCCACTCCTTTTAAATTTTCATTTTACAAATTATATACTATGCGCGCTGACAGAATGTAGTAAGGTATGACATTTTATAGTTTTTATTTTAAATTGTTAGTAGATGTGTACAGTATGTGTGATTGAGTGGTGTGTGGGTGTGTAAGTGTGTGGGTGTGTTAGGAGTGTATGATTCTGTGTTTAGGTCTTTGTAAAGATATTTTCAGTATCATTATAATTTAATTTTAGTAGCCAGTCAGTTAGCCTCTTTTTGCATTTATGCTTTGTGAGACTATAGATATGTAACACCTTATTAGTTTTATTATATAAGTAGCCACCTAGGTAGCAAAAGAAACGCTTTGCAAAAATAGTTTTGTGACGTAGATGATGGCGCTCCACTGGGTCATATCGTCTTTTCCCCCTGGACAGCGTTGGATTGTAAACCAAGAGTGTATGTTGTTTCAACAGAATGTGCAATATAAATAGCTGGCGCACTGTCAGGACTTCATTTTCTTTGTATAGCTGTTCAGTGGGGTAGCGATACGGGCGAAAAGACGACACGTTATGCATTAAATAATTATTGATTTTGCTTTTGCATTACATACCTACTTTTAATTTTCCATCTTTGGAAATTTCTTTGTCATCATAATCTAAAATTGTTAACACCTGTATTTGTTCTAATAAAATAAAATTGGAATAAAATAAAAGTAATTTTCGCCCTTTAATATTGGCAAAAGAAAATTATTTGTATTCATCATATTTTTATGTGTGTAATACTTACTTACTCCTTTTATTAGTGGCCCATAGCCTTTGTTGGAGCAAGTAATAGAGTAATTGATACGACTGACTTTTAGAACTTTTTCAATCAGCAAAAGAAATATATCAGAATATTGATGAACATAGGCCAAAGAGAGAGTTGTAGGCCACACTTTATTAAACAACAAATTCTCATACTACCAGCAATACATATACTGCAAAGTTGTATATTCGTTAGAAAAAATAGGCACCTCTTCAAACCTAATATCAAGAAAACGAAGAAGACGCGACGCCTGCAGCCTAGGCAACAGTTGCGAAGGCTGCGCCCTACATGCGCTGTACCCCAGGCCTAGAGCGCGACAGCGCTGCAGTCGTCAAAAATAATAATAATGACAATTGCATATTTACGTGACATGTAAATATAGGAAAAGTGTTTTAGTTTATTTTTGTAGTATGTGCGTGTATATACAGTTTGTTATTATATTTTTTTAGGTAAGTTTAAGTTTAAGTGTTTTTAATTAATACTAGCTGCGCCCCGCGGTTTCACCCGCATAAGTCTCGATCCCGTGGAAATATCGGGATAAAAAGTATCCTATGTCCTTCTCCGGGTCAAGGTCTATCCATATCCCAAATTTCATCCAAATCCGTTTAGCCGTTTTAGCGTGATGCCGTGACCAAGGGAAATAGGGATTCATTTTTATATATATAGATTATATGTTCAGTATACACTCGAGAGCAATGAATCCGGGTCACTTAAAGAATCCTAAAAATCTCGGAAACTAAAAATGCTAGGTTAATGCAATAAATTGTATTTAATAGACAATGTAATACTCCTTAAATGAAAGTAAAAAAAATATGAGTCACCATACATTTTATTAACACAAAATTACATAAAGAAAAAAACTGCTGATCTCTCCTTAAAACAAAAATAGGAAACATGAAATTTTTGAACTTTATTACGATTTGTAAAGTGTAGTTACCAGTCAACCTGCCACATCGCTTGATGTCCAGCTGGTAAGATGTCCACATTGCTCACAGGCACGTTTTTTTAAAGGCGAACGGGGGCTGAGGATACACTATGGCAAGATCCACAAACCACATAGTGTACCATTGTACCCCACAGCTACATCCACAACATCAACACCTTTAGAGAAAACCTTGTGGAAAACGTTTGCAAAATTAAAAAAAATCTACCTCAGTGTTAAAGAGAGTTCCCCGAGGCGCGAGGTCTGTTGCACTGAATCTGGCGTAATGTCTCCGTCTTGCGACCCAGGAGAACTCACAAAGTGCCTGGGAGCAATTACTTACATTTCCATATAGGATTCTGCATGTCTAAAATTTGGCAAATAAGAGAAAAGGTTTTTTTTAGTTGCCAAATAACAAACCAAATTAAAGAAAATTGTAATATAGTTAATTGACTCAGGCGTGACCTTGCGGAAATCCATTATAAAATGATGATGTGGATATATTTAGTAACCTGTTCCACTTAGCGTTCAACAGTGTAACGTTACATAACGTTACATAACGTAAGCTATACAGCGAATCCCTTACAGCTAAGTTTCAGCCCCTGCAGCTTGGTTTCGGCTCAAGAGGGGGCTGTGAGGCTACCGTGCATGCCCTTTCTACCTTTTTGAACTCCAACAAATGTAAGGTTATCCTTAAGGTTGATGTTAAGAATGCCTTTAACTCTGTTAACGGGGACACTGTGTTGGCTGAAGTCAAAAAGTAATTACCCGAACTTTATGGTTTCTTGTGGCACTGTTACAGGTATCCCTCTTAATTACTAAACGAGGACAATGTTGTGGAATCTGCAGTAGGATGCAAACAAGGTGACCCTCTCGGGTAAGTCATTTTCGGCTTGGCTATCCATCCAATTATCCAGAAACTAAATTCAAAATTTAACGTGTGGTATTTAGATGATGGAACGCTAGGAGGTGATGTAGACACTGTTTTGAAAGATCTACAACTCCTCAAACAACAATTCAAATCCATTGGCTTGGACCTTAACCCATCAAAATGAGTAATTTTCCTTTCTGACATTACCAATAGACAATTGACCCTTGAAAAATTTAATGTAATAGCCCCATAAATCAAAATTTTAGAAATAAGTTCACTTCAGCACCTAGGTTCCCCAATTTTAGAAGACAGTTTTTCTCCTTTCATCTACGAAAAAATCAAAAACTTCAACAACGTTTCGGACAGACTTTACTAAATTAATTTACATTCAGCATGCACCTTGATTAGATACTGTTGTTTTGGTCCTTTTATATATTTTCTACGCTCATTCCTTTTATGGAAGCAGTCACACCTCGTGGACAAAATTGACCAAATTATTCGCAGCACGTTAACATCCATTTTAAATGTGGCCCTGGACGACCAAGCGTGGCTGCAAGCCACACTACACATCCGTTTTGGTGGCTTCGGCGCCCGCAAAATTACCAGTATTAGCTTACCCGCGTTCCTGTCCTCTGTTCACAGCACTGAAAAGTTGACCGGGAAAATTTTAGCCCCCTGCCTGGTTAACTCTGAAGTGCCGTGCTTGACCGAATAGGAGAACGCCTGGAAAGCGACTTGCCCGAATATAGATCAGCCAGTGAACCCATCTTCCCAGAGGCAGTGGGATGAGCCGCTCTGCAGGTTGGTACGGGACAATCTTATTAATACCAATACTGCTGAGCGTGCCCGCCTGCTGGCTGTGGGTGAGTGGGAGTCGGGCCTCTGGCTTCAGGCGCTACCGTCACCCAACATAGGCACTATGCTGGGTGATACCACCTTCCGGCTCGCTACCTGTCTGTGTCTGGGCGCTCCTTGTGTGGCTCTGCATCGCTGTTAATGCGGTGAAGGTGTTGACTGTCTCGGACACCATGGCCTATCCTGCAATAAGAGCGCAGGCCGGACTGCACGCCAGCATCAATGACATCATCCGTCGTGCTCTTGTCACCAGCTGCCAGCTGTTTTAGAACCCAATGGCTTGGCACGCGACGATGGGAAGAGACCAGACGGAATGACCATGATGCCTTGGAAGGTAAGTAGGCCTTTGGTGTATGATGTAACGTGTGTCGACGCCCTTGCGCCATCCCATCTTCCTAGCACGGCGGCCTGTGCTGGGGCTGCTGCTGCAGGTGCGGAAAACCTCAAACGGCGCAAATACTCCAATCTTATTGGGTCTTATATGTTTGAGCCGTTTTGGGATTGAAACACTAGGGCCATGGGGTTCGAGTGCCCACCTAGTTTTTCAAGACATCGCCAAGCGGCTGGTCGACTCTTCGCGTGACCAGAGGGCTGGCCTATTTTTTGGCCAAAGAATCAGCATTGTCATACAACATGGCAATGCTGCCAGCCTTTTGGGCACTTTTCCTATTAACAGCGATGCGGATGAATTTTTTGAAGCCATAAAATATGATCCCCCCCCTTCCTTTTTATATACTTGTACATATTATTATTCTTTCTTTATTTAATTTTGAAATGTTATTTACATTTTTAAATATTTATATAAAAACAAAAAAAAAACATTTAAAAATATTAAAAAAATAGTAGCCCACCGGTATCGGGAACAGTTTCCAAGCTGCCGGTGGTCAGGGCTCCTGAGAGAGGAACCTCCTAACAATACGCGCCGTGTCCAGGAGTACCGCTTTCTGGATCAAGCCCTTGATCCAGCTGCCTAACGAGAGCCTCCTCAGGTATTGGTCGAGGATCTTGGCTATTATACCATTGGCCGTCACGACTATAAGCACAATGATTGCTGCATCCACATCCCACGTGTCGACAACCACGCGAGCCAGGTCAAGATACTTAATCTGTTTATCTTTTTCAGCTTTCACGAGGTTCTCGTCGTGCGGGGACCGCTATATCAATAATCATTGTGCGATGCTCTAATCGATCTATCACCACTATGTCTAGCTTATTGGCAAAAATAGTCCTTTCAGTGATGATAGATCGATCCCAATACAACGTGATATTGCCATTTTCGAGGACTGGGTCAGGCACGTACCTATAGTACGGTACTTCCAATTCCACAAAACTGTATTTCAGAGCAAGTTGGTGGTAAATAATCCTGGCTACAAGGTTGTGTCTATGCAAGTAGTCTCCGTTAGCCAGACGAGAACAGCCAGATATAATGTGTTGGATTGATTCCCCGGGACGGTGGCATGCCCGACAGGTGTCAACCTTGCCGTCCTTCACAATATATTTCCGGTGGCTGTTCGTCATTATAACTTCGTCCATAATCGCAAAGACAAAACCTTCGGTTTCCCCAAAGAGGCCACCGAATCGCAACCAAGATACGGACGCTAACAGGTCTACATCGGGCCCATGTAAGGCCCGATAATAGCGCCCGTGAAGCTCTTTGCTCTGCCATACCTCCTTGCGGTCATTAGTATCTAATACTATAGGTTTGCGCCAGTTCTCGTTAGCCAAGGATAGCGGGGTGAGGCCCTTGTCCACCGAGTGAGACCACATCTCGGTGCATCCCCATGTCAGCTTCTAGGAAGTATTCCCTGAGACTGCATACCTCACGGTTATGCAGGGTCTTAGTATTTAAGAAGCCTCGACCTCCGCACTTACGCGGGATATACAGTCTCATTACCGATGAACGTGGGTGATGCACCCGATTTGCGGTCAGCAGTGTGCGGACCCTCCTATCCAGGGCGTCAAGTTCCGTCTGACTCCATTTGAGTATGCCGAAAGAGTACATCAAAACTTGCATGACCCAACCGTTGAAGGCGCGCACCTTGTTTCCACCTGATAAAAGACTATTCAATACTTTATTCAGGCGGCTAAAAAAGCGCTCCTTCAGCGATTGCTTCGTCAGCAGCGTTGATACCAACGCTTCCGACATACCTAAATACTTGTAGGTTTCGTTTGAAGAGAGGGATCTTAGGTGTATGGAATCCGAAAGGTGGGTTTCCACGGATTCCACGATCTCTCCTCGTTTTAAATACATGACCGCACATTTGTCCACACCAAATTCCATCCTGATGGCGCTACTGAAAGTTTCGGTTACCTTCAGTAGCTCCAGCAGTTGCAAATTGTTGGGGGCAAAGAGTTTCAAGTCATCCATGTAAAGGAGATGAGATATAACCTGACCACCTCTCCTCAATCGATAACCTAGCCCTGAATTCTCCAACAGTATGCTTAGAGGATTCAAGGCTAGGCAGAAACAAAGTGGACTCAAACTGTCACCCTCGAATATACCTCGCTCGATCCTTATCGGCTTGCTATTCCTCAGAATATGTCGACATCCTGGATAGTGAAGCACCGTCCTCCATTGCCCCGTCTATGACATCAGGAAGGTGCGTAAAGTTGCATCTACTTTATACAACTCCAGCACCCTCATGAGCCATGTATGTGGCACCGAGTCATAGGCCTTCTGATAACCTATCCAACATTTCGACTGATCCCTTCAGGAACGAGGAACCTGCTGGCTAATGGCCATATCGATGAGGAGTAACTCCTTAGTACCGCGGGTCCCGTTCCTAAATCAATTTTGAGAGGCAGACATGATGGAGTTGGTATGTTTGTTAATTTTAGCTCTCAAAATGGATGTAAAAACTTTATAGACCGTCGGTAGACAAGTTATCGGTCTATAATTTTTGGGTTCCACACTACTACCTGATTTATGGAGCAGGTGGGTTATTCCTGTCGTTAGGAACTGGGGCAGCGACCCTGACTCTAAAGCTGACTGGAACTGAGATGCCAAACGGGCGTGCGACCTTTGGAGCCACTTTATCCAAAAGTTGTGCAGCCCTTCCGGCCCTGGTGATTTCCAGTTAGGTTACGGACGGACTGCACGAGCTACATCTTGGGGGCTGATGGTGAGTGCCCCCATTTCTGATATTTGCTCGCACGCTCATTCGATTTCCCAGGTCCAATCGCCTTCGGTGTGATTGACAGGCGCCGATCAGATGCTCCGCCTAAACGAACACATGGCGTCATCATCCGGCAGGCGCGTGTCAATCACACCTTGGTCCGGTCGCTCCCAATCCCTGTAAGCCCACCTTTCATCGCTCTGGAATGTGCGATTCTGAGTGTACCGCTCCACTCTCCGTCTGTATCGTCGAATACGGTTTGCCCATGCATAGATCTTCTGCTTCAGGAAGTCGATACGCTCTGTGACGCAGGTCAGATAATCTTGTGAACTGATATCAGTCCCCGAGAACGCCCGCTTCACAAAGCACATCTCTCTAGGGCGAGTATTGCCCTCCCTGAAGCGGATTAGCTTGCCAATGAGTACTCTAGCCTCACCGATTCGACGCTCAATCCTGCACTGCCAAGCTGGTACAGCTGGTTTTGGTCGTGGAGCTCTATCGCTGTTGGGGAATTTGACATGCCGCTACAGCTGCACAGTACAAGATCGAGTGGGTATCGGCGAGATCTTTACTGCCGTCAAAACAATTGGACAGCAGCGAGTCTAGAGTACACACCAGCGCCTTATTTTTCTTGTGCATGGGCAAACGAGGTAAATGTGGTCTAAATCCAGGCGGAATGGAACGGTACTCCCGGAAAGCAGCCTCCAAAGTGCTCCTCAGTCATGCATTGCATTGGGAACTCACGGATATAACCCCGTCATCATCCTCTTCACCAACGCGATCGGGTCGCGGTGAAGAACCGGGTAAGCTTTGCAATTGCACCGTGACCAGTGGCGAAGCAGGTGTAACATGGTTATTCCGTGATTCGAGGCGTAGTCAATCAAGAACGGCGTCATCCAGCATATGGTTACGCTGGATGACCCGCACTTGATCCGATAGTCGTTGCGCCGACACGTTGACTGCTGCTTCAAGCACCTGAAACAGAGAGAGCATCCGACCACGGTACGCAGTCAGGTTACTTCCCCCCTCTGTAGCCCTAAAGTATGCGCGCATGACATTTTCGTTGACAGTTTGTGTCCCCCTCATGCGCTGCAGACTTCCACCGGGAGCGGGGACCCTATGAGAGCCCGGTGGGCCTCGAAGTCCTAAGCTGGCCGGTGGACGGCCTCTTCCGCGCCGACATACTGGTGGTGGTGTCGTCGGCGGCGAGAAGTAATCGTCGCTTGAGCTCGACGCAACTGTAGCGGCCGGTATCACTGGGCTCACGTCTGGAGCAGGTTCCGGCATCTGCAAGGCGGAGCTGAGCGACGAACCCGAAGATGTCGGGTGTGTGTTTTGTATCAATCGTCGTGCCCGACTTCGAGTCAGCATTGCATTGTTCTCCGTCTATAATTTTTCTGCTTACATCAAGGTATCATCTTTCGATTTTGTTGCCAATTTTAGTTTTTCCAGGAACACATTTCACAACTGTATGTCATATTTAATGTGTGAAAATCAAATAAATCGGTAAAAATACTATAAATATAATACGGACAAAAAAAAACTATGACAGTCGGCTTGACAGTCGGGCCCATTGAGATAGAAAGAAACATGGAGGCGCCGCGATATTCTATACATAAATTTGCTTATACAAATATGGGTGAAATACGAACTAGAATGTGAAATATCGTGTTATTTCACTCTTTCCAATGTAGTAATCGTATTTGATAAAAGAGACAACAATATTTCAGTTGTTCCTCATAATGGCAACATTTTGTTGAGACGTAGTAACAGTTGTAGGTAAGTGCCATATCCGCCATAATATGCGACAAGTTCATGGTAGTTCTGCTGTCAAGTGGTTGTTTACTTTTTGTTTTATTGAGATTTGTGAGAAAATTACGAGGAGTTTTCCTTTAAAACTACATATATACGTTGGAAAACACCAATTCAACATGCCTGTGTGTTGTATTGTGAAGTGTGGTGCAAGAAAGAAGGAAAATCAACCTCAATTGTCTTTCCACAGGTTAGTAGCCGGTTTTCATGCAATAGTACATAAAGTGATAAACTTTCGATGAAAAAATTGCTAGGCGATCATGAAATACGGCTTAAATTTTAATATATGGGTTTATTTCCGTCCAACAGACCTTTTTATTATTTCATTGGTTTGTTTACAATGATATGTCATGGTGGAATAGTGTTGTACCGTTGTCGTAATAGTTTCTGATACTAGTTCCTTCGCTGCGCTGAAATGATATTGCTATGTCTGGCCCGTGGTTTACAGCAAACTGTACTCTTTGGTTCATAGCACCGAGAGACCGTTCCACAGAGTTTTATGATGTGTATACGATTTTTTTGTTGAACTCTTTAAGATGAACAATACTGTAGAACATACATTTTATTTAACTTTTATGATTTCCGCGGCGCACGCTAATAAAGTTCCCAGTCCGCATGATTTTTTCCGACATCTTCAACAATAATCAAATTTCAGCCAATTTACGCAAAACCTTAATTAATTATGCACTAAAACCTTCCGCATGAATCACTCCGTCCATTAGTGAAAATCGATTGAAAATCCGTTTCGTAGTTTTTGAGTTTTTCGCGTTCAGATAGACAGAAAAACAGACAGACGCGGCGCCGGCGGTGGACTTTGTTTTATAATATGTAAGGATGTGTATTATTCCGAATGTTCATTAATGATAAAATTGTTAAAAATTTAATTCACTAATGCCCGTTTTCACCGACAGCTAAGTGACACTTAAATGAATACCTAAATTAAACTGCACTGTTGGATTTTCAACTCTCAGCGCTGAGTCTACCGTTGAAAATCCAACAGTGTACTTTTATTAGGGATTCATTTAAGTGTCAGTTAGTGAAGGTGAAAACAGGCATAAGACTTGCATGCTCGCTCGATACTAAATATTTGGCTTTGTTTAAACGTTCACTTGCCAAACATTAGGTTTGCGTTACAAATATTTGTGAATACTATTTGCTAAGTAATAATTCTATAAATGAAATTATAATTATGCGGAAAATTGTTTGGGAAGTGATAAATTGTCAATACTTGTTTTTTTCTGTTACAACGGACTATTAGCTAATAATTTTTTAATATGATTCAACCGTGATATCTAGTCAGATTCGTAATACTATTACGTACTAGTATCGATACTCGAAATAGTAACACTATGTTCCCTGAATGACACAACCCTAGCATTGGCAGCCATTTTAAGAGACATTTTGAGTTGTAGGTATGCACCTTTTTTTTGTAGGTATTTCCAGTCCATACTTATTAAATGTCTATGGTCGGGCCACAGATTTATTATTATAAATTAAAATAATAATAATAAACATATTATATGGAACCTTCGACCATGCCCGCGAAATTCAAAGGTTCTTATGTTTTTTTCATTTTGTAGGTCAGTCTCAGATCTCATGTTAATGATTGATTCATTGGCGGTCATAAAAGATGGCCTCCCTCCATTTCTTCCACATCTCACGGTTACCTAAATAACATATCAAATTATTTGCTGCTAAGAATGTCAATTTCGTGAATTTATGACATTATACACCATCACTGAGAATTGTATTTACGATTTTAATTATTAACATTCTGTAAATATTGTAACGCGGCAACCCCAAGACCATAAGGATAATAATAATGTTGGCTGCACTGTCAGCCACATCCAATCGGATGAGTGCGGAAACAGTAGAGAGGTTGGCGACATTGTTATGCGCAGCGAATCAGGCGCCGAGATTCCTACCGTGGAGCAGGCGCCAAATAGCGTAGCGGGGGTAGAGGAGTCTACTGGTGACACTGACATGTGTATGACGCGGCGTGTTTCGAACCGCCCTCGTAAAAAGCCGGCCATCTTAGACCTCTAATGTTCTGTTTAAAGCCTAACGTATTCCATTATGTGATTTTCCATTTTGTTCTTGTTTTGTTCATTAAAGTAGTGTGAAATTTAGCAAGGATTTTCACTCAGAGGCCCGAACCCTATGCCCGTCGGCTACATTTGGCGTCCCAACAGTAGGGGCCTCTGACGACACGTGCTTGCAAAATTTTTTTTTTTTTACGAAGCATAACGCCCCATTGGCGTCTGTTCTCCAGGAGAAAGCCTTCGTTTACGCCTACAGGTGGGAACTTCGGAACCTGAAGCACCAGGAGTGGCGTTTCCGGCGAACGAAAATTTTCGCTACGTGGTTCCGTTTCCGTTGTAAGTAAAGCAACGATGCCAAGAAATACGAGATCCAAGAATCAGGAAGGAGAGTTAGAGGCAGAAGAGGAAACAGAGATGTCCACGTCGATCACTATGGACCAGGGTCAGTTTGCAACCCTTATGAACTCACTGCAGCAGAGTCAGGCAGAGATTTTTGCGAGGCTCATCCAGGAGGTTAGGACTTCGACACCTGCACCTGACGTGTCTATGACAACACCCGCCGCAAACTTCTCAAAGTGCACTGCGCGATTTAACGGATCGTCGGCTGACGTCGACGGATTTATCGACGCGATAGAAGTGTACAAGAACTGCCTACATCCTATTATACCTTATCTGATGATAACGCTGTCAAAGGACTCTCCATGTTGCTAGTAGACTCAGCAGCATTATGGTGGCAAGGCATAAAATCCAGCACCACATCATGGTCGGACGCGATGCAAAAACTAAAAAGCGCATTCGGAGAGCATCGTCCGCCATTTCGCATATATTTAGAGTTGTTTTCATTGCGACAAAATACCGACACAACGGATTTATTTATATCGAAGACAAGAGCGCTTTTATCGAGATTGCCACAAGAAGATCTACGTGAAAAAGTTCAACTAGATATGGTATACGGGCTTCTCGATCGAAGAATAAAAAAGCGGCTCGATCGTAACTCCATATCATCTTTCGACCAGCTACTACACCGTGCCAGAGCGATCGAGGAATCGTTAGTAGACAGCCCATGTGACAAGACACCGGCACTGACGCATCCGAGCGCCAGTCACCAATCTACCGTCACCGGCTCTCCTTCAACTTCGGCACCAAGTGATAAAAACACTCGCAGCAAAAGACTGTCGTGTAGTTACTGCAAGAAATGGGGACTGAAAAATCGCAGTGCAAGCAACTAATAAGCCACAATAAAAGTGATAACGTAAAAAGTGATAACGGTAATAGTGATGAAAACATAAACACAAATAAAGCTATTCAATGTTATGGGTGCGGTACCCCTAACGTTATAAAATCTAAGTGCGAAAAGTGTAAATCCAGTTCTCAAAATGCATTCTGTTCGGTTACGACAACTAGTGATAACGTAAATTCAAAAGTGCGCGGTTCCCGTCATCGCGTTATCATGCGAGATGAATGCACGTCGCCGTCGGGCGAGCCGAGATCGACAGCCGAAAGCGTTCCGTCCGCGCTTCCCGCGCCGGCCTCGCAGAGTCCGTGCGGCCGCGCCGGGAGTTCCGGCGCCGGGGCTGCTCGTTGCCTAGCGACCAACCGCGAGCGTACTGATAACGTTCCGCGCGATCGAAAGTCGCCGGGCCCTCCTCACATCGTTCCTGCCGGTACCACAGGTAACCTAGCGTCTTGCAACGTTGGGGGTCACTTAAAACTTTATTGTGATTGTGTTACCGAACTGAGACATAATAATGAGCATTCTAGTGTCAGTAATAATGTTTGTTATAATAATAATATAGACACTAAGTTTCCTGTAAATTCAGACAATACCCTTTTGCAGCATGGACACGTAATTCAATCAGATGATAACAATAATGCTGCCATATCATGCTGCATGAATGTTAATAGAAATATTCAAGGTTCATATAATATTCAGGGTGATTGTGTATGTTCATATTGTTGTAATAATAATGTTCATAAATATTCAGGATTAAGCTCGGTAAATGTTAATAAAAAATTTCTAGGTTCGGATAATATTCAATGTGACGGTTTATATTCATATTTTTGTAATAATAATAATGTTCATAAATGTTTAGATTTAAGCTCGGTAAATGTTAATAGAAATAATAATCTACCAAATGGTAAGAAACACCTCGCGTCTGCACAGGGTCGAACTCAGGGAGGTTCAATTAAGGGGGAGCCTAATAATAATAGACCTTTGATGCAAATAGGTATTTTGGGGGAAAATGGGACAGCATTACTGGACACTGGGTCTAGGGGCTGTATTGCCGGTCACACACTTTTTCGTATTTTAATGGAAAAAGGTCATCCTTTACACATTCGCCTGGCGGATGGCTGCACGCGTCTGATGGAGGTGCTTGTTACAAAGGTACAGGTGAAACTTTTTCATAAAGTTGTGCCCACCGAGTTCATAATTTTCCCCGAAGCGAAAGATAATGAAACACTTTTAGGTATCGATTTTATTAACAGTGCCGGTCTTGTTATCGATTTCAAGCAGTGCCTTTGGCATTTTTCGGATAGTAGAGATCAAATGTATACATTGATTTCAGAAACCCTTTTGCCTCGTCATTCATACGCCGCGTTGAATGTTTTACGCGATGACGAGGGTGCAGGTTTAGAGGATCAGGAGCGTGAGGAACTTGCCCAATTACTTACGGATTTTCATGAGATGTTTAATCCAATTGGGGAGCCGACTCCATATGGGGAGCATCATATAGACACGGGAAATAGTTCTCCGATAGCGACGCCTCCATATCGCCTGACACCTGCAAAGAAGGAAATTATGCAGCAAGAACTTACTAAGATGTTGGCTGAAGATATTATTGAAGATTGCGAATCTGCATGGGCTGCTCCAGCCTTACTAGTACCTAAACGTGACGGCAGTTTTCGTTTCTGCATCGACTATCGAAAGTTAAATTCAATTACGAGAACGGACGCCTATCCAATGCCTCGCATTGATGAACTGCTGCAATCTACTAAACGTGGACGTTGCCACATGAGTACAATAGATTTGCGATCCGGGTACTGGCAAGCATCAGTTAAGGAGGAGGATAGGGATAAGACGGCTTTCGTCACTCCTTTCGGAACCTTCCGTTTTAAGAGGATGCCGTTCGGTCTGAAGAACGGACCAGCCACTTTTCAGCGTTTGATAGACAGAATGCGATCCGGTTCAGCATTAAAGGATGTTACAATACTAGGGTATTTAGACGATTTGTTAATTATAACGCAGGGGGATTTTTCCAGGCACCTGGAAGACCTGCGAATAGTTTTTGAACAGCTGATGAAGTTCAAATTGCGTGCGTACCGAGAAAAATGCGTATTTGCAAGAGAATCTGTTAAATATTTAGGTCATGTGATCTCACAAGAGGGAGTCTCAGCTGATGAAGGGAAGATTCAAGCGATCTTAGAGATGAAAGAGCCGTCTTCACTGGGACACCTCAGAACATTCATACAAACATGTTGCTGGTTTAGGAAATTCATTCCAAAGTTTTCAGAGGTAGCAGAGCCACTGACAAGGCTGACGAGGAAAAATCAACTTTGGATATGGGGACCAGAACAAGCTGAAGCTTTTAGTAATTTAAAAAGACTTCTGACGTCAGCGCCGATCCTCATACAGGCAGACTACTCTAAACCATTCATCCTGCGCACAGATACGAGCAACTACGCGATAGGCGCAGTGTTGCTCCAAGGAGAAAAGAATGAAGAACGATCTATTGAATTTGCCAGTCGTTTGCTGTCAGCAGCAGAGCGAAATTATTCGACCACGGAGCGGGAGGCTCTGGCGGTCGTTTGGGCAGTCGACCGTATGCGGGGCTACATTGATGGCCATCCAGTTATCATAGCCAGTGATCATCAACCCTTGAAATGGCTGCTGTCATTAAAATCGCCTACGGGTCGTTTGGTGCGTTGGGCACTAAAACTGCAGGCCTATGACATCCGGTTTGAATACACTCCCGGAAAAGTAAATGTGGTGGCCGACGCACTCAGCCGCCCTGTCTGTACAGATGAGTCTCGCGAAGCCTGTGGAATATGTTCCGTTATTATTGATTTTCCTACGCGAGATCTTAAGGAGCTACGTGCAGCACAAGAATCTGACCCAGTTTTCAATAAAATTATAAAAGAATTAGAAGGTACAGAAGAAGTATCCTCTCGTCGTTGGACTGAACGTGGTTATCTTATGGAACGTGGTATCCTTTACCGCTATAACCCAGATACAGACAACGAGTCACCGCAGTTGGTGATACCTGTAAGCATACGTGAGGAGATTCTGAGAGAATGTCATGATGCTCAAATTGCAGGTCATCCTGGTATAGAGAGAACGTACCAAAAGATAGCTCAAAACTATTATTTCCCTGGTATGAGAAGAATAGTTACAGATTACGTAAAATCATGTTCCTCATGTCAACGCTATAAAGCGACAAATGAAAAGCCACCTGGTCTGATTCAAACACCGATTTTAAACCAGCGCAATGAAGTCTTGGGTATCGACTTATTCGGACCACTGCCAGAGGGCGAAAACGGGGAGAAGTGGATCCTGTTAGTGGAAGATACCGCGACAAGATGGGTAGAATTGTATGCGCTCAAAGAAGCAACCTCTATCGCCTGCGCAAAAATACTCATAGAAGAGTATTTCCTTCGGTTCGGCTTACCACGTCGCATTATTTCGGACAATGGTGTCCAATTTGTTTCGGCGGTCATGCAGAAGTGCATGTTTATTCTTGGCATTACACAAGACTTGATACCCTACTACCACCCAGAAGCCAACCCAGCGGAAAGAAAAAACCGGTATATGAAAACACAATTGGCCCTGTTGGTTGGTACGGATCACCCTTCATGGCCTAAGCAGCTACCGATAGTACGGTTTAGTATGAACAGCGCGGTTTGTGAAACTACAGGAGTTACTCCTGCATATTTGACGTTCGCACGTGAGCTGAGGTCACCGTTAGAAGTGTACAATGATCCGTGAAGTTCGTGACAGAGTAGAAAAACTGCAGGATAGAAGAAAGTCTTACGCTGATCGTTCAAGAAGAGTAGGACCAGAATTCAAAGTAGATGACAAAGTTTTGTTGGCTACACATCAGCTAAGCGACGCCAGTAAGTCAAAAACGGCTAAGTTTTTCCCTAAGAGAGATGGGCCGTATGTTGTGTTGAAGAAATTGAGACCGCAAATCAATCAATCATTAACATGAGATCTGAGACTGACCTAAAAAATACAAAAAACGTAAGAAAATTTGAATTTCGCGGGCAGGGTCGGCGCTTTCGCCTTAACTGGCACTCTGGCAACACAAACGACAACACGTCTCAAAAATAGTTTCATCAAATTTCCATTGTTATATTTATTTTACACGCAGTTTTTGGTAAATCGGAAACCGAAAACAAGCTTAAAAGGCTATAAATCAAAATAAGACAAAAAAAGATCAAAATTACTAAAGAAATAGACAATAATCAAAAAATGCCGTAACGGAGGTGACGGTGGATCGAAAATCGGCTGTAGAAGACATAGGATCTCGATGTCTTAAATGTTATTTTTTTTGCTGGAAATGACTTCTGCCGATCATTACTGTTCTATAAAATGTCATATGAAGTAATTGTGTGCACAAATGGAAGAGTTATAATTTTTATAAGAAAAAAATGTATGGAGCTGACATGAAAAATGAGGATATCTCTGGAATCGCAAGGTTGGCCGTTATATCCTTGCACACTGTTATAGTACTATTTATTTGTAGATTTTTGACATACTTAATAACGCGGCATCACTTGAGATTTTTTTTTTTAAATCGTCAATATTAAAAAAAAAAAAAAAAGTATATGATACATTTTAATGCTTAAATATGGCTATACCAAGGGTAAATTATAATATTTTTTATGCTTAGACCAAAACATTCTAAGAAATCACAAAGTCGTATTACCTACTTTGTGATTTTCATTTGAAATGACATGGTAATTATGAATTACGTAATACGTAATCTTGTCTAATGCATCAAGTCCACATTAGCTAATGATTAATAAAACTTAATACTTATATACCTGTTAAAAGGATACGTACCAAAATAATTTGGGGTACTCGCTAATTTAGCAATTAGTGCAGGATTAACTTAATGAAAACTCAAACTCAAACTCAAACTCAAAGCATTTATTTCAATTAAACCATTTACAGGCACTTTTGAATTGTCAAAGAGTCGGTCAGTTAGTCAGAAAGTTGAAGCTAATTGCCCATTCCAAAACGTAGATCTCTATGGAGAAGAACGGGCAAGAAACTCCAAGGACACTCTTTTAAATATTGATATTACAAAATCCTGGGTACATCATTCTTGTTGCTTCTATATGTGAGAACAATGTACAAAAAATAATCAAAAGCAATTGAAAATATAAGATTAAAAATAAGCCCTGGCAGATAAGAGATGACCAGTTTCAACTGACGGCGCCCGTTCACGAACATGACGCGTGGATCAGCACCATCCAGCTCAACCATTTTGTAGGGAACCGAATGATCCAACACACTCGCCACCATCAGCGAGACATTTAAGTGAGCATGACATATTCTCAACTGCCATGCTATTTCAAGTCAACATACATCTTAATAAGTTAATAAACGGCTCCATGGTCTCACATTTACAAAAATAAAAATGCTTGAAAGTAATTAGATAAATGTGATACCATCATTAGTCAATAACAATAAATAATCAAACATTGGATTCACAACTTCAGTTCATTTAGAGCATTTCTAATACTAACATCTATCCTACCGTGTCTTTTTACTCAGTGATCGTGAATAATGGAAGGCATTATTACAAATTTGGATTTGTTTGTTATTCTGAGCAATCAGGATGATTCGTCTTTCGATCACGAAATATTGTTCAACACACTTGTTATTCGACTGGGCTCTAGCCTTTCAGATGAAGACAGTGTTACCGTGAAAGAATTTTGTCGAAGATTTACACGGGCAGTTCAAAAGAGATGGTTACGATGCCACAAGAAAAGTGAAGTTTTTAGACGTGATTACAGTAATTGGCTTAAGGCAAATATTGACTGGCCAAACTGCGTGCAAGTCAATTTGCTCATTCAAGAATCAACAAGTGAAAATATTTCTACTGAACCTGTACCATCAACTTCAACAATGAAATCAACTTCAACGATGACAAAAAGATCTCGAAAGCCGTTTGAAGATCTAAGTAACAAGCAGAAGAAGAGACGATCTGATGAATATATATAGGCGATGACCCTAATGAAGTAGCTTATTCAGCTGCAGCACTTTTGAAAGGAGATGGTCGTGAGGATATTGCATCTGTTATTGAACATATGCTCCAAAATCTAGAAGCAGCAGCAAAAATCAAGGAAATGTTGAACAAACCAGCTCCTTCAGCAATATTTTCACCAGAAAAAGCACTGGGTTTGATACTTTCATTAAAACTATCGAAATGACAATATATCACATTAAGGGAAACGACTATTCGAGAAGGTTCAAAGGAGATATATCCGTCTTACTATAAAGTGCAAAAAGCTAAGCTATAGTGCTACCCTCCGAAGACATTTGTGACTGTAACGGATTCATCTAGTAAGATTGCACTACAAGCGTTACTAGATTTAAAAGTGAACAGAATTTTTGAAACTATTCGTAGTCCTGATGCGATACAAGATACACAATTGATATTAATATCAAAGTGGGGATTTGACGGTGCATCTAACCAAAGTAGATATAAGCAAAACATAGAGAGTGGTCAAGATGATTCCAGCATATTTATGACCTCTTTGGTTCCATTAAAGTTGACAGCTGACGGTACCGTATGGTGATACCGTATGGGTGAATCCAAAACCCTGCTCACCTATGCCGTCCAGTCCAGTTTAGTTTTGTGAAAGAAACCAAAGACGTTGTCATAAATGAAAAAACTACAATGGATAACGAAATTGAAGCTCTCGTTCCCTCAAAATGTCAAGGACATGAAGTTAGTCACAAATTAATGATGACAATGATTGACGGCAAAATTTGTACATATCTGTCTGAAGCTAAGTCAAATGCGGCCTGCTACCTG
The DNA here is from genome assembly GCA_916610215.1 of Omphaloscelis lunosa. Taxonomy (NCBI): domain Eukaryota; kingdom Metazoa; phylum Arthropoda; class Insecta; order Lepidoptera; family Noctuidae; genus Omphaloscelis; species Omphaloscelis lunosa. The sequence continues at coordinate 23,023,667 of OU744253.1, forward strand.
TTTGGCTAAGCCTACAGAAATGAATAAGTTAGATGTCATTGCGTCAAAAACCATTTCTTCTGGTGTGTATGAGTTCGGATTATCATCACTTCATGCCCGCATTAATGTGATGGAATGTCTTCTACACATAGCGTATCGTCTCGACTTCAAAAAGTGGTCTGCAAGAGGAGAAGGTCATCAAGAGTTATTGCATTCACGAAAAAAACTCATTCAAGATCGATTCAAAGATGATCTCAACCTTTTGATTGACATCGTTAAGCAAGGATCAGGCACAACTAACGACGGGAACACAGCAAGGCGGTTTTTTGAATTTCCTGATAAAACTGCAGCGATCACTGGATTAGATGAAGACTTAATACGCAGATTTGCTGTGATTCTGCAAGCTATCACATCTGGAGAGATTGTAGACGTGCCGAAATTTAAAGAATACGCTAGAACAACCGCTGAAAAATACGTGGAATTGTATGATTGGTACTACATGTCATCAACCGTCCACAAATTGTTGATTCACGGAGGGGACATAATTGCAGAAAATGCTATTGTACCAATTGGAAGTCTTTCGGAAGAAGCTTCAGAGGCCCGAAACAAAGACTTTAGGAGGTTCAGAGAACACCATTCGAGGAAAAAGAGTAGACAAGCATCAAACGAGGATATCCTCAATATGCTTATCGTCTCTTCTGATCCTCTAATTTCTTCCACAAGACCAAAATTAGATGCCCACAAGAGGCAGACATACTTTAAGAAAACAGTAGAACTACTGAAACTTCAGGATCAGGAAGCTCCGACAGAGTTCTTAGAAGTTATATCTATTGTAGAGCCTGATTCTGAAGTGGATTCTGATGGTGACGAAGTATAAAATAAGTTAACTTTTATTGTTTATGTTAGGTTAGGTTAAATTAATATTTTTTTTAATAATTTGCTTTTATTTTTAATCATACAATAGTTTACCATTTATTGTTATTGACTAATGATCACGTTTATCTAATTACCCTCATTATGGTACGTATCCTTTTAACAGGTATATAGGTATTAAGTTTTATTAATCATTAGCTAATGTGGACTTGAGGCATTAGACAAGATTACGTATTACGTAATTCATAATTACCATGTCATTTCAAATGAAAATCTCATAGTAGGTAATACGACTTTGTGATTTCTTAGAATGTTTTGGTCTAAGCATAAAAAATATTGTAAATTACACTTGGTATAGCCATATTTAAGCATTAAAATGTATCATATACTTTTCTTTTTTTTTTAATTTTGACGATTTATAAAAAAAAAATCGCAAGTGATGCCGCGATATTAAGTATGTCAAAAATTCACAAATAAATAGTACTATAACAGTGTACAAGGATATAACGGCCAACCTTGCGATTCCAGAGATATCCTCATTTTTCATGTCAGCTCCATACATTTTTTTCTTATGAAAATTATAACTCTTCCATTTGGGCACACAATTACTTCATATGACACTTTATAGAACAGTAATGATCGGCAGAAGTCATTTCCAGCAAAAAAAATAACATTTAAGACATCGAGATCCTATGACTGTCTTCTACAGCCGATTTTCGATCCACCGTGTGACGTGACAGTTGTCACCCCCAATAAAAACATGGAAAATTGGAATGAAAACTAAATGTTGACGAGATCGGCCGCACGTTTAGCACGCCCACCACCTCCGGACTCCTCGCTCAGCTCCGCCTCGCCGCCGCCGGTACCCAGGCCCACTGTGAGCGCTACGACGACACCGGCCGCGGTAGTTGCGTCGAGCCCGAGCGACGGGTATTTTTCTCCGCCGACGTCCCCAACACCTGTACGTCGGCAGGGGAGACGCTGGCCACCGAAGAGCTTGGGACTTAGGGGCCAACTGGCCCCGAGCCAGGTCCCCGCTGCCGGTGGTTGTGTGCAGCGCATGAGATGGACTCAGTCTATGAACGAGAACGTCATGCGCGCATATTACGGGTCTGCAGAGGGAGAAACTAACCTCACTGCGTACAGTGTTAGGATGCTGTTTCTGTTTCAGGATCTAGAGCCAACCGTCAACGTCTCGGCCCAACGACTGTCGGATCAAGTGCGTGTCATCCAACGAAATCATAGGTTGGACGATACGCACTTGATAGGCTGCGCTCAGAGGTACTGAGCAATCATATCGTTTCAACTCGGGCACAACCCGCGGCACAAGCGTCAAATATTGATGCAACCCAGCCGCGGTTCAATCATGGTGTTGAAGAGGAGGATGATAGGGTTGCAACAGTAAGTAGCCAGTGTAACAACCGATTGAGGAGCGCACTGGAGGATGCGTTTCGCGAGTACAGGTACACTCCGACCGAACTTAGACCACGATTACCACGCCTACCCATGCACAAAAAAATAGGGCGCTGGTGTGTGCCCTGGACTCGCAGCTTACGAATTTTTTCGAGAGCAGCGAGGATCTCATTGATACACACTCGATCCTGTATAGCGCGGCTGTTGCGACGTTTCGTTTAGCTAACGTCAAGTTTCCAAACTGCGACGGAGCTACTCGACCCAAACCAGTCTTACCAGCCTGGCAGTGCAGGATCGAGCGACGTATCGATGGGGCCAGGGTTCTCATCAGCAAACTATACTGCTTCAGGGAGGGAAATACACGACCACGAGTGATGCGCTTTGTAAGGCGGGCATTCTCGGGGACTGGAATCAGCCCGCAAGAATACATGACCCGTGTCACAGAGCGCATCGACTTCCTGAAGCAGAAAGTTTGTGCATGGGCAAGCCGTATTCGGCAGTATGACCGATACACGCAGAACCGCATGTTCCAGAGCGATGAGAGGTGGGTATATAAAGCTTGGTAGCGACCTGAACAAAATGTCACAGACGTGTGCCGCCCGGATGATGCCGCCACGAGTGCATTCTGGCGCAGCATCTGGTCGGTACCCGTCTGTCATACTGAGACTGACTGGATGCAGGATGTCGAGCGAGTGTGTGAAACTATATCAGAAATGGATGCTGTATTCATCACGTCATTAGACGTAGCCAGAGCAGTCCGTCCGTTACCGAATTGGAAATCACCGGGATCAGACGGACTGCACAACGAAACAGTACAGTAAACAGTAGTGTAGCACTTTTTGGTTAAAATGGCTGAGTAGTTCGCACACTCGCCTGGCATCCCAATTCCAGTCATCCCTAGAGTCTCGGTCGCTACCTCAGTTTTTAACAACAGGCGTTACCCATCTGCTTCATAAGTCAGGTAATCCCGCGGAACCCAAGAATTATAGACCGATCACATGTTTGTCGACGGTCTATAAACTTCTTACATCCATTTTGAGAACGAAAATTAACACACACATTGATAGTAATTCAATTATGTCAGCCTCTCAAAATGGATGTAGGAACGGATCCCGCGGTACTAAGGAGCTTCTCCTCATCGACATGGCCATAAGCCAACAGGTTCGTCGATTCCGCAAGGATCTGCCGACATGCTGGATAGACTATAAGAAGGCCTATGACTCGGTGCCACATACATGGCTCATGAGGGTGCTGGACTTGTATAAAGTAGATACAACTCTGCGCACCTTCCTGATGTCGTGTATGGGCCAATGGAGGACGGTCCTTCGCTACCCAGGATGTCGACAGACCCAGCGGAATGACGAGCCTGTATGGATTAAACGGGGAATATTCCAGGGCGACAGTTTGAGTCCACTTTGGTTTTGCTTAGCTCTGAATCCTCTAAGCACATTGCTAGAGGATTCAGGTCTGTGCTATAGGCTGAGGAGAGGTGGTCAGGTCATATCTCACTTCCTCTACATGGATGACTTGAAACTCTTTGCCCCCAACAAGTTGCGACTGTTGGAGCTACTGAAGGTAACTGAAACATTCAGTGGCGCCATCAGGATGGAATTTGGTGTGGACAAATGTGCAGTCATGCATGTAAAGCGAGGGGAGATTATGGAATCCGAGGGAATCCAACTCTCAGACTCCATACACCTTAGATCCCTGTCCTCAGCCGAAAACTATAGGTATTTGGGTATGTCGGAATCGTTAAGCATCAACGCTGCTGACATGAAGCAATCGTGAAGGAGCGCTTCTGTGGTCGCCTGAAGAAGGCATTGATTAGTTTTCTTTCAGGTGGAAACAAGGTTCGCGCCTACAACGGTTGGGTCATGCCGGTCTTGATGTACTCTTTCGGCATACTCAAATGGACTCAGACCGAACTTGACGCCCTGGACAGGAGGGTACGTACACTCCTGACCGCAAACCGGATGCATCACCCACGTTCATCAGTGATGAGACTGTACATCCCGCGGAAATGCGGAGGCCGAAGCTTTTTAAATGCAAATACCCTCCACAACCGCGAGGTGTGCAGCCTCAGGGAATATTTTTTTAAAGCCGATGTGGGTATGCACCGTGATGTGGTCGCAGTGGACAACGGGCTCACCCCGCTCTCCATGGCTAAAGAGAACTGGCGCAAACCTGTAGTACTTACTACAGATGACCGCAAGGAGGTATGGCAAAGCAAGGCGCTTCACGGGCGCTTCTACCGGGCTATTCACGAGCCCGGTGTAGATTTCTTAGCGTCCGTATCCTGGCTACGTTTCGGTGACCTTTTCGGGGAAACCGAAGGTTTCATCTGTGCAATTATGGACGAAGTTATCTTGACGAATAACTATCGCAGACATATTATGAAGGACGGTACGGTTGACGTGTGTCGACCATCGTCCGGGTGCTTAGAGCATAGGTTAAATGCTCTAAGTCCGGGTGAGTCCATCAGACATATTATCTCTGGTTGTTCGCGTCTAGCTAACGGCGAGTACTTGCACAGACATAACCAAGCTAGGAGCAAGGCTAGGATTATTCACCAGCAACTTGCTTTGAAATATAAACTTGTAGACTCTGAGGTACCGTATTACAAGTATGTGCCCGACCCAGTTCTCGAAAATGACCATGTCACGTTGTACTGGGATCGGTCTATCATTGCTGACAGGACTATTGTTGCCAATAAGCCTGATATAGTGGTGATAGACCGATTAGCGCGCCACGCAATGATAGTCGATGTTACTATTCCACATGACGAGAACCTCGTGAAAGCTGAAAAAGAGAAACAAATAAAATATCTCGACTTAGCACACGAGGTTTTTGACATGTGGAATGTGAGCTCAGCTGTCATTGTGCCGATTGTCGTAACAGCTAATGGCCTGATGGCCGAAAGCCTCGATCAACATCTCTCGAGGCTCTCGTTAGGCGGTTGGATCAAACGCCTGATTCAGAAAGCAGTACTCCTCGATACGGCCCGCATTGTGAGGAGGTTCCTGTCTCTGCAGCCCTAACCACCGGTAGCTTGGACCCTGCTCCCGACACCGGCGGAACTCTATTTTTTATATTTTTAATTTTTTTTTTATACTTTTTATTTTAAGAAATATTTAAAAATGTAAATAAATAAGATATAAAATGAATAAACAACATATTATTATTATTATTATTTTAATTTATAGTTTTTAAATCATGTAAATACGTGTGTGTAATTGATATTAAATTACTAGGTTTACTTTATTGGCTTTTATTATATTCAACATACATATTGTTTTCTTTAAGTGATACACAGTAATAAAGAATATCGCTAACGTCAGTAGTCAAAAGGTGGCATAAATAATAAAATTGAGGTTGTACTCCGACAGACGCTTCCCCTGTCCTTAGCTTGTCTTTTAATTGTGCTGCACTCCAAGTCTCACACATATTTATCTTAGTTTTCGTATAATTTGTGATCGACACAAAAGTAAACATAAACACAAAAATGGCGGTTTAAGACGGTAAAGATCAGCGCTATCTGGAGTGAGCAAGTGGCAGTTTTTAACCCCATTTACACCACTTAAAAATCTACCGTATTTATAAACTGGGAACACCGTATTCCATTATTTTTCTATTATCGATTTAGCCGCGAATGTCAAAAATGTGCCCTAAAAAAGAAAGTGTGAAACGCAAACGGCAACGCCCGCTACCTAGCTGAATTGTTCATTAAAAACATCTAATTATTCAGTAAATAAGATAATTATCATTAAAAACATCTAACATCTAATCTCTATCTTGACATTCGCGGCTAAATCGTTAGAGACACGGAGTAGGGTGGGTCTTTACGTGATTTTCGTGAAACGTAACGTAACTAGTGACGTCGAGGACATCACCGGTTTTGAAAATTAGTGATTTTAGTATTTTAATTATTTTTCAAATTCTATTCGGTGAATCAACACGGTGATTCTATCGAAGTATAGTTATTTGCGAAACGAAAATATAAATACGTTACATATCACAAGCTTTCAAGTTTTTGGAACGAATACGTTTTTGTAGCTATATATGCAGTTATATTATTAGCATAATAACGATTATAAAGAATTTTTTTTTAATAATATTTATTCATGACCATAGATACAAGTCTTTCAGTCGAATACATAGATGGGTTTTAATTTAGATGTAACGATTATAAAGACGTACAACTGTGTTGCCACCTATTATGAGCTTTCAGTTTTTAACCTCATGAAAATACATGCTTTGAGTTTAATTTGTACTGGTCTTACGCATTCAATCATATAATATGTTTTGAATTTTTGATTATTATATTAAGTAAATAAAAATGTATTTATTTATTGCTTGGAGTCTCAATAGATTTAAAACAAAACTAATGTTAATCATTTCAATTTACTATTTTTTTTATTTAATTTTTATTTAAATTATCCGCTAAAGCCGATTAAAAAAAAACAGTTACTATTCCACAGTTTCACTCTTAACCACGCTACTCCACATCTGCCAAGCCAAAAAATAAAACTAAGCAACCGTAGTCATGTGTAAACGTAAGTATTAATCTGTGAATAATGTGATCATCATGGAAACAAAAACTACTTTTAATCTCCGTTCGCACAGAGGATAAAAGATTGTAGTGGAAAAAAAATCACAACGTTGAAGGAATCTCAAAATTCTAGTTGGCAGCACTGTGTCTGACTGTTTTTTCTATATCAATGGATTGAACCAAGGAACTTATAGGTAAACTTAAACCTGTACGTGAACTGTCAACGTCAAGTGTCAAAATCAATTTTGTCAAAATTTCTGCGACTCCGACTGACAGTAGGATGACTCTATTCATCTTAAAAATAATTTAATGTACTCTTAATTTTACTACCAATGAGTTGGTTTGTACTTAGTAAGAGTAAACTGAGGCATATTATGTTGTGTTAATTATGTATCTAAGATGAAGATCTAAAGACTGATTAGAAAAGGAAATCGAGCTAGGTAAATAAAATATTGACCAGCAGTCTTAGCAAAAATTATGAGCTTAAATAAACAGTATTTTTTTTGTGAACATCTAGATTTCCGCAGAACTGCAAAATTCGCAATGTTAATCAGATGAAATATTTATTTGTTTCTAACAGTTTGGTTTAATAAATGTCATGCGATTGGAGAGGCCCATGACATACTCTATTATTATGTTGTTGGTTAAGTACATAATGCTGTTTATATGTAGATAAAGCTCCTTTTTGGTTGTGACTACTCATATTGTCCAGAGGGCCTACAGTCTCAAGTCCGTCCGTCACTCAAGTCCGACAATGAAGAAACAGGCCCGTTCGAAAGTAGTTTGATACTTCAAAGCCAAACAGCAAACCCTACACCTTATTAATTGACTTTGTCAGACGGGCTTAAACATCGGAAGTAGGGACAACTGTCAAATCGTGTTGTCATTCAGTCTTACAATTAGTTCCGGCCTGCCCCTAAGATGATCCACTGACCAGGCTCCAAACTAATCTTGTCTGTAAGTGATACCGAGTAGGAAACGGCCATATCTTTGGCCAAAATTACAGCTTTTGTGCTTAGGGATGAGATCCTCTATTACTATATTCTATGGGAGATCTCCCGGTCCAAGTGTTGAGTCTTGTTTATTTGAAGTCTTGTTTAGTCATAATATGGTACGATTCAGATACTTATATTTTATAGTAGGTAAATATTATAAACTCTTTATTATCAGACAACAGTGAATGTCCCATCCACAAATCTGTAAATCCATATACCCGGTGGATTTTTGAGACTGCAAGGGTAGGTACTTTAAGCATTGTAGTTACAGAAAAACGGTCTCGGAAGACTCCTTATTTTTATGAAAAAGTTTCATCCCTATTCACTAATTTTGAAAAAATAAAATACAATCAGCAAGAAAATGGGCCATTTAGACAATTTTTTTTTGATGTTGATCAATCCTGTTTCTTATAAGGATCAAAAACTTAAAACACCAACTGAGGTAGTCTGAACAGAAGTTACTAGAAAAATCAAAAGATGCAAAAAACTTTTCCCATACATTTAGTAAGAAATGGACTCAACTAAATTTTTTATGTTGGTTGCTCCAAAAGTTTCTGGTTCCAAGGTACATTGCACATCTGACCAAGGGCCAATAGCATTTAAATTTTGGCACAGGTAATTTTTTGGGTAATTTGTTTTTTTTTTTTTTCAGTGTAAGATGTTGTTGGATTGTTAATATTGCTTTTACTGTTTATGTACTGTAAACAGAACCAGTGGGGATACCTACAAAATATAAACATTAAAGTGATAAAAACACCTCTGTGACATACATTCAAAAAATGATTATGTAAAGGTTCCTTTTTATGCAGCAAATGCTTAATTTTTTAATGTAACACTTTATTGTATTCTTTCAAATCTGTGATGGATGACATGGATTCTCACCTACTAGTATATAGTTATCTCTGGATTCACAAGTAATATTTGAATCCTTCATCTCATAATGTTCCAAAGACATGCTTTAATTTAGAAGTTCAAGTTGTATTTCTTTTATAGTATTTATAGTTTAAAAACTTTTTTTTTTTAATTGCTCTTTATTAATATAAATTTTTAATAATAATAATACATACATTTTGGACCTAACCAATTGGGCCCTCTAAAGACCCTTTGATTTCCTTCATACAATTTTATTACATCGCTGATGTAAATGCTTGGCTAAACGTTGGTCCTGCTCCACAAGGGCGCATAAACTAATTGATTAGCATTTGAAAATACTGTTGGAGTTGCTGAAGATTTAAAAACTACTCATCTTTGCATTGTAAAAATTCAATCCCGTAGCATTGTATAATTTCATAACACGTGTGAGTACTATGTACCTACTTTAAAGCTACCATTTACTAGGTACGTCTTTCATTGACTTGAATGTGCCCTTGCGGCTGAGAATATGTCATGCTCACTCTAATGTTTCGCTGACGGTGGCGTGTATGTTGGATCATTTAGCTCCCTTCAAAATGGTTGAGCTAAATGGTGCTAATCCATGCATCATGTTCGTAAACGGGCTCTGTCAGTAGGGACTGGTCATCTTCTAGCTGCCATGACTTATTTTAATTTGATTCTTGAATTGTTTTATTTGTTTTATTTTTTATTACGGACGCTTTTATTGTTCTGCATCGTTCTCACATTTATAACTTTAGCATGAATGATGTAACCAATATTTTGTACAGATGTCACGAAGTCCGTTTGGCTATGAATGTTGTCAAGCGTGCACATGCACATTGTTTTTGTGTGCGTTACCTCGAGAGCGCTCAGTGTCGATCGGGACACGGTCCGGATCAGTAGTGGTTTTTATTTCGCGCCAAATTGTTTCACGGAGTAAGGTCAGCATGGCAACAAAACGAAGAAGAGTTGTCCATAGTGAGGTAATATTTATTTATAAGTTTTCAATTAAATGTTATACAAAGATACTTAATATAGCAATAGAAGTATTTATAAAATGAATGTTTTTTTGTGTTATAAAATGTTCATATTACTTAATTATTTTGATTACATTTTGTTTTAGGGTCGAAACATGATAGCTAGTATTTATCATTTTCTGCGAGAAGAATATGAATTTACAAAATCATTAATGGAACTCAACTGTGATTTGTCTCATTTACGAGACATTACATGCCGTACAGCTGAAGCTACGGGTGTGAGCCAAAAAACATTTCAAAGAATATTAAAAGAAGAGAAGGAATTGCCATCCACTTCATCAAAATTCACTTCACCTATGAAGAAAAGGAGAAAGCGAGATAATAAAGTGGATATAGATAATTTTACAGCCGATGTGGTTCGCAGTACTGTACAAGATTTCCATATTGTTCATAAAGAAATTCCAACATTAGCTAAGTTAAGAACAGCATTGAATGAAAAAATCGGATTCGAAGGTTGTTTAGAAACTGTTCGCAAGTTACTGTTGAAATTAGGTTACAAGTGGCGCAAAACAGAGAACAACCGTAAAGTCTTGACGGAGCGTCATGATATACAAATGTGGCGTTTAAAATATTAAAAAAAAATAACAGAGTACCGCTCTCAAAGTCGGCCCATTGTCTACACCGATGAGAGCTACGTCCTTTCGACACACGTGCGAAACAACACCTGGGCAAAAAAAAGGAAAGAACTCCGTTTTTTTTAAAAATTAGCACAGGCACTCGCTTTATTTTAGTGCACGCGGGAACCAAGGATGGTTTTATTGAAAATGCTTCCTTGGTTTATAAGGCCAACTCAACAGCTGGTGATTATCATTCAAATATGAGCTATGATAACTATGTAAAATGGCTAAATGAAAAGTTGCTACCCAATTTACTTCCGCGCTCTGTCATTGTCTTAGACAATGCATCTTATCACAACACACGGGCTGAACGACTACCGACGCAATCTACAAAGAAAGCCGATATGCAGCAATGGCTCAGGGATAAGGGTATAAGCATTTGATGAATCTCTTCTTAAATTGGAATTGTGCGATACAATAAAGAAGTACAAAGCCCAACACGTAATCTACAAGATTGACGATTTTATAAAAAGCATGGGTTTTGATGACTTACGCCTTCCCCCTTATCACCCAGAATTAAATGCGATTGAAAATATTTGGGGGATCGTTAAAAATTATGTCGCATCTAAAAATATCGAGCAAGACATGACGAATACGGAAAGACTGATCAATGAAAGTTTGGGCCAAGTTAGCAGTGAAACGTGGCAAAAAACTTGTGCTCATGTTGAAAAAATTGAAAAAGACTACTTGAAATATTTTGATCTCGATTTTGAATTTATAATCAATGTACAAGATGATTCTGACGACGCGACAGCAACACGGAATCGGAAATCGAAAATTTATCTGATAGTGATTGAAAATACTGAATAGTCCTACTTGTTTCGTTTCCATTCTGTAACACCAATGCTTAATTAAATGCCTACATATTCTTAATATTTTTGTATTTATTGCAACCTAATCTAATTTATTTACAAAATGTATATACTTTTAAAACCAAAATTTTATTTAGATGATTAAATCTCGACTTGAATATATATCAGATTTTTTTGCTAACGTTACCTACTTTTACACACACAAGCGCGCTTGTCGGGATACGTCACTACTACAACCAAAGCCGAACGGACTTCGTGAAATAGAATATCTGTACCATATATCTGTCTGTCTGTATCTGTATCTGTGTCCATCTGTCTCTGTAAAGAGTGTCCATGGAGTTTCATGCCCGTGCTTCTCCATAGGTACCTACTACGCTTTGGAATGGGCAACTAGCTTCATCTTTCTGACTGACCAACCCCTTGACAATTCAAAAGTGCCTGTAATTGGTTTATTTGAATTAAATGCTTTGAGTTTGAGTTACAAATAACTAAGGGTTAATCATAGGCATAGGTATTGTGAGTGAACAAGTTATTTCAAATACTTAAACACGACACTGACACTTTGGATAACTTCATTAACTTCAGTAGTCACGACACAGTGGGAACCTTTGGAAACCAATAATTAATAAAATCCTTTGGTTTGCAGAAAACTCATTGGACTCATCGGTTTATGAAGAAGGGTAGGTACAGAATATTCCAATAAATAAAGATATTTTCAAGTGTTTCCATAATGGTGAAATATAAAGAGTCGCAGTCCGAATCGGAAGGCGCGTCGCACGCGCTCGAGCCTTGCTTCCGCGTGCGCGTGTGCATGGAGCAGTTCTACAGCGCCGGCGACCTGCGCGCGCGCGCTTACGTGTGCGTGTCGCCGCGCCGCCGCGTGCGCTGGCTCGCGCGCCGCCTGCGCCGGCTGTTCGGTCTGCCGCGCCTGCACCTGCTCAGCCGCGGATACCTGCTGCCGCCGCAGGAGTCGCTCGCGCTGCTGCAGCCCGACGACCCCGTGGAGTGCGTGTTGAACGTGTGGCCCCAGCAGCGCTGCGGCACTGAGCCCGAGGACACTGCGGATGCCCTAGACGTCGTGGATTCCGTAGATGAGGTGCAGATGGCTACCGTGGAAGAGCCGCAGCGCTCGCCGTCACCCGTCTATCCGGATGATCTCACTGAAACCAAGCGACAGGCGCTAATGATGCTGGAGCAGTTTTGCGCCGAGCCCGCACCGGAGCGTGCGGCAGACAGTGCGACGGAAAGAGCGACGCGGCCCCGCCGTCGGCGTGTGCGTCGCCGGCGCCGCGTGCCGCCGGCCGTCGCGCGAGAGCACTCGCTGCAGTCTGCCGGTAGCGCGGGCACGGACGCGGACGACGAGCCGGCGCCGGTGCCGGCGCCTAGAAGCCCTGCGGTGGCGATGGTGCTACGTAACGACCTGCAGCCGCGCGCTCCTCGCGTCGTGCGCCCGCTCACTGAGCGAATGACCGCGAGCCTCCTAGACCCACCGCCCACCGAGATCATAATGGGCTAGGTCAGTGGTCGGCAAACTCATTAGTCAATAGAGCCAAATATCAATATTATAACGACAAAGATTTCTTATGAGAGCCAATCCTTTCCGTGTGTCAAACTATCTCTATACACTAACTTGCTAAGAAGTAGGATGTCTTCAACTAAAATTAACTTGCTAAGAAGTAGGATGTCTTCAATTTTTGGTGACATTTTAACCAAAAATTTCGGAGAACCTTTGTTTTTTTTTTTAATTTTGAATAAAACTTGATATCTTAAGTGCCTGCTACACGGTTGCCAACCGCTTCCCCGACAGAGGTGAACTTAGTTGGCGACAGGCAGAGCTGTTTGAAATTTGGTCATAAACCACCGTCGCCTTTGTCGGAACGCGGTTGACGACCGTGTAGCAGGCACTTTAATGACCGAAACCCCGACTCCCGCGCATCCATGCTTGCACTCATCGACGTTTGTACAGATAGAGCCGCACTCTATAGGCCAAAGACCTGGCTGCCTCACCTGCCGCGGTTTGCTGACCACTGGGCTAGGTAATGCAATAAAATTTATAATACTTATCTTTAAAATAGTTTTATGGTTAAAGAAATTTATTTCTCAATAAGATTACAAAGATCACTTAGGTACCTACTTGAGAACATTTTTAAAACTTAAAATATAGTAATATAAGAACTGACACACTAAGCAGCTATGTTTTTTTTTTCCTTTATAACAAATTACTTACGCAATAATATTAATTTTCCATGCAAATAACATTACAGAAGTCACAAAACTTTAAACTTTTAGATCCACTTGCAAAATAAATAGGTAATTACTGTGGTCGCAAGTATTCCTATGGAATGCGAACCCGGTACCGCAATAAAGCAACACACCAGTAGGGCATATATCCACTTATGGTAGTCGTGTTGGATCATTTAGAATATGATTTTTTAAGTTATTTTTGAAAATATCAAACGAGTTCGCATTCTTTACCTCTTTAGGTAGCTTATACTGTTGCACTCCCGCAAAAATAATGGTTCTCTCGCCATTGTCTGTTCGCACTTGTGGTAGTAAAATGTGATCCTTCCTACGACTACTACGATTATGTACTTGATGTATACTTACCTACCTATTTTAGTGAAGTGTATTTGTGTGTGAATGGACTTGTTTAGAATTTTTCTTATTAGTATGCTGGTACAGTATGCATGGAATTGTTTAATGTTCATGAGTTTTGTTTCCGTGTAAATTTTAATTGTAAGTGTTAAGTAATCGTAGTGGAATAATAGTTTAATGATTTTATTTTGAGCTATCTGTAGGTCTTTCAGGTTCGTTTTTGGCGCGTTGCCTCATATTTCAATGTGAAGGATGTGGTGGATGTGGTGTCACTAATGAGTTGTAAATGGTCTGGCGCACCTTATGAGGAAGGCAATGAACAACATTGCGCAATGAGTCCAAAAATGAGGAAAACTTGGATCTGATGTGATGAATTTGTATTTTCCAGTTTAACTGACAGTCTACTCTTAGCCCAAGGTATTTTTCGTACTGTTTTTGTTGTATTACTTGATTATCAATGGTCAAGGAAAAATAAAAAAAATACCAGCTCACCCCGAGCTGGTATTTTTTTATTTTTCGGTTTCAAGATGACATAACTAGTCTTAGGAGCATTTATTGTGAGTAGATTTTGTTGAAACCAAATAGATAGTGGTGACGAACCTCTTGTCACAAATGCCTCTAGACTAAAAATCACCAAAATTTAGTTTGGTCCTGTCAAACGACAATTTCCCATTCTGAAATAGACTAAAGTTACACAACAACTATATTTTAGTTTAACAACACTAAGATGGCACTGAGATACCTATTTAATAAAAATGGCAATTTTGCTATTCTGAGTTTGACGATTTTCACTTAAAATTTTGATTGTCCAACTAAATCAGTCGCGCGCGCGCAACCGTTCGACAATGACCTCGAACGTAGTGAAATGTTGTTCGTGCAATATTGTGATAAATGAAGTGCTCGCATTTATGCATAATAAGATTTGTGTGATGGATGAGATTTCCTTAATACGGATATGTGATACAGCTTTTTCTCCCGAAGAAGTTTTAGCTGCTAAGAAATTGTTATTTGAAGCGGTCCCGACTAAGAAAATGAAAACACGAAGACAGGCAGGTAAGTCGAACAGAGATTTACAAGACATCATTGAATTAATTAAGCACACCGAGGCCACCGACCCTGAGAGGCTTCCCACTTTTGTTGCTAAAGAATTACACCGACTACCTCCTGTAACTTTCGATCATTTGGATGCAACAAGATTGCTAAAAGATATTTTATTGCTACAACAAGAAATAAAACACATAAAAACTGACTATATTACAAGAGAACAATTGGATGAATTTCAAATTGCCATGCGAACACAGTCACTCAGCGAATTTGATTTTGATACAGTTAATCGCAAGCGAGGGGCACATTTATTGGATAATTTCGAGTGTGAGAGTGGGCCTATGGGTTTAAATCACATCACTGTATCACCACCAACCAACCATGATAATGGCTGTCTTGCGAATAGCGACTTATCCCAAGCAACTTTACTATTATCGGAAAAAAACGCAAAAATCACACTACCTACCCACATAAACACATCATTAACAGCTGGCCAACGCGTGTAGGCCCGCACTGCGGTTCCAACGGAGCGTAACTTAAAACCTATCTATGTGAGCGACACCGATGAATCAACTACACACAGGAGCGAGGAGGCCTCAACCGCGGTACCGCAAAAAGTCATATAGAAATAGGTTTATTAGCTATACAGGAAGAGCGAATAATGGACTTAATGACAAAGAATCATGTCCAATAATGACCTGTCAAACATTTTGACAGAAGATTGTGTGTATAGTGATGTTATTTAGCGTATTAAATAAGTCATTTTTTGCTATGTTCGTAGTACTAACTTACAACAGAATTAGTAATGTGAAAAAAAAGAAAAGTTAATTTTAAAACGGCCACCAAATAAAGCGTTATTTTTAATATAGAACGCAGCCATTACAAATGCATTGAAGTACCGTTCCGTTTTATGGTGAGTTCGACATTTGGACGCAGTTTTAGCACTTAACATTTATTGATTTTGTATTTCGTTCATAGTTTTTTGTACAGTTCATTTTATTTAAATTCTTTATAAGGTTACTTAGTAGTAAGCGTATTCCTAGGTTGTCAATCCGCGGTTGTGAAGTTATTAAGCGAAGTTATAATTGTGAAACGAAACGTTTTTTCGTACTGTCAGTGTGACATCCCTGACGTAATGGCGTCGGTTGGTTATGAATGTTCTTTGCAGTCCTTCGTTTGCTTTCGCGTCGATGTGTTCTGTGTGCTTTTACGTATTTCCTCTTTCTGACGACATTTGCATTCACTACGGACTCCGATTCCCTGCGCTTACGTTTACTTTGGCTTGTGTTACACGGATACTGATTACGCTTACGCTTACTTCGGCTAGTGTTACACGGATTCTGATTAGTGCTTTGGTGATTTTGGACTTGGCTGCTATAAAACAAGACACCATGAGTGAATGCACGAGACCGCTGATGTCGCAGCGGATACACTGTATCAACTGCAATATATGTGTGAATTCATCGAACACACAAAGCCGCTATCTCGTCTTCGAACAAAACACAAGAGTCATCTCTTTAATCAGCAACTGGATATCTCCGGTCATTGTAAGTTTTATATTTAATGAAAAACATATTTATTTAACTCCGGCATATACATAAACAATACGAAAATAAAACTAATTAACACGAAGAGACGGCGTCGTGTGTCGCGCGGTGTCAGGTCTCCTACCTTCTACCTACCAAGCTTCTAGTAGCTTCATTGTTGAACGTTAGGAAGTCCAATTTGAAATACTTGTTTATCTGTACTAAATAAGTATTTATTCTACCTACCTGTATTATTCATTATATATATTTTTTTAGGTTACTGAAGAGGACTTTATTTGCGAGGCATGCTTTTATTTAGCAATGCAAAGTGTCAATGATGAGCTTCATGGGAATAATGATCGATCTGCAGGCCCATCTCGTCGTGGTCACAAAGAAGTTTGCTTGTTGTGTGGACGATCATTGGTCAAACTGCAAAGCCACTTGATTCTGAGTGTGACTACATCTTCGCATCATAGTAAAATGATTCAAATAGTTGAGAGTAGAATAGCACCTCGTCAGGTAAATATAAACAATAGTTTTACTTATTGTTTACTAAAGTTACTTTTTTGTAGTTATATAGTTTATAAATACTTATCATTAACAAAAAATATTTAGTATGAAACTAACCCTGAAATGTGAAGAAAAAAACAACAGCATCCACACATTTACAGTTGCATAACTCGATGAAATGTACTGAACAGCTGATATTACCGAGTGTTTTCATTTACTGTTGTATTCTGGTTAAAGAGAAGATTTTGGGAAATTGACAACTTAGTTACTTATATTGTTGTTTTGTTTGTAGATATCGCCATCTGATCGCCTGTGCCATTCCTGTTTTATGAAGGTGAAAAGACACGCCATTCGTAGCGAATCACATGACGAAACAAGAAACGTGTTTGCGAATCTTGACGACATGCAACCTGGGAGTTCGCAAACTCTGGAACCACCTGTGGATGTTGTGCCCCCTGCAAACCCAGATGAGGCTTCAGAGGAATCCAGTGATTCGGCAAGTCCAGAAGCTCAAATTCACCAGGAACCGACTGACCATCCACTCGTCCCTGACACTATTATGCACAATTATAGAAGAGCTCCAAATTCGGCATCTCATTGTCTTTTTTATGGGTGCAATCAAATCTCCAGTCTTCACAGAGTGTCAGATCCACTACGAAGAACACTTCTAATTAATTATAGATTTTATGTACCCATCCTTGCCAGAGTCTGCACAAACCACTTAATACAAAATAGTTGGGATTCCCTGTATGATGCAGAGAACAGCCAATCTAACTTCACTGTTCAACAATTAGAACACATGCTGTCATTTATAAATGTAGATAAACCATTTCTTGATTTTAGCAGCATGGAATCAATTGAACAAATGGATGATCATTTGTGTAGGTACTGGATGGGTATAACTAAAGATAATTTAGTATCTTTAATAACAGAGCTACCCCGAATCATAGAGATGCACAGAGGTATATTAGGACTAGCGTGCATCCTCATAAAGATGCGAACAGGAGATTCCGATGAAAGAATTTCCACACTTTTACAAATACCACGCACAACATTAGAACGTCTAATGAGTAAAGTAAGAGATATTTTGTTACAAGACTTTGTCCCAAGAAACTTAGGGTTAAATCATTTAAGTAGGGAAGAATTGCTTCAGCACAATTTGACTATTCCAAATGGTATATATAATGAAAACAATTTGCAAACAATTGTAATCTGTGATGGAACATATATTTATTTAAACAAAAGTAGTAACTATATGTTCCAAAAAGAGTCATACTCTTTACACAAATACCGAAACCTAATCAAACCATTTATGCTTGTAACATGTAATGGGTATATTTTAGAGTGTTATGGCCCCTACAAGGCTACCACATCAGATGCAGACATAATGACATCTCTATTCATCAATGAAAATTCCCCAATCAGACAATATTTTCAAGAAAATGATATATTTATTTTAGATCGGGGTTTCAGGGACAGCATCAACTTATTAGAGAGCTGCAATTACAAGGTTTATGTACCAGAGTCTCTAAATGAAGGTGAACACCAATTGACTACTGCCCAAGCTAACAGAAGTCGCTGTGTAACGATTTGCAGATGGGTTGTTGAAGTGGTCAACGGATATTTTAAAAGAGATTATAGATTATTTCGGTTTGACCACTTCAACAAAACAGTGCCAAATATGATGGCTTATTTTCAAATAGGAGCAGGATTAATAAATAAGTTTGGTGTTCGCCTACATGACAGAGTTGATGCTGGCCAAATTGTTCATTTGATACGAGAAAGGATGCCCTTAGAAAATAATTTATCAAGAGCAGTTAACTTATTAAATCTCAATAGACGGGCATCCTTTTTCAGGAGTATCACAGCTCATGACTATAATGTTTTGTTCCCCCGTCTAGAATATAACGATCTGATATTATTCGCCTTGGGAACGTACCAAATACGTCAAGCTCGTTCTTATTATGGCGAGCATGTACGTTTTCATGGTGGATACAGAATTGAAGTGTGCAGAGAAATGTTAAACATGGACGAGTTCAATTTAAGAGGTAGTGGGGAAAATTCATTGATAAGAGGAAAAATTAAGTCAAGGCATATTGGCAGGCGGCAATACTATGTATACATTTTAATTGAAAATAATTTAAATGGAAGAGAAGGCATAACTGAGTATTGCTGCAGCTGCATCGTAGGACGTCGCACTGTTGGTTGTTGTGCACATGTGATGACATTGGTGTGGTACCTTGGATGGGCTAGGTACCAAAGCAATATAGAACCTCCAGCAGCATTTTTAGATGATGTTGTAATAAGAGAAGATTTAGAATAAAATAATGAAACTAATAAATGTGCTGTTTTATTTTTATTTAATTTCCCAACTTTTTTCCTATTGTTTTACAATGAGTAAGAACAACCAATAATAAAAGTAGGTATTTTATTCATGAAGGTCGATAGGTACTTAGATATTGGAATAGTTCTAAAACTGATAGTTTGTACTAATGTTCATTTGACAGTTAAGTAGGTAGATAAATGTACCTACATAACCTCAAATATTGTTTTCATTGTAACATTTTTACCTCATTGTCAAATCAAACCACGTTTTTACGGTGGCATATTTAAGACTTAATCGATAATTTGATATAATTCACATCACTATACATCATGTGATTAAAAATTTGATTGACAGGTCATCGCATGTATGAAGCGTGGTCATTGTTCTTTAACGCATTTAGTGTGGCCAACGCGGATGCGAGTTTTTCGGATGTTCACTATGTGCTTCCGACGCTAATGCGCGTCCATACAATTTACATAACTTTCTTCGAGTGCGGCGTGACGCACCTATGCGTTCCATTGTGCATCTCTATTGTTTCGAAAACATCCTAAAATAAGGGTGTCTACACACAAGTACGATATTCGGTTGTTACATATGTAATGTGTTACAGTGTCAGGGTGGAATAAAATTCGTTCGTGGTGTACCGACCACAACTCGCTTTCCGAGTATTGACATTGATTTGTGAGCGTGCAATAAAAAAATAAGCTTTAAATAAGTTTACGTACGAACAACAAACGTGAGTCCGTGAGGTTACATTACGGCCCAGTAACTTCACAAAAAATTGTTACAAAAACAACTGTCGTGTGAAACAACCTTTACTTAGAGCGTATAATTAATATTTAAATAAATAATTGTTTTATGACTGTCATAAAACTCAAAATTTTCAAACGCACAGAAGCGCCGTGCCGCACTTGGACAAATATTGAATGCCGCACTAATGCGTCCAGCCGCACTGGGTAGACTTTCTTCAACCGCGCATACGCGTTCATAGCACCACACGAAATATTTATTGAACGCGCAAGTGCGTTTGCCGCACAGGGTTAGTGAGCTAATTAATAAGCTTTTGCATAAAATTCGCTAATTAATCAGCAGGTAATGCGTTAAGGCAGCACCAATATATAGAATACCATTATATATATCAAATGTTTGTAAAAAGTCACAGGAAGAGGACATAATAGAATATATTTGGAATAAAACACAGGATAAAGTAACTTTAGAAAAGATTAAAATGAAAAAAGAAAAAGATTACAATTCATTTATATGCTATGTATCCAGGCAGAAGTTAAGGTTATTTTTAAATGATAATATGTGGCCAGACGGCATATGTTTTAGACGCTTTGTGCAGTTTCGAGACAAAGCGATAAATAGTAATGATTCTAATGATTCTCATAAAGGACTCAAAACAACATAATGACTAGTTATAGTACTAATAAGTTTATTACGTTTAACTGTAAGTCTTTGAAGCGCTCAATGGAAAGTGTAAGACATTTATGTGACACAGCTGACATACTGGCACTGCAAGAAACTTGGCTCTTGCCGCATGACCTGTCATTGCTCGGCACTGTTCATAAGGATTTTGAATACACAGGAAGGTCGGCGGTAGATACGTCTGCTGGAATGCTCATAGGAAGACTTTATGGAGGAGTAGCATTACTGTGGCGTAAAGGGCTCTTCAAGTCAGTAAGTGTAGTGCAGTGTAATAGTGTTCGAATCTTGGCCATAAAAGCTTGCTTAGTGGATCGTGCAATTTTAGTGTTTAGTATTTATATGCCAACAGATTCAACAGAAAACCTTCTTGAATTTACTGAGTGCTTGAGTGAAGTAAGTGCCATTATTGAGGCTAATGATGTTGAAGCCGTTTATATGTTAGGCGATTTTAACTCTCACCCGCATCAACCTTTCTGGACTGAATTATGTAAATTCAGTTTGGATCAAAACTGGGTATGCGCTGATGTGGAGAATTTAGGCATAAGATCAGATAGTCACACGTATGTGAGCGACATGAATGGTAGCAAGCGTTGGCTGGACCACTGTTTTGTTACTCAAACAGCCTGGCAGTCTGTGCTGAGTGTTAACATACAGTATGATGTTTTCTGGTCTGATCATCTTCCTCTAGTTTTCGAATGCAATTTGCATACGATCCCAGAAAAACTTGAATTGGCACCGTCAGTGCCAGACAAAGTAAAATGGTATGAGCGTGGAGATGATCAGATCAAGAGATATCATGAAGTTTGTAACTCCGAGTTTAAAAATATGCATTTTCCGGAACTCTTTTCCAAGTGTGCTGACAAAGTTTGTGATAACGTAGAACATAGACGTGGCTTGCAGATAATGTACCAAGATATTGTAGGTATTTTATCTAGGGCTGCCATACTGACACATGAAGGTGTTCGGCCGCGAAGAAATAGGTGTATTATTGGGTGGAATAAGCATGTTCGCGCTGCTCACGTGGAGGCGAGATTTAAGTATCAGTCATGGTTGTCTTATAATAAACCCAATTCCGGCAGAGTTTGGGAAGAAATGCGGGAAAGTCAAAGGGTGTTTAAGGGCAAGCTTAAATGGTGCCAAAATCATCAACATCAAATAAAAATGGACATAATAACATCACAAAGATCGTCCAAAAACTTTGGCCGGTTTTGGAAGTCGACATCCCGGCTTGATCTTAAACCAGCTTTGCCGGCGACAGTGGCGGGTTGCAGTACACCAGAGGAAATAGCGAATATTTTTCGGAACCACTTCCGTGTTTCCTCGCCGCTGGGGCCTTCTAAATCAATGGTCGATTTTGAGATCTGTCACGATAGCCCACTCAGTCGTTTTACAGCCAAGCAAGTATCATCCAGTGGCGTGCACACAGTTTTAAGACAGGGTAGGCAGAAAATTTTACTCACCAAAAATACTGCACGTTAGTTTTGGTTCGTCGTCTTGTCGATTGATGATGTAGGTAATTGCGAAATGCCAGCTCAAATATCCATAGATTGACTGATTTTATAGACATATCAATTTACGGATATTCGAAGTGGCCTTTCGGCGCGTTTGTTTGATGTTTTGTAATGTTTATGTGATTTGCAAAATTTAAATAAAAGCAGTGAAAAGATGGTGGTGTGAGTATACTATATTGTAAGAAATAAACGGTCAGGAGGCGGGGCCTAGTGGCACGTCATGATGTCATAGGATCGCCTGACGGTGGCGAGACCGGCTGGAGGGGCGATGGCGCCTGCGGCGCGTTCCGAGCGGCGGAGACTCATTTTTCTTGTGGCATTTGAGCGTGCTGGACGTATTAGGCGTTTACATTTTTGTTGATTTGTTATAATTTTAATTTCATTTAAATTGTCATTTAATTAAAGATTGTTTACGTTTAACGTTATATGTTTCCCTTTTTTAAAAAGTCGTCTCTACTCCTGGTTTATAATAATATAAAATTGTTTTATTTGTATATTAAATCTACACGCCTATCGTTCTGTAAGAATGTCTGCAATATGGAATCGTAAAAGTTGGGAAGGCGTTTTATTTCCGTAAGAAGGTTTTTTTCTATTGAAATCATGGAAAGATCTGTAAAGGCTCGTGCAAACTGGCGCGATATCGCGGGCGCTACAGGCATTAGGCAGCGCGACCCTTGTAGCGCCCGCGATATCGCGCTGGTCTGCACGAGCCTTAAGTCGTTGCTGGCCTTGTGTATTTCTTAAGTAGGTGTGTATACGTTTTAACGACGAGAATAACCTTTCGGTTGACGCACTGCTCGCGGGAACTGTAACAATTAATTTTGCCAAACGCAGCACTTCGGGAAAAACTGTATTTATGTTATTTTCGTAAAAAAATTCTATAATTTTGTAAATACTAAGGTTTTTGAATTCGGCAGATTTATAAACACATTTGAGCTCATTGATAAGGCGGTCTAAGTTAAAGTCGTATAATTTATAAACATTTACGAATTGCGATACTAGTTCAACCGGAAAATTGTCATTATATTTATTGAAATTTTCACATGAAAGTAGTCCAAAAAATTTTAACTCTTTCAGATTTTTATACCGGTCGCGACATTCGTTGGTTATATTGTCTATAATTTCAATAAAAATCCGCTTAAAATTGATTTTTGCGTCCACAACATTACGTTTTCGTTTTGGCGGCCCTGTGATTATTTTTATTCTTTCAAAAATTAATTCAAACCTAGATCTGAATGATTCTAAAAACGATTCAAACTCGTTAATTTTTTTAATGCAATAAGTTACATCTGACGTCTTTTTTTGCATAATTTCGTAAAGCACATCAGTTTCTGCGAATATTTCGTTAAACACATGGAGTAAAAACTGGAATTGAAAGTCTTTTAAATTATGTAACAAATACGAAACTTGACTTAATGTATCGCCATCCCAAGAGTCTTCGTTTTCAGCCATATCCTCAAATAAATAAATTAAATGTAAAGAAGAATTGAAAATTACATTTAAGGCTCGTACAGACCAGCGCGATATCGCGGGCGCGACACGGGTCGCGCTGCTTGTCGCGCCCGCGATATCGCGCTGGTCTGTACGAGCCTTTACAGTACGCGAATTGTAAGTCCATCGAGTGTCAGCAACGCGAGGCAATTTTTTCATATCAGCCATTTTATTATAGTGGTTTTGCCTTTTGGTACTGTCTGCGCCATTCGCATTATTTTATCTCTGCTTATTATTAATTTATCTAATTATCCATTGAAATCATATAATACTTGCAACACTATACACTTCACTCATTAGCTCACTCGAGAAGGATCTTCCAATCAAAATCGATTCCTTTCTTACTCCCACTCATTTCCTATTCCGTTCATTCGAACAACCCCCGCCCTCTAACACTCCAAAATCCGCTCGCTTATCGGCGACACGTATGTCCGTGCGCCCGCGCTCCCGCCAAATAACTCAAAAGTGAAAAACTTATTGGTGTTGTGTGGTGAATCCTCAAACTCTCTTTTCTCTTGTGACACTTGGAGGAAATATCGCTTGAACCGGCGTGTTGGAGGCTGCTATCGAAGGGACGCATCATCTTACATCCTCCTGTAAGTTCCTTTTCCTTCCAAGTGTTCTGGTCCTTCTCACCCAATAAAAAACGCATATCTACTACGCACATCTACGCTACACTCATCACACACATCATATTTATCGCATTAATCTATTTATTCGCATAAAAACGCTCAATTACGCATCCGCCATTACCCGTCTACGTGTACCTACACGAGACGCGCCCACGAGGGCACATTTCCCGCTCAATCTCTCATCAACGCTAAGTTGTTTTTATAAAAACGCATCTTATTTTAATATAAACAACCTTTATTTATAATATTATAACTATATTTTATTCATCTCACGCATATTTTTGCATATTTCTCAAAACATAACGCACACAGACAAGTCCATTTTGTTCACGCAAGTTCGCATAGATTCACTCATTTATCTATTTAAATTACACGGTTATAAACTCGAATAGGTATTTCTCAACGCATAAAAATGGCTTCCACGCGTAGTAAGGATAAGGAATCCGATAAAGAATCCTATGTTTCTACCGAGGAAGATCCTAAAGTTCTTTTATTTGAGTCGAAAAAAGAGAATTTATTCCAAATGTTGCAATCCATTTACGATCTCGGCCTACAAGTTTCCGTAAATAATTCATTAAAATCTCAATTTCTAGCTAGAATTAGCTCCCTTGAGCAAATTAGAACAAACTTTATGGAAACTCTTGATGCTTATAATTTAGCTTTATTAGAATGTGGTTCGACGACAAAGCCGAATTACGCCCCACTTCCCGCATTTGATGAAATCTATTGTCAAATTAAAGCAATAGAATCTAACATTCTTAGATCTCAAAATACGAGTAATGATAACACTAATAATAAATTCGAGTTTTTAAATCGTAAACTACCGCCTTTAAAACTTGTTTCATTTGATGGCACGCCCAGCAAATGGACAACTTTTCATGAAAACTTCAAAAGTCTTATTCATGATAATTCGCATCTAACTGACGCCGAAAAGGTTCAGTATTTAATAGGTTGTCTCTCGGGCAAAGCATTAACTGTTTGCTCAGGTATCATACCTACCGCTAATAATTACCTACTCATTTGGAATGCTTTAATAGAAAAATATCAAGATACGCGCGTACAAGCTTCCATGTATTTACATCAAATGGTTCAATTTAAACCTTATCAATCTATTGATACATTTCTTGAGCAGTTTCATTCGGCACAAGCCGCTTTACGTCGCTTAAACATAAAAGATTTGTCAGATTTTATAATAACTGATATTGCACTCAGTAAGCTCGATAAAGAGGTCGTTAACCTTTTCGAACGATCGCATAGTCATATTGCAATACCTACTTTCGATCATCTTTCGCAATTTTTAAAAGAACAAAGTAAAATAATAACGCTTCGTAATCACTCTAATCCCTCTAAAGTTCGTAATTATAATAACGAAAATAATAAATCCTCATCTATATCTAAAAATAGCCAAGCCTTCGCGAGTACTACCCAGGACACTCCAGTGCGTTCCTGCAAGGTATGTGGATCCCATGATTCACATTCACTTTATAGATGTTCTCATTTTATGAATCAAAACGTTAAAGATAGATTAGACCTTGTAAACAAACATAAGTTTTGTCGTAATTGTTTAGGATTTCATAATATTAAAATGTGTAAGTCAACAAATACATGTTCGATTTGTCACCGTAAACATCACTCATTATTACATATAGATAACTTTAACAATTTAAACAATCGGGTAGTTGAACATGGTTCCGCGCGTTCCCCGCTGTGCGTACCGCCCGCGCCGCCGACGCCCGCGCCGGCTGCGGCCTGCGCGCCCCGCGCGCACGCTCGCGCGCGCCCGCTGTCTGCCGCTCCCGCGACACTCGATTCGTCGCCCGTACCGGCAGGTGATAACGTTGCGCGCGAAAATTCAAACGCACCTTATTTATCTATGACTTCGGCTACCTCGTGCGTTGAAAATAATACAACTGTTTTGTTACCTACCGCTTCTGTATACGCTTATAATAATAATAAACCTTATACTCTCCGCGTTTTTCTTGATACAGGCTCAATGAGTCATTTTATTACAAAGGCTTGCTGTAAACGCTTAAACTTAGAAATTACTCCTGACAACTCTTTTATTTTCGGTATAGGTCACGCAAAAATACTCTCGTTTGGTGCTACAACATTTAAAATATTTTCCCGCTTTGATCAGCGCTGTTGTTATACAATTCACGCTCGGGTTTTAGATCGTATTACTGACGACTTGCCCAACATATCCATAGATATCACAAATCTCTCTCCATTACGTAATTTACCTATGGCTGATGACGCGTTCCACGTTCCCGGTGAGATAGATTGCCTCCTCGGCAATGAACTTTTCCCGCTTTTGTTGGGAAGTGGAAAGGTAACTTTACCTGGTTCCTCGGTCGTCGCTGTAGAAACCACCCTTGGCTACATAGCCATGGGTCGGGCTGAATGTCAACCTCGCATAAATTCGCGCGCTCGCCCCGCTCAAATAAACAAAAATAAAAGCGAGCAAACTTTTCTGTGCGCTACTAGCACGCTTAGCTTAGATACGCTCACGCAACGCTTTTGGGAGCTGGAAAGCGTCCCTAATAAGATTCACATGAGTCCTGATGATCAGGCGTGTGAACAAATATTTAATTCAACTTACTCTCGCGATGAACAGGTAGATACACAGTGCAGCTACCATTTAAGGCTCCGTGTACAGACTTAGGAAATTCGCACTCAACGGCGATGCGCCGCCTTGTTAATTTAGAAAAAAAGTTAGATTCTGATCCCGAGATCAGAACTAATTACAACGCTACGCTTCAAGATTATCTTGACAAAGGTTATTTGGCCAAGGTCAAAGATCCCTCTCTCAATATTCCGCATTATTATATTCCGCATCGTGCTGTTTACCGCCCGGATAAACAGTCCAGTAAAACTCGCATCGTGCTTGACGCTAGCTGTAAAACTAGCTCAGGTAAATCGCTAAATGATCTCCTTTATGTAGGTCCGAATCTACAAAGTAACATTTTCGATTTATTAATTACTTAATCTTCGCATGTTTTCCGTTGCTGTAGTTGCAGACATCGAAAAAATGTATTTTCAACTTAATCTTTCCGCTGATCATCACGCATTTCAACGCATTTTATACAGATTCAATAAAGATTCTGAGATTTCAACTTTTGAATTTAACCGCGTTTCTTTCGGCGTCTCAAGCTCGCCTTATTTAGCTATGAGAGTAGTTCGCCAACTCGCATCTGATAGTCGGGATAAATACCCGCTCGCGGCTTACGAGGCTGAAAACCATATGTATATGGATGACTACGTATGTTCGCTAGATGGCGTTAAAATAGCTGAGCAGACATATCAAGAAATGGTCGCCATGTTCAGGTCAGGCGGTTTCAACCTTGTAAAGTGGATCTCTAATAGTTCCGAACTCTTAACTAAATTCCTTCAACTCATTTAAACCCGCAAAATATTGAATTTGACGCTGGCGCTAATAATAATACTAAAATCGTAGGTATGCAGTGGAATCCTGTAGAAGACTCTTTTCAATTTAAAATAAATGGTAATTCTCTTAAATGTACAAAACGTACCGTTTTATCCGCAACCGCCCGACTGTTTGACCCTTTAGGTCTTCTAAGTCCGGTTACCGCATTCATGAAAGTTTTAGTTCAGGAATGCTGGAAGCATGACCTTGATTGGGATGATCCTGTACCCGCTCACATTGAAAATAAATTTAATCGATTTCACAAAGAACTTTCCTATCTCGAACAAATAAAATTCCCGCGACATGTAGGTATCACCTCTGGTTCTCATGTCACTCTCCTCGGGTTCGCAGACGCCAGTGAGCGCTGTTATGGTGCCGCTGTTTACATAAGGGTTAGTTCTAACGATGAAGATAACGGATCAGTCCTCTTGCTAACTTCTAAATCTCGCGTCGCTCCGCTTAAAAATACGCCCTTAGCTCGCCTCGAGCTATGTGCTGCTCTTCTCTTAGCAAACATAACGCCTCAACAATTATTAGATTTAACTCTTTGGTTTAACGCTCCGCATTGATTTTCATTCCCCATAAATCAGTGGCCAATCAAGCCATTTAAGGTCAATTTAAATAATAATAATTCGGAAGTAATGGAAAATAAAAATATCGCTCTCTCAGTTAAAGTAACGCAAGAAGGTCCTCAACCTATTCAATCTTTAATTGACCGCATTTCTAAATATTCCATTTTACTACGTAGTTTGGTATTGATATTACGTTTCTGCAAGTTACTAAGCTCGCGTGGTTGTACCACCGTTTCGGATTTGGATGCCGCGGAAATATACCTTATACGTTACGTACAAAGTAGATATTTCTCTGAAGAAATTAACGCTTTAAAATCTAATAAAAATTTAAATAAAAGTCTCGCTAAACTCAACCCCTTTCTGGATTCGAATAATATTCTCAGAGTAGGTGGAAGGTTAACTCATTCTCAACTTGATTATGGTCAAAAACACCCCATTTTAATTCCAACTAAATCACGTTTTACTCAACTCGTAATTGACTTTTATCATGTAACTAATTTACACACGGGTCCCGTTCTTTTATTATCTATAATTAGACAAAAATTCTGGATTTTATCTGCTCGTAACATTGTAAGACAACGTGTGCATAGTTGTAATAAATGTTTTAAATTTAAACCTCAAAATACTTACCCTCCTATGGGTGATCTACCCGACTTTCGCGTTTCACAAGCGAAAGCGTTTGTTAATACCGCTGTGGACTACTGTGATCCTTTGTACATTACTCATATCCGAAAACGCGGAATTAAGAGCCACAAAGCTTACATTTGTGTGTTCGTCTGTCTAACGATTAAGGCAGTACACTTAGAGTTAGTCTCTGACCTTAGTTCTGATTTATTCCTTGCCGCTTTTAAGCGTTTTATTTCTCGTAGAGGTCCTGTTGCTATGATTTATAGTGATGGAGGCACAAACTTTATTGGCGCAAAGCGCAAATTGAACGAAATTTACACCTTAATTCAATCCAAATCTCATATAAATTACATAGGTGACCAGCTAGCTGAATATCGTGTACGATTTAAACATAGTCCGCCTTACGGTCCTCATTTTAATGGACTCAGCGAAGTTAATGTTCGTTGTGTCAAAACTCATCTTTTTAAAGTCATCGGTTCTCAAATATTAACATACGAGGAGTTTAGTACCGTACTTGTTCAAATTGAATGTCTTTTAAATAGTCGACCTCTAAGTATTTTAAGCTCTGACCCGTCTGATATTAGTGCTTTAACGCCTAATCATTTCTTAAACGTAACTCCGCTTAAATTTTTACCTGCTGAAGATGTCACAGACATTTCAGACAATCGCTTATCGCGTTATCAACTTCTTAATAAAATCACTCATTCCTTCTGGCATCGTTGGAGTCAGGAGTACCTCACTTCCTTGCAACAGCGGGAGAAGTGGAATACACCGTCAAAGCCTATTGAAGTAGGTACGATTGTTGTTATCAAAGACAACAACGCTCACCCTCTTTGTTGGCCTTTAGGTGTCATAGATGCGACTTATCCTGGCAAGGATCATATAGTTAGGACTGTGAAGGTTAGAACTGCTTCCGGTTCCTACATACGCCCGGTAGTGCGGCTTTGTCCTCTACCTACACAATAATTGCTAATTCTTCTTAACTCTATTTTTAATAAAATTCATTTATTTAATTTAAGTTCTCATAAAGTTTTAGTTTAGAGGAAAACCTCTAGGCCGGGGGAGTTGTCTGCGCCATTCGCATTATTTTATCTCTGCTTATTATTAATTTATCTAATTATCCATTGAAATCATATAATACTTGCAACACTATACACTTCACTCATTAGCTCACTCGAGAAGGATCTTCCAATCAAAATCGATTCCTTTCTTACTCCCACTCATTTCCTATTCCGTTCATTCGAACAACCCCCGCCCTCTAACACTCCAAAATCCGCTCGCTTATCGGCGACACGTATGTCCGTGCGCCCGCGCTCCCGCCAAATAACTCAAAAGTGAAAAACTTATTGGTGTTGTGTGGTGAATCCTCAAACTCTCTTTTCTCTTGTGACACTTGGTGGAAATATCGCTTGAACCGGCGTGTTGGAGGCTGCTATCGAAGGGACGCATCATCTTACATCCTCCTGTAAGTTCCTTTTCCTTCCAGGTACTATTATTAAAGAAATTTGCTAATGTTTTTATGAGATTGAAAAAACGTTTAGTTTCCGGAATACGTTCGCACGATTTAGAAAGTACCAAATTAAGGACATGGGCGGCACACCAAACGTATTCAGCAAGAGGACATTGCTGGCGAACCAGCGACTGAACGCCGTTCCGTTCAGATGACAGGACAGCTGCACTGTCATATGTCTGAGCTACTAATTTCGACAAACATTTAAATTCTGATAAAATCTGCAGTATGATGGCACTTAAAGTTTTCGCGGTGCGGTCGGAACTTACGTCAATATATTTTATAAATCGATCAAACACTTCTGACTTATGAAAATATCTTAAAACCAGTACTAGTTGCTCTTTGCCACTTGCGTCTGGTGTTTCATCGACCATCACAGCTACAAAATCAGTGGAAGCGATTTGTTGTTTTATTGTTTCGATCATTACAGACGCTACACTAGAGATTAGGTCATTTTGAATACGATTTGATAAACCCGTAAATGAGCTAGTGCAATTTTGTAAATGGTTTTCCAACACTCCGTCGTATTTCGCGAGCACGTCGACCATTTCTAAATAATTGCACTTATTCACTGACGAAGCTGATTCGTCATGTCCACGAAAAGCGAGCTCTTGTTTCCCCAAAAAGCAAACAATGTCAATTAGTCGTTGAAAAATATTTCGGTTCCGATCCACTTTCGCGTTATGTCTGTCAATGTCGATTTGTATCTGAGAGTTTAAACGCGTCTCTATACGATTTTTTCCAAAGGTGTGATATTTAAGGGCAGCTTCCAAGTGTTTTTCAGATTGTTCATGTTTTCTCGCGGCGGTAGGAAAATTATGAATATCAGCGTAACCGATTTCGTTCCAGACGGTTTTATTATTTGAAAATAGTAGACAAACGAAACAAAATAACCGATTACTGTGTATGCAACCTGTCAGCCAATGATATGAATCATATTGTTTTTTATGGAATCTGCGATTCACTTTACCTTTAGTTTGTATTAATTGCAAATCCGGTGTACCACGACCTATCTCGATAACTTGTTTTTTTTCACCGAAAGATAGTTTTGAAAACGCATCATGTTTTATTTTCTCAATACACACACCATCTGAACAAGTTTCACAGACAATATTATCCATTTTACACTCTTATTATCAACATTAACATTCTAAATACCCGATAGCGTAGTCACAAACATAACACACATCAAACAATATGGCGATTATTGACTTTTGAAAATAAGTAGTAAAAAGAGAAACATAATACGACAAAAAATTATGGTCATCTACTGTATAAAATTCAATGAAACAATGTTACTTTCTAAAATATTTGCATTGCATAGCAAACTTTCGTTCGGAAATGTTCGGTACAAGTCGTAATTTTTCGTGTTAGCTGTTTATAATACTACAAAAAGACACTGGCTTTTCATGCAGCTGTGTGCGTGATTTTTGTCATTGTGTGTCAGCAAAACCCACGTAGCTATAGGAACGCACACACATTAAATCCGCATGACCATGACAGCACACATATAAGTCACTAAGAGAGTAATAATTTGTGTCTTTTGCCGTGGCAATGGCGAGGCGCTGCTAGTGTAGCGCGAATCGATGATGCAAAGTTACTTCTTAGTCTTAATGATACCACCGGCACTCGATAGGTGGAGCTGATTTATGAATTAGGTATTTTTATCTTGTTTTGTTTATTGATAAAATAATATTAGATCTATTATCAGAACTAGGGTAGGCAGTGTCTTTCTGTCTTTATGGGCCGCACGCCACTGGTATCATCTGCAATACAAAAAATGGCCAGAGGCAAATCTCCAGGGCATGACGGTCTCAGCATCGAGCACTTGAAATATTCGGGTGTACACTGTCCGAGAATGTTATCCATGTGTTATTCTTTATGTTTGAGTCACTCTTATCTTCCTCCCGAGTTAATGAACACATTAGTTGTTCCAATAGTAAAGAATAGGACTGGTGACGTGTCTGATGTAGGTAATTACAGACCCATATCACTTGCCACTGTACTAGCTAAAGTATTGGACAGTCTGTTAGATAAAACTCTCAACAAATGGTTGAAATTAAATGACGCACAGTTTGGGTTTAGGCCGGGACTTTCCACTGAAAGCGCAATATTGAGTCTTCAACAGACTGTCCAATATTATACTTATTTATTTATTTATTGATAGAAGCACACCTGTGTACGCGTGTTTCCTCGACCTCTCTAAAGCTTTCGACCTCGTCTCCTATGACATATTATGGAAAAAGCTCGGGGAAGCATGCGTGCCGGCTGAAATTATACGTGTTTTCCAGTACTGGTATGGTAATCAAGTGAACTATGTGAAGTGGAATAAGTAATTCACTGTCTGCTGCATATGGGTTGGATTGTGGGGTAAGGCAGGGGGGGCTGACCTCGCCCAAGCTTTTCAACCTTTACGTCAATGAGCTGATCGCTGGACTCAGCAGTAAACGGATTGGATGTTGGATTGACAACGTTTGTGTCAATAACCTCAGTTACGCGGACGACATGGTGCTGCTGGGTCCAACTGCCGGCTCCATAAGAGAACTTTTAAAATTTTGTGAAAGGTACGCTGCTAGCCATGGTCTAGTTTATAATTGTCAGAAGAGCCTGTTCATGATCTTTAAGGCTCCCCGTAAGAAGCAGTCATACGAGCCAATTATCACCCTCAATGGACAGCCCCTGCAAAGGGTGAAACAAACTAAATATCTGGGGCATTACGTAACGGAGGACCTTAAGGATCATGAAGATATCGAGCGCGAGCGGCGGGCTCTTGCTGTGAGAAGCAATATGCTGGTTCGCAGGTTTGCTTGTTGTAGTAAGGAGGTTAAGATAACGTTGTTTAAGGCTTACTGCCAGACCTTCTACACGAGCAGCCTCTGGGCAAGCTCTACGCGGAAAACAATGGACGCCCTGAGGGTCCAATATAATAACAGCTTCAGAATGCTTTTGGGACTGCCGCGCTTTTGCAGTGCCTCTGGCATGTTCGCGCAGGCGCGTGTTCACGACTTCCACGCAATGGTGAGGAGAAAATCGGCGTCGCTGCTAGAGAGAACGCGGTCAAGTCCCAACAGCATTCTGAAGATGTTAGTGGATAAATTTAACTCGCCGATAATGAATCACTTCATGCAGGTGTTGGTTAGGCAGGAGTGATTAATTACATCCGGTGAATGTTTGTAAATATTGTTTTTCTGTTATTTAGTACTTAGTTATAATTGTAACACACTAACATAGCATTTAAGTTTTATTTTTATTTTTTTGTATCTTACCAACTAGCATATGGATCATTGTTGTCTAAGTTAATAAATAAATTTAATTTAATTTAATTTAAATCTGACTATTTCTAATCGCGATTAAAAATGTGACAATAAAATTGGTTGTCATGAACTTTGAATTCACAACAACACCTCGACCACATGGTATAATAATATACTTCGCCTGGTATTCTCTTCCCGTGACAGCTGGGTCACGTGATTGGCCTAAGAATACGTCATCAGTTGCGATGCGGCTCTCAAACTTTTTTAGTGTGGGAAAAAGATATAAATAATACAACGGGTACTCATTTTTAATAAATCGACATATTTAATACTTTTTGTATTTTTTTACTTTGCTTCTTTTTTAATTGATTGCATATTATGGTTTTATTTAGTTCCCTTACTCGTAGATAGGTCCTCGTTCGAACTAAACAGAGTACTACTTCATAATGAATTTGAGGATACAAGTCCTTTGTGGCATCATGAACAATCCGTGTCAAATTTGTGAAAATGAATTTTTCATCGTGCAAAGATTCACTGTGGTATTTGTTAAATTCTCTCTCCATTATATCAGCAACCTTGATCAATTCATTGCAAGGGTAAATTAGTTGTCACCTAGACACAAAAAAAATCAAATCACAGGCTACGCTACCTGGATCAATCTTTCGTGTCCCGTATCCAAGATGTGGATATTTTCGTAAATAAGTAAAAAACTAGTTGGGTTAGGTTATGTTCGGGCGTACAGCCGGATTGGCACTATTATGCCTTATATGGAATTTACAACGCGTAGATAAATGAAATAATATGTAGTAAGGTACATACCAGTTCTTATTGTTGTTTTCGGTCTACAATACTGAAGCCACACATTTGCTAGCATCTCTTCTTTGGGAAAAGAAAAAAACATTACACCGCCTCTTTTACTTCGTTTTTACAGTTAAGTGTGGAACAATTAACCATTTTTATTGTACACGTATCTTTCACAGTTTACACAGTTTTTCTTTTCACAGTAACCAATGTTTGGGAACCACAGTATTTTGCTCACCGAGCGAAACAACGCTATAGATATGAGCGACTCGACAATAGCGATGAAATGGCGAGCTGTCAGTATGACACTTGTCAATTCTATGTGTGGCCACTGTGTGTGATTGAATTAGCCGTGCAAAATGCATTTGTAACTTAACAAAGCAATTATGAACTAATAATTCAATATGTTCATTAATTTAAACTAAATAGATAAATCACACGAGTTACTAAATAGTTAAGCTAGTTAGTAATTTACTTTATTTTCATTAACTAAATGAGAAAGTTCCTAAATTTATTGAAAAGGACAATAAATGACAATACTTATCATGACGTACTCTTAGGCCACCGTGGGAAGAACCTACCGAATCTTTTTTTTTCTTTTTCTTATATTCCGAATATGGCGTGTCCTATCGCAAAGATAATGAAAATTTCGACCTCCTTTATGAAATCCTCTAACCCCTAATTCTCAACATGTAGGTAATTCTTTTTTCATATATTCCATATAAAAAGTGAAAAAAAAAACACGTCAAGGCTACCCTCCCTGCGCGCCTCCGGCTCTAAAAAAAACTCACGGGGTAGGGCAAACAAGTACCTACCACGTGGAGTCACGATTGTCAAATTCGATTTAGTTGTGTCAAAATTATTTTTAAATTTAGAGAATTTATTTTGCAGAATTGCTTTAAGATTCTCATTGCCAAAAGTAAGGAATTTTAGTAATAGTTTAGTTCTGTGCACAAGAGAATCGGCACCGATGTGTTTAAATCTTGCTGCGCTTGGTTGACCATGTCGTCAATCGAAGTGCCATTTTAAAAATGACAGGTATCTTCAGCATAAAGGGAACGTGTCCGCGTAGTGAAATTTCGTGTACGGAATTGATGTAAATGAGAAAGAATAATGGTCCAAGAACCGATCCCTGGGGCACACTGAATGAGCCTGTGCTGTGTTTACTATTTGATACCTATTCTTTAGGTATGACTCAATCATTTTAAATGCAATCCCTGAGACACCTATGTTGCTGAGCTTTTGTAGTAATATTGAATGGCTAACGGCTAATGGCTAACCAAATGTTGGAATAATATCCCTCCCCCAATAAAGTATAGTAAAAGTTACTCGACTTTCAAATTTAAATTAAGAGAATTTTTATTAAACCACCAAAAGGAGGCTGAAAATGTTCGAGCCGACATATCTGCCATATAACAATTTAGTCTGTCTGCTTTCAAGAACGGAGCGTGTAATTAAACTTATCCAGAATGCCTGTGTTCGTTTTAGTGTTAATGTCCCACTAAGAAGTCCGGTCGACGCCATAACGTCAACGCTGTATAAGAAAGAACCAGATATAAGAACCGCATCAAAATCCGTTACATTTCGAAGTTTTATAAGAACAACGCAGTGATACGATTTTTCCTTGAATAGATTTATTATTTGTAGTTATTATGATTCACAGCACAACAAATACACTCATGTATGTTACTACAGTATATTCTTTATATTATCCTATCTTTTATTACATTATTTATTCTATTAGATTTTATTGAGATTAGATACCTAATTTATTAAACCGGACGCACACTTCACTATTTATTACTCTAGCGTATGGCACTCGTGGGTTGCAGCTGAAAATCAGCGTCAGGTGGTACACTTTGTGTTGTCATCTGACAATATGCTGAGCTGAGGCCCTTTTGGCATTTACAATCATTGTTTTCTGTTTTTTTTTTTATAGTTATAAGGTGTACTTATTGTCTTTGCTGTAATGCCAATAAATGCATATTTCTTTCTTTCTTTCTTTCTAACGGTGTCGAAACTTTTTTTAGGTGGAAAAAAAAGGCCTAATGCTATCTTTTAAAAAAAATCAATATTGGTTTGTGTTGCTATGATTAGGTTAGGTTAGGTTAGGTTAGGTTAGGTTAGGTTAGGTTAGGTTAGGTTAGGTTAGGTTAGGTTAGGTTAGGTTAGGTTAGGTTAGGTTAGGT
The DNA here is from genome assembly GCA_916610215.1 of Omphaloscelis lunosa. NCBI lineage: Eukaryota > Metazoa > Arthropoda > Insecta > Lepidoptera > Noctuidae > Omphaloscelis > Omphaloscelis lunosa. The sequence continues at coordinate 23,060,255 of OU744253.1, forward strand.
TAGGTTTTTTTTTTTTTTTTTTTTTTTTTTTTTTTTTTTTTTTTTTTTCTCTCTACCTCCGACGTTATCGGAGTCTATCTTAAGCCTAATCCTCTTTGTCATACCAGTTCTCGCTTGTTTTCCTCTCGTACTTTCATGCCGCATACTTTATCTTTCTGCATCCATCATATCATCCATTCTTTTTTACGGGTTGAGTCCCGTTTTTACCCTATTCTGCCTATCTAGGTTTTCTTTCTTATTTTATTTGTTACTTATTCTAATTTAGGGGGAATAAAAAATCAATTTTGCCCTTTTATTAGTTTCACAACTTTTTCCTTATTCTAATACAATTTTTAACCTTTAGTTTTCTTACAATATTACCTTATTTCTATTTATTCTTATACTACCTCTTATGCTGATGATGTTTGTACTTATTTCTATGCTTTATATATATATATATCTAAATATACTATAAGCATATTTTCTTAAGCTGTTCTATTTCTTTCTATTGCCCTCTGTGCAATCTTTGTGCAGTAGTCTAAAAATTTATCTCTGTTTTTTCCCTTCAGTTCGGCTATAGTGAATGGAGGGTCGTATGGCTCACCATTTTCCCCTTCATTCACTGATTCTGCCTCTAGTCTGACACGGCTGTGGTGAGGGTTGTCCGCAGCTGGGTGGTCCTCTGGATACAGGGTCTCTGCTATGTATCGGGCGGACTCTTCTGCATCCAGCACTTCCCCGTCTTTTACCAGCGGCGGATCTTCCACCCTGCTCGATGTCCTTCCTATAATCCTATATATCCCCTCCCATACCCCTTCCCTATCCTGTTTACAGCAGAACTCCTTCCAGCTCTCGGTTTGGGCTCTGGCTGCTTCTAATTCATACTCTTCTTTCTGTTGCAGGTACTCTTCGACAACGATGGATCTACGGACTGGAGCAGTACATCTGATCCTCCTCTTTTTGGTTGCTTCAGCTTTCTTCAATTTTTTGAGTCTCTCCGACCACCACGGCAAGGTAAGTTTTTCTGTGTGTTTTTTGGTTGGCATAGCTGCCTTACATGCTTTTGTTACTATTTTTGTGTAATTGTTTACTGTTTCGTCTAGTTGATCTACTTTAGTTATTTTTCCTATTTCTTCTTTTGTGATTCTGTATTCTTGGCTCAGCTGGGTGAGTTTCTCATGAAAAGCAGACCAGTTGGCCTTTTTTGTGTTAAAAATCCTTGTTGTTCTTTCTACCTTTAATCCTTTTGATTTGGTCTGTAAAATTTTGAAGACGATGCCGTTGTGGTCGGAGCTACTCAGGCCCTCGACGACTTTCCATTCTGCTACCTTGTCGAGGATATTTGCCGAACAAGCTGTTATGTCGACAAAGCTGCTATAGCGTTGTCCACCCCTTACTGTGTCGAAGGTCGGGATTTCTCCTGCGTTGAGTATATGCAGCCCGAGCTCACCGAGAGTCCCGCACACTTCCTCTCCCCTACGGTCGACCGTCTGACTGCCCCACCAAGTGCTTTTCGCATTTACGTCGCCTCCAACGATTATGGGCTTAGGGCCATTTTTGGCAACTACTTCCCTAAGATGGTCTAGGTATGGCTCAATTGGTTTGTCTGGCTCGCAGTATTTTTGAGCCTCGAGCATCAGCTCGATTGTTGCAAGCCTTTTTCGTTGGAGGTTCGCTTGCATATAGCCATATGTGGTGGTGGCAACGTTGGCGTTAACAATATGCAACGGTCGACCGGGCCAATTCGTCCCATCTGCGGCGTACGGGGCAGTCTGAACTGAAGGCGTTGTGCTCTGTCTGCGTTAATTTCGCTTTATTGCAGTTTCTGCAGGCGGGTGGCTCTCCAGCTAGCGAGTCCGGGCACTCCGTTTTCAAGTGAGGACCGCCGCAATGGCTGCATGCGTCTGCGGTCTCTTGGCAGTACTTTCTGCCGTGGCCGTACCCCAAGCAACGCGTGCACTGGACTAGTGGAGTCTGATCTTCCGCTCTAATCCGCTGGAGATCTATGTATACATAGCCCCTTTCCGTCACCCGCCTCCAGACGCTGGGCGACACGCTTATAATCACATGGTTTGTGTGAGGGTTTCTCGCTCTTCTTCTATATTTTATGACTATCCTATCCTCCCCCTCACCGAGACCGTGGAAGACAGCCCCATTCTGGTTCCGAAGAGCCTTGATGATGTCCTCATCGGTATTTACTGACAGGACATCCCCAAGCCTGATCAGCGGGTCTTTGTTTTCCACGTCCTCGATGGTGAGGCTGCCTCCTTCTTTTCCTATTCTATCCTTTACTTTATCTCGTTCTTCCTTGGACCCAAAGCCCATTATTACTTTCCTGTTTTTGGCCTTTCTGACCCTTTCCACCTTTACCCATCCTTCTTTAGCGTCTATAGCCTTTCTAACTCTTTCCAGTACTTCCTCTCCTGTTTCCGTCTCCACGGTCGAGGTGACCGCGACCGAGTGCAGTGTGCGCTTTTGCAGTGCCCTGTCACTCTGGGTCGCGGTCACCCCGGCGTAGGTAGGCGTTTCTATCTTTTCAATCTTTTCAGCGTGCCTCTCAATCGTCGCCTTCAGTTCTTCCATTTTCTTGCCGCTTTCCCGGATGAGGTTTGTGTGTTCCTCTAATCGCGCCATGAGTAGGCTTTCGCCGGAGGTAGAGGAGGGAGGGGGGGTGGGGTTGGGAGGTGGAGCAGCATATGCTCCCACTCCCAAATCCACCCATCCTCCCTTTGTATTTCCCTTCAACTTGAGCTCCTTTTCAGCTTCCTTGACTAGTTCAAGGAGTCGCGCAAGTGCCTTTTCGACGCCGTCTTTAATTTCGGTCTTCAGATTCCGTGAAGCCCTCAGATGTGCCTTCGCCTTGTTCAGACAGGCTGCCGCTTCCGCTGCTCTACTGACGTAGAGTTTTTTGGGGGATTCCTCATTTCCCGTTGATACCCTGGGCGCTGCTGTAGTGTTTCCCGCTGGTTTAGTGACCAGATAGGTAGTTTCTGCAGGGCCTGCCTGCATTGTCACGCTGGTCCTTGCTGGTTCTACACTTGCTTTTGCAGCGGCCTCCAGTCTGTCTGTACTTTTGCGGACGGCCACCTTTGGGGGTGACTTCTCGGTCTCTACTGCAACCCGCTTTTTGATAGGCGTATGGAGCCCAATTCCAAACATTTTGGGAATGTGATGCGGAGGGGCAGATAAATTTGTAAAAGTTGTAAATAGCTACCCCTTTTGTCGTGACCGCTAGTAAAATTACACAGTTAAGAATAAAGAAAAATAGTAAAATAAATTAAAGAAAAATTTCTCTATGTAGAGTCACTTGGCTGCGTCAACTTATGTCCTAAAGTATTATTAATGATAGTGTCAGTTAAAAGTAAAAACAGAAGATAAAAATTTTTATTTAGTCACTTTAGGTAGGGTCGACTCTACTGTAGTCACTATATGCCGTATAGTATACTTAGTCTAATTATTTCTAAGTTGGACGTAAAATTTACAAAATAAAATAAAATAAATTTTTTGGCTCTATGTAGAGTCTCTAAACTCTATCCAAAAACTTCTCCAGACCAAGCCCTATAGCAAGCAAAAAACCCCGTCTCTCTAGCTCTCTCCGTTCACGAGATATAAAATTATTTAGTTTAGGGGTTGCGACCCCTAAAGGGACTTAATATACTGTATGCTACGTTATGTGAATACTATATTATTAACGAAAATAAAATAAAAAATTTTTGGATGGTGTTTTAAAATTTTGTTCTCGAATTTTTCTAAGTCCAGAAATTAAAAGTAAGTTTTTAGGGGTAGGGGGTTGGGACCCTAGGGGTTGGGTGCAGGGGGGGGGGTGAGTTTAAGGGGGTTCGGGTTCGCGGAGCGAGGGGGGTAGGTTAGGGAGGGGGGTGGAAATTTTTTGTTATTTTTGAGCTAGGACGCACGGTTTCCGAGATATGAGCAATTTTTGAAAAATTTTTGGCTTATAAATACCTAAACAATTTTATCTCTTTGCCGTCAGACGGCTTGGAAGGGTGTTTTTTAATAATCTGTTAAAAATTTCCTAATCATCCTAGTTCGTCGGGAGAAGTTTTGGATTACAGCTGGTTAGTTGAGCCGTCCGGTCCCGTGAGTCCCACAGGGGTGGATCACTTAGTCAATTTAATATTCACCCTCAAAGTTAGGGGTGGGTTTGTGCCAACTACTTTTGCTTGGTTTCGCCCTTAGGAATGAGATCTCGAATCGGGGAAAAATATTGGGGTATAGGTCGTGGCCAAAATTTATTGGCAAGCCCCTTGCTTTTCTTTTTGGAAAATCAGGAATACAAAATTTTTCCTGTTTTTCCAAAAAATCTCGTTGGGGGTGGTTTTTAAGGGTGTCTACGGGGAGGTCGACCTTATGATCGTTTCTCGTAAGAGAACCGATTTGGTGTTATTTTTACGATATTTCGCTCCCCTGAGGCTCTAGGGGGTGTACAAACGTAAGCGGTAATGCCGCCCGGGACCCTTGTTCTAGCTTAAAATCTATATAAAATTAACCCTTAATCCTACTTGCTGACTAAAAATTTTGTTCCGCAGGAGATGAACCGGTCCTTGCTGTCCCGCCTGTCCGGAGGTCCTCCGTTGCTTGAACCGCCCTCGGGAGCCAGCCAAAGTTGGGGGTGGCTGACAATTTTCTGCAAATGGCTCCTAGTGCAGAAATTTCGCGTCCTAGGGGGTTGGTTCCGAAGAGTTTTCTTCTTTGGAAGAGTTTTTCCGTTCAGGTACTGCCGGGAACAGGATGTCACAGGTATCTTCGGTTCGTCGTGACGTCACAGGTTTCTCCTTATACACTAGTTTCTTTAGTAGCTCCAAAACTACCTGTCGAAAAATTCTGGAATTTTGCACACTTATTCTTCAGTGGGTGAGCAATTTTTTGAAGTCCAGAAAAAGGGACGTCATCGCTCTTGTTCCAGCTCTGGATACGGTCAAAGTTTGTAGTATCTTTAAAGTCCTTTATTTTCCAGAGGGGTGCTCCGATTTTGACGATCAGGGTGTCGGCTAATTTGTCTCGGTGAAATACACACTGTTCAGCTGGTGGAATATTTACCAGACGTCGGGAACCGGGAGCTCGTGAGCACGTGGTTTCCACTTTTTCCCCTGTAGCTCAGCGAGTTTTGCCCGGAAAAATCCGGGACTTCGCCTGATTATAGCTGCTTCTAGCGCGCTTCGAACAGCAGTCCGAAAAACATAGGTTACCGCGGAAAATCGGGGAGCGTTTCGTCTGGAATGCTGATTTTGAGGTTAAAAATCAGTTTTTTGAACCTGGTGTTCCACTCGATGGTCCGATTTCCAAAATTTTTATCCACACGTTTAGAACTCGCGAGTGCGCACTTTTTGACGTATCACACTTGGTATTTTACGCGAAAAAACCCGTTCGAACGATTTTTTGAACGCGGAGCACACACAAAACGATCCGACCGCCACGAGAGCTGGGGGGGAACGGTTAGGTTAGGTTAGGTTAGGTTAGGTTAGGTTAGGTTGGGGGATCCCCCACAGTGCATACTTCCTCGTAGTTTCCCCCGGGCAACGCCGTGTCTGACCACCGTAACGGAGTGGCAGACCGGCGGCTAAAGTGCGCTGTGACTCGCAGATTTTAATGCGGACGTCTGCGACTATGATGAGCAAACCAACGCGTGACGCCTCTGGACGTTTTATTTCAAAACGCTCCTCCCAAGGCGATTCAAACGGCCCTTCTCAGGGCCAACCCAACGGCCCTTCTCAGGGCCAACCCAACGGCCCTTCTCAGGGCCAACCCAACGGCCCTTCTCAGGGCCATGCCGGCGGCGCTTCGGCGTCGGAAGCTGACCGCGCACCATCTGCGGCCAGCTTATTCAGTAGGCCAGACGAGTTGTCGGACTCCGACGACTCCAATATGGACACGTCGGCGGCCGAAGGCAGCCGCTTCAGGCGGAAAAGGTCCGAGGGCTCCTCGGAGTCGACCGGAGGTAGGGCGAAGAAGAAGTCGAAGTCTAAAAAGGCTTCGACCTCTTCTGCGGCTTCGACCCACGATGTGGGCTTGGTGGACGCCGAGCGCCAGCTAAGTCTGGCAAAAAGAAGGCAACTCCAGTTAGACCTGGAGGAGAGGGTCGCCGCCAAAGAGCAGCAGGCGCAAGTTGCCAGGGCGAGGGCTGGCTATGGTGCATCCAGTGTACTGTATGCCGACCACTCCCTGGCAGAATTGGAGCGCATGGCGAAGGAAGATAAGGAGGAGGTCCTGGAGGTCGCCTCAAAGTCTTCCAATTTGAAGGGGACCTTTCAAAAGGCCCTCAAATGCCGGGCCGCCAGCATGCACGGCATTATTATGGAGCTGGTGAAGCGGACGGCCACGGACGAGACACGGCAGCTGCAGGCCAAGGTGGATCGCCTGCAGGCGGAGGTCAGCCAGCTACACCAGAAGCTGGCTGAGGCCACGGCCTTGCCTTCCCAATCTGCCCCAGGTCCGGTGGTGGGAGGCTCCTCGTCCTCCTCCTCTGCCAGCCTTGAGGCAACAATTCGCGGGGTTGTCATGGAAGAGAGGGCATTCATCAGAGCCTGCTTCGCAGGCATCGAGGACCGGCTCTTGCCGGAAAGGCGGCTCCGCCCGCCGCTAGCGGCAGACAAGAGCCCACCGCCGAGGGAGCCAGAACCTGCGCCTCTAGCAGGCTCGGTAACAAAGGGCAAAGGCAAGGGGAAGAAGACAAAGGCGGCTCCTCATACCCCCACCACAAGCGCGGAGGGAGCGTCTGGGTCGTCTGCCGCTCCAGCAGCAGCGGCTCCCCAGAACTCGCAGGAGGAAGACGCCCTTCTTCCCTCCACCACCCCGTCTAACCAGCCGTGGACGAAAGTGGCCAAGAGAGGAAAGGGGAAAAAGGGGAAAAAGGGACAAAAGTCGGCCCCCAAGCCTGCTGCGACTGGTCCTGCAGCCAAAAAGGCTCCAGCCCGCGGGAGAAAGCTGGTCCCCCCCAAAACCACGGCTGTCGTCGTGACCGTCACCCCGGAGGCCGCGAAGCGGGGCGAGACGTATGAGTCCGTCCTAAGACGGGCTCGTACCAATGCTGATCCCTCCCGGCTGGGGATCAGCAACATCACGTGCCGCCCAACCCTAACCGGGGCTCGAATTTTCGAGTTTTCGGGGGAACAGCGCGGCACAAATGCGGACCTCTTCGCAACAAAGTTGCAAGAGGTCATCGCGGATGCGGCAACGGTCGTCAGGCCCGTTAAGACCGCAGCTTTGGAGGTGGCCGATCTGGATGATTCGGTCACCAAAGAGGATGTGGTGGCAGCCATCGCGGCGGCTGGAGGCTGCGACGCTGGTGCGGTGAAGGGTGGAGCCATCAGGTCCGGCCGCCGCGGCATGGGCGTCATCCGCGTTGATTGCCCGGTCGCCGCGGCTGGGGCCGTCCTTGCTGCGAACAAGGGACGGCTGCTTGTGGGGTTCAGCTCGACCGTGGTCCGGCCACTTGAAGAACAGCCTGTTCGCTGCTTCAAGTGCTTCGCGTTCGGCCACACCCGAGCCACGTGTCCCTCCAAGTTCGACTGGGGAGACACGTGCTACCAATGTGGGCAGGAGGGACACAAGAGCGCCGCTTGCCGCGCCGCCACCGCGGCACACTGCGCGGCGTGTGCCGCCAGCGGCCGCCCCGCGGACCATAGGATGTCGGGCAGGAGCTGTAAGCCCCCCGTGAAGAAGGGCATAGTGCCGGCGCGGGTTCGCCCTGTTGCTACCGCCGCCGCCGCCGTTGTCGTCGCCGCTGTAACTCCAGCGGCGATAGCTGAGGAAACGGGTGCGATGTCGGAATAATGGTTTCCGACTACCGCATCCTCCAGGCGAATACCAACCACTGCAGAGCGGCCCAGGACCTGTTGGTGCAGGTCATGGCCGAGTGGTTGGTGAACGTAGCGGTGGTCGCCGAGCCCTACTCAATTCCCGGCAGCTGGCTGGGTGACGAGGACGACTCGGTAGCACTAGCGGCGCGGTCTTCCACAGACTCCCCTCCCCTCTCGCTATTAGAGAAGGGACCGGGATACGTGGCCGCCGCGTGGGGAGACTTAGCCCTTGTGGGCGTCTATTTCTCCCCAAACCGCCCTCTTCAGGACTTCGAGAACTATCTCGGAGTCCTGGCTGCCGTAGTCAGCAGGGCGGCGCCGCGCCAGGTCTCCGTACTGGGTGACCTGAATGCCAAGTCGGTAACCTGGGGCAACCGGGCCACGGACGCGCGGGGGCGGGCAGTGGAGATGTGGGCAGCCTCCTCTGGACTCTCCCTCTTGAACAGAGGAAGCGTCCAGACATGCGTGCGGCGGCAGGGTGGCTCAATAGTGGATGTCACTTTCGCCACCTCTGCGTTGGCCGTGCGCGTGTTGAACTGGCGAGTGGACATGGTGGAGACTATGTCGGACCGCCGCTACGTGCGGTTCGACATCTCCACCAGTGTACCCGGAGAGACGCGGCCCCTCTCGGAGCGATCACCGTTCCCACGGTGGGCTCTCGCCCGCCTGGACAGGGAGGCAGCGACGGAGGCGGCGTTCGTCCAGGACTGGCTTTCGCCGCCTTCTGCCGGTCTGGACGTGAACACTGTGGCGGGGCACCTGAGGGAGTCTCTGACCGAGGTATGCAACTCCAGTATGCCTCGGTCTCGCCGACCACTACCCAGACGCGCCGTGTACTGGTGGTCGGCGGAGCTGGCGGGGCTTCGAGCAGCGTGTGTGGAGGCAAGGAGGGCCTACACGCGGAGTCGGCGGCGGCGTCGACGGGACCAGGCCAACGAGGACCACCTCTATGAGGCTTACATGGAGGCAAAAATGGTCCTCGATCGGGCCATCACCGCTGCCAGAGACTCGGCGAGAGCGGAGCTGCTGGAGGGTCTCGACAACGACCCCTTCGGGAGACCATATAAGGCGGCGCGTAACAAACTGCGCCCCTTTGGTCCCCCGGTGGCTGAGACCCTGGAGCCCTCATTTCTGGATGGGGTGGTTCAGTCCCTGTTCCCATGCGGGGACAACTTCACCCCACCAGTGATGGACCCACCGCGGGGGATAGCTCCGCCAGCTGAGGAAGAAGAGGAGGCCCCTCATGTCACGGAGTCGGAACTTGACGCGTCGATCCTCCATATCCGCGCCAAGAAGACGGCTCCGGGCCCCGACGGTGTTCCGGCAAGAGTGGTGGCGATCGCTGCCACTCAAATGAAGGAGAGGTTTCGGGACCTGTTCAGCGCATGCCTTGCATCTGGAAGGTTCCCGAAACCGTGGAAGGAGGGGCAGTTGTGCCTCCTTCGCAAGGAGGGCCGCCCAGCAGATTCCCCCTCGGCATACCGGCCCATCGTTCTGCTCGATGAGGTCAGCAAAATGTTCGAGGGGATAATCGCTGCCCGCCTAAAGCTCCACCTGCGGAGTATAGGGCCAGATTTGTCGGACGCTCAGTTCGGTTTTCGGGCTGAGCGTTCCACGGTGGACGCGCTGGCCTGCCTTAAGGGCCAGGTAAAGGAGGCGATGGAAGCGGGGGACGGATTGTTGGCCGTGTCATTCGACATAGCCAATGCCTTCAACTCCGTTCCCCACTCCACCATCCTAGAGGCGCTCCGATTCCACGGAGTGCCTCAATATATGCGCAGGCTGCTGGCCGACTACCTGGAGGATCGAGCGATCCTCCTGGTAAATAGGAGTGGCCAAGTCCGGCGGTACGCCGTTGGCGCCGGCGTTCCGCAGGGGTCAGTCTTAGGACCTCTGCTCTGGAACGTCGGCTATGATTGGCTCTTGCGGGGAACTCTCCTCCGGGGCACGAGTGTCATCTGCTATGCGGATGACACTCTCCTCACCGCCCGGGGGGGGAGCTTCAGGGAGGCGGCTGACTTGGCCTCGGCGGGCGGATCCTTGGTGGCGGGAAGGATCCGCCGCCTAGGTTTAACGGTGGCGCTGCACAAGACCGAGGCCGTGTTCTTCCACGGCCCGCGGCAGCGCCAGCCACCTGACGCCCACATTTTCGTGGAGGGCGTCAGAATTGAGGTGAAGGCCCAGATGAAATATCTGGGCCTGGTACTTGACAGCAGGTGGCGCTTCGGCCCACATTTTAGTGGGTTGTCGTCGCGCCTGCTGAAGGCGGCGGGCGCGCTCTCGTGGTTGCTTCCCAACTTGGGGGGGCCAAGCGCGCGATGCCGGCAACTTTACGCTGGCATCTTGAGGAGCATGGCCCTCTACGGGGCCCCGATTTGGGAGCAATCACTCCAAAGAAGGGAGAACGCCGCCGCCTTGAGGGCACCCCAAAGGGCCATAGCCCAGCGGGTGGCGCGGGCCCACCGCACGGTGAGCTTTGCGGCGGCATGTGCTCTGGCCGGCACCCCTCCTTGGGAACTCGAGGCATGGGTGCTCGCCAGAGTATATGAATGGACGGCGGGACGGAGGGACGGAGGGCGAGAGGAGAACGCCCACTCCCGGAAGAGCGGGAGGCCGTTCGGCGGGAGGCGAGGGACGCCATCGTCGTCCATTGGACGGAGGACCTTGCCGCCGCAGTCTTCGGCCGCCGAGTCCTCGACGCAATTGGGCCGGTCCTGCGAGAGTGGCTCGAGCGGTCGCATGGATTCCTCTCTTTCCGTTTGGTGCAGGTGCTGTCCGGACATGGTTGTTTCGGATCTTACCTGCACCGAATTGGACGGGAGGAGACGCCGTCGTGCCACCACTGTGGCGCGGCGGAGGATGCGGCGCAGCACACCCTCGAGGTGTGCCCATCGTGGTCCGAGCCGCGCCGCAATCTCATCGCGGTGATCGGACCGGACCTCTCACTCCCCGGCTTGGTTAACGCCATGCTGAGGGATGAGAGGTCCTGGGCGGCAGTCGCCTCCTTCTGCGAACACGTCATGTCCCAGAAGGAGGTGGCGGAGCGCACGCGGGAGGACGATCCTGCCGCGGCGCCGCTCCGAAGGCGGAGGAGGGGTCGAAGAAGACGTCAGTTCGAAAGTCATCTCCGACTCCTCCCAGGTGGAGGCCAGCAGGCAACGGGTGCGGGGGCACCCTTGCCTGTATTGCACAGGCTTCCACCAGTGCCGGACGGGAATGGCCAGGTGTTCCCGGCCATTCCCGTAGCCCCTCAGCCTGGGGGGCATGTGGGGCCGGCCAGTTAGGCGGGCATGCGCCGGGAAGGCTGTGGAAGTCAAGGCTGAGCCGGTTTCCCATGACCCTCCCATCACGGCGATGTGGGAACACCGCTGAGTTTTAGTGGGTATACTGTCATTAGTGACAGGGAGTCCCACATACCCCGACTCGTCCCCCACGAGCGGGGATGCGTAAAGCATTTCTCAGCGACAAAAAAAAAAAAAAAAAAAAAAAAAAAAAGGTTAGGTTTGGTTTTTTTTTTTTTTTTTTTTTTTTTTTTTTTCCGGCAGGAGTGGGAAATCCTCATGGACGCCCAGACTAACTCACAAATGAGCCAGTCTGGGCAGTGCCGGACTCTTACCGGCTAAAACCACACTCCTTCCTTACAATAAATCCACAGACATGGTGGTCCGTGCTTTTGTTTACGTTCTTTTTTTTTTTTTTTATCTACTTGTTTTTTATAAATGCAATTGCCGTTCCATCTTCGGGCTACAGCTTATCTACTACTTAAAACTATGTGAGTCCATCCGTTTTTTTTTTTTTTTTTTTTTTTTTTTTTTTTTTTTTTTTTTTTTTTTTTTTTTTCTTTTTTTTTTTTTTTTTTTTTTTATTAAATTATACACTAGACATGCAATTGTTTTATATATATAAATTGCTTTTTTTTTTTTTATATATATATATATTTTTTTTTATTATTATTTCATGCGAACTTAATTTTATAACATTTATTATTATGATTGGAACTTCATGGCAGTGCAAGCCGACCAGCCCCAGGCGACGGCTTCCGTTCACGGAAATGACGTACACATCCGCGCCCTTCAGCTCAACCATTTTTTAGGGAGCCGATTGACCAGATGTACAACGCCACCATCGGCGGGACATTTACGTGAGCATGACAGACTCACTCTGCCATGAAGTTTTACAAAATTCCATTTTGGTGGTTCGTGGAGGGTTGGGATTGGTTAGTGTTGAAATGTTGGGAGTATGGATATGGTTGTGGAGTATTATTTGAAGCGGGATGTCACGACCAGGGATTTTGCTAGCCCGAGCAGGGCTTCCATGACTGCTGCGTCTCGATGTTTCATGGCCATCTTAAGGTTGTATTCGATGACCATTTTAGTAGGCGCATCCATCGCCCTCTTCGCAAAGCGGCCTATGGCGTCGTCGGCGTCGTCGGAGTAGTAGACGCAACTGACAGTATGTCTCGACAACGCCACCACCGCGTGGGAGATGCTTTCGTGGACCTGGAGTCTCCTGGACTTCGTATTGATGATGATTACGCTGTCGTAGGTCAGCCCCTGAGCCTCGTGGATGGTCAACGCGCGCGACCCTTCACCGGACCCGTACCCCTGGCTCACAAGAGTAGCTTTTTCTTCTTGCGTATGAACCAGGAACAGGGTGTTTTGAGCGGTGCTCGGTATATGCGCTCCTGTGTAACCTTCCACTCTCAAGGAGTGGACCCGCGACAGCGACGACTTGGAGGAGTATATACCGGAGTATACCTCGCTCAGTGCAAAGGCCACATCCATCGGATTGCGATGTGTGCAAAGCAGCTCCTGGGTGATACCAGCCACCGAGTCTGGACGGGTGTACCTTAAGTTGAATAGGTTCTGTCTGTCCAGAAAAGGAAGCTGGTTTACGTCTCCGATGAGGACAATTTCGCTTGCTCCAGACAACTTTACTGCCATAACTATGGCCCCAAAATGGTTCATAAGAGCCTCGTCTACCGTGAGACGGTAGTATTTCTCTTCTTTTCTGAACCCGTTGGCTAAGATTGAGGCCATAGTGCGCACCTTTCTCTTTACTCGATCTCCTAAGCGGTGCGCAAGCTTCTCCCTGAGATCTTTGGCAGCTTCGGTTGTCGTGGTGGCTATGACGTCCTTCTCCCCATCGAAGTTTTTCACCACCCAGGTTGTCTTGCCGCAACCCGGGACCCCGTTGACCCACCTGATATTGGGTACCGCCCAAATATCTTGCGATGCCGGGATATCTGAGGTCCCCAAAATGGACTGTGCCATTTCAAGGATCTTATCGTCCGGCATGATTTTGGTACATTTGGCGGTAACCACTATCGGGTCGTCGTTTGGGACGCTGAATTTTAACTTGCCTGAGCGCTCCGTTTCCTCTTTGTCCAGGGCCACGAAACCGTTCTTCGCGCTGTAGGCTGCCATGTATGACCCCGTCATTTCTCCTTTGATGACTTGAGATGTGACGTTGTCGTACACTGCCGCCTCTGATTCCTCGAGTAGTACCCTTAGCAGGCCTTCAGTGTTCCTCTGGAAGGTCTGCAGGATCTTTCTGCATGTCGTGAGATTGACCTCTCTGGTCGCTCTTACGATTGCAACGTACTCGAGGAACGCACTCTTTACGTGGTCCGTGGTGCCCATATTAACTGCGAGGGTCGGCGGGCTGACTTGCCCCTTGTCGGCTCTTGTAGGCGTAGGCTTCTGTGGTGTTGGTTCTTTCCCCTTTCTTTTAAAGAACCTCTCCATAGCTGTTGGTGATGCGTGGCTGGTGCTTGGGAGCAGTGCGTTGAGGAAGGTGCCGAAGGCTTTCAGGCGACTCCTCGTCCGGGCTCGGTCCTCCGGGCTAGCGGTTTTGCACTGCTCCTTTGCAACTTTTTCGGCGGCTGCCTTCTGCTGGGCCCTCTCTGATCCGCTTTGAGTGATCGAGCCTGACGTGGAGCTCGTCGCGTTGGCTGTTGGGTGTCTGGGGGCTTTGAGGAAACTCAGAGTTTCCCCTCTGTCCTCATACACTACTACCTCATGGAGTTCTGAGGCTTTCAAACAGCCGAAGCGATCTGCGACGTCTCCTCTTTCCCCCTCGATCATCATTGCGTCGATGCTTATGGTACGGGCTGTGACTGCCATGTACTCTCCTACCTCCCTGATCTTTTGAAGCAGTGAGCTTGCTTGGGCAAATGGAGTGTCCTCTCCCCACTCGAATAGTGCGATCGTCTTTCCTTTGACTCGCACCAGACGGCATCGGTGAGTGGCTACTTCCACATGCGGCAGTTTGGCGTATTTACTGCCTTTCATGCTCGTTTTGGTTGTGCTTCCATCAGGGCGGCAAGGCCTGGTGAGATGTGTATACGGGCTCCAGCTCGGCTCGATCCTACGCAGAAGCTTATGCCTAGCCTCTCTCCTTCTCTGTTCATGAAGAGGGCGACGCCTCGCAGTCTGACGCCAGGCGTTCCGTCTCTCCCGCATGCCAGGAGCTCCGAGATGGACATGGAGCTGAGTGCTGGTTGTAGGCTGGCTTGTGCTGTCGCTGCTGCTGCTGCTGCTGCTACCACGGGTGTTGGTCGTTGTGTGGTTTGTGTTGTGGTGAGTGGTGTACGTGTTGTGGTTTGAGTGGTTGTTGTTGTTGTTGCGGAGTTTGGTGTGGTTGTTGCTGTGGTCGTTGATGGTTGTCGGTTCCGACTACGCAAGGGTGCGTCCGTTTTGTTGGCCGCTGCTGCGACTATGGCGACTTTGCTCGCGAATGCCAAGAATAGTTTTCTGGAAGCCGGTCTCCCCATGATGGTGTGGAGTATGGACTGGCTTAGCTGGGTTCCGATCTTTACTTCCAGCTCTATTCTGTCGTGACTGAATCGTGGGCATTCGAAGAGCAGGTGCCAAACTGTCTCTTCGCAACTGGGGTCACAGACGCACGAGGGACTATCTTTGAGATGGAAGCGGTGGAGATACGCTGAGAATCCTCCGTGTCCTGTTAGGACTTGTACGTGGACCGGTGTGAGAACTGCGTCTCTAAGTGTTCTTTTTGCCGCTAGGACGTCTGGGAAGAACACTTTTGTGACCGCTCCTGTACTCGAGGATTCGTATCGCGCTTGCCACTTCTTTATAGTCTCTTCCCGTATCTTCCTCCTCACGAACGATACGGGCACCTTGTTGTAGTCGGCTGTCGCGTTGTTAAGGGCTGCCTCCTTGGCCAGCTCGTCCGCTCTCTCATTCCCTGCAGTTCCCACATGGGCCTTGAGCCAAAAAAACCTCACTTCTCTGCCCTCTTCTCTGGTCTCACGGACGCTTCTCTTGATTTGAAGTGCCAGGTGGTGAGTGACGGACGGTCTCCGCAGCAGGTCAAGCGACGATCTTGAGTCACTTAAGATGCTTACGGAGGCCGCCCTGGATTCTCTTGCCATCCCGGCAGCTCTGAAGAGAGCGTACATTTCCGATTGGAAGACTGAGTTGTGGGGTTCAAGGCCAAAGGTGCTGAACGTTGACTCCTTTCCGTTTTCCCACCAAGTTAGGGCAGCGCCAACTTTCCCCTCTATCTTGCTGCCGTCGGTGTATATTTGGGGACCGATTACTTGATGGGTTTCCAGGGTTTCGGGAGTCAAGTCCTCTAGGCGTGCGTACTCTGTTGTCGTGAGTAGCGATGGGTGGGGATTTTGGGAGTGGGGCACGTTGCACTCCAGCTCGCGGCCCGGTGGTATGAACTCTTGGGAATGGCCCTTTCTGATCTTGAACAGGGTTGCTGCCTCGATTACCCGGAGATCTAGTGGGAGTTGACCTGACAGAATAAGTGCCGATGTTAGAGACACCGTGCGGTATGCTTTGCAGATCTTCTGCGCGAAGCCTCTCTGCAGTGAGTCAAACTGATTCCTTGTCATCAGTTTCTCAGCTGCGGGGGCCCACGCGCTCGCTGCATACATCACGATGGGCTCTATCACAGACACGTATATTGTCCTAATTATCTCTGTGTTGAGACCCCAAGTCACCTTTGCCGCACATGCCAACTGCTTGTAGATGTCTGCGGACTTTTTACAGATCGCCGACACGTGCGCGTTGAAGGTGAGTTTGGAGTCTATAGTGAGACCCAGCAGCTTTACCTCCTCGACCAGGTTCAGCCGCGTGCCCGACATGTAGAGTACCGGAACGTCGTACTTTAGCTTTCTCGTTAACACCATCGCATAGGTCTTGTGCGCGGCGAAACGTAGCTTATTTTGAACGCCCCATTCCGATACTGTGTCTAGCGCGTTGTTGGCTGATTGCTGCAGGGGACCAGCCGTGTGGTCCGAGAGAACCAGGACAACGTCATCTGCGAAGGCTTGACAGTATACTCCCTTGCTAGCCATCTTGTGTAGAAGCGAATCTAGGATCAGGTTCCAAAACGTCGGACCGGCAATTGAGCCTTGGACGCATCCCTTTGTGGTACCTTTCTCACTAGTCGCTCTGGCGTAGTTGACCCTTATGTTCCGGTCTTCCAGGTATGAGGTGACGAGAGCGTAGATGTTTTTAGGACAGTTTTTGACTACCATCTGTCGCTTGAGTGCTGGCCACCACGCGTTATCGAAGGCCCCCTCTATGTCCAATGATATCAAAAGCACGATTTTTTTGGCTTTGATTTCGGCTCGTAGGTGCCCCATTAGGGCATAGAGGGCGTCCTCGGTTCCGCGCTGTGGCATGAATCCAAACTGGTTTGGGTTGAGTGTTGGGAGGAAGTGCCATTGCATTCTGCCAACTAGGAGTTTCTCGACGATTTTTCCTAGGACCGAGAGCAGACCTATTGGCCTGTATGACTTTGGGCTGGTGTAGTCGTCCTTTCCTGGCTTTCGGAGGATACACACATGGGCGACTTTCCACTGCTTCGGGAAGTGTGACAGCGACAGGCATCTATTAGCTATCTCTAAGAACACCTCCCGATTGCAGTTTATTGCCGCAGTGCAGATGTCTGCTGTTAATCCGTCGGGACCGGGGGCTTTTTTCGGGTTCTGGTTCTGGAGAACCATTTCCAGCTCCGCGGCCGTGAAGGGAGGATCGTCGGCAGACAGTCCCCGGGGGTTTTTCTCCTCCGCCAGCTTCCTTAGGCTCCTGTGGTGGGGCTGTTCGGCATCCGTTGAGTCGTCGGGGTAAAAGGTTTTTGCCAGAAGATCCGCTGACTGCTCGGGGCTGAGCGTCTCGCCTTCGGTATTTCTCAGGAGGGCGTCATCCTGTCTTCTGGCTGTCTTCCTTAGTACCCTGTAGATGCCGTCCCACATACTCTCACGGTCCTGCTTCGAGCAAAACTCTTTCCAGTTTGCTGTGGCTGCTTCCGTTGCTGCTGTGGTGTATTTGTTTTTGGCCTGCACGTATTCCTGGATGGTGAAGTGTCTCCGACTTGCGGCTGCATTCCGGATCCTTCTCTTCTTCGTCAAGGCGTCTTTTTTGAGATGGTCTAGAGAAGGACTCCACCATGGGGGCTTGGCGTCGTATTTTGGCGACCCCAGTTTTGGGATCGCTTTCTCGCATGAGCGGTGGATGGTGTGGGTGTACTCTGTGATGAGTTTCTCCAGATCCTCTGGGTTCGAGACGCTCGAGACTCTGGCTGGTGTAATGTCACTGTCCGCCAGACGGGTCTTGAAGTGTACACAGAAGTCGGACCACTTAGCCTTCTTGGTGTTGTAGACGCGCGTCGAGATCGGCCTTAAGGGTTCCAAAGCCTTTTCTAAGCGCAACGAGAAGGTGATTGCGTTGTGGTCTGATGATGTCAGACTTCTTTCTACTCGCCACTCCTCGACCTTGCCTAGCAGCGACAGACTGCATGCCGTCACATCGACAATGCTCGTACACCACCTGTCTCCTCTGTAGGTCTCGAAGGTTGGTGTTTGACCCATGTTGAGGATGTGGAGGTCCCGCTCATTGAGAAAGGAGTTGTACGACGCTCCACGGTGGTTTTCGGAGACACTTCCCCACCACTGGCTCCAGGCGTTTACGTCTCCTCCCACCAGGATATTGTGTGTGTGTGTGTGTAGTTTATGGATTGTGTTGTGTGTTTCGGAAAGATAGGGTTCGATGTCTTGGTCACCCTCAAAATAGACCGACAGTGCCCCGAAGCTGAGCTGGCCAACCTTCAGCAGAACGGCGGCGATGTTCTCGGTCACAAGCTGGGGGTCGTGGATGACCTCCAGGTTGTTCCCGAAAACAACGATCGCCGCCTTTACTGGTTTTTGGCGGCTTAGGCTGCACTGGATGACTCTCGTGCCGGGACATTGTTTCATGACACCTGTTCTTCCTACATAGGGCTCTTGAACGAGTGCCACTGAAACTCCCTTTGCCTGAGCCGCCATGTGGAGTTCTTCTGTGGCCAGCTTGGAGCGCTGAAGATTTACCTGGATTAGACGTAATCTTGCTGTCGGTCTTGTTGTGTTTTGAGTGGTGACTTGTTGACTTGTTGGGACTTCCTGGTCGCCCTTAGCAGTAGGAAACGCGAGATCTTGCTATACCATCCCATTTTTGGCGTTCCTGGCAGTCTTCGCTGAACGCTGTGTGTGCCAGGTCGCTGCCCGTCCTGTTGGCTGCCTTGCAGTTTACACATGTGGGCTGCCTGCCGTCTGCTCGAGAAAGGCAGTCCCTCCCGTTGTGTGCTCCGCTGCAGAAACTGCAGACTTCTTTGCCGGCCCTGCATATGGCCTTGTTATGACCATATCCAAGGCACTTTGTGCACTGTACGAGGGGGGACTGATCCTCGATCGAGCATCGCTTGATGCCCACGTGGACTTTTTGCACCTGTGTGCAGCATTTCCAGAGCTCCGGGGAGAGCTCCAGGACAGGATGGCACTCATGGGGGTTTCTAGCGCGCTTCCTATAGCGCACCTTTATGGTCTGTCCATCTACAGCGACGTTCTGCAGAATGTGCTTGTTCTGCGCTTTGAGGAGATCAATGATCTCCCCGTCGCCGTAACTGGACAGAACTCCTTTGATGCAGACGAGTGGGTTCTGCGGTTTCGGTTCCTGGACCTTAAGCCCTGAGCTCGACTGAAATTGATCCTTGATCTTGTTAAGGTCCGTTTTGCTAGCGCACCTCAAAACCACCTTTTGGTTTCGCGCTTTCCGGACGTTGTCGACTCGGGCTCCGCTCGTTTTGAGGTCCAGGGCAGTCCTGATCCTCTCGATGACGTTGTCCCCAGTGTGCTGGGGGTTCGTCGACGAGACGATCAGGGTGTGATTGGGCTGTGTGGGCGGTTTGGGGGGCTGAGGTTTGCTGGCTACCTGGGCAAAGGTTTGTGGGCCCTGTTGTTGTTTAAGCGGTCTGTTCGCTTTGCTCAGATCCGCCACCCCCTGCTGAATAGTTTGTAGGGTTTTTTTGACCTCCCCAACTGCGAGTTCCGCTTCCAGATTTAGCGCCGAGGGCGCCTGGATTGGGGGCTCCTTGTCACGCAGCACGCGGAGGTCCGCCGAAACGATTTCCAACCTTTCCGAAATTGGCTGAAGATGTTTTGTAATGTTGATCGGTGGTTGTGGTGGTGGGAGGGAGGCTACAGGCCTGTTGGCGATGGCCTGTATTTGCAGGGACAATTTTTGGATCTCCCGCTCGAATGCCATGGTGGTGAGTATGTCGTCAGTCTCTCGGCTTCTCGGGTCCGTTTCGGAGGTGCTTGGTCGCTTGATGTCATCAGTGAGCCTGTCAATTGCCTTCTGGAGTACATCTAGCTGGTTGGAGACGCTGGTAACGGTGTTTTCTAAGCGCGAAAAGTCGGACCCCATTGCTTCCCTCCTAGGGTCCCCCTGGACTTTCGCGCCTTCCCGCCTCGTTATCTCGTGCTCCTTTAGGTTTTTCAGGCTCACGGCTGCCAAATCCTCTTTGACCTCCTTGATGCCCGTGAGGGCTTCAAGGGTCTCGTGACCAAGCCATTCCCGGATCCCTTTCGTCTCTTTTTTTGTGTCCGAGACGTCCGTCCGCATGAGGGAGAGCTCTGCCTTGAGCGTCATCAACTCGCGATTGTGAGCCCTCTCGACACGCACAAGCTCTTGTGCGTGTCGAGAGCGCTCCTTCTCGAGGTTATATTTGTGACGCGCTCTCGAGTCTGCCAATGACAAGACCGTCTCGTACAAGCCTTGAAGACATTCGTGGGCTGTTGCTTTGCACTCACGCTTCATGTTTCCCGCCTCCTCCAGTGCGCCCTTCCCCTTTTGAAGCAGGTCGTTTGCTTCTCTCGTAGCCAGGTCCATCTCCACCCCTGTGCCTCGTCTCGGTGTTCTGTAGAGGATGCTCGGTCGTCCGGCCACAGGACAGTCAGCCTGACTCACCGTGGAAGCCACCGAGCTTTCCTCGTCCGAGATGATCTGGTGGGGGGGGGAAATGCCACACTGCTCCCAGTCTATGACGACCTCGGCGATCCTGCTTCGGTCGTGTGTCTGGGGCGACCCGGGCACTGCTGGCAGTGGTGGCGTCCTGCCCGTGACGTCCGGCTCCGACGCTGCTTTTGTCGCCTGCAGCTTTTGGGATGGACGCGCCGCCTTTTCGGACACAACCGACTTGGCCGTGTTCTTCAGTACTTTCTGCCGCAGTGATGTTGGGGCTTTTGCGGCCTCCGTGGTCGTTTTCCGGGAGGTGGTAGACGGATTGGACGACATTGTATATGGAGTTGTGTTGGTTGTTATTGGAGTTGAGAACTTAAGCTAATGCTGTGATGATTTGTTCCTGAATTAAACTACTTATTAACTAAATGGATGGACTCACGGAAGTTCCGCTGGTGGTCTGCGTCTGCTGTCCGCTGCAGCCCGATGAGTAGTCCGACAAATTGGTTGGGCTCGATGGTTTGAACCCCGTGTGCGTAATGGTGGTGGTTCAAAGTGGAACGTTGCGGCGTCACTGGATGTTTGTGCGTGTGGATGCCGAATTTCAGATTTTTGTAGGGCTTCAAATTGTAGAGCTCTTTGTGCCCTTTCAAATGAGCCCAAACTCGGCTTTCCAGGTCCAACGGGAACGAAGTAAGGCCGCGGGGGGTGAAATAATCCTGAGGGGGGGGGGAGAGGGTATAGGGGCTTTGGGTGGGGGGCCTTCTAAAGTGAGGGATGGGAGTGGGGAGTAGTGGGGGGTGTGTGTGTAGCGGGGAAGGAAGGGACAGTGACTTGATGGCGCTGGTATACTAGTACTAGTACTTTGTGGGGGTCCAAAATGAAGGGGTCAAAAAGGGGGTCTAGGGGTCTTATGTTGGAGTGGGTGCCAGCTGGGAGGGGGGGTACTAGGGGGGGGGGCAAATTTTGTCAGAATTTTGATATTCCCAGCCGTTTCCGAGATATAAGGATTTTAACGTGGGGGGCCCACGATAACAGGTGGGGGTAGGGAAATCGGGGTAAGGGGGGAAAATTCTCACTGGAAGGTACTGTTGAGGTACTGGAGTCCCGAATCAGATGAATCCAAACTCGGGGGGGATGAGATTAGGGGTTGAGGAGTTCCCTCAGGATTAACCTGGTTGATGGGTCGTGGAATCGACGCTGATGGCTGTTCTGCAGGCAGATTCCTCGGTCCGACTTCGGAGTCTTCAGTAAGGGCTGGGATGGTGCACCGCGCGTCACGCCTCGTGGTTTAAGAAGCACGTGGAGCCAAAGTGAGGTTATTCTAACCTAAAACCACGTGCTTTTTAGCGATTTTCGCACCTTAATTTCTCCCAAACCCCTGCTTCGATTTTAATGATCCTGGTCTTGCTGGATAGGTCTCTGCTGCGTCTTACCGGGATAGTGTTTGCAGCACTACTCCACTCTCCTTGGCTGTGTTATTAGTTGTTGACTTTTCGGGGGTCCCACTCTGTAACCCGTTGACGCAGACACTTGCCCACACTGATTTTGGTGTATCAACACTGCACAATTCCACTTCTGAACTTTTTACACACTTTACTCTACGCGTTGAATTTTAGAGAATTTTTTTTCGCGGAGCTGATGTTGACGTTGCGACGTATGGTCGGTTACTGGTTAGGTTAGGTTAGGTTAGGTTAGGTTAGGTTAGGTTAGGTTAGGTTAGGTTAGGTTAGGTTAGGTTAGGTTAGGTTAGGTTAGGTTAGGTTAGGTTAGGTTAGGTTAGGTTAGGTTAGGTTAGGTTAGGTTAGGTTAGGTTAGGTTAGGTTAGGTTAGGTTAGGTTAGGTTTTTTTTTTTTTTTTTTTTTTTTGATTTGGCAGGAGTGGGAAATCCTCATGGACGCCCAGACTGCCTCACTGGTGAGCCAGTCTGGGCAGTGCCGGACTCTTACCGGCTAAAACCCACTCCTGCCTTTCTAAGTGTCCCCCTGACATAGTCAGAGACCTTTTTAATATGGTTTTTATATTAGTGTACATTTATTTTTATATTTTTCTGAATTTTAATAAAGTTTTACAATTTGAAATTACATCTTTGTTTTATTTATTTCTAGAATTTATGTTTTGTTTTCTTATTTAAATATCTATTTATTTATTCTATGCTTGTTTCATATATAAACTTATATATTTAAAGCATAGCTTTATGTTTCCTTATTTCTAATTATTACTCTTTTGGCTATTGCAATGCTGTATTCTAACAAAATTTCTCGAGACTTTCTGTTTTTCATTAATTCACATAAATTATTTTTGTTTATCACTGTCGTCAATTCCATTTCCGCATTTAATCTCTCCGCTCCAAACACGGGACATTCCGTCAAAATATGAGGGACCGACTCCAGTACATCCGGCTCACAGATGCACGATGGGCTCACCTTACACTTAAATCGATGCAAGTATTCGGAGAACCCACCGTGCCCTGTCAAGATCTGTGTTGTCACTCCGGTTGGCTTCACTTTTTTGACAATTTTGAAGGCATCGATCGCGTCCGGGAAGAAGATTTTTGTTGTTGAGGCTGTTTCGCCATTCTTGTATCTCCGATTCCATTCGTCGAGCGACCCCATTCGGATTTGCCGCTTGACGAATGAAACCGGGCAAAGGTCATAGTCCGGCTTCTTTTTAGATTTAAGTGCAGCCTCTTTCGCAAGGTGGTCTGCGCGTTCGTTGCCCTCTAGCCCGGCGTGAGCCTTTACCCAGAACAAGGAAACATCTTTGCTCTGTGATAAGGCCGCGCCCACGTTTGCTCTCGCCTCCACCGCCAGGGCGTGGAGGGAACCTTGGTTTGTGACTGTTTGAAGTGCTGCCTTTGAGTCACTATAGATTCCGAAGGTTCCCTCTTTGCGCTTGAGGATTTCCCTCGTGGCTACGCATATGGCCAGGAGTTCCGCCTGGTAGACCGTGCAGCAAGACGGCAAGCTAAGCTTTATGAACTTGATCTCGGTCTCACTGTCC
This sequence comes from Omphaloscelis lunosa, assembly GCA_916610215.1. NCBI lineage: Eukaryota > Metazoa > Arthropoda > Insecta > Lepidoptera > Noctuidae > Omphaloscelis > Omphaloscelis lunosa. The sequence continues at coordinate 23,083,308 of OU744253.1, forward strand.
CACAGTGACAGTGCTGCTCCGACCTTGCCCGCGATCTTGCTGCCGTCGGTGAAGAACCGAATCGCCTGGTTGTTGTGGGTGTCCACACGGGACTGGTCCTCCAGACTCACGAACCCCATGGCCATATGTTTCGCCGGATGTGGCATCTCCACAAATGCCACCACACGCTCCACCTCCCTGCCTACAAGGGCTGGCCGGGGCACCCCTCTCTTTGCTTCATACAGAGCCGCTGCTTCTTGTATTCGGAGGTCGAGGGGGAGTATCCCAGCCAGCACCAGAGACGCGTTCAGCGAAACGGTGCGGTAGGACTTGCAGAGCTTTTGGGCAAATCCTCGTTGGACCGTGTTCAGCATCTTCTGCACTCCTATCTTTTTTGCTGCCGGCGCCCAGGCGCCTGCCGCGTACATCACCACCGGCTCCACCGCTGCCGTGTAAATACACCGTATGACCTCCGGATGCAGACCCCAGCTCACTTGAGCCGCTCTAGATAGCTGCTTGTAGATGTTTGCAGCTTTTCTACATACGTTTGCGACGTGGGTGTTGAAAGTGAGCTGGTGGTCGATTGTGAGCCCCAGTATTTTTATTTCTTTAGACATGCCAATGTCAACCCCGCCCATGCTCAGAAGTGGGACATCGTACTTTAGCTTCCTGGTTACCACCATTGCACAGGTTTTTTGTGGTGCAAACTTCAGCTTATTTCGGATGCCCCACCTCCGAACATACTCGAGGGCAGCATTGGCATGTCTTTGAACCTCCAATGCTGTGTCACCGTCGAAGATCATAACGACGTCATCGGCGAAAGCCTGGCAGTGATCTCCCCGCTCTTCCAGCCCCTTAAGCAAAGGGTCCAGCACCAGATTCCAGAGGATTGGACCGCCAATAGACCCCTGTACGCACCCCTTATTTGTATGCCTTTGGCATTCTGCTCCAGCGTACCTAACTCGGACCCTTCTACCAGCCAGGTAGCTGTCCAGCATCCGTCTGAGATTCACCGGGCACCTTTCCTCAGCCAGTCTGGTCCTGATTGCCGGCCACCATGCGCTGTCAAAGGCTCCCTCTATGTCAAGCGATACAACAGTGATCAGCTTCTTTTGGTTCAGCTTTGTTTTGATATGTTGTATCATGGTGTAGAGGGAGTCCTCGGTGCTCTTCTGGGGCATGAAGCCAAACTGACGAGTACTCAACCGCGGGATCAGATGCCACTTCAACCTAGCTACCAACATTTTTTCTAGGATTTTTCCCAGGACTGGCAGGAGGCCGATCGGTCTGTAGGACTTTGGGGTGGTGTAGCAGTCCTTATTTGGCTTTCGGAGTATCACCACTGTGGCCACTTTCCAGGCTCCGGGGAAGTGGCCAAACTCAAGACACTTGTTGGCCAGTGCAAGGAACATCCCCGGGTCCCGGGATATGGCTTGAGCACAGATATCGGCTGTGAGACCGTCCGCCCCGGGTGCCTTCTTCGGGTTGAAACTTTCCACCGCGGTTTTTAGCTCCTGAAGTGTAAACGGTGGGTCATGTTGTTCATCATGCGCCCACTCGTTTACACGACTGGCCGCTTCTCGCGTCCGACGGTGGTCATCGTTGTCTTCCTCTTCCAGGTCTTCGGGGTAGAAAGTCTCCGCCAGCAGTGAAGCCGAATCCTCAGCATCGAGTGACACCCCATCCTTCACCATCGGCAGGTCCTCGTGTCGTTTGGCAGTCCGTCCCATAACCCTGTATATTCCTTCCCAAACTCCTTCCTTATCTTGTTTTTCGCAGAACCCCTTCCAACTTGTGATCTGCGCTCTTTTTGCTTGTAATTCATAGTTTTCCTTCATTTTCAGGTACTCTTCAACGACCTTTGCTCTCCGGACTGGTGCAGCGCATCTAATGCGGCGTCTCCTGGTGTTTACCTCTTTCATCATGTCAGCGAGCTCCTTAGACCACCACGGTATCTTAAGTAAATCGTTGATTTTAATTTTTTCTAAAGTTTCTTCGCAGGTTTCAGTAACGGTTCTTATATATTTGTTGACATTATTTTCAAGATCTATTTTATCATTTACTTTATTTATTTCTATTATATTTAAATTAGTATCTGTTCTTAATTGGGCCAATTTCTCATGAAATTGGCTCCAATTTGCTTTTCTAGTGTTGTAGATTCTGGTTGTTCTTTTAATATTTGTCCCTTTTGCTTTGTTAAGATTAATTTTGAATGGTTAGGTTAGGTTAGGTTAGGTTAGGTTAGGTTAGGTTAGGTTAGGTTAGGTTAGGTTAGGTTAGGTTAGGTTAGGTTAGGTTAGGTTAGGTTAGGTTAGGTTAGGTTAGGTTAGGTTAGGTTAGGTTAGGTTAGGTTAGGTTAGGTTAGGTTAGGTTAGGTTAGGTTAGGTTAGGTTAGGTTAGGTTAGGTTAGGTTAGGTTAGGTTAGGTTAGGTTAGGTTAGGTTAGGTTAGGTTAGGTTAGGTTAGGTTAGGTTAGGTTAGGTTAGGTTAGGTTAGGTTAGGTTAGGTTAGGTTAGGTTAGGTTAGGTTAGGTTAGGTTAGGTTAGGTTAGGTTAGGTTAGGTTAGGTTAGGTTAGGTTAGGTTAGGTTAGGTTAGGTTAGGTTAGGTTAGGTTAGGTTAGGTTAGGTTAGGTTAGGTTAGGTTAGGTTAGGTTAGGTTAGGTTAGGTTAGGTTAGGTTAGGTTAGGTTAGGTTAGGTTAGGTTAGGTTAGGTTAGGTTAGGTTAGGTTTTTTTTTTTTTTTTTTTTTTTATATTCACCCGTCATCACAGGGCGTTGCATGTTTCCTCTGACGTTATCAGAGACCTTATTTTTCTGGGTAGTATATTTATTTATTTATATATATTTCTGACCCTTGCCTTATACTGCTACATGTACTACATTACTACATTTGTTAGTTTCAAAACTATTTTATTCTGCTGATTTCTTATTATCTACTTACTTACATCTTATGTTTTGTATATATTAAACAATATATAGCCAACATAACTTATTTAACACTTCAAATTTATCACCTATATTTAACAATTTTATCCTAATTCCTTATTTTGCTAACATAATTTTATTTTCTACTAACTTATTTTTATATGTTTATGTTATATAATTTCCCAAATATATATTAAACATAACTTATTTATCTATTTCTGTTTACTACTATCTTTACTATTTGCACACTGTATTCTATAAATGTTTGTCTCAATTTTTTATTCGCGATTATTGTATGTACATTTTCAGGTTTTATATTACAGTCAAGTATTTGTTCAGTTTCAAATCTAAGTTTTGCGTAGACTGGACAGCTGAACAGGAGGTGTGGGACAGACTCAGCCACCCCCGGCTCACAGATGCACGATGGGTCCCCCTTACACTTGAATCGATGCAGGTATTCTGAGAACCCACCGTGCCCCGTCATCACCTGAGTCGTCAAGCCTGTCGGTCTGATTTTCCTCACTGTTTTGAATCCTTCCACTGCATCTGGGAAGAACATCTTGGTGACAGCCGCTGTTTGTCCCGCCTGGTAGCGTAAATTCCACTCGTCAAGAGATCGCAAACGGATGTGTCTCCTGACGAATGATACTGGGCAACTATCATAGTCAGGTTTCCTCCTGGAATGCAGTGCAGCCTCTTTTGCCAGTTGGTCTGCGCGCTCATTCCCCTCCAGTCCTGCATGTGCTTTGATCCAGAACAAGGAAATTTCCTTGTTCTGGAGTCTGCTGTCCTCGATGTTACTTCTCGTTTCGACAGCCAAGGGGTGGAGGGAATATGGGTTAGCGACCGTTTCCAAGGCAGAGCGCGAATCACTAAGAATTGCGAAACTGGCCTCGCCTCGTTGCCGAATAATTTTTGTGGCGTGACATATGGCCAGGAGTTCGGCCTGGTAGACAGTGCAGTACGATGGCAGTTTAAGTTTGAGTGTTTTGGTCTCGGCTGCATTGCTCCAAAGAGACAATGCTGCTCCGACCTTGCTCTCAATCCTGCTGCCATCGGTGTAGATGGAGACTGCTTGGTGTACGTGGGAGTTCAACTCCTCCTGGTCTACCAGACTAACGAAGTCGATGCGCATATGTCTTGCCGGGTGCTGAGTTTCAGCAAAGGCCAGTCTACGCTCTATCTCTCTATCTGCTAATTCCGGCTGGGGTACTCCTCTCTTAGCCTCATACAACGATGCTGCCTCCCGTATCCGGATGTCGAGAGGCAGAATCCCAGCCAGCATCAGCGCCGAGTTCAGCGAAACGGTTCTATACGCTCCACACAGCTTCTGCGCAAAGCCCCTCTGTACCGCGTTTAGCTGTCTTTTTACCCCAATCTTGTTTGTTGCTTTAGCCCAGGCGCCGGCTGCGTAGGTAACGATGGGCTCCACTGTGGCCATATAAATAGTCCTGATGATTTCTGGGTGGAGACCCCAATTGATCCTAGCGGCTCGTGAAAGCTGTTTATATATGTTTAACGCCTTCTTGCATGTATTAGCCACGTGGCTGTTAAACGTCAGCTTGTTGTCAATGGTGAGCCCCAGGATCTTTATTTCGTTAGACAAACGGATGTCAATCCCACCCATGCTTAGTCGTGGTGTGTCAAATTTAAACTTTCTGGTGAGCACCATTGCGTGAGTCTTGTGTGGCGCAAATTTCAATTTGTTTTTGACACCCCACGCCTGAACATACGTGAGTGCGGCATTGGCTCGTCCCTCCACCTCCAGCGCCGTATCTGCGGCAAACACCAACACCACGTCATCTGCGAAAGCCTGGCAATAATCACCCCGGCGTTCGAGTCCCTTGAGTAGTGGATCAAGGAGAAGATTCCAGAGAATCGGCCCGCCGATCGATCCCTGCACGCATCCCTTTTGAGTGTCTTTTGTATACTCTTCTCCGGCGTACCTCACCCGGACCTTACGGTCCTGTAGGTAGCTGTCCATGAGTCGTCGGATGTTTACCGGACACTCTTCTTCGGCAAGTCTGATCTTGATTGCGGGCCACCAGGCACTATCGAAGGCTCCCTCTATGTCCAGTGATATTACGGTTACAAGTTTCTTATCATTGAGTTTTCCGTACAGATGTTGTGTCATGTCATAGAGGGAGTCCTCAGTGCCTCTCTGGGGTATGAAGCCGTATTGTCGGGGGCTCAATCTCGGGAGCAGATGCCACTTTAGTCTACCGACTATCATTTTCTCCAGAATCTTCCCCATGACCGGTAGCAGGCCAATGGGCCTATAGGACTTTGGGTTTGTGTAATCATCCTTGCCAGGCTTTCGCAATACTACTACCGTCGCCTCTTTCCAGGGAGTTGGGAAATGGCCAAGTTCTAGGCACTTGTTCATGAGCGCCAGGTTAAGTTCCAAATTTCTGGAAACAACCCGGCTGCAAATGTCTGCGGTAAGACCATCCATTCCCGGAGCCTTTTTTGGATTAAAACTCTCCGTCGCGGCCCGGAGTTCTTCGACCGTAAATGCTGGGTCATGTATCTCATTATGCTTCCAGTTATTTACGTTTGCTGCAGAGACTCTGGTCTGCCGGTGGTATGAGTTATCATTACATTCAAAGTCCTCCGGGAAAAAGGTCCCCGCCAAAGTACTGGCTGACTCCTTCTGGTCCAGCTGGTGGCCATCTTTCACCAATGGGATGTCTTCATGGCGTTTCGTGGTGCTTTTTATAACGCGGTATATGCTCTCCCAAAGGCTTTCCTTATCCTGTTTACCACAGAAGTTTTTCCAGCTGTCTATCTGTGCTCTTATCGCTGCTAACTCATATGTCTCTTTTTGTTGCAGGTACTCGCTGACAACCTTCGACCTGCGGATCGGCGCTGCGCATCGGATCCTGCGCTTCCTAGTGGCGACTTTACTTTTCATCTCCTCAAGCTCCTCGGTCCACCATGGCAAGGTAAGTGTTTCATTTGTTTTCTTTTTCTTTAACATATCGTTACATGTTCTAGTAATCTGTTGTAAATATTTTTCTGTAAATTTGTCTAATTCTTTATGTGTTTGAGTTTGGTCTATTTCTATTTTGTTTATGCTATTATCATTCATTAACTGGGTTAGTTTATCATGAAACCGGTCCCAGTTAACCCTTTTTGTGTTGTAAATTCTAGTTGTCCTGTTTATATTGATTCCTTTTGATTTTTGTAATTTTATTTTAAATGCTATGCCATTGTGGTCCGAACACGTCAGGTCTTCGATGACTTTCCAGTCGTCCACCAGGTCGAGCATATCCTCTGAGCAGGCCGTAACGTCGACATGGCTGGTCAGTCTTCGTTCTCCTCTGACCGTGTCGAAGGTCGGTTTATCACCATCGTTCAGTACCTGCAAGGACATCTCCTCTAGAGCACCAGAAAAATCTTCACCCCTCCGATCGACTCTGTCACTCCCCCACCAGCTACTTTTGGCGTTAGCATCGCCACCGATGATTATCCTCTGCGGTCCCAGCTTTTGTCGGATCTTCTTGATATGTTCCAGGTACGGCTCAATGGGTTGGTCGGGCTCAAAGTAGTATGATACCACGGTGATCTCCCAGGCCAGCGTTCGGATTCTCACCACAACGATGTTATTTGTGGTGAGTATCGGGTACTGTATGATGTCAAAGTCGTGATTAAACACTGCAATGGCCGCTTTGACCTTTCCTTCCCCTGGGTTAGTGTTCTGGAAGATCCTCACCCCTCTGTAGTTCTTCATACTGCTTGAGCCTCCCACATAGGGTTCCTGAAGCAGAGCTATGGCTGCTTTTCTGCGATCCGCTTCTATCATCAGTTCATTGGTGGCGAGCTGCTTCCTCTGCAGGTTTGCCTGTACTATCAGGTATGAAGCTTCGCTGGTGGGAGTGCCGCTCCCGAGTGCTCCCTTGCCCGTGTTCACCTTAGCAATACGCCGTTGTGGCTCTCGCCAAGGCGTCCCACTTCCTCCTTATCGGGCAGTCCTGACTGAATGCATTGTGCTCTGCATTTGCGAGTTTAGCATGCGTGCAATTGCAGCATGTCGGCGCTGCACCAGCGAGCCAGTCAGGACAGTCCGACTTTTTGTGGGGCCCGGCGCAATGGCTACATTTCTCGACTGTTTCTTTACAGAAACGCCTGCCATGGCCGTACCCCAGACAGAGGGAACATTGGACGAGGGGAGATTGGTCCGCGATTCGGATGCGCTGCAGGTCGATCTGCACGGTCTCCGCGTCCATAATCCTGGTCCATATTCTGGGGGACACCCTAACGACGACGTGATTCATAAGAGGGTTCCTTGTTCTCTTTTTGTATCGGATCTCCACTCTATTGTCTTGTTTTTCAAGGTCTCTGAATATCCTCTCATTCTGATTCCTCAGAGCGACAAGGATATCGTCGTCACTGTTATACGTCAAAACGTCTTTGAGAATTAAGAGTGGGTCCTTGTTCCTGATATCGTCGACGTTAAGGTGGTTACCCGCCTTCTGGATTCTGTCCTTCAATACCCGTCTTTCTTCCTCGCTCCGGCAACCCACGATGACCTTTCTGTCTTTGGCCTTTCTAATTTTGTCGATAGTCACACCCCCTTCCTTAGCGTTCACTGCAGTCCGGATCTTGTGGAGCACCTCATCCCCAGTCTCTGTTTCGTCCTTAGAGGTGACCACCACCGAGTGTAGGGTGGCTTGCTCCGGGAGTCTTCCCCTACCGCTACCAGCCGCCACGCTCGCATAGGTGGTCCCCTCCAAGGCTTTCTGATGGGACAGTAAAGTGTCTCTGAGACCCTCCATCTTTTCGGTGTTATTTGTGATGAGTATGTAGTGCTCCTCCATCTTCTTTAACAGTTCGTTTTCCACTTGGCAACCGGCAGAGTGAGAAGAGAGTGAAGGGTGTAAAGGTTCCTCCTCTTCCTTCCCCTCGCGCCCCTTGCTCTGAGCTGTTTCTTTTCCCTTAACCGTCTCCGACTCTTTCAGCAACTGATAGAGTCGTTCCACGGCTGCAGTGACCCCTTCTTTGATTTCCGTCTTCGTGTTTCTCGAGTTGCCGAGGTGGAGCTTTGCTTTATTTAGGCATGCCCTTCCCTCGGCAAGTCTGGAGGGATAGGTCGGTTTCGGGGGCGGACTACCCGAGGCGTCCAACGATAGTGTTTGCGATTTTGCCTTAGAGGGGCCCGCCACCTGCGCAGCCACCCTTTTCGGTAAGGTCTTTGTACTGGCTTCTGTCTCGCCAAAGCTTGGTCCGACCACAAAAAGCTTGGTCCGACCACAAAAGTTCGGTCCTGGGTTTCCGACGAGGGACCTGCCTTCTCCGTCGATTCCACGTCATCCTTGGGGGAGTTTGTTGTCATGTTTTTTATCGGGGTTCTCATTCCAAGCATGATTTCAACAGGCAGGATAGTCTCTTTTTAGTACGACGTGTAAATGGCGTCAATACCAATTAAGTCACTCGGTGCTTAAATTTGTAAAAAGTCTTAATGTTAGTCAAGTTTTTACTCTTTGTGGAGTAAGTCTAAAATACACCAAATTACAATAGTATTATTGTATGTAGTATAACTGTGACAAAACAACAAAGCGATACTATATCTAAAGAAGAAGTTTTTATAAATTGGTCAGGGCCAAAAAACAGGTCTTTTTCTCCTGATTTCAAAGATCCCAAACTCGGTGGGTCTATGACCTCTGGTTCAGTAGTTCGGCCCGGGGGGGTGGGGTAGCTCTGAAGGAGAAGAGGGGGTCCTGGGGCTCAATTGGGTCACAGGGAGTCACCAGAGGTAGGTCCTGGGGAGATGTATATAGAGGCTATCTACATGTAAATAAGTATAACGTATTACTAGATATTGGGGGTCAGAAAGTGGGGGTCAAAAAGGGGGTGTGAGGGACTTATCCAAATATAGTTTCTAGCTGGGAGGGCGGGTACCAGGATAAGGGGGGAAATTGATTAAAATTTTTGTATTCTAGGCCGTTTCCGAGATAATTATATTTTAAGGGAATCACAGGGGGGTCACAAGGGGTCACGAGAAAAGGGGGCTCGGGGGGTTTTAGTACTATAAAGGGGGCTATATAGATTCTGATGGATACAAAAACAGTGCTACAAAGTTTTTGGGGTCAAAAGGAAGGGGTCAAAAAGGGGGTCTTGGGGGCTTAATTGAATGTAGATTTTAGCTGGGAGGGGGGTTGACGGGGGGGGGAAAATTTTCTCAGAATTTTGATATTCCCAGCCGTTTCCGAGATATTTGGGGGATAATAATTTCGGACGGAAATTGAAAAGTGGTACCAAAGTGGGTGACCTGAGAACTACTGCAGCATACACATAAATAGTATATAATGTCAACGAGCGGAGAAAGAGGGGTAAAGTGATGTTGCGAGGACGGGGGGCGGGGGAGGGTTCAATTTAAGGTGTTATAGCATATACTTTTACATATATAAATTGATAATATTAATGGCTCGCGGAAGATGCTTCTGGACGGGGGGAGGGGGAGGTGGGGGGGGTATTTATTGAACTAAACAATTTATTTAAAGATTTAAAAAAGGGGGTTCGAAGGGGAGTGGCCAGTACAGTTTTACAGTATATCTATACGTAGTATAGATATGCTGGCTGCCGTTAAAAACAGGCTAACTGATTCCGTTTCCGAGATATGAGCGTTTTTAGATTTTTTAAATCCTGGGTTTGATTCCCGGTTGGTGAAAAGTTAATTTTTATTTTTTTTATTTTTCTTATTTAAGAGTATAAATTATTGAGGTGAAATAGAATGCTTGAAATTGATCGCCTTATATAGAGTATGTCCTTATACTATTATTATAATTTTTAATCGATGTGGTAATCGTGGGAAAAAGCAAAATGGGGAGATTCTCTTAAAATTACGTAATGTTACCCCGAATTTTTTTCAGAATAGTCACAGAGGGATGGGAACAAGTTCTGTAGAAAGCCCCTCCAAAGAAAACGAAAAGTTTTTTATTATTTTCCCTCTGAGACTTCCCGTTTGGGTGCTATAACCACAACCATTAAACTTGTAAACAAGCAGGAATCGGGGAAAAACCCGCGATCTGGGAGAGTATATAACTAACAAACTACGTGATGTAATTTCCTAAAAAAAAAAACTATACACTCACTATCAGCTGAAGGCTGCTATTCCTAATATAAAAAACACAAAAAACTATGACAAGTTATCTTTTCCTTTTTTCTTTTCCTGCCAAATACAATTTATTTTACGGGCGGAAATTTTTCTTATGTGCACTAAATTAAACAAAGGATCCTAAATTTATTGTCCAAAAATTCTTATTTTCCGTACCCGGGTTTGGTAACGTCCCAGCCACCTTCCCTAAGATTTCCAGACTAGGTCGTCACTGAAGATTTAGATTTTTCGTGGTCGGAAAAACTTTTCAACTTTTTCACGGCCGCAAATTAAGTTTGTAGTCACAATAACGTGGTGTTCCTTAACTTAATTAGATTTTTGAAAGTACCTCCAGGGTCCTTTCCTCGTTTTCTTCTTTGAGAATAGGTCAGGGATAACTTGCTGGCCCTGAATCGGGACTTCGTCACTTGGAAACAAGGATTTTCTGGTATTTCCGCGCGCCTGCCCGGAAAAAATCGGGACTTTTTCCGGGAACAAAGATCTTGATACGGCTATCCTGATAGAACTTTAAAAAGACTATGTCGTCGCTTTGGTTCCCGAGTTATTCGACTTTATAAGTCAAGTATTCCCGAAATTTCACTTTTTCAGTGATAACTTGCACCGTTTCACACTTTTCACAAAACTTTTTCCACTCCCGTGATCGCCTTGCAATTGCGCGTGTTTTGGTGTATGACACGTGTAGTTTGGAGAACTTTATACTATTTTTCGCAATTTTAACGTGCGGAACGCGGTTCAAACGTGGCGTTCGGGGCGGCGGTTGAAGCCAGACTGGTTAGGTTAGGTTAGGTTAGGTTAGGTTAGGTTAGGTTAGGTTAGGTTAGGTTAGGTTAGGTTAGGTTAGGTTAGGTTAGGTTAGGTTAGGTTAGGTTAGGTTAGGTTAGGTTAGGTTAGGTTAGGTTAGGTTAGGTTAGGTTAGGTTAGGTTAGGTTAGGTTAGGTTAGGTTAGGTTAGGTTAGGTTAGGTTAGGTTAGGTTAGGTTAGGTTAGGTTAGGTTAGGTTAGGTTAGGTTAGGTTAGGTTAGGTTAGGTTAGGTTAGGTTAGGTTAGGTTAGGTTAGGTTAGGTTAGGTTAGGTTAGGTTAGGTTAGGTTAGGTTAGGTTAGGTTAGGTTAGGTTAGGTTAGGTTAGGTTAGGTTAGGTTAGGTTAGGTTAGGTTAGGTTAGGTTAGGTTAGGTTAGGTTAGGTTAGGTTAGGTTAGGTTAGGTTAGGTTAGGTTAGGTTAGGTTAGGTTAGGTTAGGTTAGGTTAGGTTAGGTTAGGTTAGGTTAGGTTAGGTTAGGTTAGGTTAGGTTAGGTTAGGTTAGGTTAGGTTAGGTTAGGTTAGGTTAGGTTAGGTTAGGTTAGGTTAGGTTAGGTTAGGTTAGGTTAGGTTAGGTTAGGTTAGGTTAGGTTAGGTTAGGTTAGGTTAGGTTAGGTTAGGTTAGGTTAGGTTAGGTTAGGTTAGGTTAGGTTAGGTTAGGTTAGGTTAGGTTAGGTTAGGTTAGGTTAGGTTAGGTTAGGTTAGGTTAGGTTAGGTTAGGTTAGGTTAGGTTAGGTTAGGTTAGGTTAGGTTAGGTTAGGTTAGGTTAGGTTAGGTTAGGTTAGGTTAGGTTAGGTTAGGTTAGGTTAGGTTAGGTTAGGTTAGGTTAGGTTAGGTTAGGTTAGGTTAGGTTAGGTTAGGTTAGGTTAGGTTAGGTTAGGTTAGGTTAGGTTAGGTTAGGTTAGGTTAGGTTAGGTTAGGTTAGGTTAGGTTAGGTTAGGTTAGGTTAGGTTAGGTTAGGTTAGGTTAGGTTAGGTTAGGTTAGGTTAGGTTAGGTTAGGTTAGGTTAGGTTAGGTTAGGTTAGGTTAGGTTAGGTTAGGTTAGGTTAGGTTAGGTTAGGTTAGGTTAGGTTAGGTTAGGTTAGGTTAGGTTAGGTTAGGTTAGGTTAGGTTAGGTTAGGTTAGGTTAGGTTAGGTTAGGTTAGGTTAGGTTAGGTTAGGTTAGGTTAGGTTAGGTTAGGTTAGGTTAGGTTAGGTTAGGTTAGGTTAGGTTAGGTTAGGTTAGGTTAGGTTAGGTTAGGTTAGGTTAGGTTAGGTTAGGTTAGGTTAGGTTAGGTTAGGTTAGGTTAGGTTAGGTTAGGTTAGGTTAGGTTAGGTTAGGTTAGGTTAGGTTAGGTTAGGTTAGGTTAGGTTAGGTTAGGTTAGGTTAGGTTAGGTTAGGTTAGGTTAGGTTAGGTTAGGTTAGGTTAGGTTAGGTTAGGTTAGGTTAGGTTAGGTTAGGTTAGGTTAGGTTAGGTTAGGTTAGGTTAGGTTAGGTTAGGTTAGGTTAGGTTAGGTTAGGTTAGGTTAGGTTAGGTTAGGTTAGGTTAGGTTAGGTTAGGTTAGGTTAGGTTAGGTTAGGTTAGGTTAGGTTAGGTTAGGTTAGGTTAGGTTAGGTTAGGTTAGGTTAGGTTAGGTTAGGTTAGGTTAGGTTAGGTTAGGTTAGGTTAGGTTAGGTTAGGTTAGGTTAGGTTAGGTTAGGTTAGGTTAGGTTAGGTTAGGTTAGGTTAGGTTAGGTTAGGTTAGGTTAGGTTAGGTTAGGTTAGGTTAGGTTAGGTTAGGTTAGGTTAGGTTAGGTTAGGTTAGGTTAGGTTAGGTTAGGTTAGGTTAGGTTAGGTTAGGTTAGGTTAGGTTAGGTTAGGTTAGGTTAGGTTAGGTTAGGTTAGGTTAGGTTAGGTTAGGTTAGGTTAGGTTAGGTTAGGTTAGGTTAGGTTAGGTTAGGTTAGGTTAGGTTAGGTTAGGTTAGGTTAGGTTAGGTTAGGTTAGGTTAGGTTAGGTTAGGTTAGGTTAGGTTAGGTTAGGTTAGGTTAGGTTAGGTTAGGTTAGGTTAGGTTAGGTTAGGTTAGGTTAGGTTAGGTTAGGTTAGGTTAGGTTAGGTTAGGTTAGGTTAGGTTAGGTTAGGTTAGGTTAGGTTAGGTTAGGTTAGGTTAGGTTAGGTTAGGTTAGGTTAGGTTAGGTTAGGTTAGGTTAGGTTAGGTTAGGTTAGGTTAGGTTAGGTTAGGTTAGGTTAGGTTAGGTTAGGTTAGGTTAGGTTAGGTTAGGTTAGGTTAGGTTAGGTTAGGTTAGGTTAGGTTAGGTTAGGTTAGGTTAGGTTAGGTTAGGTTAGGTTAGGTTAGGTTAGGTTAGGTTAGGTTAGGTTAGGTTAGGTTAGGTTAGGTTAGGTTAGGTTAGGTTAGGTTAGGTTAGGTTAGGTTAGGTTAGGTTAGGTTAGGTTAGGTTAGGTTAGGTTAGGTTAGGTTAGGTTAGGTTAGGTTAGGTTAGGTTAGGTTAGGTTAGGTTAGGTTAGGTTAGGTTAGGTTAGGTTAGGTTAGGTTAGGTTAGGTTAGGTTAGGTTAGGTTAGGTTAGGTTAGGTTAGGTTAGGTTAGGTTAGGTTAGGTTAGGTTAGGTTAGGTTAGGTTAGGTTAGGTTAGGTTAGGTTAGGTTAGGTTAGGTTAGGTTAGGTTAGGTTAGGTTAGGTTAGGTTAGGTTAGGTTAGGTTAGGTTAGGTTAGGTTAGGTTAGGTTAGGTTAGGTTAGGTTAGGTTAGGTTAGGTTAGGTTAGGTTAGGTTAGGTTAGGTTAGGTTAGGTTAGGTTAGGTTAGGTTAGGTTAGGTTAGGTTAGGTTAGGTTAGGTTAGGTTAGGTTAGGTTAGGTTAGGTTAGGTTAGGTTAGGTTAGGTTAGGTTAGGTTAGGTTAGGTTAGGTTAGGTTAGGTTAGGTTAGGTTAGGTTAGGTTAGGTTAGGTTAGGTTAGGTTAGGTTAGGTTAGGTTAGGTTAGGTTAGGTTAGGTTAGGTTAGGTTAGGTTAGGTTAGGTTAGGTTAGGTTAGGTTAGGTTAGGTTAGGTTAGGTTAGGTTAGGTTAGGTTAGGTTAGGTTAGGTTAGGTTAGGTTAGGTTAGGTTAGGTTAGGTTAGGTTAGGTTAGGTTAGGTTAGGTTAGGTTAGGTTAGGTTAGGTTAGGTTAGGTTAGGTTAGGTTAGGTTAGGTTAGGTTAGGTTAGGTTAGGTTAGGTTAGGTTAGGTTAGGTTAGGTTAGGTTAGGTTAGGTTAGGTTAGGTTAGGTTAGGTTAGGTTAGGTTAGGTTAGGTTAGGTTAGGTTAGGTTAGGTTAGGTTAGGTTAGGTTAGGTTAGGTTAGGTTAGGTTAGGTT